>OZ024743.1:94180384-94185384 GCA_964016885.1 Eledone cirrhosa
TGATCCTTACATTTACGGCAGCAACCAGGATGTGGGAAAGAGAGAAATACTCACTCACTGTGGCGTTTAAAATGAGACATCTACCTATTACCCAGATACAAAGGGTAAGATGGTCTGGTCTCTTCCCATCAACTGTATAATATGTGTTCTTTTAAATTGGTTATTGTATTTATTTTTTTCGTGTGTCTAGGGTAGTTTAAGTCAAAGGTTTTCATTTATTTCAATTTGGGTAGGGATACGTAAAGGATGTATATGTATATATATAAATGTAATCTGAGTTTTTCGAATATTAATACTAATATTCGATTCGTTTGCAATTGTACAAACAAGCCTCATTTTCAAAGCCATGTCAGTAGAATGAGCCCCTCATTCTTGCTCTTTTGTTGGCATGTAAACAGAACTGCAGACACTAATGTTTCTGGGTATTACCCTTCATCATTAGTGTTCACCTGCCAACTGTCAGAGCTAGTGAAAATATATGATATTTTCTAAAATATACAGTGACTGATTGGCCTGATTTGCATATTAACAGACTGGAGCAAGAGCAAGAATGAGGAGTTCATTCTACTGACATGGCTTTAAAAATGAGGTTTGTTTGCATAATTGCAAACAAATCGAATATTAGTATTAATATTCGAAAAACTTAGATTACATTTATTGTATTCAGCCATTTAGAGCGAAAAAAAATTTTTTTTTTTTTAATATAGCTTAATGTATTGTTATCTTATGTTACTGTTAGTGCACCTAGTTGAGCACTCAGTGTGAAGGTGGGTCCGTTTAAGTATAGTACGTGGTATTATACATTTGGTGTTATAGTCTTTTTAAATGGAAGTTGAAGTGTAAGGTATGTCAAATCTATCTATTTATAAGACTGTTTATATTGTATTTTGTCTGATGAAGGCATACCATATTTTTAATATGATATCCCTGAAATATATATAATGAAATAAATATGGTTTTATAAATATAGTTTCCATTTATTTAATATCGTAAATATACTCCAAATACTTGTTGAGTGCTTTTATATCAGTTATAAATATTTACTCGTTGTAACCCAACAATTTAAATAAAACTTTGCATATATATAACATATATATATATATCATCATCATCATTATCGTTTAACATCCATATTCCACGCTTGCATGGGTTTGGACGGGAGTTTTCCCACTTGAGGCAAGAGTGGTTGTCTTGCTCACATAGGACTGTTTGGCGGGTTTTCTACGGCTGGATGCCCTTCCTAACACCAACCACATTTACAGTGTGCAACTGGGAGGTTTTTACCGTGTTACCTACACGACCACATTACAGCGTGGACTGTGTGTTTTTTTGTCGTGACACCTACACGACCTCATTTGTTTCGGCCTGGATGTTGGTACCAACATAACTTTACATTGAAAGGGGTGGTGTGGATGGGGTGGGGGTAGTGGGACGGGGGTGTATTTTGTTAGAGGTGCCTACTGACTGTAGTAGGTTTTACTTTGTATTTAGGTAAGGCGGGTCTTCTCTATTACTGTGTACCGCCAAAGATCTCGGTCCAGTGACATTGTCTTGGAGAGGTGTAAGTGTGTGAGGTCGGAATTTATCAAGTCGTCCCAGGTTTTTCTGGGTCTGCCTACTCCGTGGCTACCGTCTATTTTTATTGCCCTGCACTTTTTTTATACAGCTGTCGTCTTTCATGCGCATCACGTGACCATACCAACATCTGATCCCTCTTATTTCTAATTTTTCCCTTAGTTCGTTTATGCTTTGCCGTTCACGTATATTACTATTACACATCCAGCGGAGCATGCAAGCTTCGTTCCTCTCTAGTCTGTGTATATCCTCTGCACACAATGCCCAGGTCTCACTGCCATGCAACATTGCTGTTCGTATGCAGGCATCATACAGCCAGCCTTTCATTTTTAGGGAGAACCCTTTAGCGGCTAATAGTGGTATAAGCTCTCTGAACTTTTTCCATCCAGTTCTGACTCTAGCTACTGTACTTTCAGAGCACCCTCCCCCACTGCTGATTTTGTCACCCAGGTAACGGAAGCTGTCCACTATTTCTATAGAACCATCTGTGCAATTGAAAGAGCTAGTATTCTGTGGGCACTTGCTGCTACTTATTGCACCAGAGCACCGGCCACATATAAAATCTATGTTCTTAGTTAGCTTACATGTGATCCCACTACATCTTTTATGCACCCATACTTTGCATTTGGAACATAAAATGGAGTTTCTACCGACTCCTTTCCTACACACTGAGCATGGCCATTTCCCGGATGGGACCGGCGCCCTATTTTCCTTCCTACAAACTAGAACTTTAGTCTTAGACAGGTTAATTTTAAGGCCTTTTGATTCTAGGCCATGCTTCCATGTTTGAGATTTCTTCTCTAGTTCGGCCATTGATTCAGCTATGAGCGTTAGATCATCTGCGTATAGGAGTTCCCATGAGCAGCCGGTCTTGAACTCCACTGTTATAGCCTGAAGGGCAATAATAAATAGGAGGGGGCTAAGAACGGAGCCCTGATGAACACCAACTTTTACGCTAAACTCTTCACTATATTCGTTGTTAATTCTAACCTTGCTGACTGTTTCTTTATACATGGCTTGTATAGCTCTCACAAGCCATTCGTCAACTCCTAGTTTTCTAAGAGCCCACCAGATAATGGAACGGGGGAATCTGCCGAAGGCTTTCTCCAAGTCAACAAAAGCTAAGTATAGGGGTTTACTTTTAGCTAGGTACTTCTCCTGTAGTTGTCGTACAATGAAAAGAGCGTCTGTGGTACTTTTGCCTGACACAAACCCGAACTGCATTTCATCTAGATCAATTCTCTCTCTGATTAGTTGCGCTATTACTTTTTCTGTGACCTTCATGACCTGGCCGATTAATTTAATGCCTCTATAGTTACTCCTATCTAGGGCATCTCCTTTACCCTTGTATCAGTTAATGATGATGCTGCTACGCCAGTCCTTCAGAACAACCCCATTCTGTATGACTTGGTTTACAATCCGGGTGACCATGGTGTGTCCCACCGTTCCAGAAGCTTTCAGCATTTCAGCAACTATTTCCGAAGGCCCAGCCGCCTTACCCGTCTTCATATCTTTGATTGCTTTACTTATTATACTACCTTCGACTAACACTGCTGGTCCCTCTATTGGGTCGATGTGGGGGAGTCTGTCTTTCTCCCATTTATTCTCCTCATTTAGTAGCCTTTTGTAGTGACACTTCCAAGCTACGTTCTTATCAGCGTCAGTGATGGCAAGTACACCATCATCATTAAGTACACACTTCTCCCCGACAATATCACGGTTTTCCTTGACACATTGCCTAGCAATCCTGAACACCTCACGTTTTTGGTCCTCGCGTTGTAGAACATGTTTGAACTTTCTATCCTCTGCTTCCCTTCTTGCGAAATACACTTGTCTCCTAGTTTCCCTCCTGGCCACTTGATAGTCTTCTCTACTTCCCCCATCCCGCCATACTTTCCAAGCCTGCTTTTTGGCCTTAATTGACTCCTCCACCTTACTGTTCCACCGCCACGTTACTCTCCTCCTCCCTATAGGCCTGCTCCAGGTTAGACTTTGTATTTAGGTAAGGCGGGTCTTCTCTCTCTCTATATATATATAACATATATATATAGCATATATATATATATAACATATATATATATAACATATATATATATATATAATATATATATAACATATATATATATATATAATATATATATAACATATATATATATAATATATATATAACATATATATATATATATAATATATATATAACATATATATATATATATAACATATATATAACATACATATATATATATATATATATATATATAACATACATATATATATATATATATATATAACATACATATATATATATATATATATAACATACATATATATATATATATATATATAACATACATATATATATATATATATATATATATATAACATACATATATATATATATATATATATAACATATATATATATATATATAAAACATACATATATATATATATATATATATATATATATAACATACATATCATCATCATCATCATCATCAGGTTTAGCGTCCGTGTTCCACGCTTGCATGGGTTTGGACGGGGGTTTTCCCACTTGAGGCAAGAGTGGTTGTCTTGCTCGCATAGGACTGTCTGGCGGGTTTTCTACAGTTGGATGCCCTTCCTAACACCAACCACATTTACAGTGTGGGGCTGGGAGGTTTTTACCGTGTTGCCTACACGGCCACATTACAGCGTGGACTGTCTGGCGGGTTTTCTATAGCTGGATGCCCTTCCTAACACCAACCACATTTACAGTGTGGGGCTGGGAGGTTTTTACCGTGTTGCCTACACGGCCACATTTACAGCGTGGACTGTGTGTTTTTTTGTCGTGACACCTACACGATCTCATTTGTTTTGGCCTGGATGTTGTGGGACCAACATAACTTTACGTTGAAAGGAGCGGTGTGGATGGGGTGGAGGTGATGGGACTGGGGGGTGTTTTGATAGAGATGCCTACTGACTGTAGTAGGTTTTTACTTTGTATTTAGGTAAGGCGGGTCTTCTCTATTACTGAGTACCGCCAAAGGTCTCGGTCCAGTGACATTGTCTTGGAGAGGTGTGAGGTCGGAATTTATCAGCTCGTCCCATGTTTTTCTGGGTCTGCCTACTCCGTGGCTACCGTCTATCTTTATTGCCCTGCACTTTGTTATACAGCTGTCGTCTTTCATGCGCATCACGTGACCGTACCAACGTAGCCTTCTCTCGAGTAAACATCTGATCCCTCTTATTTCTAATTTTTTCCTTAGTTCGTTTATGCTTTGCCGTTCACGTATATTACTATTGCACATCCAGCGGAGCATGCAAGCTTCGTTCCTCTCTAGTCTGCGTATATCCTCTGCACACAATGCCCAGGTCTCACTGCCATGCAGCATTGCTGTTCGTATGCAGGCATCGTATAACCTGCCTTTCATTTTTAGGGAGAAC
>OZ024743.1:94193117-94238117 GCA_964016885.1 Eledone cirrhosa
ACAAACACTATGCACATTTCAATGACCGGGTTCTGTAAGAACCTGGTGACATCATCAGCCGTTACGGAATTTATCTAATAAAGGAATATAATAATAGTAGACACAATGGAAGGGGCTGAATAGTAGAGAGATATGTTTAAGATCCGAAGGCGGCCACAGCCAGTCTGGATGATTGCCTCCAAGTACATAGATATATGAAAATCCTTATCGTGTGTCTTAATTTTTGACACCTACAACACCTAATTATTTAAGATATGAGATGTTTGATTGATATCAGGTGTAACTAGTATCTGTCATACATTCAGATGTGGATGTCTTCATTTAAACCAGTCAGTGTTTAGTTATGGCTATTTAGGTTCTGAGTTCAAATCTTGCCATGACACCGAAGGTCTGCTCTTTATCTTTCCTATGTTAGTGTTTGTAAATGTATTACACACACATACACATGTGAAGGAGAAGAAGAATGTGATATAGGCAGGTGAAATAAAACAACAATGTAATTACTGGTTGGCTATACCTAGAGTAATTACTAAAATAACATAGTCTTTTTTTCTTTGGTTCAATAATATTTTATTGAAAAAATAAAATATTATTGAACCATTACTGTTATTGTTGTTATTTGTTTGTTTCTTTCTTATTTACCATCTTTCTGTCTTTCTTTCTTCTGTTTTTCTTTCTTTTTTTATTTATTTTGGTTTGTTTTTCTCTTTCTCTACCCTCTTTTCTCTCTCTATCTGTCTCTCTCTCTCTCCAGGTATTTAACTGTCTTCTTTTATTGTAGGCTTGGGTCGGCAGTATGCCTTACAATTTGCTGAACGAGGGGCCAGTGTTGTTGGTAAGTACTCATCATGCCTTCTTTTTTAACTCTTAATGTCCTGTACCACTTGAAACCATAGTAAAATATTCTTGAAAAACACAAAACAGCACTATGACTGCATCGCAATAACAATGTAAATCTTTATTGTTCTACTGCAATGACCTGTACAGTAATCTATATTATAATAACAGTGCTGTCCAGCCAAAGTGAGAGATGTGTACATAGAGAGAAGGGGACACTGTGTTTTTGAGGTGACAGAAAGTTATGATGTCACCCTCATCTATGTAAAGAGAGGAGGAGCACCAAGTGAGAGATGTGTACATAGAGAGAGAAAAGGGGACACTGTGTGTTTTTGAGGTGACAGAAAGAGGTAGATAGACAGAAGGTTATGACATCACCCTCATCTATATAGAGAGAGGAGAAGCACCAAACGAAAGAGACATACATAAATAGAGAGAGAAAAGGAGTGTCATTTGTTGAGAGTGAGTGTGTGTGTGTGTGACAGAAAGAGGGAGAAGGTGTCACCCTCATCTAGTTTATATAATATAAACATTTCAATTAACAAACCTGTTTTTAGATATTTTTTGCAAAATTATCACAGAATCTACATCCTCATCCTTTTTATGCCTGTTTCCAAACCTATTTTTAACAGAGAGGTCTTTTAGCTTCCATACCCTCCTTATCCACATTTTCCTCTATTTTTGATTTTGTATAGTTCTTATTCTGTCATCACTGATAACCAACTTATTTTGAGGAGTGAATTCTTCTCTGGGAAACAACTCAACCTTCGTAACCATCCATCTGTCCCATTTTCTAATGAGATAGTCATTCTGGCTTCAGTATATTCCAGATTGTTGGCTAGTTTTGTGAATTTAGTGTTGTAAATAGTTAGGTCAGTTGTATCACTGGATTCTCAGAAGCTTCATCTCCCTTCATTTCTCAAGCTATATCCATAGCCACTATGCCATCTTAGTACTGTCCAACATATCCATTGAAGTCTCCATCTAGGATGATGAGGTCTCTATCATCTGTTATTGAAGTAGTCTATAAGAGATCCTCCTTGACTGTGGCACATGAGTAGAGATAATCATTGTCATTCTATTGCCTATGACTACTCTGAGTTTTACAATACTGTCATTTACTCTTATGGACTTACGATCATAATATCATGGGTTTGATTCCTGGGCTGGGTTGTGAGTTGTGTTCTTGAGCAAAACACTTCATATCACATTGCTCCAGTATACTCAGCTGAAAATGAGTACCATCAATAGCTGGAGGTTTGACTCTGCAATGGACTAGTGTCCTGTTCAGGAGAGAGTCGTGTACTCTCAGTCACTTCATGTCACAAAAACGGGATAAGCACCAGCCCCATGAGCCTCCTAGTCTTCCTCTACTAGCATTTTCTTCACCCAACAAATATCATCCACAAGCATTACCTGTTCATATTAGGTGGATTAGCAGTAGTGGTAGAGGGTCGGACGCCATGCTTTCCAGTATAGTTATGTCCCTTTACGATCTGAGTTCAAATCCCGCCAAGGTTGACTTTGCCTTTCATCCTTACGGGGTCGATAAAATAAAGTACCAATAATGCACTGGGTAATTGCTGGCCTTGTGCCTAAAGTAGAAACAATTATTATAGTCTTCTCTCTTGCACACTACATTACAATGTACTATATATTTTGAATTAGGCAGGTCATTAGAACGTTGGGAAGAATGCTTTGTTGTATTTATTTTGGCTCTCTGCTCTCTGAGTTCAAATCCCGCTATGGTCAACTTTGCCTTTCATCCTTTTGAAGTTGATAAAAAGGAAGTACATTCTCTCTCTATCCTTCTCTGAAAGAAATCTGCTGTATTCAGACCTGGAGAGGATTGGACTCTGCCAAGTTTAGAAATGCCCTAGAAATACCGTATATCAATACAGTGGCCCTACGACTCCCTCAGGAGTTATGAGACTATGTATGAATATATTTTGAATTAAAGTTCTGTAGGCCCTGTAGATAAGTCTAATACGAGTTATTGATGTATTTTCAAGGCAAAAAATGCAAATTTTACATGTTTGTATACAATATATTGTCTTCTTTTCAGTTAATGACTTGGGTGGCGGTTCAGATGGTGTTGGTAAAAGTTTTCGTGCAGCTGATGAGGTTGTCAGAGAAATCCAAGCAAAAGGTGGAAAAGCTGTTTCTGATTACCGTAAGCAAGTCTTCTTCTTCTTCGTCTACTTATTCCTGTGAAGGTTGTTGGGGGCAGAGTCCCCAAACACTCCTTCCAGTGGGCCCTGTCAGAAGTAACTGTCTCCAACTAATCCACCTGGATCCTCAAGCAAGACCAGCTGAGTTCATGGGTGTTATGCAACCATCTTGCTCTATGTCTACCCCTGGGTCTCCTGCCAGCTGGTTTTGTTCATAAAATCTGTCCAATGATTTTTTTTCCTGAGACATTCTAACTACATGCCCATAGTACTGGAGCTGTAATCTCTCATTTAATTACCATATTTCCAGTGAAAAACTACTCATAATTTTCAAATAATTAAAAAAATAAACAATAATTTGGAGGGATTTAGTAATATAATTTACTTTCTCATTATTAAGCTGATGTCTGCTGAGGTTAGCTTTGGCTTTCATCCTCTTGAGGTTGATAAAATAAAGTACCAGTAATGCATTGGGGCTGAACTAATTGACTTTTCTCTCCCCCAAAATTGTTGGTGTTGTGCCTAAATCAGAAAACATTATTAAGCTGGTGTTTGGAGCATACCTTAACCCAGCTGCTTACATAAAATCATGATGAAACAGTTTTGTATTGTAAAGCCTGAGTCAGTTTCAGGTGGTTTGGTATTAAAAGGGTTAATCTCCATTTCTTTGTTGTTACTAGACATTTTATATCTTATTCTATTTTATTCTAATTCCATTTACCTAGATTCTGTTGAAGAAGGGGAAAAACTGGTTGAAACTGCTCTGAATGCTTTTGGTAAAATTGGTAAGTTATATTTTTTATTTCTAGAAAAAAAAAATGTTTTATTGTAAGGTCGAAGCGCTGGTGCTGTGATAAAATGCGCTCAGTACACTCTGTAAAGTGGTTGGCATTGGGAAGGGTTTTTGCAACACTGATTTTCATTCCAGCCATGCAGTACGCAGCATCAAACCTATCAAATGCAAGTCAGGGATCTCCTTCTCTCAAGTTAAATAATTGTTTCTACTTTTGGCACAAGGCCAGCAATTACCCAGTACATTACTGGTACTTTATTTTATCAACCCCGTAAGGATGAAAGGCAAAGTTAACCTTGGCGGGATTTGAACTCAAATCGTAAAGGGACGTAACTATGCTGGAAAACATGTCCGACCCTCTACCAATACTGCCAATTCACCGCCCTGTTTTTCTCTCAAGTTAAATAATATCATATCATCTGCAAATTCTCACTGACTGATTTTACACCTGACAGTCGTGATACCACTTCCAACCCAGCTGTCAATCCTGTTCATGAAAATAATGAACAGGAGAGGTGACAGTATGCATCCTTGACGGAGTTTGACTCCCACATTGATTTCGATTTAGCACCATTTATCCAAACACAAATATTTGGGCATTTGTATAGAGACATCAGGACAGCAAGAAGCTGATCATTGATCCCACACTCCTGCAGAACCTTTCACAGTAAGTTCTGTGGAATGTCGTCATATGCCTTTTGATGTCTATAAAGCAAGAATACACTTCTTGGCAGAACTCCCACAATTTCTTGAATACCTAGTGTGAATATTTGGATGGCTTTGCTGCGTCTGGGCTGAAAACTACACTATTCATCAGCTAACTTGGAGTCGACAATACATCTCTTTGCTAGACACTTAGCATAAACTTTACTGGGGATGCTTAACAAGGAGATACCTCTATAATTGGAACAATCTCTCTTGCCTCCCTTTTTAAAATTGGGATTATCAGTCCCGATTGTCATTGCTTAGGGGCCTTTCCAGAGATCCAGGCCACCCAGTACACGCAAGTTAGCCAAAGAATACCTTCTATATTTAAGGCTTTTAACATCTCGGGCTTAATTTTATCCTCCCCAGTGGCCTTTCCACATTTGAGCTCTTTAATTGCTTGTGACCTCAGCCTCTGAGAGATTAATCATCACTCCCAGATGCACCTCATGTACATCAGAAGATGTTGTGATTGGGTTTAGGAGATCAGTAAAGTATTCTCTCTACCTTGCAAGGATGCACCTCTCTCAAGAGAGCAGAACCCCAGACATATTCCTGATAGCTGGTGTGGAGGAGGACTTCTTATTACAAAGTCAGTGGATGGTCTGCCAGAATGCTTTATTTGCTGATCTGAAGTCGGATTCCAGCTTAACTCCAAAGTCCTCCTATGTCTTAACTTTGGATGCCTTTACTGTCTCTGCTGTGATTCTTCATGTCTGCTTGTACTGCAAGGGCAAGAAGGAGGACTTATTTCCAAGCCAAAGTTTGTAGGACTCCTTTGCTAATCTAATATACCAGATCTAATATATGCACGAATAAGACCACCAAAACTGTAATATGGTGAGAGGTAACAAAAAGAACCATACCTCATTGTCCTTCGTGTAGGTTAACATCTTTATCACTTAATTGAACCAAGTGGTCATTATGCTATCCAGCGCCACACTGACTCTTTTTCCTGCTGCATTTAACAGCTGAAGCAGAAACTGCTGAGCTGAACAATCTCCATTGATCTTTGTCCCTGATTCCCATTCTACCATGTATGGATGTCTCTGTGCTGGAAGAAGGTGTTCATAATAGAGAGCCCATTACTAGAACAGAAGTCTAATAAAGCCTCTTCATTTGTATTTAGATCGGGATTACCGTTCCTTCCAATCTTTCCTTTTCATATCAGGTGGTCAGTGCCAACATGTGCATTGAAGTCTCCCAACATAATTTTATATAAGAACCACATGTTAATTTGCTATCTTAGTAATGGAATAATTAATAATTTTAGTAAATCCCTCAAAATACTTTATCCATCAGTATGACTACCAGTACCATCACCATGGTGTATATTCAATGCAGTTGACCAATTCTCTCTTCTCTTTTATTAGATATATTGGTGAACAATGCCGGAATTTTACGAGACCGTTCTTTTTCCAAACTCACTGATGAAGACTGGGGTAAATTAAAAATCTGGTCTTTGTTATCATCAATACCATCATCATCATTTTTATTATTGTCGTCATCATCATCACCAATATATCACCATCATCACTTCCATTATCAACTTCATCACCTCTAACACCATTATCAACAGTATTGTCATCATCATCAGCAGCAGCACCATAATACTCACAACCATTGACATTATTTTCACAATCCACATCCTCCTCCTCATCACCACCACCACCACCACCACCCATTATTTTCATCACTACCACCATCATCCCTATAATCATCACTAAAAACACTGTTTGGATGTAAGACCTAGCAGTAGTAATTAAAAAAAATCGCCATTGTCCGTGCTTGTTGCAGATATTGTACAAAGTGTCCATCTGAGAGGATCCTATTTGGTGACCCATGCTGCTTGGCCACACATGATTAAACAGAAATATGGCAGGTAACTAACTTTTTATGCTATTGTTATTATTATTGTGGCGGTGGATTGGCAGTATCGGTAAAGGGTTTGACGTCATGCTTCAACGCATAGAGTTATGGCCCTTGCCATTCTGAGTTCAAATCCCGCCAAAGTTAACTTTGCCTTTCATCCTTACAGTATCGAATAAATAAAGTACCAGTAATGTACTGGGTAATTGCTGGCCTTGTGCCAAAAGTAGAAACAATTATTATTGTGGCAGTTGATTGGCAGAATCGGTAGAGTGCCAGATGCCATGCTTTGCAGCATAGTTATGGTTCTTTACGTTCTGAGTTCAAATCCCGCCGAGGTTAACTTTGCCTTTCATCCTTACGGGGTCGATAAAATAAAGTACCAGGAATGTACTGGGTCGATTTAATCGACTTTCCCCGCCCCCCAAATTACTGGCCTTGTGCTTATATAAGAAACCATTATTATAGTTTATTTATTTTAAAAGTTATTTTGTTTCTATTTTTATTTTATTTACATATAGAATTATTATGACAGCTTCAGCTTCTGGTTTATATGGCAACTTTGGTCAATCCAATTATTCTGCAGGTAATTGACAACAATTCTAACAGTTCCTATCATTTAGACCACAAGTGTCTTATCATTCATTTCCTCCTCCTCTTCCTCTGTATTCCTGAGAAGGTCGTGGGGGCAGAGTCTTCAAAGACTCCTTCCAGTGGGTCCTGTCAGAAACAACCGTCTCCAACTGATCTAGCTGAATCCCCAAACTTGACCAGTCAAGCTCATGGATGTTATCCAACCATCTTGCTCAGGGTCTACCCCTGGGTCTCTTGCTTGTTGGTTTTGCCTGTAAAATCTGTCCAGCGATTCTTTCCCACGACATTCTAACCACATGCCCATAGTATCTCATTTCCTATGTAATTTTTTATTTTTTATAGACCAGTTTGGGTGAGATAGCTATGCAAATTTAGATATTTACATATTGTTGAGGCAAGTTATTGTATGAAACGAAATGTGGTTATGAAGTGAACTCCTTAACCACTCTTTCTACGTAAGATATTAAAAAAACAAAAAAAAAATTTGATATTAATACAGAAGCCTTTATGTGGTCTCTTTACCTGTAAGTAACAGCAGCTAAACCATATCCTACCGTCTTAAAAATGAAGGTCACATTGGATAATATTGTTCTACATACACTATGTCTGAAAAATGAGATGGTCCTAGCAAAAGCATATTTACTTGATCAGAACCAAATATGTAGTTCTAATTTTTTAAATATCTAAAAAAATCTGTAGTTCTAATTTTTAAAATATCTAAAAAAAACTGTAGTTCTAATTTTTAAAATATCTAAAAAAAAATCTATTCTTTAACCTTTTTGACACCAACCCAGCCAAAACTAGCTTTGGTTCTATGAAATAAAATCACCCATTTAAAAATGTTCTTATTTAAATTAGTTTTCCAATATAATCCTATGTAAGAATCATTTGTTACAAATACTGTCTTAATAATGAAATGATAATTATTTTTAAAACAATCTCTTCAAATTCTTCATTAGTCCTTTTGATATAAAACTGCCTGAAAATATTCCTGATTCTTCAATACAAACTGTTTTAAAGTGTTTATATTTATCTAAAACCTTCCCATCATAATTTTAAATAAGAACTTAAATTATACTGAAAACTCCAACTTAGTAATGAGAAAGTTAATTATATTATTAAATCTCACCAAATTCTTGAGGCTAATCAGGCCAGTGCTTATCTCAGTTTCTTTGGTGTTAAGTGGCAGAGAGTATAACATTTCCTCCTGGATAGGATGCTTGTCCATTGCAGCTTTAAGCCCCCAACTACTGCTGGTACTCATTTTCGGCTGAGTATACTGAAGCAATGTAAAATGAAGTGTTTTGCTCAAGAACACAACACACAATCAAACCCATGATATCATAATTATAAATCCAACACCTTTACCACTAGGCCTTGCACATCCATTTATATAGGATTACATAATGAACAAATAGAAAGAAAAGGAGCCATTCATAATTCTTATTTTTTATTATGATTTCAGCAAAGCTTGGATTACTTGGTTTAAGTAACACATTGGCTTTAGAAGGTGTGAAATATAACATCCACTGTAATACAATAGCACCTCTTGCTAATTCAAGACTAACACAAAATGTACTGCTACCTGGTGAGTGATTATCAAATATCAATTTTGCTTTCAGATTTCAAATACATTTATTTCTTATTTAGGCACAGGGCCAGCACATTTGAGGAAGATCATAGTTGATTAAATCAACCCCAGTACATAACTGGTACTTTATTTTACCAACCCCAGAAGGATGAAAGACAAAGATTTTTAATATATTAATAACACATAGATATCTTTATTTTCCAGGTATATTATCGTCATCACCATCATCATTCTTTTCCACCTACTTTCCTATGCTTGTAAGGTGGATTGCCTGGGTCTTTTCTAGCACAACCTCCCACAACTTATTGCATTCTTTCATTCTAAGTGCGGCCACACTTAGAATTTGCATCACCAGTATGGAACCCCTACCTTGCTCAGAATATTGATCTCCTAGAGACGTGCAACCAAGCGAATACCCTCCATCAGGCATCTACCAAACTCTGAATGACTTGCTTCCTTGGGCATGGATATATTGAAGCTCCGATGCCTGGCAACTGACTTGGTAAACAGCCACAAAATTATTAACCATCTTGCCAACGACATCCCTGAGCAGCTTTTTGAATTCCTTGTGTCTAACACCCGTGGGCATGCCTACAAAATCAGAAAACAGCATGGCTCCAATGACTTTCGGAAACATTTTTTCATGCTCAGAGTTGCTGAAGCACGGAACAAACTACCTGCATCAGTTGTTAGCTGCTGGGACACTGCATCCCTTAAAACCTCCATGCTTTCTGAAATTTGCCAACACTACACCTGATATTCCACCTCCATACACATGTACGTATGTATCTGTGTGAATATCATAACTCATACACTGTTCACTTTTCTGACATTTGTACATTATTCTATGTACTATGCATGCATCTTTGATGAGTTGTAGTGCACCTGAGCACTGTGCACATTTCTGTGAAGTTCAGCAATTTGAGATCAGTTCTCACCACTTCAGCCCAGGTCTGCCTTGGTCTTCCTCTATCGCAATCATCTTCCACTAGGATCTCTTGCTACATCTTCACCCAACATATCCAGTTTAGAATAGATGCACCATATCTTTGCATGTTGAAAGAGGTAACTAAAAACATTTGCACCAGGAAGGACATCCACCTTTAAAATATTAACTAAAAAAAGACTCCTATTATCAATATAGTAGACCAAGGAAGACCTGGGCTGAAGTGGTGACAGCTGATCTTAAATTGCTGAGACTTACAGAGGAATTGAACCCACATATTTACAGTCATGAACACAATGCCCTAACAACTAGGCCATGCATCTCCTCATAGTGCTCATTACTTGAAATGATATATTACTGTGCTTTTTAAACTACTGGAATTCTATTTATTAACAAGTATACAATAATGAAAATATTAAAGAAATTAAAATTTATAAAAATATGCTGTGTTTCTTTCTTTTTCTTTTAGATCTTGCTGAGGTTTTGAAACCCAAATATATCTCCCCTCTTGTGTTGTACCTCTGCCATAGTTCCTGTACTGAGACAGGTGGTGTCTTTGAATCTGGTGCTGGTTGGATATCAAAATGTAAGTTTTAAATTTAAAATTCCTTTTTCTATTTTAACTACTGGAGACAAATTGGCAGAGTCGTTAGAACATCGGATAGAATGATTTATGGTATTCTCTGCTCTCTCAGTTTAAATCCTGCTGAAGCCAACTTTGCTTTTCATCCATTTGAGGTTGATAAAAAAGTACCAGTCTAGTACTGGGGTCGATTCTTCCTCTATATCTCTTTCTCACTTCTTTTCTCTCTCTCTCTTTCCTTCTCTGGAAGAATCAGCTGTAATCAGACCTGGAGAGGATTGGATGCCACCAGGTTTAAAAAATGCCCTAGAAATGCAGTATGTCAATATGGCACCCCAAGAACTTCTTCAGGAGTTATGGGATCATGCTTGTATGCATTTTAACTATTCTTTTTTATTTTTTTATTCCTTTACTGTGGCCATGCTGTTTCTTTTCTTTTTTCTTCCTTCTTTTTCATTTCCTTCCTTTCTTTCTTTCTTTCATTCTTTCTCACTTTCTTTTTTCCTTTTCACTTTCTTTCCTTCGTTCATACTTTCTTTCTTTTTCTTCCTTCTCCTTCATTTCGTTCTACTTCATTCTTTCCTGTTTCCACTCCCTCCTTTATATATATATTTCCTGATGATTTCCTCCAAATGAAACAGTTCTAGTCCTGTAGAAGCCATTTTTATATTATTTATATATATAAAAGGAAGCAGAGGATAGAAAGTTCAAGCATGTTCCACAACGTGAGGACCAAAAACGTGAGGCGTTCAGGATTGCTAGACAATGTGTCGAGGAAAACCGTGATATTGTCGGGGAGAAGTGTGTCCGTAATGATCATGGTGTACTTGCCCTCACTGATACTGATAAGAAGATAGCTTGGAAGTGTCACTACGAAAAGCTACTAAATGAGGAGAATAAATGGGAAAAAGATAGTCTGCCCCAAATCGATCCAATAGAGGGACCAGCAGTGCAAGTTGAAGGTAGTATAATAAGTAAGGCAATCAAAGATATGAAGACAGGCAAGGCAGCTGAGCCTTCGGAGATAGTTGCTGAGATGTTGAAGGCATCTGGATGGTGGGACATACTATGGTCACCCGTATAGTAAACCAAGTAATACAGAATGGGGTCATACCAAAAGACTGGTGTAGCAGCATCATCATTAACTGCTACAAGAGTAAAGGGGGTGCTCTAGATAGGGGAAACTATAGAGGCATTAAGTTAGTTGACCAGGTCATGAAGGTCACAGAAAGAGTTATAGAGCAATTAATCAGAGAGCAAATTGATCTAGATTAAATACTGTTTGGGTTTGTGTCAGGTAAAAGTACCACAGACGCTCTTTTCCTAGTACGATGTAGATGAATGGCTTGTGAGAGCTATACAAGCCATGTATAAAGAAACAGTCAGTAAGGTTAGAATTAACAATGAATATTGTGAAGAATTTAGTGTAAAAGTTTGTGTTCATCAAGGCTCTGTCCTTAGCCCCCTCCTATTTATTATTGCCCTTCAGGCTATAACAGAAGAGTTTAAGAGCGGCTGCCCATGGGAACTCCTATACACAGATGATCTAACTCTCATAGCTGAATCTATGGCTGACCTAGAGAAGAAATTCCAAACATGGAAGCATGGCCTAGAATGAAAAGGCCTTAAAGTTAACTTATCTAAGACTAAAGTTCTAGTTTGTAGGGTGCCCTCAGGGAAATGACCATGCTCAGTGTGTAGGAAAGGAGTACGCAGAAATTCCATTTTATGTCCCAAATGCAAACTATGGGTACATAAAGATGTAGTGGGATCACAGGTAAACTATCTAAGAACGTAGATTTTATATGTGGCCGATGCTCAGGTGCAATAAGTAGCAAGTGTCCACAGGGTACTAGCTCTTTCTATTGTCCAGATGGTTCTATAGAAATATTGGACACTTTCCGTTACCTGGGTGACAAAATCAGCAGTGGTGGAGGGTGCTCTGAAAGTACAGTTGCTAGAGTCAGAACGGGATGGAAAAAGTTCAGAGAGCTTATACCGTTATTGGCCACAAAAGGTTTCTCTCTAAAAATTAAAGGCAGATTCTATGATGCCTGTATACGAACGGCAATGCTACATGGCAGTGAGACATAGGCATTGCACGCAGAGGACCTGCGCAGACTGGAAAGGAACAAAACATGCATGCTCCGTTGGATGTGTAATAGTAATATACGTGAACGGCAAAGCATAAATGAACTAAGTGAGAAATTAGGAATAAGATGGATCAGATGCTGTTTACTTGAGAGAAGACTACATTGGTATGGTCACGTGATGCGTATGAAAGACGATAGCTGTATAAAAAAGTGCAGGGCGATCAAAATTGATGGAAGTTACGGACTAGGTCGACACAGAAAAACCTGGGACGATTTGATAAATTCCGACCTTACACACTTACACCTCTCTAAGACAATGTCACTGGACCGAGATCTTTGGCGCTACGCAGTAATACAGAAGACCCACCTTGCCTATGTACAAAGCGAAACCTACAGTCAGTAGGCACCTCTTAACCAAATATACACCCCAATCCACTACCCCTACCCTATCCTCACACTCCCACCAACACCACCCTCTCTCTGTAAAGTTGGTACCACAACATCCAGTCCAAATAAATGAGATAATGAGATCGAGATCGTGTAGGTGTCACAACAAAAACACACAGTCCACGCTGTAATGTGGCCGTGTAGGTAACACAGTAAAAAGTTCCCAGTTCCACACTGTAAATGTGGTTGGTGTTAGGAAGGGCATCCAGCCGTAGAAAACCTGCCAGATAGTCCTATATGAGCGAGACACTGTCACCCGACCAACCTTGCCTCAAGTGGAACAATTCCCGTCTAACCCATGCTAGCGTGGAAGATGGACGGTAAATGAAGATGATGATGATATATATATATATATGTATTTCATTATAATATAATGGTTTTACATGTATATTATATATTTCTGTATATCTATTTCTCCAGTGAGATGGGAGCGGACTGCAGGAGCTGTAATTAGAAATAAAGATAATATGACGCCTGAAGCAGGTATGATTGCCCAATATTTTTCTTTCTTATTAGTAGAATACCAATAAATGTCTGCGTGTATCTGAGGTACACCATAACATTGTATCTAGTATTGTATAGTGTGTAATAATAATAAAAGTAGTAGATAGCTTTTGATATCTAGGTGGCCATTAGCAGTGAAGGAAGTGATGTAGTCAGTGAAAACAGGGTGAAAAGGTTCAGCGAGCTGTTAAATCTGCTGGCAATAAAGAACTTCTCTGAGAGTGACAAGCAGATTGTATAATATTTGTGTTTGAACTGCTATGCTGCATAATAGTGAGATATAGGCCTGGATACCTGGAATGGCAAAGTTTCCTTAGTCTGCAGCAGATAAGTGAACCTTTATGTATTAGTGTTGGGGTGATACCCACTTCAGTACCCTCCTATAAATGGTAATAAACAGACTGCAACAGCTAAAGGTAAAGAGGAGTCTTTAGCACTGTTGGGGACTTATCAACATCTCTAGTGATGATGTCACAGTAAAATACACCTAGTACACCCTGTAAAGTGTTAGTGCTGGTTCTACAATAAAATGCACCCAGTACACTCTGTAAAGTGTTAGTGCTGGTTCTACAATAAAATGCATCCAGTACACTGCAAAAATACTAGTTCTAGTTCCATGGTAAAATGCACACAGCAATTTGTGAAAAGTGGTAGTGCTGATGCCAAAATAAAATGCATTCAGTACACACTGTAAGGTTGTAGTGTTGGTGCTCCAATAAAATGTACCTAGTGCTCCCTGTAAGGTGGTTGGTGTTAGGAAGAGCATCTAGTCATAGAAGTCATGCTAAATATGGAATGTATGGATAAGAGGAGGTCCCATCAACCTGTCTTGTCCCAGACCATGATGACCTATCCAATCCATACTAGTATGGAAAAAGAATGTAAAATGAGGATGATAGGTATCTCAGCTCATTCTCTCATAATATATATATCATCTTTCAAGCATTTTGAAACCATGTAATGAGATTTATTACTAAATTTATTACATCTAACTGATGTAGTCAAATTATTTCATCTACGAGAAATGACAAAACACTGTTTTTAATAATATTAATAAACCTCTCTTGAACTGTTTGGTCAAATCAAATGCTCAACTTCTGATATCTCTATGATTTGTCTGGAAGGTATGATATCTGGAAAGAGACAGAGGACACCAGGTGCTTGACTTATCTGTAAGCTAAATAAGCTATAGCTTAGAGCCACACAGCCGCAGGGGTCTCATTTTTTAAAGTATATATTTATTTTATCATTAGGTTTTATTCTTTAACACTAAATCATCAAAAATTATATATATATAATGTAAAGATCTCAGCCAACACTGTAAAGTGGTTGTGTAGGTGACATGACTAAAAAGACCCAGCCCATGCTGTAAAGTGGTCGTGTAGGTGATACGACTAAAAGCACACAGTCTACAGTATAAAGTGGTTGTGTAGGTGATCTGACTAAAAGGGTCCAATTCACACTGTAAAGTGATTGTGTAAATGCCTTGACAAAAAGCACTCATTACACACTGTAAATGTGGTTGGCATTAGCAAGGACATCTAGCCTTAGAAACCAAGCCAAAATCAGTTCTGTATGAGCAAGAAGTGGTCATTTGACCTGACTTGTCTCACAATGGGACAACTCTAACCCATGCTAGCATGGAAAATGGATGTTAAATGGTGATGATATATATATAATTGTTTCTACTTTAGGCACAAGGGCAGCAATTACCCAGTGCATTACTGGTACTTTATTTTATCGACCCCGTAAGGATGAAAGGCAAAGACAACCTCGGCGGGATTTGAACTCAGATCGTAAAGGGACATAACTATGCTGGAAAGCATGGCGTCCGACCCTCTACCGATACTGCCAATCCACCGACATGTGATGATTTATATAATGTTGATGTATATTACTTATTCTTGATCATTAACATAAATATAAAAGATAACTATAGAAGATACATAGTCGATCCCTTGGACTCTAAATGCTAAGAATGTGAAGTTAATATAAAGAATGGTGTTCTCATGAGCAGAGATGCTGTAAATTAGCTTATAAAAAAGGGTGAAAACCTTTAACCCTTTAATGTTCAAACCGGCCAAAACCGGCCAGAATTCTCTACCTCTTTCTGTTGAAACTGGCTGTAACTGGTTGCTCAAACTGATGTTAAGGTATTGGTCCCAAAATAAATACTTTCAAAATCTCATAGATTAGATATTATGTGAGGTAAAGCCTTTACCATGAACATACAATAGTATATATAGAGTATTGTGAATGCTAAAGGGTTAAAAGACAAAAAAGAAGTTTTCATCAGCCGTTATGAGGAATTGAACTCCATATCTCTCAGATACAGGTCTATCTTTTAAGTGTCTTCACCCTGTTTCATAAGCTATTTTATAGCATCTCTGCACATGATCACATCATTCTTTATATTAATAATACTTATATTTTTCTATAGAATGGCCTCAAATTTATATAGCTTAGGGCCTCAGCAGATCAAAATTCATCCCTAGAGATACCCCAATGGTAGACAGACCAAACCCTAAAATAGTCTGAATGAGCACAGGGTGTCTCTAAAATCTGTATAAGAGTATGATACTTGGAAAGAGAAAATACGGGAAATCCCAGTGGTAGATGATGGAAAGACCAGATCCTAAAATGGTCTCAATGTTAAACAGATAGAACTTACTGCAATGGCAATGAACAGAGATAAATGGACAAAATATGACCATGACATTTCATATTCTGCTGTAAGTAGAAAACAATATAAAAGAAAAGGGAGAGGGAATACATTTTAGGGTTTGTAAGTAATTTGTATTTTATTTTCAGTTCGAGACAATTGGGATACGATTTGTTCATTTGAAAATTCCACAAATCCGACTTCAATGCAAGGTAAGCTTTTTATTTGTTTTTCTGCACTTTCTGGAGGTTTAGAATGAGAGAAAATAGGTTGTTTCTTCTCTTATTCTTTTACTGGTTTTAGTAATTTGACTGAGGCCATGCTGGGGTACTGCTTTCAAGGGATTTAGTCGATCATATTGACCCCCAATACTTGTTCCATTGAGATTTTAATGATGTGTTTGTTGTGATGATAATTAGTAGGTGGTCTGAAGAAAGTTTGAGAATTGTTTGTTATTTGTGTGTTGAGCTGAAGGTGATGTCTGGGGAAGAGTTATGGGGGTTGACTTAGAGTGGTATGTGTGTATGTTGATTATTGTTTGTGAAGGCTTAGTGGTTTGGGCGTTCAGCTCACGATCCTAAGGTTGTGAGTTTAATTCCTGGCAGCATGTATTCTTGAGTAAAACATTTCATGTTGCTCCAAGGAAACTCGGTGGGCTGTACCTGTAATTCAAAGGAACATCACACACACACACATACACACACACACACATAGACACAGAGAGAGAGTGACTGTGGTATGGTGAATCTCCCTGAGAACTAGATTCAACACACAGGTGTCTGTGGACTGCTCAGCCACATCTTAATTTCACGAGTAGGCTGTTCCAGAACTTACAAGAGTATTAAAGTGTTGTGTAAACTGAAGCTATGGTTGGTAAGGGTAGTGATGATACACACGTGTGCATGCACAGACGTGTGTGTAATGTGTTTTGTGTTGCTGGGTCTTCATTTTGAAAGTTTACATTTCTAGTGTCTTCATTTCTAACATCTTTCTTTATTTATTCAATTCAAACGTCCGTATAGAGTTAGTAAACCATGACAGATTAGGGGAAGTATCTAGTACTTCTTACAGTTGAGAAACCAAAAAAAAACCTAGATATACAGAGATAAGTGAATATAAAAATCAAAAACAAATCTTACTTTATCAGTAAATATAAATATCTACTCTCTGGTAATTGTTTTGTCTATATTATTTGCAGAAAATATTAGTTTTATAATGAATGTTTTAGAAAAGAATCCTTGTTCTGCAACATCGAATTCCAGTAAGAAAACTGAGGTGAGTAAAAGATACAGTATACTAAAGTATATATATGTAGTCATTATCATCATCACCATGCTGCCATGGGTTGGACATGTTTTTATGCTCTGTAACCATACATACAAGGTGAGCGTGTTTTACATACATTGACATGGTTTATATGGCTGGATGCCTTTGAGACCATACATATTAGAGGAGCGTATCTTACTCATACATTCCACTTTGGCAAGGTTTCTATGACTGGATGCCTTTCCCAACACCAATCGCTATCAGCATCATCACGTCCTTTTTTCCCCACTTGCATGGGATGGACCATCATCATCATCATCATCATCATCATTTAACATCCATCTTCCACGCTAGCATGGGTTAGACGGTTTTGTTCCATTTGATGCGGGAATGGTCGGAGACCATGTCTCGCTTGCACGGAAGCATCTCTGGCAGGGTTTTTTACAGCTGGATGCTCTTCCTAACACCAACCACATTTACAGTGTGGACTGGGAGCCTTTTCACCATGTCTCCTACACAGCCACCTTACACTGTGGACTGTTGTGTCATCGACACAGTGGACGGAATGGAAAAGGGAGGATGGGGTAGGGTGTGGGGGGTGGGGTGTACATTGGGTTAAGAGGTGCCTACTGACTCTAGGTTTGTATGCAATGGCAGTCGGGTCTTCTGTACAACTGCATGGCTCCAAAGGTCTCGATCCAGTGTCATTGTCTTAGAGAGGTGTAGGTAGGCAAGGTCAGTTTTTATCACCTCATCCCAGGTTTTTCTTGGTCTACCCACTACCATGTTTCTGAAAATTCATATTGATAAATCAGTTAAACAATTTATGTTGCAGGCGTGTGTTATGGAATATATACATTGACATTCTCATGTTTTCTTGTCAATAGAATAATTTGTTTTGTAGAATTGTGTGCAGTCAGATAATAACCAGCTCTAAAGAGAAAATATAGATCATGCCCATGTGTTTAAACCTTTAGAATTTAAACTGGCCTTATCTGGCCAGAATTCTCTACCTCTTTCTGTTCAAACAGGCTGTAACTGGCCACTCATACTGATGTTAAGGTATTGTTCTCAAAATGAATAATATCAAAATCTCATAGATAGTATATATATATATAGAGTAATGTAAATGTTAAATGGTTAAATTGGTGAAAGTTTTCTATTGGGGCAAAAACAGAGTAGGGGAATGATGGTTTACCTATTGTTAGTCTTGCCATATGTCTTCATGTAGAATCTTTGAATATTACATTAAGGGTGCATGTATTTGTGGCATACTCAGCCACTTACACCACAATTTAAATGGCTATCCTTGTCACACATGATGTCACACTGAATCTCCCTAAGAATTACATTAAGGATACACATGTTTGTGGAATACTCAACCATTTACATATTAAATTCATGAACAGGTTGTTCTGTTGATTGAATAATTGGAATATTCATTGTGGTAACTGACGAGGGGGGGGGGGGGCAGTGTGGCCTAGTGGTTAAGGTCTTGGTCTCATAATCATAAGGTTATAGGTTCAATTGGTGCTGTGTTGTTTCATGTTGCTTTTCATAATAGGGTTGGAGCCCCTATCATAGAAACATCTGAGAACTCTCCTATGAGGCCAGCTAAATCTGCATTGGTGTGAGCTGCAACAATAACATGAGAAACCTCCTGTGAGACACTTCCTACGAAACACATCTGAAAAACTTCCGATGAGACAACCTCATTAGAGGCCAGCTAAACCCACATAGGTGTGAGTTATAACAATAACAACATAATATGACTGGGCTCCTCTTATTAAAACACCTGAGAAACTTCCTGTGTGAGACAATCTTGTAAGAGGTCAGTAAAACCTTCATAGGTGTGAGCTGTAAATTCACAACACATGGAAAACAAAAAAATAAATCCATAAACAAAGTAAACTTTATTCATCATCATCATCATCTACACCTGTTTTTCCACACTTGCATGGGTTAGATGGGTCTTTTTCAGTACAGTATCTCTCCACTTGTCACATCCTTTAATATCTGTTTTCCTGCTAGGAAGTTTTGGATGGTTGTCACATACCAGGTCAGTATTTAATCAGTATTACTGAACTCTCAGGTGAGTCAGTGACTGCTTCGCACTCATATATGTTCCTGTAATTTACAGAGTGCACTAGGCACATTCCCACATGACCAACACCTAGCCTCACCCATCACCAACCACCTCACAGAGCACATTGAGTGTATTTAATCATGGCACCAAAACCAGGAAGGCTGTCATGGCCTCTACACAACTGAAGAGCCTTCTTAACTCTTGGTTTGGTAGGATTTCTGTGATTAGATACCCTTTCTATTGTTGTCATGTTGACATTAACAACAAACCTTATTGAACTACAGACATGTTCTTTCAACATCATTTCTATTGTATTTTATTAGGCTTTCAAGTCAATGGAACCTCTTATTTGTAAATACACCTACAACTTCCCAGACGTCATCATGTATGCCCTCTCAGGTAAGATATAACTATAGGTTCGACAAATTTATATATTATAGTTTCCCTAAAATTGTTAGCCTTATGCCTAAATTAGAAACCATGATGATAATAATTATTTATGGTTTGCTCAGTAAATATGAAAATATAATGATTACTGGATCTTCTGCTGTTTGTGAGTCTCAACAGGGATCTTAGACTGACAGTACTTTCCTGAGTATATGTGCAGTGGCCCCTAAGCAGGCATTGCACATATACTCTCTCAGTTCTAATAGTATTAAACCCAAAGTTCCCATGACAACTGGAATTATGTTATGTGATGTGGACCACTTTCATGTAATTTCAATTTTCAGATCAGTATATTTACTTGAGTGCGTAGCTCAGAGATCAGAGAGTCACTCCAGCTAGGGCCGTTACTTCTCTGAATTGAGATATCACAGCTCCGTTACTACGAGCATGTGGTTAAAATGTCTTAGGAAAGAATCTCTGGACAGATTTCATGGGCAAAAACAAACTAGCAGGAGACCCGGGGGTGGAACCCGAGCAAGATGGTTGGATAACATCCATGATCTTGGCTGGTCACGCTTAGGGATCCAGCCGGATCAATTGGAGATGGTTGCTTCTGGCAGGACCGATTGGAAGGAATGTTTGAGAACTCTGCCCCCATGACCCTCTCAGGAATATGTGGGTGTAGGGTGGTAAAACTGTCCTGCATGCATGCATCCAGTGTCTGAGTATTGCTGACTTGTGGGGTTATGTTGAACCCCTGCTGTCATAAGACAACTCCAACTATTAGCTGAGTCCATCGTGAAGATTGACCTGTCACTTTCTTTTAACAAGGAAGGGGACACTTGCCGTGGCTGTCAGTATAGCCATGACTTTTGAGGAATTTTTGCATGTTTTTTTTTCTTCCTTTTTTGTTAAACATTTTCTTCATATGCAAAACCTTACATTCTTCTGTCCCATGCTGTCTCTAATGTAAGCTCTGTGGCTAATAAAGAAATCATTTAATCAATTTTTCTCTCCCCTTAAAAATTTATGGCCTTGTGCCTAAATCAGAAACCATTATTATTATTATTATTTTGGCAGTATCGGTGGAGGGTAGGACGCCATGCTTTGCAGCATAGAGTTACGGCCCTTTACGGTCTGAGTTCAAATCCCGCCGAGGTTAACTTTGCCTTTCATCTTTATGGGGTCGACAAAATAAAGTACCAGTAAGGCACTGGGGTCGATTTAATTGACTTTCACCTCTCCCAAAATTGCTGGCCTTGTGCCTATATAAGAAACTATTATTATTATTATGTTGTTATTATTATTATTATTTTTTCATTGTTTGAATTTTCATTTTTATTGTTTATATATGCTTCTATATATGTTTCTATGTCTTTTCTTTTCTTTTTCGTTTCTTATATAAATAATATATGAAACGAAAAAAAAAAAAAAAAAAAAAAATCCTCTGCAAAATCCTACTTCAGTACCTCAAAAGAGGCGCATCGGTGACCCTGGCTGTCTGATAGCTATGGTAGCGGGACTCAATGTCCTGGCAGGTTTACCATGCTACACAGAGATCAGACTATTGGTCCTAGAGATGATTCATCATCTTCTAGAGTTCAAAAGCTAGCTAAACTGAAGAGGTACCGGCCTGTCCGCGTAGCCAGTGGGATGGCGTCATCTTATGGTTAAAACAGCATGAAGAAAAGGGCCTCAGTACCCTGCGCGTCAATCGGGCTACTCCACGATAGTGGAGTCCAACCCGAGCAACGGGAGGCTGCTAAGAATCACAGGTTCCCGAAGGCCGCCATGGAACAGGACTAACCTTGCCATATGCACCTACAACTGCAGGTCTTTGGCAGGGGGTCAAGGACTGAACCACCTAATGGAGGAGAAGAAGAAGATCAGGTGCAAAGTGTTAGGGCTGTGCGAAACCCGCCAGAAGAAGGAGGCGAGTTCGCGATAGCAAGATGGATGCGGCGTGAGACTTGGGAAAGCAGAGGGTGCCAGATCGGTCGGAGGTATAGGGTTCATCGTAAGCAAGGAATGGGCTTCGAAGGTCGCTTCTTGCCAGTTCATATCATCACGGATTGGTGTACTGAACGTGAACCTCTCAGGGACAGCCACCCTCAAGATCGTCCAGACCTATGCTCCCACAGGTGCCAGCGAAGACGAAGTGGAAGAATTCTATCGCCAGCTAGACAAAGTGCTAGCTGTGAAGTCCACATAAACCATCGTGATGGGAGACTTCAATGCAAAGGTCGGACAGGGAAGGCAAGGGGAAATGAGAGAGGAGAGCGTCTGGTCACCATGGCAGAGGCGAGACGGCTCTACATTGGAAACGGCCTATTCAGGAAGAAGAGGGAGAAGAGATGGATCTGGGTATCGCTAAATTCTGAGCACGGAAACGAGATCGACTACATCCTGGTCGACAAGCGACGCATACTGCAGGACGTCTCCGTCATAACGCCATTCAACACTGGCAGTGATCATCGTCTGGTGAGGGCGAAGGTTGTCATCGACAGGACGAGGGAGAAGAAGGCGCTGCATTTGGCGTTGAAGGGAGAACGTCCGGGTCTTCAATGAGGCGCAGCTGCAGGAAGCCATCATGCAGGAAAACTGGCGTCAAGGAGACGGCATAGACGCTGACTACAACTCACTGATAGGGAAACTGAAGGAGTGCTTGAGGAAGGCTAAGGGTGTGTGCCCAAGGGAGCGGAAGGGAAGAGTCTTGGAGAAAACTATGAAGTTGCTTGAGAAGAGGAAGAATATGAAGAGGACACCTGAAGATCACCCCGAATATTCCCTTCTCAGCACAGTGATACATCAACAACTGAAGAGAGACTTTGAGGCATACCGGATGGAGAAACTCCTGAAGGCCACAGAGGAAAAGAGCCTCAAGAAATGCGAGAGGGACATGGCAATGTACAGATCGGAGATGACGACCCTGAAGAACACAGCTGGAGTACCGGTCAGCGACAAGAGTGAAGTGGAAAAGGTTTGCGAAGACGTCTACACCAAGCTGGGAATGTGCAGCCGTTGCCGTCACTCCAACAGGAAGAAAATGTGCCACCCATCCTTGTCAGTGAGGTCAAAAGAGCCGTTGGCTTGATGAAAAGCGGAAAGGCGCCAGGGAAAGATGGCATAACATTGGAGGTGTTGAAGTCAGGCGGAGAGCAGCTCTGGAACATCCTCGCCAAGCGATTCACACACTATCTGGACGAGGGAAGAATACCCTCGCAGTGGAAAGAGTCGAATACCATCCTGCTATACAAGAAGGGTGATAGAGAAGATCTGAAGAACTACCGACCCATATGCCTGCTGTCTCACGTGTACAAGCTGTTCACGAAGATAATCCTGAACAGGTTATCACGTCATCTGGACGAACAGCAACTGAGAGAGCAAGCCGGCTTCCGGAAGAACTACAGCACGATGGACCACATATTTACTCCGACACAACTGCTTGAGCGAGCGAAAGAGTACAAGATGCCTTTGCGTCACGTTCGTAGACTACGAGAAGGCCTTCGACAGCGTCGAAATCAACGCAGTGCTGAACTCGCTGCAGAGGCAAGGAGTCGAAGCGCAATATGTTCAACTGCTCAAGGAGGCAAATTCCGGATGCACTACCAACATAGCTCTGCTGTCATCACCTGTACGAGTGCCGGTCGAGAAAAGCAAGGAGATACGATCTCTCCAAAACTTTTCACCGCGTATCTCAAGCAGATCATCAGAGGCATTGACTGGCAAGGCGGTGTCAACATCAACTGCGAGATACTTACCCACCTCCGTTTCGCTGATGACATCATACTCATCGCTGAAACCACGGATCAGCTTCAGACCATGCTGACGGAGCTCGACATCAAAAGCTCTGCAGTAGGCCTCAAGATGAACTGCATGAAAACAAAGTTCATGCGGTCCGACAATGTACCAACAGGACGAATGGTGGTTGGTGGTGATGAAATAGAGGAGGTGGAGGAATACGTCTACCTAGGACAAGAAGTGAACATGTGCCGAGACATTGAGAGGGAGATCTCGCGGAGAGTAAAGAAATCATTATTACGTAGGAAATCGTATCATCGTGAGCTCCGCAAAGGTTTGTTGATTTCGTTTGTTTAAAATTGCCATTTATGTAAAATTTTTGTTGTTAACTATTTATAAGGTCACAAAATTTGCTTTCGGAAAAGGACACTCAAAAAGATTGGGGCCTTGAGCCCAAAATTTAAACTTTTATAATTATCAAACAAAAAAATTTCTTTGAAAAATCATGGATGACTCACAGCCACACCTTCCTCACAAACTAACACCTCACACCGACACCACCATTGTAAATATTACTACGTTTGCCAACACTAAAAATATAAGCAGTAGCAATAATGTAAATTTGTCTCATGCAGACATTCATTTCCCGCCATTACCAATGACTGCAGATGTTGAAGCCGCCACCCCCACCACCACCACAGCGACAACAGAAACAAAAAAAAAAAAATTATCTCGTGACATCGAAATGGATTCACTCAGAATGGACTCTTCCACAACGAACACCACTGACGCCACCACCACCACAACTGAAACTAAAAATAACAATAACAAAAATAACGATAACAACAACAATGAGAATAAGAAAACCACCCTGTCTTTTACCAGAGTAGCAAAAAAGTGCAAAGCAATTCAGGTAACTCAGGAGGAATTAGATGAAGCCAAGAGAATGGTAAAGAAAGATGGGTACAGGGTCAGCCCCCCCCCCCCACCTAATAAAACGGGGCATCGGCGCCTATGCACCGTGTTTTATTGGACGATTAACATAAAATCGCGCCGAGTGGAACGAGCATCCGAGTCCCAAATCCAAAAAGCTTTGGGACATGTATGGGCAAAAAAAATCCACATCAGACGTGGGCAGAAATATGGAACCGTGGACGTGTTCTTTGGAACACCACAGGAGGCCAGAGAACACTCCATGGCCCCATTAAGAAGTGACGACTTCACACTTGTCCCAAGCTATTGTGGCCAGAGACTTGTGAAGATCAGGGTGACCCACATTCCACCGGCCATCAAAATTCCCTGGCTAATGGCTGCCGTCCTCGCCAGCATCGAGGCCAACACCAAGATAATCGAAATAGCGAAAGAAAAGCAGGAGAACTGGTCTGGATCTGGAATGGAGCTCCTGGTCCAAGCGGACCAAAAAAGCATTGAGGAGATCCCAGAGGTAATAGACCTCAGACGGCAGCCACCTCACCGTAATCGTTGAGGGCAGAAGGCTTAGGTGTGTCGTTTGTGGTGAAGGAACCCACCTCAGGGCTTTCTGCCCTCGGGCTAAAAGGTTGAGGCCACCTCTCTTACCCACCCCAGTGACTCAACCATCAACACCACCAGCAGCAGAAATGACAGCAACAACTGTAGCAGCAACAACAGAAGCAACTGTAACAGCAACAACCCCAGCAACAGTAGCAAAACCAACACCACCATCACCCAACGCGCCAGAACTAGCACCAGCACCTACACCATCCACCACGCCACAGCCAAAACCAACGCCTGTGGAGGATTTTCCACTCCCCGACCTATCGCAACTGGAGACAGATTGTGATGATGAGGAGTGGGAAACGGTATCAGGAAAAAAGAAAAAAAGAAAAAGAAGCCAAAAAAGAAAAAAATCCACTTCCTTCCCCCTCCAAAAACAAAATACAGAGGGAAACAAATAAACTATCAAACAAAAAAGTTAGGACAGCTATGCCACCATCCACACCAGCATCACCAACGCCATCACCACAAACACCACACCATCACCATCATTAACCCCAACACCACAAAAGTCACCAAAAATCGAAACAGAAACAAACCCACAACAAACGCAAACAAAACAAAACAACCAAAACGATACACACTACACAGCATTAAATTTGAACAACAACCAATTATTACACTACATCCAACACAACACCAGCATCACAGAAAAAGACTACACAACAACCCAAAAGTTCACACCACCTCCACACATAGAAATCACTCGCATCACACAGAAAACGTACACAACACTAAAACAAAAATTCCCCAAAGACATCGGAGACTTCCGACAAGTACTCTCCAGGAGGATTTATAAGGGCATCCTTCCGGAGGAGGCCACAAGCAGTGAAAAGGATGGAGAAACCATCCTTCCTCTACGAGAAGTAAGTGGTCTTTCCCATCTTTTCTACTCCATTTCAACATGACCTCACTCAGAATAGGCAGCATAAATGCGCGTGGCTTGGGGTCGTCATGGAAGCAGGGCCACCTGCTCAACGACCTCAGGTCACTAAACATAGATGTAGTGGCCATCAGCGAGACCAGAATCTCCGAAGCACGGGCCTTTGCACCAATCTTTGGCGGCTACGATGTGTACGCATCTCCCAGCCTTCCTGGATCGGGGAGGAGGAGTTGCTGTGCTTTTTCGGAGTGGTTTGGATCTCGCCATACGGCCATCTTCCTGGACCCAGATGGTAAGCTGGTGGTGCTGGACGTGACCAGCGGAGACGGGCAAGCTTTCAGGCTAGTGGCCGTCTATGCCCCGACAGGAGCAGGGCGGCCTGATTTCTTCCGGCGTCTGGAGAGCTTTCTTGGAACGTCCCGCTCTTTAGTGTTAGTGGGTGACTGGAACTGGATCTTAGATGCACGCTGGGACTGTGTGAGATTAGCGGATAGGGGAGAAGGGTGCAAGAGCCTCAGCAACCTGCTCAGGCGTTTTGAACTGTCTGACAGGTACCGATTGGATTTCCCAAATGTGCCAATGTGGACTTGGACAAACTGCATAGGGTCATCCAGATCATATCTAGATAGAGTATTTTGTAGGGAAATAGATAGGTCTAGCATAGGCTGTCCACAATTCAAGATAGTCAGCTACACGGACCACAAATTTGTGATCTGTGTGCTTGACTTAGATAGGCTTCATAGACGAGGACCCGGCTACTGGAAGATAAACGCGTCCTTACCAGCGCGCAAGGCCTACAGAGACCGGATTAGCGAACTAGTTAAGCGGGCGTTGACGGGGAGCATCGTCAACAACAAGTGGTGGTTTGCTCTGAAAAGAGCGATTAGAATAGAGTCCATTAGGTTTAGTAAGGCTTTAGCAATAGAGAAAAATAGAGCAGAGGGAGAACTAGTAAGAAAATTAGATGAGGCGCTTAGCTAAGGCATCGCGACCGACGTACTTGTGGCGAAATTGGCCCTTGACCAATTCTTCAATGCAAAGCACGAAGGCTGCGTTGTCAGAGCTAGGGTGCGTGCTCTCAGACACGAGGGGACGAAAGCCGTTCAATGGGCCCGAGTGGCGGAGGTGCTTTGTGGCAACAAAGCCACGATCCGGTCTTTGGTGGACCACGACGGGCGCATGCTACTCGATCCCGGGCAAATGTGTGAAGCTTTTCAGCGACACTTTGCTCAGCTGTTCGGGGGCAGCGGCGGGCCGGGTCGAGGGATGGACTTTAGTGTCTACTTCGACAGACTGCCGTGGCTCTCGGCCACTGAGGCGGAGGGTTGCGAAAAGCTGATAACAGCCGCTGAAGTACGGGAGGCAATGACTGGCTGCACAAGGGGTAAATCGCCTGGTTTGGATGGTCTGCCCTATGAACTTTACGTACAGATGCCAGACTTGTTCGGAGGCCTCTTGGCGGACGTCTACTGCAACTGGCAACAGAACGGGAGAATTCCCAGCTCTGTGAGCCGAGGAGTGGTGGCGCTGCTGAGAAAGGATCCGAACAAGAGGGATAACATAGATAATTTCAGGCCCATAACTCTGTTAAACACAGAGTTCAAGATTTTCGCCAAAGTGCTAGCAAAGAGGTTGGCGCTTGTCGTTGGTGGTCTGGTGGGAGAGGCGTAGACATGCGCCATTCCCGACAGATCCATCCACGACAACCTCCACCTCATGCGATACATCGTAGAGAGGGAACCTGGCACAGGTGGGTCCTTGATCAATTTAGATCAGTCGAAAACTTTCGATAGGGTCGACCATCGTTACCTAGCGGTAGTCCTGAAGGCGGCTGGCTTTGGTCCCGTCTTCAAAGGCTGGATCGCTGCCATGCACAGCGACATCTGCTCTGTGGTGAGAGTGAACGGTCACCTTTTGGAACCGTTCAACATCATGCACTCGGTCCGCCAAGGATGTCTCCTCTCGTCCCTCTTGACTCTCGAGCCATTACTACACAAACTGGAGACGTTGAGGGGGGATCCCGCGCGAACTAGGATGCGAAAGATCCGTGTCAGCATATGAGGACGATGTCACCGTAGTGGTGTCGAATGCCAAACACATCGAGGCGATCGGCACTACACTAGGAGAATACGAAGTGGTGACAGGAGCAATGATCAACCAGGAAAGGTCAGTGGGCCTGCAGCTCGGCACCTGGAGAGGCAGGTCCATGCCGTCCAACAGTGTCGTCGGGTGCTGGACGGACGGACCGGTTAAATTGCTAGGGGTCTGGTTTGGTCCGGACCTCCAGACGGCCAAAAACTGGGACGAGGTGACGAGCAGGGTGGCTTCTCTCACCCAGAAATGGGCGGAGAGGAAGCTATCCCTGAAAGGTCGAGCGGAGGTGGCGAATGCGTACATCGCGTCAGTCATCTATTACCGCCTGACCGTCGTACCTTGTCCTAAGCCCCGCCTGACTGTGCTGGAGCGTTTGCTCTTTCGCTTTTTGTGGAAGGGACGCGCTCCGATGGTCAGGCGGTCCATCTGCTGTCAACATCCGCTACGTGGAGGGCTGGGCATGACGTGGCTGATGATGCGCAGACACGCGCTCAGGCTACGACATCTCTTCCTCGACGGTGATCAGGTGTGGTTGCCGTTTGCTAGACACGTCTTTCCACAGCTCGTCTCCTTGACGGAGCTGCAGTCCTGGGTCAAGCGAAGACCGAGAGGGAGCGCTTCGAGACTGGAATGTCTTCAGGCGCTCACAGCCCTCGACCAATCGGGCAATGTGATCGGTGGAAACTCCACCTTGGCGTTCTATAGAGGATTAGTGGAGGGGAAGAGCGACGACATACTTGGAGAAACTCTAGGCATCGAAGAAAATCAACTAGCCAATCTCTTTGGAAGGACTTTCGGGCCGGGGCCTATGGACAACTTCCAGAAATCCTTGGCCTGGCAGTGCTTTGCCAGTTCGAGATAAACTCTACAGGCATGGAGTTGCCGTCAGCCGGGTATGTCCGAGATGCGCGCAGGGCAACGAAACCGTCCTGCACGCACTCGTCCAGTGTCCGAGCATTGCTGACTTGTGGGTTTATGTCGAACACCTGCTGTCACGTGTAGGACGGATCCAGCTATCAGCTGAGTCCATCGTGAGGATTGCCCCGCCCTCTTCCTTTACCCAGGAAGGGCAGGCAGTTTTTATCTGTCTGGTGGCCATGGCGAAAGAGATAGTATGGTGGACACGTTTGAAAGGGCTGAAGACAAGCACTTACTTCTTCGGTGATGCCCTGATTAACTTTTTCAAATTTCATTTGAAAAGGAAAATCAGGGTAGAGAGGGAAGTGCTTTCTTCCCAGCATTTTGTTGAAAGATGGGTGAGTGAAGCAAGTATGGCCCGAGTGAATGGGCCTACTCTGAGTATGTGTCTGTAAATTAAAGGTGGAAAACTGGGAGAGGGCACTTGCCCTGGTCGTCAGGGTCACTGTGGCCTTTTAATGGGCTTTCTCCACAAATGTCCCTCCGAAGTCTCCCCCTATTAGGGAATTTTTCATTGTATTTTTTTGTTACATCCTCTGTTTTTGTTTTTTACATGCAGAAATGCCCATTTGTACCGTCCTGTATTGTTCTGCACTGTCCTTAATGTCTACTTTATGTAAACCCTTGTGAAATAATAATAATAATAATAATTATTATTATTATTATTTACTACTCTCTACATTTCTTTTCAGTTGGTATGACAACAAAATGTGAAGATGAGCTAAAATTTGTGTATGAAAACCATAGTGATTTCACTGTTTTGCCCAGTTTTTCAACCATTCAATGCTTCAAATCTTTGCAGGATCTCTTCCTCAAAGGAATTCCTGGTTTTCAATTAGATTTCTCAAAGGTAATATATTGTTGTTGTCAATAGATATCTCCTGTTAAGGTGTGCAGCTTACTGGTTAAGGTGTTCAGCTCACAATTGTAAAGACAAGAGTTTGATTCCTGGACAAGATGGTGCATTATGATTCTTGAGCAAGGCACTTTATTTCATGATTGCTCCAGTCCACTCATCTGAAAAACATGAGTTGTATTTCAAATGGTCAGTTTTGTACACATGTCTATGGAATGCTCAGACACATTCATTTCAAAAGCAGCCTGTTCTGTACTTATATGTATATATATGTCGGATTAGGACATTAAAACATTATTAGAGTTTTGACCAATTAAAATGTAGTATGACAGTCCTACATGAACAAGACACGGTCACTCGACCCTACTTGCCTCTAATGGGACAAACCCATTTAACCCATGCTAGCATGGAAAATAGACGTTAAACGATGATGATGATGAAAGTGGTTAGAAAATTAAAATAATAATAATTACAATATTATAATTACAAGGGCGGTGCCCCAGCATGGCCTCAGCCGGATGGCTGAAACAGGTAATAGTAATATATCATCCTCGTCATCATAATTTTATATCTATTTACTATGCTGGCATCAAAGTCTGAGACAAGACATGGTTGGATAATCGTGTCTTGTTCATTTGTCATCGTTTCTATGGCTGGATGTCCTTCCCAATGTCAACCACTTTACAGAGTGTATTAAGTGCATTTTATAGTGGCATCAGCACAACCTCTTTACAGAGTGTACTGGGTACATTATTGTGGCACCAGCACTGCCATTTTACAGTGTGTACTTGGTGCATTTTATCATGGTACTAGCACTACTATTCTACTGAGTGAACTAAGTTTATTGATAACATTAGATTGTACTGGGTGTATTTTATTGTGGCTCCAGTTATACCACTTATCAGTGTATATTGGGTTTATTTTATCATGAAACCAGTACTGCCACTTTACATTATGTACTAGATACATTTTTTGTGGCACCAGCACTACCACTTTACAGAATGTACTGGGTACATTTTACACTGGCACCAGTACTAGCACTTTACGGTGTGTACTGGGTGTATTTTATCATGGCACCAGCACTATTACTTTACAGAATGTACAGGGTGCATTTTAGCTCTAAAATTTTACATGTATGATTATTGTTGTGGTTTATTTTGTATTATTTAACTGTATTGGTAGAGCATCAGACACCATGCTTTGCAGCATAGTTATGGAACCATTACATTCTGAGTTCAAATCCAGCTTAGGTTAACTTTGCCTTTCATCCGTATAGGGTCGATAAAATAAAACACCAGTAATGTACTGGGGTAATTGCTGGCCTTGTGCCAAAAGTAGAAACAATTATTTAACTGTTACTTTTTCAGGTTCTTCATGGAGAGCAGTACACAGAGTTATATAAACCACTAGCTCCAAGTGGTGAAGTTACTTTAGTTGCTAAAGTTGCTGATGTTCTTGACAAAGGTTCTGGTGCCCTCTTTATCATGAATGGTGGGTTGATGATCTTTTTTCTTTCCTTTTACATTTTTCTACTGTTTACTTCAAGCACAAGTTAGTATTTTTTATTCAGGGATAAGTATTAGTGAGTGTTGGCTAATGAAGACACACATTGATTAACCCTTTATATTGTCTCAGTTTGACTGTCAACCACTTTACAGAGTGTACTGGGTGCATTTTATTGTGGAATGAATACAAGTGAGGTTATCAAGTCCTATGTTTTCTCCTTTGATGGATATATGTACTTAAGATGTTATCTGACATTTACAGATCAAGAACGATGTTGGAACTGAAGCTTAAATTGAACCTATATATGAAGGCAGGTGGCCTAATGGTTAGGGTGTTTGACTCACAATTATAAGCTTGTGAATTTGATTTCTTGACCAGGCAACATATTGTGTTCTTGAGTAAACTTTTATATTTCATGTTATTTTTGCCAGGAGTTGTGACCAACAGATAGTATCAGCAATGGAAAGACTAATGAAAATCTTATTTCCATTGGTCTAATCTAATGATCAGCTTTTTTCTTTTTGCCTGTATGTCATGTTGATGCAGATTTAATATCTCAATTTCAGTGGAGTCTTTTGATGAAGCTCAAGAGAAGGTGGCCTTTAACCAGTACAGTATTTTCCAAATTGGAGCTGGCGGATTTGGAGGACCAAGGGTTTCAACATTTGCCAAACCCTTATCACAGACTCCTTCAAGTCAACCTCATGCTGTGATGGAAGAAAAAACGTCCCTTGACCAGGTGAGCAGGTTTCAAGTTCTACCTTACCTTTTCTCATAAAGACTGTTCTATATGTGTATGTGTTTCTTATATAGGTGTTATGTGTAACTATGTGTGTAGTTGATTAACTTTACACAGCATACAACAGTTTACACAGTACATCCCATTACATTCTTTACCCACTATATTTCATACACCTCACCACACATCAAAGACCCCACTCTACATCATACATCCCTCTCTTCCTTTTCCATTGTATTTTATTCAAAATTCTGTTTCTATTTCAGGCTGCCTTTTACCGTTTGTGTGGAGATTATAACATTTTACATATTGATCCCAGTTTTGCCAAGATGTTAGGTAAAGGAGAATTTTTCAGTCTTTTAAATTCCATATCTTTGATGCTAAAAGGAAAGGGGTGGGGGCGATTATTAAATCAAACCAAGGAAACTGCTTCCATTGGTGTTTCCATTATTGATACTATCTGCCAGTTGCATTTATTGGTAGAATGATGCAGAATTTGAACTCAGAACACACAAAGCCAGATCAGATACTGCAAAGCATTCTGATAGACTCTTTAACAATTCCACCAAACTTGTATCAACTGGTGCTTTATTTATCAACACTGAAAGGATAAGTTGACCTTGGTAGGATTTAAACTGAGGAGAGGTAGCATGAGATCAATGAGCTCTGAGGTGTAGAGACGACTGTCACAGAGGGAGAAGATGGTATAGCGAGAATACTGGTTGTATGAATGTAACAAAACGAGACAATGTTTGCGTATATAATATTTAATTAACGGTAGATAGAATACTTGACATGTCAAAGATAGATGTTAGAATGAAACAAAGTTAGTAGTTACCGTTTTGATTGCCAGGCAAACGCGGCTGGCAGAGGGCGCCTGGCTAAGGCCAGGCGCCGGTTGGCCAAATTAATGGCAGAGCCAAATGAGAAGACTCTTGACCTGGTGCCGAAAAGGCAAAGAGAGAAAGGAAGCTCAAAGCCGCCAGTTTTATAGGGCTCTGACCGGAAGTCGCAGAAAGGGCTCCACCTCCCGTCCAGATCCCAACCAAAACAAGGGAGACAACCGCTACATAACCTCCCGCCAGAATTTTAGTGTATAAAAATCGAAATGAAAATATGTAGCAAGTTGGCGAGAATGTTGTAACAGGCATGAAAATTACGACAAAAGAATGTTTGGAAAAATCAATGCTAGATATCAAGGTAGTAAAGTAAGGGAAGGGCTCAAAGTTCAAATGTACAAAATATAGTTCACTGGTGTGCAATCACATGACCGCAGGAAAGAAAGTGTGTTCCAGAGAATGAATGCAGGTGGTCTCTGTTCTGTGGTATATCGTGAATTTCCAACCTCCGAATGGATTTTCTCACAGGAAGAGTGCTGCAAAAATAAATTCTCTGGCTTTGGTTGCTGTTGCTGTTGCTGTTGCTGCTGTTGCTGCTGCTGCTGTATTGCTGTTGCTGCTGCTGTTGCTGTTGTTGCTGCTGTAGTTGCTGTTGCTGCTGCTGTATTGCTGTTGCTGCTGTATTGCTGTTGCTGCTGTATTGCTGCTGCTGCTGCTGCTGTATTGCTGTTGCTGCTGTATTCGGTGTTTAAATTCACAGTAAAAAAAAATTTTTTTTTTTAAGAAAAAAATGAGTTGCGCAAAGTGCTAGAAATAGCAGCCGAAGTTGATGGTCGATGTTGAGAATGCGTTGATCTGGAAGGGTCCAGAGGCCAGCGACCAGAGAAATAAGCATTCTTAATAAATGCGCGGTTATCAACGGTAAATTTACATTGTAAATTTATAAACCGGCAAATAGAAGAATATAGCTTAAGGCTGAAGAATCCTTGGGGGAGAAATGCTATCTCTGGCGTGCGGCTGTCTGTGAGGAGAGACATCTCAGTGAATCGAGAATTTATGCTGCCTACACGTGCCAATACAAGGTTGAAAAAAAATATTTCTAACGCGCGAGAAAATGATAGTGCGATTTTGAAAGTGACAATGATGAAAAAGAAAGGCTTCAATCAGCATAATTATAGGTGTGAACTTTGGAAAAAAAACAAAAAACTTGAACGATGAAGAAAACGAAGAACAAAAGGCAATGGTTCATCGAAAATAAATGTTCCTGTTGAAATGTTTTTTAAAGAATATCAAATTTCTTTTTTTTTTTTTTTTTTTTTTTTTTTTGTGTTTTGAAAGAGTTCGTTGTAAGAAACGAGAAACATATATATATCGTGAAATGTTTTTTTTTTGTTTTGAAAGTGTTCGTTGTAAGAAACGAGAAACATATATATATATATTGGTGAAATGCGACAGTTAATTGATGCGTGAGAGAAAAAGTATGTCTGTGCGAATTCCACATGTGCGTGTGTGCGTGTCCTTGAGTATTATCATAGTTTGTCGCTAAATTTGCTGCGTATTCGTAATGTTACTCACAAAACCAGATGTGCTATTTTTTTCTTTTTTTGGGGGTGACCACTTATAGCGATGAACGGCTGCGTGTTCGTATCACGTCGGGGTCACCAATATAGCGAGAATACTGGTTGTATGAATGTAACAAAACGAGACAATGTTTGCGTATATAATATTTAATTAACGGTAGATAGAATACTTGACATGTCAAAGATAGATGTTAGAATGAAACAAAGTTAGTAGTTACCGTTTTGATTGCCAGGCAAACGCGGCTGGCAGAGGGCGCCTGGCTAAGGCCAGGCGCCGGTTGGCCAAATTAATGGCAGAGCCAAATGAGAAGACTCTTGACCTGGTGCCGAAAAGGCAAAGAGAGAAAGGAAGCTCAAAGCCGCCAGTTTTATAGGGCTCTGACCGGAAGTCGCAGAAAGGGCTCCACCTCCCGTCCAGATCCCAACCAAAACAAGGGAGACAACCGCTACAATGGCTTTCTATGAGCCAGAGGTTAGAGTATGTTTGTGAGTGACATTAAATTGTACTGGTGTACTGGTATGAGCAAATGAATGATGTGAATGAATGAATGACTGCTGGGTGAAAAAGTGTTGTGCTGTAAGTGGAGAGTACATATGGAAGAAAGACAGAGGAAGAACTGGTGAAGTTGATGCTGGCTTCATTTGATTGTGATGCAAGACTGTTTCACTCACTGTCCCTTAATTTCCCTGAATAGTTAAATCTGAGATCACAGTATAAAGAAAGGATCAAACTCTTGATATGAGTGTCATTTGTGAAGGTGTGTAGTAATTAAGGTGTTTGACTCATGATCATAAAGTCTTAGGTTTAATTCTTGGACTGGATAGTGCATTGTGTCCTTGAGTGAGAAGCTTCTTTTCCTGTTGCTCCTCTCTATTCTACTGGAAAAAAATTGAATTAGAGGCAGATTATGATGCATGTTGAAAAGATTGGCATCTTTGGTACTCTGTTAACATGTAAACCAAGAACAAAATAATTCTTTCTAACATTGGTTCAAGGTCAGAAATTCAGGAGGAGGGAAAAGTTGATTATATCGACCCCAGTACTTAACTGGTACTATATTTTATTGACCCTGTAAGGAGGGAAGCAAAGTTGATCTCTACTGGATTTGAACTCAGGTAAAGGGCTGTAACTAAGTTCTGTAAAGCATTTTATCTGACACTCTAAGGATTCTCCCAATACATCGCATTAACCAAGAAACAAATGATAATAATAATAATACCCATTTTATCTGACACACTAAGGATTCTCCCAATACATCGCCTTAACCAAGAAACAAATGATAATAATAATAATACCCATTTCTAATTTAGTCACAAGGCCAACAATTTGTTGGAAGGGGAAAGTTGATTAAATCAACCCCAATATTTGGCTGGTACTTCATTTTATTGAACTCAGAAGTATCTAAGGTTAAGTTGATCTCACCAGGATTTGAACTCAGAATATAAACAGCTGAAACAAACACCATAAGGAATTTTGACCAATGCCAGTCCACTAATAATAATATGGTTTCTGATTTAGGCAAAAGGCCAACAATTTTGGGGGGAGGGGAAAGTTGAAGACATCGTCCCCAGTACATTACTTAATTTTATTGATCCTGTAAGGATGAAAAGTAAAGCTAACCTCAGTGAGATTTAAACTCATTACATAAAGGGATCTAATTACATGCCACAAAACTCAACTGATACTGTCTAGTCTAAAGTCTGTCTGAAGCCAGGAGGCGCATCAGGCTGGTGCTTATCCCAGTTTCATGGTGTGAAGCACCTGAGAGTACAAGACTCCCCACTGGACAGGACGCCAGTCCATCCAGCTATTGTTGATACTCATTTCATTTTCAGCTGAGTATACTGGAGTAACGTGAAATGAAGTGTTTTGCTTAAGAACACAAAACACAACCCAGCCCAGGAGTTGAACCTGCAACATTATGATTATAAGTCCTTTACCACTAGGCCACATGCCTCTACTGATACTGCCAATTAATAGTACTGAAATATGTAAAAATGAGGAGATTTATCTGAAATGATTGTTTGTTATTAAAATTGTGTCCATTATATCTAATCTTATGATCAGGTTATGAAAGACCTCCATTGCATGGTCTCTGCATCTATGGTTTTGCTTTGCGCCATATTATGAAGAAGTTTCTTGACAATGATGTCAGTCTTATAAAAAGTATAAAAGTAAGTTGGAAAATTTTTTCTACAGTTTTGATATTTTGATTTTCTTGTCTTTTTCCAAAGATCAATAGTTTCCAACAAACATTTTTGCATATTTTTGAAAATAGTCGTCCCTATTCTCTTTACTTAAACATTTCATGACCATTGGAAGATTTATATTTACTTTCAGGTCCCAAATAAAAGGGGGTGGTGGAATAAGCGAGGGAGGGGTTGCAAAATCAGTAATTTTTAACCAGACTTAGTTGTTTAGTTTATCCCAACCCACTCTATTTATTTCATAATGTATAGGATTTCTAGTAATGTACTTTTTTTGTCATGTATTCTGCCACTTGTCTCTTTAAACCTTATTTTATTGCATAATTCTGTTTCCTTTTTCAGACACGATTTGCTAAACCATTTCTACCTGGACAAACTCTACGGACAGAAATGTGGAAAGTTGATTCAGGTGTTCATTTCCAATGCACAGTGAGTTCCGTTAACCCTTTCATTACCATATTTCTAATGAAAGACACTGCCTATGATTCTCAAATAATTTTGAAAATAATCAGGAACTTGGAGGAATTTAGTAATATAACTAATTTTCTCAATATTAAATTGATGTTTGGAACATAATTTAACAAGGGTTCTTACATAAAATTATGATGGAAGGTTTTTAGATAAATATAAATATAACACCCTTGCAAGCAGGGAAAAGCAGACGTAAAATGATGATGATGATGATGATCACAGGTGTTAGGAAGGGCATCCTTAGAAAGCTTGCCAAAGAAGGGTTGGGAGGACCCTTCAATCGTTTCAAGGACACAACAGCCTCTCTGATGTTGGTGATCTACATGATAAATGCACCCAGTACATGCTGTAAAGTGGTTGGTGGTAGGAAGGGCATCCATCCATAGAAAGCTTGCCAAACAAAAGGTTTTGAGGACCTTCAGCTGTGTCAAAGACATGACAACTTCTGTGTGCACTTGGTAGAATTTGAGACCATACCTAAGCGAGATGCAGATCCCTGGCCTGTCTGGGAGATCAGTAGCCCCACTTTAATACTGACTTGGTCTATGTAGATCCGTCAAATCCTTGCTAGTAGGGAAAGCACACATTAAAATGATGATGATGAATACAAACAGTTTTGTATTATAAAATAAGAGGTGGTTTCAGGCCATTTGGAATTGAAAGGATTAAAGATTTACATACAAGGAGTCACAGTGGCTGTGAGGATCTCTGTCAACATTGAAGATGATTGTACCAATTATTTGATCAGTAGAACAGCTAGCTTGTGAAATTAATGTGCAAGTGGCTGAGCATTCCATAGACATGTATTTCAGGGAGATTCAGCATAAATGTGTAACAAGGCTGGCTTTTTGAATTACAAGTATAGTCCTTCTTGTATTATGGTATAGGTGGCTCAGTTTTCCAGACACGTGGATCTCAGGGAGATTCAGCATAACTGTGTGACAAGACTGGCTTTTTAAATTACAGGTACAGTCCTTGTATTATATGTGGCTCAGGTTTTCACAGGCACGTGTATCTCGGGGAGATTCAGCATAACTGTGTAACAAGGCTGGCTTTTTAAATTACAGGTACAGTCCTTGTGTTATGGTATAAGTGGGTCAGTTTTCCACAGACACGTGTACTCTTAACATTGTTTTTAGTGAGATTCAGCCAGACACTGTAACAAATGCTGGCCATTGGAAATATAGCTTTTCCAGTTGAATGGACTGGGTCAATGTGAAATAAAGTGTCTTGCTCAAGGAAGCAAGACACAGTCAGGAATAAAACCACAATCATGTCTTCTTTTTCTTTTCATTTTTTCTTTTTCTTTTTCTTTTTTCTTTTTTTTGTTTCCTTTTTTCTTTTTCTTCTTTTTCTATTTTGTTTTCTTTTTTTTCCTTTACTCTCTTTTTCTTTTTTCTTTTTCTTCAATTTCCTTTTCTTTTTCTTTTTCTTCTTTGCTCACTTATTCTCGAGGGGCAGAATCCTCAAACACTCCTTCCAGCTGCCCCCTGTCACATCAGAAGCAACCATCTCCAACTAACCTGGTTGGATCGCTAAGTGAGACCAGCCAAGCTCATGGATGTTATCCAACCATCTTGCTCGGAGTTTACTCCTGGGTCTTTTGCCAGTCAAATCTACCCAGCAATCCTTTCCTGAGACATTGTAACCCTAACCACATACCCATAGTATCAGAGTCGTGATCTCTCAATTTGGAGAAGTTGCAGCTCTACCTGGAGCGATTCTCTGATCTCCAAGCTTTGCTCTCTATTGAGTAACGTTACTCCAAAGACCCTTCAAAGGAACCCCATTTCGTCTGCTTATATTTGTAATTGTATTCTTTCATGAGTCTAACACCCAAATAACTAAATCACATAACTTCAAGTAATGATAAATACGATGCTGATATTTTAGGTTGTTGAAACTGGCAAGTTATGTTTGTCTGGTGGCTTTCTAAGTGTCCATTCATTTCCAAAAGCTGCAGTAACATCTGGAACACAACAGGTAAGTGACCTTATATGTTTCTTTATTGTTAATTTGTGCATGTGTGTGCATCAGGCTTTAAACGATATGAAATTTGAGGCCCATCTTTACAAAAATTTTGGTTAAAAAAATTCCAAATAATTTGTATATGATATCATCAGGAATGGGCATTCCTGATGATTTCATACGGTTAAAACAGTTCTAGTCCTGCAGGAGCCATGTCTATATTAAATAATTGTTTCTACTTTTGGCACAAGGCCAGCAATTACCCAGTGTATTACTTGTACTTTATTTTATCGACCCCATAAGGATGAAAGGCAAAGTTAACCGCGGCGGGATTTGAACTCAGATCATAAAGGGACGTAACTCTATGCTTCAAAGCATGGTGTCCGACTCTCTACCGATACTGCCAATCCAATGCCTTTGTCTATATTAAATAATGATGTTTACATTCTACTGATGTATTGAGTACCTTTTTAACTGTGGTTACCTCCGATTTAACTTATATATATATTTATTAAAATAACAATATTTGCTCTATGGTTCTTATATATTTGATATATATTTACCCTTATCGAGCCCTCTTTGGATTTTAGACTTCAAATTTATTATTATTACTATATGTAATATATATATATTATATATAAGGAGGCACATGGCTTAGTGGTTAGAGCATTGGCCTTGCAACCGAAAGGTTGTGAGTTCAATTCTCAAACCGAGTGATGTGTTGTTTCCTTGAGCAAGATACTTTATTTCACATTGCTCCAGTTTACTCAGCTGTAGAAATGAGATGATAGGGACTGGGGTCCCTATCATTCCACTGCAAAGTGGATGTGTAGGCACCACGGAAAAAAAAGCACCCTGCACGCACTGTAAATGAGGTTGGTGTTAGGAAGGGCATCCAGCTGTAGAAATCAAGCCAGAATCAGTTCCTGTCCCACCCTTGCAAGCAGGGAAAAGTGGACGTAATATGATGATGATATATATATATAATTTTTGATGATTTAGTGTTAAAAACTAGTGATAAAATATAAATATATTTTTAAAAATGAGGCCCTTGATGGTGTGTGGCTTTAATCTATAGCTTATTTAGCTTATAGGTAAGTCCAGCACTGGTGTGTATGTGTGCTTATCTGTGTTTGAGTGTGTGTATGCATGCAGGAGAATAGACTTACACATATACACACTAGATTTATATTGTCTGAATGCATCATTACACACTCACACTCACACCCAGACACACTCACACAGACATAATAGTTTAAATTTGTTATTTTTGTAATTCCAAAAGCTAATCTTTTCTTGTTTCATTTCTTTTAGGCTGAACCCCGTGAGATAAATAGTGAGATTCTGTTCAAGGAGTTAGCTGTTCATTTACAGAACAAACCTCAGATTATGAACAAGGTCAATGCTGTCTTTCTTTGGAACATCACAAAAAATGGCAACAAACCTACCTCACAATGGAGTAAGTTGTCTCTTTGTGTTGTGATATGTGTGACTGATGTGTTGTGACATGTATGGCTGATGTGATGTGACATAAGCCTAATGTGTTGTGATATGTGTGGCTGATGTGTTCTGACATAAGGCTGATGTGTTGTGACATGTATGGCTGATGTGGTTAGGGTGTTAGACTTGCCGCTCATACTGTTGTGGGTTCGATTCCTGGACTGGCTTGTGTGTTGCGTTTATTGCGTCTGTATACTCAGCTGAAAATGAGTGCCAGAAGTGGCTGGAGGTTTAACACTGCAATCATCCTGTTCAGGGGAAAATTTTGTACTCTCAGTCACTTAATGCCAAGGAAACCAGGATAAGCACTGGCCTGATGAGCATTTGAGCTTGGGACAGACTTTAGACATATTTCTTAGATGATCTGTTTTATGCAAAATTGTCACCATTTTTATATTTCCACTTCTATCAATATTATAACAATACTGCAAAGTGCTGGCATAGCTTTGGCACCGTGGGAAAATATCTTCTACTATAGCCTCAAGTTAAGGAATGCCTTGTGAGTGCACTTTTGGGAGACAGAGATTGTGTAGAAGCCCATTGTATGAATTTAAGTTTTATGGACTTAGTGGTTTGACAAAAACAGAGCAATAAAATAAGTACCAGTGTTGAAAAACTATATATACTGGGATTGGTATGATCGACTGCAATCCCTTGAGTGAAGATGCGTGGCTTAGTGGTTAGAGAGCTGAATTTATATTTGTGAGGTTGTGACTTCAATTCTTGGACCAGGTGATGCGCTGTGTCCTTGAACACTTTATTTCACGTTGCTCCTGGTAGATAATATCAGCAATGTTTTCTTGGTCCAATTTGACAAGGTCCACCCCACTCGGCAAGCGAATGAGGTTTAAGATCTTGTTGATTGATCAGAGCGAGCAATCCCTTCAAGACAGTACTCCAGCATGGCCACAGTTAAATGACGGAAACAAATAAAAGAACAAAATAATAATGCTATTTTAATGTGAAGGCATGTGAACTTTTTGTACATGTGTTTAAATTCTGAGCAAGATATTTTATTTTTGTCTTGCTCAGTCCACTCAAGGTGGGTTAACAAAAAGGTTAATACCAAAGACACTTGGATAAGAACCAATGGCAGTTTTGGGTGGGTTAACAAAAAGGTTAATACCAAAGACACTTGGATAAGAACCAATGGCAGTTTTGGGTGGGTTAACAAAAAGGTTAATACCAAAGACACTTGGATAAGAACCAAGGGCAGTTTTGGGTGGGTTAACAAAAAGGTTAATACCAAAGACACTTGGATAAGAACCAATGGCAGTTTTGGGTGGGTTAACAAAAAGGTTAATACCAAAGACACTTGGATAAGAACCAAGGGCAGTTTTGGGTGGGTTAACAAAAAGGTTAATACCAAAGACACTTGGATAAGAACCAATGGCAGTTTTGGGTGGGTTAACAAAAAGGTTAATACCAAAGACACTTGGATAAGAACCAAGGGCAGTTTTGGGTGGGTTAACAAAAAGGTTAATACCAAAGACACTTGGATAAGAACCAATGGCAGTTTTGGGTGGGTTAACAAAAAGGTTAATACCAAAGACACTTGGATAAGAACCAATGGCAGTTTTGGGTGGGTTAACAAAAAGGTTAATACCAAAGACACTTGGATAAGAACCCAGGGCAGTTTTGGGTGGGTTAACAAAAAGGTTAATACCAAAGACACTTGGATAAGAACCCAGGGCAGTTTTGGGTAGGTTAACAAAAAGGTTAATACCAAAGACACTTGGATAAGAACCAAGGGCTGTTTTGGGTGGGTTAACAAAAAGGTTAATACCAAAGATACTAGGATAAGCTTCAGTCTGATGAGCCCCTTGGCTTGAGACAGATTCTAGCATTTTTTGTTTTAAACAATGAATATCATGTTCTAGTTATTAGAAAACAGTGAAAATCTGTTGAAAGCTGAAGTCATTTGTTTGTTTTATCTTGGACTGTCACAGCCCCGCATCTGAAAAGAGTAATAACCCTGAAATATCATGCCATAATACACTGGGTAAAACATTACATTACTTTACTTTGTTTTGTTTCGTTTCGTTTACTATCATTTTCCCTTTGTATTTTCTACCATATTGTGCCAACTTTAAAAAAAACTTATTGGTCATTTAATGAATATTATATTAATACTATCCCTAGTACTGTGATGATACATGATACTTATATCACTACTATTGCCTTAATTTCAGCATTGGACCTGGTACCTGGTGGAGTGGGTATATACTCTGGTCCTCCTAAAGGAAAGAAAGCTCAGTGTACTCTGTCAACAGATGAAGATGTTATAATTAAGTTATTTCAGAGAGAGCTTAATCCTCAAAAGGTCAGTACAGATTGTAATATTATATTATTGTTCAGTTAACTTTGCCTTTCATCCATTTAAGGTCGATAAAAAACTACCAGTATAGTACAAGGGTTGATTCTTCCTCTATATTTCTTTCTCATTTCCATTCTCTCACTCTTTTTATCCTCTGGAAGAAATTTGCTGTATTCAGACCTGGAGAGGAGATAGGCTCCACCATGTTTAAAAATGCCCTATATATGTATATGAATATGGAACTCCTACGGGAGTTATGGGAACACACATACATGCAATCTGATCAAGTGGAATCCTGAGCTAATGTCTGGTCTTTATATATGATATCTGCCATTGGAATCATGACTGGCTGACAAGATCTGTATTGAACATATGTGATCACCTGCATGGACAGCCTCTGTTTGTGATGCTGTGGGTACACTGGTTGGAGATAGGAATATATGATATACACTGTTGGAATCTTGACAAGCTGACAAGATCTGTGATTGCCATGCATGTCTGTTTGCTATGCTGGGTATGCAATGGCTAGAGCCAGCTCAACCCATTCTGGTTGAATGCTGATACATAAGTTAATCGGAAGTGTAGAAATAGAGATATGTATGATCGTAGATCATTGTTTGGTGTCAACATCCCCCTCCATTTCCTTTCTTTAAAAAAAAGTCCTCTCCTCAAAATGTTATGAAATATAATGTAAAAGTATAAGCTTATTTTATTTTATTTTTCTTACTTTACTGTAGTTTTCATTCTTGTATTTCTTACTTGGGGAACCACATCTTGCTCATATGTTCCATATTTTAACATGGTTTCTATAACTGGATGCCCTTTCTAACACTAACCATTTTACAGACTATACTAGGTGTATTTTATTGTGGCATCAGCACTACCACTTTACACAGTGTATTGGGTGCATTTTCTTATGTCACGGGCCTTATCGCTTTAGAGAATGTACTGGATGCATTTTATTGTGACACCTGCACTACAACTCTGTAAAGTGGTTGGCATTCAAAAGGGTATCCAGCTGTAGATACCATGCCAAACGAAAGGTCGAAAAGACTCTTCAGTTGTGTCTAGGGCAAGACAACCTCTCTAGTGCTGGTGCCAAGTTATAATGCACCATGTACACTCTGTAAAGTGATAGTGCTATGTTATAATGCACTATGTACACTCAGTGATAGTGTTGGTGTCATGTTATAGTGCACCATGTACACTCTGTAAAGTGATAGTGCTGATGTCATGTTTATATGTAACTAGAACATTCTGTTAAATGGTTGGTGATAGGAAGGACATCCAGCTGTAGAAACTATAACAAAACAGCACTGTATGTGATGAAGACTGAGACATGATGCTGACATAGTTCTAAGTACTGGCTTGGTCTATGACAGCTCGTCTAACCTATGTCAGCTCGTCTAACCTATGTCAGCATGGGAAAATAGATATTAAATGATAATGATAACAACAATAACGATGGCCATTATTTCTTTCTTCCTGTTTCTTATTTATTTTTAACTTATTTTTCAGGCTTTTTTTTCTGGGAAACTGAAAGTGTCTGGGCAAATCATGCTGAGCCAACGTTTGTCTCAAATCTTTGAGAACACTGCAAATCTATAATGTTTGCTTAATATTCCAGAATTATGAAACCATTCCTTGTTGTTTGTCTGCTAGATTCTCTATATTACAAATTTAGATTTTGAAGATAATTAAAACAAAATTATTATTATTATTATTATTATTATTATTTTTGGAGGATTGGCAGTATCGGTAGAGGGTCAGACACCGTGCTTTGCAGCATAGAGTTATGGTCCTTCACAGTCTGAGTTCAAATCCTGCTGAGGTTAACTTTGCCTTTCATCCTTACGGGGTCGATAAAATAAAGCATCAGTAATGCACTGGGTAATTGCTGGCCTTGTGCCAAAAGTAGAAACAATTATTATTTTTGATAATATATATATATATATATATATATATATATATATATATATATAGTGAAGACGTATGTATTTTTTTCTCACTATGATATTTTGTAATATGTTTTACATAGATCAATAATTGAATGAACATGCAGAGAACTACCCCCCAGAAATGATCGTAAAATAATGTGTTTTACTATGAATTAACAGTTTTGTGTTTAATTTCATTGTTTTAATATTTATATATATATATATATATATATATATATATATATATATATATCCAAAATTAAGATAAATCAAAATGAATTTAATCTCCTGTGATTATTCATGTTTATTTATATGTTAATCAATTTCTAGTTGTTATATATATATATATATATATATATATATTTATATATAT
>OZ024743.1:94240617-94280617 GCA_964016885.1 Eledone cirrhosa
ATATATATATGTATACTTATATATATTATATATATATATATATATTTAATTACATAATAAACAACACAATATAATAATCCCAAAGTATAACACAATATAATTATTCCATTACCAAAGGTTTCAAGAAGCTAGATGATCCTTACAGAAAGGTCCAGCCAACTCATCAGATGAAATAGTTCATCAGATGAATGGGCTGGACGTTTCTGTAAGAATCGTCTAGTTTCCTGAAACTTTTGGTAATGGAATAATTATATTGTGTTGTTTATTATGTACTTAAATACCTCTGTACTATATTTAGAGCACTCTCCTTTCCTTTTCCTTTTCTACGGAAATATTTAACACACATACACATATCTATCTATATATATATATAAGGAATTTGTAGCTTACTTGAAGCATTGTATATGGTGAAGAATTTGAAGTTGGAAAGCCATCACAATGCAGGTTTGGATGGAGAAAAATTTAAAATGTAAGAAACGGTTTGTTTTTTTACCTTAATTTATACCTTTATTTACCTGATATTTCGAGATTAATATCTCTTCTTCTGATGAAAATAACATGCTTCAAATCACCAGGCCTTAAATGGTCACTTAGCTATATACACAAATTCTGCAAAAAAAAACAAAAAAAACTCCTACAACACCTACACTGCAAGCTGCAGCAACACATACAAACAATCTCTAGCTTATTACTGGAACTTTCAAAAATCCCAGAGCCCCTGCTCGGAGTGACTACCGCTGCAATAGACAGATGCTACCACCACCATCTAGATCACAAGAAAAACTGCTTAAAGCGAAAATTCCTCAAACGCAGCATGGCAGATCATCTTGGTAACAGTCCCCCTCAAACCATCAACAGAGGCAGACAGGACAGCACCAAGATCAAGCCTATCGGTACACCGACCAACAACACTCCACTCGATGCAAGACACCTTGTCACAGACTTGATAGGATCTCTCTCCCAAGACGAACTAGATCTCCTCAGTCTTAGTGGCTCAACCTACAGACAAACTTTTGCTGGGCTTCCTACCAACTAAAATGGATATTGGCCATCGGCAATGCTACTAAAACAAACACTTCCACCAGATTCCCGATATACCAACTAGACCACTCACTCTGTCGACCACCTACCAACTGCGAACTTGATGAGAAACCAAATCTCTCCAGGACCCAACAGCTCACCCTGAAAAACATGCGATAAAGGGAGCTCATCTACCTACCCTCCGACAAAGGGAAGGAATTCTGTATCATCTCCCAGGCCACACCTATGACAACTTGGCCTTTGAACACCTGAGTGACGACGGAGTGTACACAGAAGTCTGACATAACTGCAGCCCGGATAGAATCAATACCATCTGGTCTGACATCTGCAGAAGAAGACAACTCCCAAACAAACGTAGGAATAACTTCATCACCAGAAATAGCAGACTGCCCACTTTCTACCACCACATTAAGACCCACAAAAATAATACAAGACTTCAAATTAGACCCATCGTCTCCAGCCTAGAAGGACCCCTATATCAAATTTCCTGGCTCCTCATCCAGATCCTTAAGCCTATAGTCTCCACCTTCTCCAGGCATGTCAGTAGTTCCGATGAAGTTATACAAAAACTCTACCTACTCCAACCAGACCAACTTAGACTCAATAGGTATGCCTTTAGCCTCAACGTTGTCTCCTCGCTCTACACTACAGTCCCCTCTCACCCAGCTGTCCATTAGAAATAGGAAACACCGCATTTGAAGCACGAATTCCACCAACACTTGCTTCCTGAAGCTCCAACATTTCAGTGATGACACAACAACAACCACCCGAAGTGCCATCCATAGACTAACAACTAGCTCACTCAGTTCTCTGCGTAGTGAGGGCTCTATCTAAAAGATGACCTATAGAACACAACAGCTGCTGCACACTGGCTAATTGCCCCATCGATAACACAGACATATGCCATTAAGCATACGTCTTATAGAGTCCAGTGATAAATGCGACAACCTCTATATAGGTAGCACCACCAGACACATACACACCAGGATTAAGGAACATATTAATACTAATATCTCCTCATTCAAGAAAGACAGAGAAATGCAAAAACACCACCAAGAAATAACAGTTATGGTTGAAACTAAATAAAGAAACCACGGCAATCTCAGAATTAAGGAAGCATTAATCATAGCCAGAACACACCTGCAAATCAATAATAGACTAGAACTAAGCATACAATACCTAACATAGAAGCAATTATGTAGAGTCCATTAGCCTTCTACTTTTTGGCACAAAGCCAGTAATTACCCCTGTACGTTACTGGTACTTTATTTTATCGATCCCGTAAGGATGAAAGGCAAAGTTGACCTCGGCAGGATATAGACTCTAGATAATAGGGCACACATAGGTCCGCTTACGACCACATTATCCATCTGGGAGAAATCATGTATATGCATTCATGTGTTTACACGATTCCACCCATGCGTGCTTACATATTTACGTGCGTGCTTACACACGTATGCATACACGTGTCTGTCAGCGCGTATTAATATATATGCGTCTGAGCGGATTTAAAGGGAAACAACTCTGTGCCCCCTTTGACCGGTCCAGACCTTAATTTTAATACAAAAGAGGTTAAAAAAAAATTAAATAAATAATAAAACCACTTCCAGCCAGCATGGTAGAGCTAGCCACATCGGACACTGGAATAGGTCCTTTATTTTCCTCGGAAGAAGAAATTTTAATCTCGAAAGACCAGAACATTTGAATAAATTAAGGTAAAAAAAAACAAACTCTGTTTTTTACGTTATAAATTTTTCTGCATCCAAATCTGCATTGTCGTGGCTTTCCAACTTTGAATCCTTTATATATATATATATATAAATAAAGGAGAGTATATATATACTCATCCTATGGACTGAGTGCTCTACTTATTACGGATATAACCTCCCAGTTTTTTACAGTCCTATACGAGCGAGACACTGTCGCCCGATCAATCTTGCCTCAAGTGGGACAATACCCGTCTAATCCATGCTAGCATGGAAGATAGACATTAAACAATAATGATGATGATGATGGCACACACACACGCCTAGCGCACGCGCGCGCGCGCGCGGTGGCTGCCAACTCGTTTTCGAGTACGGCCACTACCTTATATCCATGTAGGAGAACCCCTGCTGATGGGCTGAACGAGTGTGACTTTTTAGTCCAGCCAGCGACTTGAAAACTCTGGTACAAACACTACACTTGTGACAATTATTGACACATAATGCTGGGCCCATGGTAATATGTGACAAGTGCAGAGAGATCTCCAAATATAAAGCAATGCCTGTGCCGTGAAGCTTTTATAGTGAGCAAAGGCACTGCACAAAGCCAGTCCCACTCTCTTAACCAAGATGATATTTACCAAAAAGAAGAACAAGTCAACATCATTGGATACCATCAGGGTTGCAGGTGTTATATCAGAGTTTTCCTTCTCCTAGAATTCTGCCTTGACAAAGGCTAAGGGGTCATCTCTCATACATACATTATATATATATATAACATAATACATATATATTGCATCAGTTTCCAAATAATTTTTACATTTTTTAATCAATTTCTGAGTCTTTTACTCCAAAAGTTTAAGAATATTTTTCTTTTCTTTTCTTTCAATTAGAAATATTTTTATAAAAAATTTGATATAATACACAAAATGTTCACCCAGATGATAAAAAGGTTTTTCAATTGATTAAATCTGAAATTGAATATTGATGCCTATAAAAATAATTTTGTTGGTAATATTATTATATTTAATCAATAAATCATGTTCAAAATATTGTATAGTTTTTGTTGTAATTTAAACAGTGACTTCAGTTGTAATGATTTAAAAAATATGTAACACATTGAATTAAGAGGAAGACAAACAATAAATTGCAGACGATGGTGGGAATAGGGTCAGTGATGAATGTTGTGAAGAGAAATTGAATGAAATGGCTGGGGCATGTGTTGAGGAAGGTTGAAAATGATTGGGGGAGAGGAATAGTCAGTAATGAATGTTGTGAAGAGAAATGAAATGAGATGGTTGGAACATGTGTTGAGGAGGAAGGTTGAAAGTGACTGGGGGGAGAGCAATAGAGCCAGTGATGAATTTTGTGACGAGAAATGGAGTGAGATGTTTGGCTTAAGTGTTGAGGAAGGATGAAGGTGACTGGGTGAGAGATGTGATGGAAGGAAAGACAAGAAGGGGGAGATCAAGAAAGACACCATTAAAGACGATGAAGGTGGAAATGAAATGAAGGGGTTGGTGAGAGAATGCAGATGACAGGAATGGGGAAAAATGACAGTAACCCTGCAAGGCCAACCTCTGTTTTAGTAAGGAGGATGGCCTTAAAACATTTGTGTCTTGAATAGAGAAACAGTTCTCTATTTTGTATTAAAACTTAATAAATTTGGTTAAATCAAATAAGTTTGTGTGTCATGAGCAACAAAGGGACTTTCCAGAAATATTAAAATTGCCTTTTCACCACTCCTACACACAAATTAAATTGAATTTAATCATTTTGTTTTAGATACTTAGACTAAGTAAGAGAAAATGTTTGTTTTGATTTTATTATTTTCCTGACAGATCACAACATTGTTGCAATTCCGTCTGCTGGCATCATAGGTAACATCCAACTGAGGTTTTGTACTCCAGAGAGACAGAACAAGTTAATATTAGGCTAAATAAGAAAATATAGTTAGCATCTGTGATTGTAAACGTAGTTTATATTATCAACTTTATCAAGTCAAAATTTCCTATTCACTTGTTATATACTTACAATCGAGGGGAGAGAGAAGTAGGGGAGGGATAAAGGAAATACATAAACAAAAAGGTGGTGGGGGAGAGAAAAAAGCTCTACTCTCTTAGCTGGGCAGTACATCTTAGCTGTACTCAACAGACAAGAATGCAAAAGAATTGTCATGAAAAACATGCTCTGAATATGATTTATAAAAGAGATAAATCAATAGAAATTAATAAAAGCCCCCCTCCCCCGAGAGAGAATAAAAGACCCAGAAGACATGTACACCCATTTACACAGTACTACAAAGAATGTTGGTATTTGCATTACATTTCTATTGTCGCTAGAAAGCCAACGGATTTCAACAATGGCCGAAACATTTGTTTGAGTGGGGTTTCTTCTCTGAAGATCTTCTGCTGCTCTCCTGAGAGTTTCTTACCACCATGAGGATTCCACCATCTTCACAGACGATTGCCGTCTCTCATTGATTCTTCATTCTCATCCTATCCGCGTATATGACTTGGTAGATGACTTTGTAGACCAGCAGTAGATCTGCATGGTTTACCACACAAGTGACAGAAGAGAGTTATGCTTTCCACAGGACCGGTAGGGTCACCCTGTGGAACACAATCTTTATGCACCAGCATGTGTTTTTAGTCCGGAACTAGTTCTACACACTTTGATGTATACCACGCACGTTGTGTCGCCAGGTCTTTATTGAGTGGTGTTGCAGGTAGTTATCCTTTCATGTGACTTCAGGTGATTAACATAGCAGCCTTTGAGAGGAGTACACGCTACAGCAGCCATTGAGAGGAGTACATGCAATAGCAGCCATTGAGAGGAGTACATGCTATAGCAGCCTTTAAGAGGAGTACACACTACAGCAGCCATTGAGAGGAGTACACACTACAGCAGCCATTGAGAGGAGTAGACGCTATAGCAGCCTTTGAGAGGAGTACACGCTATAGTAGCCTTTGAGAGGGGTACACACTATAGCAGTCATTGAGAGGAGTACACGCTATAGCAGTCTTTGAGAGGAGTACACGCTATAGAAGCCTTTGAGAGGAGTACATGCTATAGTAGCCTTTGAGAGGGGTACACACTATAGCAGTCATTGAGAGGAGTACACGCTATAGCAGCCTTTGAGAGGAGTACACGCTATAGCAGCCTTTGAGAGGAGTACACGCTATAGTAGCCTTTGAGAGGGGTACACACTATAGCAGTCATTGAGAGGAGTACACGCTATAGCAGCCTTTGAGAGGAGTACACGCTATAGCAGCCTTTGAGAGGAGTACACGCTGTAGCAGCCATTGAGAGGAGTACACGCTATAGCAGCCATTGAGAGGAGTACACGCTATAGCAGCCTTTGGGAGGAGTACATGCTATAGCAGCCATTGAGAGGAGTACACGCTATAGCAGCCTTTGAGAGGAGTACACGCTGTAGCAGCCATTGAGAGGAGTACACGCTATAGCAGCCATTGAGAGGAGTACACACTATAGCAGCCTTTGGGAGGAGTACACGCTATAGCAGCCATTGAGAGGAGTACACACTATAGCAGCCTTTGAGAGGGGTACACGCTATAGCAGCCTTTAAGAGGAGTACACACTATAGCAGCCTTTGAGAGGGGTACACGCTATAGCAGCCTTTGGGAGGAGTACACACTATAGCAGTCATTGAGAGGAGTACACACTATAGCAGCCATTGAGAGGAGTACACGCTATAGCAGCCTTTGAGAGGAGTACACGCTATAGTAGCCTTTGAGAGGGGTACACACTATAGCAGTCATTGAGAGGAGTACACGCTATAGCAGCCTTTGAGAGGAGTACACGCTATAGCAGCCTTTGAGAGGAGTACACGCTGTAGCAGCCATTGAGAGGAGTACACGCTATAGCAGCCATTGAGAGGAGTACACGCTATAGCAGCCTTTGGGAGGAGTACATGCTATAGCAGCCATTGAGAGGAGTACACGCTATAGCAGCCTTTGAGAGGAGTACACGCTGTAGCAGCCATTGAGAGGAGTACACGCTATAGCAGCCATTGAGAGGAGTACACGTTATAGCAGCCTTTGGGAGGAGTACACGCTATAGCAGCCATTGAGAGGAGTACACACTATAGCAGCCTTTGAGAGGGGTACACGCTATAGCAGCCTTTAAGAGGAGTACACACTATAGCAGCCTTTGAGAGGGGTACACGCTATAGCAGCCTTTGGGAGGAGTACACACTATAGCAGTCATTGAGAGGAGTACACACTATAGCAGCCATTGAGAGGAGTACACGCTATAGCAGCCTTTGAGAGGAGTACACGCTGTAGCAGCCATTGAGAGGAGTACACGCTATAGCAGCCTTTGAGAGGAGTACACGCTATAGCAGCCTTTGAGAGGGGTACACACTATAGCAGTCATTGAGAGGAGTACACACTATAGCAGTCTTTGAGAGGAGTACACACTATAGCAGCCTTTGAGAGGAGTACACGCTATAGCAGCCTTTGAGAGGAGTACACGCTATAGCAGCCTTTGAGAGGAGTACACACTATAGCAGTCATTGAGAGGAGTACACACTATAGCAGTCTTTGAGAGGAGTACACGCTATAGCAGCCTTTGAGAGGAGTACACACTATAGCAGTCATTGAGAGGAGTACACACTATAGCAGTCTTTGAGAGGAGTACACGCTATAGCAGCCTTTGAGAGGAGTACACGCTATAGCAGCCTTTGAGAGGGGTACACACTATAGCAGCCTTTGAGAGGAGTACACGCTGTAGCAGTCATTGAGAGGGGTACACACTATAGCAGCCTTTGAGAGGAGTACACTCTGTAGCAGCCATTGAGAGGAGTACACGCTATAGCAGCCTTTAAGAGGAGTACACGCTATAGCAGCCTTTGAGAGGAGTACACGCTATAGCAGCCATTGAGAGGAGTACACGCTATAGCAGCCATTGAGAGGAGTACACACTATAGCAGTCTTTAAGAGGAGTACAAGCTATAGCAGCCTTTAAGAGGAGTACACGCTACAGCAGCCATTGAGAGGAGTACACGCTATAGCAGCCATTGAGAGGAGTACACGCTATAGTAACCTTTGAGAGGAGTACACGCTATAGCAGCCTTTGAGAGGAGTACACGCTATAGCAGCCATTGAGAGGAGTACACACTATAGCAGTCTTTAAGAGGAGTACACGCTATAGCAGCCATTGAGAGGAGTACACGCTACAGCAGCCATTGAGAGGAGTACACGCTATAGCAGCCATTGAGAGGAGTACACGCTATAGTAACCTTTGAGAGGAGTACACGCTATAGCAGCCTTTGAGAGGAGTACACGCTATAGCAGCCTTTGAGAGGAGTACACGCTATAGCAGCCTTTGAGAGGAGTACACGCTATAGCAGCCTTTGAGAGGAGTACACGCTATAGGAGCCATTGAGAGGAGTACACACTACAGCAGCCTTTGAGAGGAGTACACGCTACAGCAGCCATTGAGTGGAGTACACGCTATAGCAGCCTTTGAGAGGAATACACGCTATAGCAGCCATTGAGAGGAGTACATGCTATAGCAGCCATTGAGAGGAGTACACACTATAGCAGCCTTTGAGAGGGGTACACGCTATAGCAGCCTTTAAGAGGAGTACACACTATAGCAGCCTTTGAGAGGGGTACACGCTATAGCAGCCTTTGGGAGGAGTACACACTATAGCAGTCATTGAGAGGAGTACACACTATAGCAGCCATTGAGAGGAGTACACGCTATAGCAGCCTTTGAGAGGAGTACACGCTATAGTAGCCTTTGAGAGGGGTACACACTATAGCAGTCATTGAGAGGAGTACACGCTATAGCAGCCTTTGAGAGGAGTACACGCTATAGCAGCCTTTGAGAGGAGTACACGCTGTAGCAGCCATTGAGAGGAGTACACGCTATAGCAGCCATTGAGAGGAGTACACGCTATAGCAGCCTTTGGGAGGAGTACATGCTATAGCAGCCATTGAGAGGAGTACACGCTATAGCAGCCTTTGAGAGGAGTACACGCTGTAGCAGCCATTGAGAGGAGTACACGCTATAGCAGCCATTGAGAGGAGTACACGTTATAGCAGCCTTTGGGAGGAGTACACGCTATAGCAGCCATTGAGAGGAGTACACACTATAGCAGCCTTTGAGAGGGGTACACGCTATAGCAGCCTTTAAGAGGAGTACACACTATAGCAGCCTTTGAGAGGGGTACACGCTATAGCAGCCTTTGGGAGGAGTACACACTATAGCAGTCATTGAGAGGAGTACACACTATAGCAGCCATTGAGAGGAGTACACGCTATAGCAGCCTTTGAGAGGAGTACACGCTGTAGCAGCCATTGAGAGGAGTACACGCTATAGCAGCCTTTGAGAGGAGTACACGCTATAGCAGCCTTTGAGAGGGGTACACACTATAGCAGTCATTGAGAGGAGTACACACTATAGCAGTCTTTGAGAGGAGTACACACTATAGCAGCCTTTGAGAGGAGTACACGCTATAGCAGCCTTTGAGAGGAGTACACGCTATAGCAGCCTTTGAGAGGAGTACACACTATAGCAGTCATTGAGAGGAGTACACACTATAGCAGTCTTTGAGAGGAGTACACGCTATAGCAGCCTTTGAGAGGAGTACACACTATAGCAGTCATTGAGAGGAGTACACACTATAGCAGTCTTTGAGAGGAGTACACGCTATAGCAGCCTTTGAGAGGAGTACACGCTATAGCAGCCTTTGAGAGGGGTACACACTATAGCAGCCTTTGAGAGGAGTACACGCTGTAGCAGTCATTGAGAGGGGTACACACTATAGCAGCCTTTGAGAGGAGTACACTCTGTAGCAGCCATTGAGAGGAGTACACGCTATAGCAGCCTTTAAGAGGAGTACACGCTATAGCAGCCTTTGAGAGGAGTACACGCTATAGCAGCCATTGAGAGGAGTACACGCTATAGCAGCCATTGAGAGGAGTACACACTATAGCAGTCTTTAAGAGGAGTACAAGCTATAGCAGCCTTTAAGAGGAGTACACGCTACAGCAGCCATTGAGAGGAGTACACGCTATAGCAGCCATTGAGAGGAGTACACGCTATAGTAACCTTTGAGAGGAGTACACGCTATAGCAGCCTTTGAGAGGAGTACACGCTATAGCAGCCATTGAGAGGAGTACACACTATAGCAGTCTTTAAGAGGAGTACACGCTATAGCAGCCATTGAGAGGAGTACACGCTACAGCAGCCATTGAGAGGAGTACACGCTATAGCAGCCATTGAGAGGAGTACACGCTATAGTAACCTTTGAGAGGAGTACACGCTATAGCAGCCTTTGAGAGGAGTACACGCTATAGCAGCCTTTGAGAGGAGTACACGCTATAGCAGCCTTTGAGAGGAGTACACGCTATAGCAGCCTTTGAGAGGAGTACACGCTATAGGAGCCATTGAGAGGAGTACACACTACAGCAGCCTTTGAGAGGAGTACACGCTACAGCAGCCATTGAGTGGAGTACACGCTATAGCAGCCTTTGAGAGGAATACACGCTATAGCAGCCATTGAGAGGAGTACATGCTATAGCAGCCATTGAGAGGAGTACACGCTATAGCAGCCTCTAAGATGAGTACACGCTACAGCAGCCATTGAGAGGAGTACACGCTATAGCAGCCTTTGAGAAGAGTACACGCTATAGTAGCCTTTGAGAGGAGTACACGCTATAGCAGCCATTGAGAGGAGTACACGCTATAGCAGCCATTGAGAGGAGTACACGCTATAGCAGCCATTGAGAGGAGTACACATTATTGCAGCCTTTGAGAGGGGTACACGCTATAGCAGCCTTTGAGAGGAATACACGTTATAGCATCCATTGAGAGGAGTACACGCTATAGCAGCCTTTGAGAGGAGTACACGCAAGAGCAGCCTTTGAAAGGAGTACACGCTATAGCAGCCATTGAGAGGAGTACACGCTATAGCAGCCATTGAGAGGAGTACACGCTATAGCAGCCTTTGAGAGGAGTACACGCAAGAGCAGCCTTTGAAAGGAGTACACGCTATAGCAGCCATTGAGAGGAGTACACGCTATAGCAGCCATTGAGAGGAGTACACGTTATAGCAGCCATTGAGAGGAGTACACGCTATAGCAGCCATTGAGAGAAGTACACGCTATAGCAGCCTTTGAGAGGAGTACACGCTATAGCAGCCTTTGAGAGGAGTACACACTGACAGGACTTGTATGTCCAACTACTGATGACTTCATCAAGACTGTGAGCACAGCCCTTCCGGAGCTGACGCTTCAGTTGTTTATGTTCTAGACGATATTCCCCAAAGAGTGAGCGTTTGAGCTGCTGTTATATCGTTCTTACCACCAGGGGAGATAATTACGTGTGACTTAGTGTTAAATATCAAGGGAGAATACTCCTTATTTCTCCAGTTTAAAAAAAAATATTTTGTGTTGCAAGATTCTTGAAGTGAAATAGTGTTGAAATATAATAGATATTGTATTTTGGTACGGTCATACTGTTTTATCGCCCCACCCCCACAATAAAACCGCTTCCGTTTCATTTCAGCTTTTAACATAAATGAGGTAATTAATTTTTTCATCAGTTGGTTAATCTACCGTTCTTCTTTCTTTCTTTCTTTCTTTCTTTCTTTCTTTCTTTTGGGAGGATAGTGGAGGCAGGGTCATTCCAGAGGGTCCTATAAGAAGCAAACATGTAATTTGCAGAGTGCACTGCGCGTGCTTTCTTGAGAGCATGAGTCCCTCTGTTGTGCAGCACTCGGCAGCAAGCCTATTAAGTGCATGTCGGAGACCGCCTTCCGACGAATTAAGTAATACCATGTCGTTTGTAAATTCCAGTCGACTGATTAAACACTCGCCAGTCATGACACCATTTCCAACCCGGTTGTGTCAATCCTGTTCATGAAACTTTTGAACAGGAGAGGTGAGAGTACGCACCCTTTACGAAGTCCGACACCCACACTGAATGGTTTTGACTTATTACCATTTATCAGAACACAAATCCTAGGTTATTTGTATAGAGACATCAGGACAACAAGAAGTTGTCCTTTTATCCCATACCTCTCTAGAACTTAGACGAATTCCTGATAGCAGGCATGGAGGGGATTTCTTACTACGAAGTCAGTGGATGGTATCCCAGAATAGTTTATTTGCTGATTCCAGCTTAACCCTAAAGTCCTCTCATGTGTTAACTTGTACCACGAGTTCAAGAAGTAAGACTTATTTCCAAGCCAAGCTTTGTAAACCTCCTTCTTTGTTCAGCTGGCGTCTTTAATCTCCTAACTGAACCATGGGGTCCCTCCTGTTGCCCGGCACCACACTAAGTCACTTTTATGGGGGGCTTTTATTAATTTCTATTGATTTATCTCTTTTATAAATCATATTCAGAATATTTTTTTATTCTTTTATTTGTGTTCAGTATTGAACTGTGACTATGCTTGTTCACAAATCAAACTTTCTTTTCAGCCCTAAGATTGAAATAGACAGAATTAGTAAGCATACCCTCTACTGCATTAACTCCGAAACCAGATGGACGACCTTTCTAGTCAAACAGGAATCAAGCGACGCCGTCATTAGCTAGTATCGTAATATTGAGAATAATGCAGACTAGAGATTTACCCAGTTCGACATAGTGGACTATTATCCTTTCCACATCGAAACCTCTCCTACTGAAAGTTCTAAATTTTGGGAAACAATCAAATAGGATCAGCAACCATGATATCAAAATAATTCTGTACGCCACGAAGTCACTAATATTCTACAATTCATGCTAGGTAAAAATGAAGGGGACTCGCTGGTCGATGTATCCGTACGACCCCATGGGGTCATACGGTGAGTCTGGGGTCGCTGACCTTGTCGATTTATTCTTCCTTGATATTCTCAAAAAACGAACGTACTCCTATAGTTCAGTCCTGTAGAGAGAGGATGACATAACAATCTACAAGCCATATGAACGGCCACGTCATGGGTAAGTTCAGAAAAGCTCTTCAAAGAGTTCAGCCTAAAAATCAGAGTCACCACCAACTAAAGTTGACTGAAGTGACTTTCTGGATAGTATTTAAGAAGTTCATTACATTTTTTCTCATTTGGGGAATTATCTCTCTATCTTTAAATTCTCTATAATTAATTCCACATGTTTTTAATGAGTTTTTTTGAGAATTTTCTTTTTCTTTTTGAATTTTGGAAATTTTGGCCGTTGTAAACATTAAAAAATATACCGTATATGACGGCGTACAAGTCGACCCGGCGCATAAGTCGACCCCTAAAATTCTGAGATGTAATTCAAGTTTAGGCCTATATTCGCCGGATAAGACCCCCCCCCCCCAAAAAAAAAATATGGCAGTTGCAGGGCAAATAATAAAAAATCTTTAGTGGTGCGCTAAAAGCTAAGACACTTCTAAAACATTTCAGTCGTAAGTGAGTTCTAACTCACTGAGTATACCAGCTTAGCCAAACCTTAGCGAACCTATGGTAACCTAACCTATGAGCTACGGTAAGTCATTGATATTATAATCTCTACGTTAACAAATATGAGATTCAGTTGGAAATAATTGTGGTGGGCTGCTAGAGCTATGGTAAGTAGTGTACAACGAGTGTTAGGCAGGCAGTTTCACTGTTTACCCTTTAGTGGTAAAGGTTCACATTTTATATTCGGCGGAAAAGTCGACCACTGGTTTTGGAGAGATATTTGTAGGCTCCAAATGTCGACTTGTACATCGGCATATACGGTATGTAACTTTTATTCCTTTATAATTAGTAAATCAATCATGAATGCTAAGTATCTAATTGCTCACACAGGAGTAGCGGAAATGCTATTGCAGTTTTGTCCGTGGGGCGCAGCCGAAATGCTGCCTCCCCAACCTAGGCGTAGAGCCGGTCACCATCTCCCCTTCTCCTCTGTTGTCCGTGGCCTAATAATCCTTGCCCTTTCCCTCCCTTTCTTCTCATTTATGGCATTTATAATCCTTTACTTTACTTTCCTATATAACCAGAACTGCCCTTCTTTACCCTCCCCCTTTTTCATTATCTATATAATTAATTATGAAAATTTAATAAATTATTTACAAAAACATTGTAAAATTAATTGTTTATTTATTTGAATTTTTATTATAAGTAGATAAATGACTTCTTATGTATTTGGAAAAAATACTTTCATGGGGTCCTTATGGTCATATATAGATAATAGTTGTTTTACTATTTTGGCCAGGAAGGACAGGCAACTTTCCTCTGGTGGCAGTCGCGAAAGAGGTTGTATGGTGGACCAGGTTGAAAGGACTGAAGACAGACACTTTTCTCTTCGGCCTCATCAACCTTTTCAAGTTTCACTTGGAAAAGAAGGTGAAGGTGGAGAGAGAAGTGCTACCCCCCAGTACATTTGCTGAAAGGTGGGTGGATGTGGCGAGAATGGCCCGTGTGAGTGGGCCTACTCTGATCATGTGCCTGTAGGCTGGTTAATTTGAGGGGGAGAATGGTGGCCTTCCCGGGTGCCTTCGAAGCGTCGGGTGGTTCAAGATTGGTGGGGTACCTGAGTCAACACTGGGTGGTTATCCCCCCTATTGGGGAATTTTCATTGTTGTATTTTTCTTGTTATTTGTTATTGTTATTTATATTTTTTACACGTTTTATATGTAAACCCCCACTGTCCCTGTCTAGTGTATTGTCCCCTATATGTCGGCCCTGGTGGCCAATAAATGAAACTATTATTTTGGGTGGATTGGTAGTCTCGGTAGAGCGTCAGACACCATGCTTTGCAGCATAGAGTTATGGCCCTTTGCGTTCTGAGTTCAAATCCCGCCACGGTTGGCTTTGCTTTTCATCCTTACGAGGCCAATAAAATAAAGTACCAAAAACTCGCCAAAATGGCGACAAGGAAGGTCGCTTGACCACGTCTTGACCAAACAAAATATATTTTCACCAAAAACTGCTCTTTAAACACATGTCAGATGGACTACAATATTCATTATTACAATTACTTTGACTGTTCCCTAACAACTAGTACCAGCTTCAACATAGAATTATTTTAACGAAGTATATTTGATTTGACTTGATTTTCGCCAACAAACCACGTGTGGACATGGACGAGGAAAAAGAAAAAAAACCCAAATCACTACATCCCTTAGGCATCGCAGTAAGTACTCCACAAAACCTATAAACAACAATATAACACAGATTTATGTACAGATACATACTACATGCATATACACACAAGTGAAAAGAAACCACACTATTTCGTGTGAGACACTATACCGGCCAATCTTACGTACATTTGTAAAATATTTCTGAACATTGACTTCGCTTCTAACCCACATACACATTTTAATTATATATATATATATATACTAGCAGCTGAAAGTTAATAATTTGAAAAATATTATTGAAAGTTTATTATAAAGAAGCAGTATCAGGAAAAAAACGTTATTTCGCTGTTAATAAACTGTTGCCTTCTACAGTACGTTTCATTTAACTTACGCAGCATATTTATTTGTTTACATGCACAGACTCTTCTGTACACACACACACAACATTTAGGAAAACGGAAACAAAATACACAAAAAAACAAAACAAAAAACAGACATTTTATTTCTATCGTAATCAAGTGCGCTAAACCTATATTGTTTACATTCTGTGTTTTTCTACGGATGGGCAGAAATAACAAAATTGCCATGGTGATATCCATCGATGAAGTATGTGACAAAACTGGTCGATGTTCCAGAATAGAACGTTGCCCAGAAAATCACATCTGCCATATCTGTACGGAACCCGAAAACTCGTTCCGTAATCGTTGGGTCGAGTGTGGAACCTGTCATATCTCTGTCTGCCTTCAATGCGCCACAGGCTTCCGGAAGATCCCAGGCCAAAACAAGAAACATCATATTGCTACGATGGATAGACTCTGGGAGATGGTCCAGCTAACAAATTGGTCCTTTCAGTGCCTGAACTGTATGCCTGCCTCTCCCATTGCTGTGGAACAGCAACAACAACAACAACAACCGAAATTCGTGTCTTCTACCATTGTTCCCGAACAACAACAACAAAAACCGAGGATCGTGTCTTCCTCTACCATTGTTCCTGAACAACAGCAAAAACCAACGACCGTAGCTTCTGCTACTACCCCTGTTGAAGGACTTCATCAACAACAGCAACCCATGTCTTCCTCCCCCGTTACTTTTCAACAACAACAACCGACGACGGTGTCTTCCCTTACCATGCCTGTTGAGGGAGAAGAACAACAACAAAAATCGACCGTCAATACGGAGTTTGAGGAAATACGGCAAATGATTTCCGCTTTAAGCCGAGAAATAGCGGGAATAGAATCAAGCGTTCGTGTAGAACCCCACAATGAGGGATCTTACCGGAGTGCCTTGTTAAAAAATCTCCGCGTACCTCATGTTGAACCTAGACGCACTGAGAATGCCACTGAATCTGAAAACCACGAAGTGATTGCCATTGGTGTACCAGAAAACATAGTTGATCTTCAGGCATTTGCTGCCAGTTCATCCAAAGACTTGGGCTGTGCTCCCGCAAAGGGTGCACTACGCCTTGGCCGACCAGGCCCGAAACCCAGGCTAATTAGACTGTCGTTTTCAAACTCAACTGAGGCACGTTCATACCTTGTAGCCTCTGATAAAGCTAGGCGTGAAAGTCGGATTGCTTTCCGAACACGCCCTGGTCTTCCACCAGATGTCCGCCCAAAGTTGCGTGCTGCAGCTTCCTTAAACTGCAGCTCGGCAGAACATGAAAGCTTCAGCCTACGAGATGATGGGCAGATATGGAAGTTTGTTAAGGCTGGCGAAACATGGAAAAGAGATACCAGCTGGTCTGAAAACACCGTACCCACAACAACTGACAATAAAGAAACTGAAAAAACTCTGGGAAACTAAATCAGAACAACCTGCCATCCCCTGCACATAATCATAGACTGGAATCAAGGTACATGAATGCACGTAGTCTATGCAATAAGATTCATCTTTTTGACTCCTACGTCAAAAGTATCAACCCTGACTTCATTACAGTCACGGAAACTTGGGCACATCCCTTACTCTGTGATGGGGTTGTCAGCATGACTGGCTACAACCTGTTTCGTAAAGACCGCATTAATCGTCGTGGTGGTGGTGTAATGGTCTACGTTCGGTCAAATCTGTCGGCAATTCCTTGTGTTGATTTGAACCAATCACAGCAGGAAGTTTTTTTCTGCGATATACGTATGACCATGTCAACACTGCTACTTGGAGTCGTTTACCGTCCCCCAAATTACCATCAGGACACTCAACTTTGTGATATCCTCAGAGCTGCTGCCAGAAAGACAGCCACTTATGTTTTCATTGCAGGAGACTTCAATCACCCTGAGATTGACTGGGAAACCTTTAGTTGGCTGCCAAGTGCAAATGACTTCCTTGAGCTAGTGCTGGACTCGAGTTGGTCCCAAGTGGTCACCTCCCCAACAAGAGGTGACAACACTTTGGACCTACTCTTCACCACTACTCCTGAAACGGCCATTAGTGTTACTGCTGAGGAACCTTTAGGTGACACTGATCATGCTATGATCATTGCCAATCTATCCCTCATGGGCAGTAACAAGAACCACAACCATCTCCAAACTGCACACTTTGACTGGAATAAAGCAGACTGGAACTGTTACTGCACCGAGTTGCAACGGCCAAACTGGCTTGAGTTCTACGACTCTGGAGATGTCAACACAGTACTCCAGAACATCCTGAGCTCAATATGGACAGCATGTGCAGCATCGGTGCCACGTAAGCGGAAAAAACATCCCAAAAGTGCAATTTGGGCGACTGCAGCAGTCCGTCTTGCCAGAAAAGAACGGCGCAATGCTGAACGTGAGTACAAACTTCACAAATCAGACATTAATAGGAAGAGGCGAAATAGATCGTCCAACCACCTCAAACAGGTGACAAAAAAGGCAGTGCTTCAATGTGAGCAGCGCATCGCAACCAGCCCCGACAGTAAGGTGTTCTGGAAGTATGTTTACTCAAAGCAGAGGCCTCACTCTCCAGTTGGTCCTCTTCACAATCCCCACACAAGCCAGGTTACTGACGACCCCAAGCAATGCGCAGAGCTCATTGCTGAATGCTATGCAGGCATTTTCACTATTGAAGACCAGAGTGTACCATCTCCACCACCTATGGCACCGGACTCTATTACAACCATGGAATTTACACCTGCAATGCTGCGACGTCACCTAAAAATAAACGCAACCATGTCTCTCCTGGTCTTGATGGTGTTAGGTACCTGCTTCTTAAACGTGGTGGGTACTTACTTCTGCACCAGTTATCACGCTTCTTCCAATTCTGTCTGAACAACAGTGCTACTCCAGAACAGTGGAAAACTGCCAGTGTCATTCCTCTGTTCAAAAAGGGTGACCGCACATCACCTGTGAACTATCGTCCAGTCAGTCTTACTAGTTGCATTGCCAAACTGAAGGAATCCTGTGTCAGCGAAACACTTTGGAACTTCTGGAGCTCTCACAGTCTTATCCGACCCTCGCAATTTGGATTTATCCCCAACTCCAGCTGCTGTGATCAACTTATCGAGTTTCTTGAGGACATCACCCGGATCACTGATGGCGGCTCATGGGTGGATGTTGTTTTCCTTGACTTTGCGAAAGCCTTCAATTCTGTGCCACACAAAAGGCTTATGGCAAAACTCTCTGCAATGGCTGTGAAGGATGATCTTTTTAACTGGCTGAAGTCCTTCATTCTCAGTCGAAGAGAGGTAGTCACAGTTCTAGGACAGCATTCCTCACCATATGAGATGTCATCTGGTGTACCACAGGGATCTGTTCTTGGCCCCTTTTGTTTGTGGCATATATTAATGACATAGATGCCAACTTAAAGAATGCCACGGTACTAAAGTACGCAGATGATGTCATCTGCGTACTTTAGTACTGTGGCATTCTGTACCTTGAGATAAAAAGGACAGATCCTGAACACTATAGATCTTGCTTACAGTCTGACCTGGACACAATGCAACAATGGATCTCAGACTGGCAACTCAAGCTAGCCGTGGACAAGTGCACCACCATGCATTTTGGGAGTAAAAACCCAGCGTCTACATACTCCCTCAACAGCACTAATATCAAGAAGTCTTCTTGTGAACGTGACCTGGGCATTACGGTCAGCAGCGATTTGCGTTGGACGAAGCACGTCTCTAAAATTGTCAAGACGGCCGAGGGTGTCTTAGCATCACTCAGCAAGACCTTTGTCAGCCACTCTCCAGCTATCTATTTAAGGCTGTACATGACTATGGTGCGGCCACACTTAGAATTTGCATCACCAGTCTGGAACCCCTATCTTGCTCAGAACATTGACCGCCTGGAAACTGTTAAGAGACGTGCAACCAAGCGAATACCCTCCATCAAGCATCTACCATACGCTGAGCGCCTTGCTTCTCTGGGCATGGATACATTGAAGCTCGGACTGGGCAACTGACTTGGTAAACACCCACAAAATTGTTAACCATCTTGCCAACAACAACCCTGAGTACCTTTTTGATTTCCATGTGTCTAACACACGTGGGCATGCCCACAAAGTCAGAAAACAGCACAGTTCCCATGACTTTCGGAAACAATTTTTTCACGCTCAGAGTTGCTGAAGCATGGAACAAACTACCTGCATCGGTTGTTAGCTGTCGAGACACTGCATCCTTTAAGGCCTCCATGCTTCCCGAGATTCGCCAACACTACACCTAATATTCCTCCTCCATACACATATACACATGTATACCATGACTCATACACTATTCACTTCCCTGACATTTGTGTATTATTCTATGTACTATACATACACCTTTGACGAGTTGTAGTGCACCTGAACACTTTACACAATAATTTCATTATTATTATAACACACTGGGGTGGATTTATCGACTTTCCCCTCCCTGAAAATTGCTAGCCTTGTGCCTAAATCGAAAACCATTATTTTGGGTGGTTATTATAGTTATTGGCAGTATAAGGGCGGTGGATTGGCAGTATCGGTAAAGGGTCGGACGCCATGCTTTGACGCATAGAGTTACGGCCCTTGCCATTCTGAGTTCAAATCCCGCCGAGGTTAACTTTGCTTTTCATCCTTATGGGGTCGATAAAATAAAGTACCAGTAATGCACTGGGATAATTGCTGGCCTTGTGCCAAAAGTAGAAACAATTATAGTTATTTTACGTTATCTATTATTCTATAATTTCAATATTTTATATAATTAAATATTCCTCCCGGTCTAATTCTTTATTCCTAAATAAATATATCGTAAGATATATTTTAAAACTACTTATTGTTACTGCTTAATCTTACTGGGTAATTTACCAGAGTTTATGGAATTTATAGAATTTATATGATATTTATGACTAATATAAAACACGTATGTATACACCTATGTTGGGGCGAACGCCTTAATTCTACTACTACTACTACTACTACTACTACTTCTGTTGCTGTTGTTGTTGTTGCCGCCGCCACCACCACCTCCTCTACTACCACCATCACTATTGTTGCTGCTGCTGCTGTTGTTGTTGTTGTTGTTGTCGTCGTCGTCGTCGCCGCCGCCACCTCCACTACTACTACTACTACTACTACTACTACTACTACTACTACTACTACTACTACTACTACTACTACTACTCACCACTCTACCTTATTTAGTCTCAAATCTACATTCTAAGTTAAAATTCCGGTGAGGTTTTGAACTCAGGAAATTTTGTTAAATTTTTTGTCGAAAAAGTATCCGACTTTTCTTTCTTTTTTTGACGTGCTTCATTCAGTGGACGGATTGTTGGACTAAGTGTGTGGAGGCGCAAGGGGCCCACTTCGAAAAATATTCGCACCTAAACCCCACCAAATACGTATTTTGTCCTCCATATCTTCGGATACGTTTTAGATGTCTCGTATTTTTCTTTTCTATTTCCGCAATATGTGAAATTAAGAAAATAACTCCAGGTCTTTTTTTTCTTTTTCTTTTCTCTATATTCCAACAGATTACCATCATACATGTTCGGCTATATGGGTCACACCTAATATACTGCAGTCACACAGCAACACACAAGATATATTTGTGTAGGAAAGACCAGAGACAAACAAAAAGAAGAACAAAGGTAAATTAAACAATTGACACATTGTTAATTGTAGTTGGTGAAACACGTGAACACGTTTCGGAAGAAAACCAAGAGAAATTCTATTTTTAAAGCTGTATTTGTCAATTGAGATATTTAGAAAGTATTTTAGGAGTCAATTTGATCTCTGACTTGTTTTCTTTTTCTTCTCACGCTATATATGTCTTCCATCTAGTTTATTTTTTACTTCTTTTAAATTATATTGTGTTCTATATAACGGTGTTTTAGTAACCCAGTTTCTACATTCCTCTCGCGTTCTCTACCTTATACACATATTATCATCAACAATAATTATTTCCGGGGTTTTCTATATTTCTTAGTTTATTTAATGAATATTCTGATTCATTAATTTACTGGGATCATCACGCTGAAGAAATATGTGTATTTGATAAACAGGGGCCGATGACAACTTCTTTTTCCGTCTTTGGTTTTCTTCCGAAACGTGTTCACGTGTTTCACTAGCTACAATAAACAAGCTACAATTATAAGCTATTTTATAGCATTGCCGCGCATGAGCACCCCATTCTTTATATTGCATTCATGCATGATCCTGTAACTCCTGATGGAGTCGTAGGGAGGCCATATTGACATACAGCGTGTCTAGGACATTTTAAAAACTTGGTGGAGCCCATCTCTTCCCCAGGTCTGAATACAACAGATTTCTTCCAGAGAAGTATAGAGAGAGTGAGACAATGGAAGTGAGAGAGAGATATAGAGAGTGAGAGAGTGGAAGTGAGAGAGAGAGGTAGAGAGTGAGAGAGTGGAAGTGAGAGAGAGAGATATAGAAGAAGAATGGACTTCAGTACTTGATTGGTATTTTTTTATCGATATCGAAAGGATGAAAGGCAAAGTTGACCTCGGTGGGATTGGAACTCAGAGAGCTGAAACAAATACCACAACACATTCTATCCTACGTTCTTTATAGTTATTGTTATTGTGTAGCTCCAGCTGTGATTGATCGAGGACACTTCAAGCCACGTAGTTTCGAGCCACGTCGCATCGAGCCACGTAGTTTCTGGTTCAAGCCTAAGTAAGCCAATCTATTATAACGGTTACCATACATGCTCCTAGATGCCGATTATATAATTTATTGTTCACTGGCGTCTAACAGGGAGATGTCCTAGGTACTCTTCACTTTTCATTCGGAGTCGATGGCGTCACACGTAGCATGATAGTGTTTTTCAATGTTTGGTAGTGAGGACGTAGCTTGGCCGAATATTGAACAAGTTTGCTTCATAATTATTAGGTTGGAACCCATTGCGATGCATCCTGGATAAGTGTCATTCATCATAGCCTAGGACTGACCCAAGTTTGGGTGGACAGAAGCTGTTCGGAAGCCCATCGGATGGAAGGTCCCTCTAATTCAAATGTCCAGCTTTGTCATTCATTGTATCATACTGAACCTTATTGAACATTACGTTAAGAGTACACGTCTCTGTGGAATACTCAACCACATATACTGTAATACAAGATGGACTGTGCCTGCAAGTGAAAGAGTCAACCACTTATACTGTAATACAAGATGGACTGTGCCTGCAAGTGAAAGGGTCAACCTTGTCACTCACTGTGTTACGCTGAATCTCGCTGAGTCTAATGTTAAGGTACACACACGTCCGCACAACTGGAACACTCGTCATTGGAACCGAAGAAGGACCAACACACGCAACATAAATTTCGCAAATAAAAATATAAAACATTAAACTGTAGTAAAAGTACAAACAATTGTAGGGCTAGTCTAGAGTACTAAATACCCAGGGGCCGGCTCTACCTCGCTCCCTGTCATACACAGTTAAAGTACAAACAATTGGAGGGCTAACCTAGAGTACTAAATACCCAGGGGCCGGCTCTACCTAGCTCCCTGTCATAAACAGTTAAAGTACAAACCATTGGAGGGCTAACCTAGAGTACTAAATACCCAGGGACCGGCTCTGCCTCCCTCCCTGTCATAAACAGTTAAAGTACAAACAATTGGAGGGCTAACCTAGAGTACTAAATACCCAGGGGCCGGCTCTGCCTCCCTCCCTGTCATACACCGTTAAAGTACAAACAATTGGAGGGCTAACCTAGAGTACTAAATACCCAGGGGCCGGCTCTGCCTCCCTCCCTGTCATACACCGTTAAAGTACAAACAATTGGAGGGCTAACCTAGAGTACTAAATACCCAGGGGCCGGCTCTGCCTCCCTCCCTGTCATACACAGTTAAAGTACAAACAATTGGAGGGCTAACCTAGAGTACTAAATACCCAGGGGCCGGCTCTGCCTCCCTCCCTGTCATACACAGTTAAAGTACAAACAATTGGAGGCCTAACCTAGAGTACTAAATACCCAGGGGCCGGCTCTGCCTCCCTCCCTGTCATACACAGTTAAAGTACAAACAACAATGGGAAAAACAACAATGTGAAAAACAACAATAACAAAAATAGTTCCTAGTTTCTTAGTAGTGTATTCCTGATTGTTGGTGTCGTTATTGTTGTTATTGTTGTTGTTGTTGGTAGTAGTGGTGGTGGCAGTTGTGTTTGTGGTATTGTTGTTGTTGTTGGTGGTATTGATGGTGTTATTGGTATTGTTGTTGTTGGTGGTGGTGACGTTGGTGTTGGTGGTGTTGGTAGTGATGGTGGTGTTAGTGGTGGTGTTGGTATTGTTGTTGTTGTTGTGGTGTTGGCGGTGGTTATGGTGTTGGTGTTGGTTGTGGTCTTGATTGTGGTGTTGGTGTTGGTGTTGGTTGTAGTGTTGGTGTTGGTTGTGGTGTTGGTGTTGGTTGTGGTGTTGGTGGTGTTGTTGGCTGTGGTGTTGGTGTTGGTTGTGGTGTTGGTTGTGGTGTTGGTGTTGGTGTTGGTTGTGGTGTTGGTGGTTTTGGTGGTGTTGTTGGCTGTGGTGTTGGTGTTGGTTGTGGTGTTGGTTGTGGTGTTGGTGTTGGTGTTGGTTGTGGTGTTGGTGTTGGTTGTGGTGTTGGTGGTGTTGGTGGTGTTGTTGGCTGTGGTGTTGGTGTTGGTGTTGGTTGTGGTGTTGGTTGTAGTGTTGGTGTTGGTGTTGGTTGTGGTGTTGGTGTTGGTTGTGGTGTTGGTGTTGGTTGTGGTGTTGGTGTTGGTTGTGGTGTTGGTGTTGGTTGTGGTCTTGGTTGTGGTGTTGGTGTTGGTGTTGGTTGTGGTATTGGTGTTGGTTGTGGTGTTGGTAGTGTTGGTGGTGTTGTTGGCTGTGGTGTTGGTGTTGGTGTTGGTTGTGGTGTTGGTTGTAGTGTTGGTGTTGGTGTTGGTTGTGGTGTTGGTGTTGGTTGTGGTGTTGGTGGTGTTGGAGGTGTTGTTGGCTGTGGTGTTGGTGTTGGTGTTGGTTGTGGTGTTGGTTGTAGTGTTGGTGTTGGTGTTGGTTGTGGTGTTGGTGTTGGTTGTGGTGTTGGTGGTGTTGGTGGTGTTGTTGGCTGAGGTGTTGGTGTTGGTTGTGGTGTTGGTGTTGGTGTTGGTTGTGGTGTTGGTGTTGGTGTTGGTTGTGGTGTTGGTGTTGGTTGTGGTGTTGGTGTTGGTGTTGGTTGTGGTGTTGGTTGTGGTGTTGGTGTTGGTTGTGGTGTTGGTGTTGGTTGTGGTGTTGGTGTTGGTTGTGGTGTTGGTTGTGGTGTTGCTGTTGGTGTTGGCTGTGGTGTTGGTGTTGGCATTGCTGGTTGTGGTGTTGGTGTTGGTTGTGCTGTTGGTTGTGGTGTTGGTGTTGGTGTTGGTTGTGGTGTTGGCATTGTTGGTTGTGGTGTTGGTTGTGGTGTTGGTGTTGGTGTTGGTGTTGGCATTGTTGGTTGTGGTGTTGGTGTTGGTTGTGGTGTTGGCTGTGGTGTTGGTGTTGGTGTTGGTTGTGGTGTTGGTGTTGGTTGTGGTGTTGGTGTTGGTGTTGGTTGTGGTGTTGGTGTTGGTGTTGGTGTTAGTTGTGGTGTTGGTGGTGGCATTGTTGGTTGTGGTGTTGGTGTTGGTTGTGGTGTTGGTTGTGGTGTTGGTGTTGGTTGTGGTGTTGGTTGTGGTGTTGGTTGTGGTGTTGGTTGTGGTGTTGGTGGTGTTGTTGGCTGTGGTGTTGGTGGTGTTGTTGGCTGTGGTGTTGGTGGTGTTGTTGGCTGTGGTGTTGGTTGTGGTGTTGGTGTTGGTGTTGGTTGTGGTCTTGATTGTGGTGTTGGTGTTGGTGTTGGTTGTAGTGTTGGTGTTGGTTGTGGTGTTGGTGTTGGTTGTGGTGTTGGTGGTGTTGTTGGCTGTGGTGTTGGTGTTGGTTGTGGTGTTGGTTGTGGTGTTGGTGTTGGTGTTGGTTGTGGTGTTGGTGGTTTTGGTGGTGTTGTTGGCTGTGGTGTTGGTGTTGGTTGTGGTGTTGGTTGTGGTGTTGGTGTTGGTGTTGGTTGTGGTGTTGGTGTTGGTTGTGGTGTTGGTGGTGTTGGTGGTGTTGTTGGCTGTGGTGTTGGTGTTGGTGTTGGTTGTGGTGTTGGTTGTAGTGTTGGTGTTGGTGTTGGTTGTGGTGTTGGTGTTGGTTGTGGTGTTGGTGTTGGTTGTGGTGTTGGTGTTGGTTGTGGTGTTGGTGTTGGTTGTGGTCTTGGTTGTGGTGTTGGTGTTGGTGTTGGTTGTGGTATTGGTGTTGGTTGTGGTGTTGGTAGTGTTGGTGGTGTTGTTGGCTGTGGTGTTGGTGTTGGTGTTGGTTGTGGTGTTGGTTGTAGTGTTGGTGTTGGTGTTGGTTGTGGTGTTGGTGTTGGTTGTGGTGTTGGTGTTGGTTGTGGTGTTGGTGGTGTTGGAGGTGTTGTTGGCTGTGGTGTTGGTGTTGGTGTTGGTTGTGGTGTTGGTTGTAGTGTTGGTGTTGGTGTTGGTTGTGGTGTTGGTGTTGGTTGTGGTGTTGGTGGTGTTGGTGGTGTTGTTGGCTGAGGTGTTGGTGTTGGTTGTGGTGTTGGTGTTGGTGTTGGTTGTGGTGTTGGTGTTGGTGTTGGTTGTGGTGTTGGTGTTGGTTGTGGTGTTGGTGGTGTTGGAGGTGTTGTTGGCTGTGGTGTTGGTGTTGGTGTTGGTTGTGGTGTTGGTTGTAGTGTTGGTGTTGGTGTTGGTTGTGGTGTTGGTGTTGGTTGTGGTGTTGGTGGTGTTGGTGGTGTTGTTGGCTGAGGTGTTGGTGTTGGTTGTGGTGTTGGTGTTGGTGTTGGTTGTGGTGTTGGTGTTGGTGTTGGTTGTGGTGTTGGTGTTGGTTGTGGTGTTGGTGTTGGTGTTGGTTGTGGTGTTGGTTGTGGTGTTGGTGTTGGTTGTGGTGTTGGTGTTGGTTGTGGTGTTGGTGTTGGTTGTGGTGTTGGTTGTGGTGTTGCTGCTGGTGTTGGCTGTGGTGTTGGTGTTGGCATTGCTGGTTGTGGTGTTGGTGTTGGTTGTGCTGTTGGTTGTGGTGTTGGTGTTGGTGTTGGTTGTGGTGTTGGCATTGTTGGTTGTGGTGTTGGTTGTGGTGTTGGTGTTGGTGTTGGTGTTGGCATTGTTGGTTGTGGTGTTGGTGTTGGTTGTGGTGTTGGCTGTGGTGTTGGTGTTGGTGTTGGTTGTGGTGTTGGTGTTGGTTGTGGTGTTGGTGTTGGTGTTGGTTGTGGTGTTGGTGTTGGTGTTGGTGTTAGTTGTGGTGTTGGTGGTGGCATTGTTGGTTGTGGTGTTGGTGTTGGTTGTGGTGTTGGTTGTGGTGTTGGTGTTGGTTGTGGTGTTGGTTGTGGTGTTGGTTGTGGTGTTGGTTGTGGTGTTGGTGGTGTTGTTGGCTGTGGTGTTGGTGGTGTTGTTGGCTGTGGTGTTGGTGGTGTTGTTGGCTGTGGTGTTGGTTGTGGTGTTGGTGTTGGTGTTGGTTGTGGTCTTGATTGTGGTGTTGGTGTTGGTGTTGGTTGTAGTGTTGGTGTTGGTTGTGGTGTTGGTGTTGGTTGTGGTGTTGGTGGTGTTGTTGGCTGTGGTGTTGGTGTTGGTTGTGGTGTTGGTTGTGGTGTTGGTGTTGGTGTTGGTTGTGGTGTTGGTGGTTTTGGTGGTGTTGTTGGCTGTGGTGTTGGTGTTGGTTGTGGTGTTGGTTGTGGTGTTGGTGTTGTTGTTGGTTGTGGTGTTGGTGTTGGTTGTGGTGTTGGTGGTGTTGGTGGTGTTGTTGGCTGTGGTGTTGGTGTTGGTGTTGGTTGTGGTGTTGGTTGTAGTGTTGGTGTTGGTGTTGGTTGTGGTGTTGGTGTTGGTTGTGGTGTTGGTGTTGGTTGTGGTGTTGGTGTTGGTTGTGGTGTTGGTGTTGGTTGTGGTGTTGGTGTTGGTTGTGGTCTTGGTTGTGGTGTTGGTGTTGGTGTTGGTTGTGGTATTGGTGTTGGTTGTGGTGTTGGTAGTGTTGGTGGTGTTGTTGGCTGTGGTGTTGGTGTTGGTGTTGGTTGTGGTGTTGGTTGTAGTGTTGGTGTTGGTGTTGGTTGTGGTGTTGGTGTTGGTTGTGGTGTTGGTGGTGTTGGAGGTGTTGTTGGCTGTGGTGTTGGTGTTGGTGTTGGTTGTGGTGTTGGTTGTAGTGTTGGTGTTGGTGTTGGTTGTGGTGTTGGTGTTGGTTGTGGTGTTGGTGGTGTTGGTGGTGTTGTTGGCTGAGGTGTTGGTGTTGGTTGTGGTGTTGGTGTTGGTGTTGGTTGTGGTGTTGGTGTTGGTGTTGGTTGTGGTGTTGGTGTTGGTTGTGGTGTTGGTGTTGGTGTTGGTTGTGGTGTTGGTTGTGGTGTTGGTGTTGGTTGTGGTGTTGGTGTTGGTTGTGGTGTTGGTGTTGGTTGTGGTGTTGGTTGTGGTGTTGCTGTTGGTGTTGGCTGTGGTGTTGGTGTTGGCATTGCTGGTTGTGGTGTTGGTGTTGGTTGTGCTGTTGGTTGTGGTGTTGGTGTTGGTGTTGGTTGTGGTGTTGGCATTGTTGGTTGTGGTGTTGGTTGTGGTGTTGGTGTTGGTGTTGGTGTTGGCATTGTTGGTTGTGGTGTTGGTGTTGGTTGTGGTGTTGGCTGTGGTGTTGGTGTTGGTGTTGGTTGTGGTGTTGGTGTTGGTTGTGGTGTTGGTGTTGGTGTTGGTTGTGGTGTTGGTGTTGGTGTTGGTGTTAGTTGTGGTGTTGGTGGTGGCATTGTTGGTTGTGGTGTTGGTGTTGGTTGTGGTGTTGGTTGTGGTGTTGGTGTTGGTTGTGGTGTTGGTTGTGGTGTTGGTTGTGGTGTTGGTTGTGGTGTTGGTGGTGTTGTTGGCTGTGGTGTTGGTGGTGTTGTTGGCTGTGGTGTTGGTGGTGTTGTTGGCTGTGGTGTTGGTTGTGGTGTTGGTGTTGGTGTTGGTTGTGGTGTTGGCTGTGGTGTTGGTGTTGGTGTTGGTTGTGGTGTTGGTGTTGGTGTTGGTTGTGGTGTTGGTGTTGGTGTTGGCTGTGGTGTTGGTGTTGGTTGTGGTGTTGGCTGTGGTGTTGGTGTTATTTGTGGTGTTGGTGTTGACTGTGGTGTTGGTTGCGGTGTTGGTGGTGTTGTTGGCTGTGGTGTTGTTGGTGTTGTTGGTTGTGTTGTTGGTTGTGGTGTTGGTGTTGGTGTTGGTTGTGGTGTTGGTGTTGGTGTTGGTTGTGGTGTTGGTTGTGGTGTTGGTGGTGTTGTTGGCTGTGGTGTTGGTGGTGTTGTTGGTTGTGGTGTTGGTTGTGGTGTTGGTGGTGTTTTGCTGTGGTGTTGGTTGTGGTGTTGGTTGTGATGTTGGTTGTGGTGTTGTTGTTGGTGTTGGTTGTGGTGTTGGTTCTGGTGTTGGTGTTGGTGTTGCTTGTGGTCTTGGTGTTGGTGTTGGTTGTGGTGTTAGTTGTGGTGTTGGTTGTGGTGTTGGTGGTGTTGTTGGCTGTGGTGTTGGTGTTGGTGTTGGTTGTGGTGTTGGTGTTGGTGTTGGTTGTGGTGTTGGTGTTGGTTATGGTGTTGGTTGTGGTGTTGGTTGTGGTGTTGGTGTTGGTGTTGGTGTTGGTTGTGGTGTTGGTGATGGTTGTGGTGTTGGTTGTGGTGTTGGTGTTGGTGTTGGTTGTGGTGTTGGTGTTGGTTGTGGTTGTGGTGTTGGTGTTGGTGTTGGTTGTGGTGTTGGTTGTGGTGTTGGTGTTGGTATTGGTTGTGGTGTTGGTGTTGGTGTTGGTTGTGGTGTTGGTGTTGGTGTTGGTTGTGGTGTTGGTGTTGGTGTTGGTGTTGGTTGTGGTGTTGGTTGTGGTGTTGGTTGTGGTGTTGGTGGTGTTGTTGGCTGTGGTATGGTGGTGGTGTTGGTTTTGGTGTTGGTGGTGTTGTTGGCTGTGGTGTTGGTTGTGGTGTTGGTTGTGGTGTTGGTGTTGGTTGTGGTGTTAGTTGTAGTGTTGGTGGTGTTGTTGGCTGTGGTGTTGGTTGTGGTTTTGGTGTTGGTTGTGGTGTTGGTGGTGTTGTTGTCTGTGGTGTTGGTTGTGGTGTTGGTTGTGGTGTTGGTGTTGGTTGTGGTGTTGGTGATGGTTGTGGTGTTGGTTGTGGTGTTGGTGTTGGTGTTGGTTGTGGTGTTGGTGTTGGTTGTGGTTGTGGTGTTGGTGTTGGTGTTGGTTGTGGTGTTGGTGTTGGTATTGGTTGTGGTGTTGGTGTTGGTGTTGGTTGTGGTGTTGGTGTTGGTGTTGGTTGTGGTGTTGGTGTTGGTGTTGGTTGTGGTGTTGGTTGTGGTGTTGGTTGTGGTGTTGGTGGTGTTGTTGGCTGTGGTATGGTGGTGGTGTTGGTTGTGGCGTTGGTGGTGTTGTTGGCTGTGGTGTTGGTTGTGGTGTTGGTTGTGGTGTTGGTGTTGGTTGTGGTGTTAGTTGTAGTGCTGGTGGTGTTGTTGGCTGTGGTGTTGGTTGTGGTTTTGGTGTTGGTTGTGGTGTTGGTGTTGTTGTTGTCTGTGGTGTTGGTTGTGGTGTTGGTTGTGGTGTTGGTGTTGGTTGTGCTGTTGGTTGTGTTGTGCTGTTGGTTGTGGTGTTCGTGATGGTTGTGGTGTTGGTTGTGGTGTTGGTGTTGGTGTTGGTTGTGGTGTTGGTGTTGGTTGTGGTGTTGGTTGTGGTGTTGGTTGTGGTGTTGGCTGTGGTGTTGGTGTTGGTTGTGGTGTTGGTGTTGGTTGTGGTGTTGGTTGTGGTGTTGGTTGTGGTATTGGTTGTGGTGTTGGTTGTAGTGTTGGTGTTGGTGTTGGTTGTGGTGTTGGTTGTGGTGTTGGTTGTGGTTTTGGCTGTGGTGTTGGTGTTGGTGTTGGTTGTGGTGTTGGTTTTGGTTGTGGTGTTGGTGTTGGTTGTGGTGTTGGTGTTGGTGTTGGTGTTGGTTGTGGTGTTGGTGTTGATCGTGTTGTTGGTGTTGGTGTTGGTGTTGGTTGTGGTGTTGGTGGTATTGGCATTGTTAGTGTAGGGGATTTTGGTGGTGTTGTTGGTGGTGTTGGTGTTGGTATTGTTGGTGTTGGTGCTGGCGTTGGTGTTGGTGTTGGTGTTAGTGTTGGTGTTAGTGTTGGTGTTGGTGTTGGTGGTGTTGGTGTTGGTGGTGTTGACGTTGTTGGTCTTAATGTTGGCGTTGTTGTTGTTGGTGTTGGTGTTGGTGTTGTTAGTGTTGGTGGTATTGACGTTGTTGGTGTTGATGCTGGCGTTGGTGTTGTTTGTGTTGGTGTTGTTGGTCGTGTCCGTGATGGTGGTAGTAGTGGTGGTGTTGTTACTGGTGGTGGTGGTGTTGGTGTTGTTGATGGTGGTGTTGATGTTGGTGTTGATGTTGGTGCTGGTAGTATTGGTGTTGTCAGTGGTGTTGTTGGTGGTGTTTGTGTTGGTGTTGGTGGTATTGGTGTTGGTGTTGTTAGTGTTGTTAGTGGTGTTGGTGCTGGTACAGTTGGCGTTGTTGATGTCGATGGTGGTGCTGGTGTTGGTAGTGGTGGTGCTACTCCTGCGATTGCGGTTGGCTTTTTTTCTTTTTGACTAACAGAAACAATAGTTTTTGTTTAAGCTGTGACTTTTAAACAAGAGAAACATGGCTTCGTTTACGATTCATCTCTTGATTTCCTGCTCTAGTTCTCAATTCTTTCTCACGCTATTCTTATATTTCGTTTAATTTATACATTTCCTGTCTCGTGTTTCCCAACTTTATTATATGGAGCTGTCTCTACGCTGTTACCACGTGTGGCCTCGTGTGACTACAATAACTACGTGTAACGGAACGTGACATACTAATTAAGGTGTTCAGCCTACGATCGTTGTTTGTTTCCTTGAGCAAGACACATTATTTCAATTAGCTCCAGTACATTCAGCTGGCATAAATGAGTTCTACCTGTAATCCCAAGAGTCAGCCTTGTTACACAATGTGCCACTATGAACAGGGGCGATTTAATGGAGGCAAAGGGGGAAATTTCCCCGGCCCCCCTGCAGTGAGGGGCCCCGCCAGCGACTGCTGTAGCAATTTATTATGTGCCTTCAGCTGGGCTTTTTAGTTATAGGATGGTTAGAATTTTTGAATTTAATACCTGTATGTATAACTTTTCAATTTCAGTTACTTGCACCAAACTAACTTTAATATGTAAAATTGGGGAGTTTGCTGTGTATTCTAATTTTTTGTGTATGAGGAGGGCCCCAAACCTGAAGTATCTCGAGCCCCCCAAGCTCTAAATCCAGCCTTGACTCTGAATCTCCCTGCGAACAAACCATGTTAAGAGTAAACGTGTCTGTGGAATACTCAGCCATGTGTGTTCATAATTTTGTCTCGTAACGTAGTAGTCCGCCAAACAGAGATCAATAATATGTAAATCCTGGCAGCAATATTTTTCCAGAAACTCTTTAAAATGTTGCCCCTGTATGACCACAGAGTAGCCGAGTGACTGAAACCAAATCAGTGAAAGGCCTCATACATCTTTTTGTTATTGTCTATTTGCTTTGTTGATTGTATGTGTTTAGAACTAAAACATACAACCTTTAATATGTAAAATTGGGGAGTTTGCTGTGTATTCTAATTTTTTGTGTATGAGGAGGGCCCCAAACCTGAAGTATCTCGAGCCCTCCAAGCTCTAAATCCAGCCTTGACTCTGAATCTCCCTGCGAACAAACCATGTTAAGAGTAAACGTGTCTGTGGAATACTCAGCCATTTACATTATAATGGTTTGTGATTTAGACACAAGTCCAACAGTTTTGGAGAAGGTGTCAGTCGATTAAATCAACCCCAGTGCATTCCTGGTGTTTTATTAAAAACAATACGAAATTTTGAACCGTTGGTCAATCAATGAGAAACATTGATTGCCGGTTAAAAAAAAAAAAGGAATATATATATATATATATATATATATATATATATATATATATAGTCTATGAAAGTTCTTTCGTAAAATAAATAAATAAATATATAAATAAAAAGGACGTAGACATCACAATACAACGGGAGTAAACATAATAGTACCACTGATGATGTCACAGGTGTGTGATGAAAGAACGTTGATAGACTATATATATTTATATCTGTATTTTTAACCGTTGGTCAATCAATGATAAACATTGATTGCCAGATAAATTAACTATAGGGATATAAAATATACAGAAGCGAAAACCAATCCAAGCCAAACAGTGAGTGTGTTTTATTATTATTTCTGGCAATATTATAACAATATGACCCTCCTCAAATATAACTATATATATATATATATATATATATATATATATATATATATATATATATATATATATATATATATATAACGAAGGAAATATGGTAAGGAACCAGGTGGACCATAACGCACCAAAGTACTCAATACTTAGGGTAGTAAAGTGGGTAATAGGAACGAGTAGGACCCCGACGGCTGAGCTCAAGCCGTTTCGACGGCTAATTCTGGACTAAATGAAAATGTTTATCCTGGTATATGAATAGCCGAGCTTCTCAGGGGGTAATTACATATATGGTAAAAGTGATTGTCACAAGGATTGGTCAAAAGTTTGTTGTTGAGACACATAATTCTATCATGGCAATTTGTGGAAGGAAGGGGTAGCTGAACCTGCCAGTAGAAGAAAGAGGGAGAGGGAGTGGATGAAACCCAGTCGTGCGTTGATAGTTCCAACTACAGCAGGGCAGGAGGTCAAGCAAGTATACTAGGGAGGGGGAGGGGGAGGAAGTCGAAACAATAAGTAAATCAATATGGAGTAAATATATAGAAGAATACCAAGAATGTTAAAAATATAAAAAAACAATTTCTGGTTACTATTCCCTAACACGTCTCTCACTGGTACTGCTAAACTATAGAAAAGTTTACTAGGTGGGACGGAATTGTAATGAGACCATTTTAAGAGTTAGTAGTAATCAACCGAGTATATCTTACGGTGACAGGTCAACAAGTGGGGGGCCAAAATACTAAAGAAACTACCACGAAATAATAATTCAGAGTCTCGAAACTAATACGAAATAATTGTTTCTACCCTAGGCACAATGCCAGCAACCACCCAGTGCAAAAAATAAACTAATACGAAATAATAATTCAGAATCCCGAAAATGAATACTAATACTATCTCTAAGGGTGCCGCTACGATACAAAAATTCTAGTGCAAACTACATAAATGCTCGTGCGAAGTATATGAAAAATTTGATACGGAAAATTAAATCAGACCCCCCCCCCCCCCCAAAAAAAAATACTGATATACGAGAAATTAAAGCACAGATACCACTAAGAAATGTAGAAAGCACGGAAATGGGGCAGCCATCGGATAAGAAAGCAAGTATCTAGGGTCTATCACATCTGCTATAAAAAGCGGAGTCGGCCAATTCTATCATAGAATAGGGGATGGGGGTGGGGGTACTGAGGCTACAAAGGACCGAGGGGCTGCCTCGTGTGGGCGAGAAAGTGAAAAGGACGACGACAAAGAAGGAGGACTGGGGTGGAAGGACTAGGAAGGGATGGGAGGAAGAAGGAAATATAGAGGAAACGATAAAAAGATATAAAAGATCTTACGGTAACCTCTACTTCGTCAACCCCGACAGATAACACACACTGATCAGGAGCAGCCTAAACTCCACCTATAAAAAGGCTAACCACTCATGCATCGAGGACATAAATCGAGATGGACAACAAATTACCTCCAGCCTCAAGGTCGCCGACCGTACGGAACCCCTAGACCCACGGACTCCCTACTTCACACTGAAGGACCACAAATCCGATTTCGACCGTAAACCTTCTATCAGGCTTACCCAACGAAGTCCGACATAGGGAGAATCAGTAAAAAAATCCTAGACCGCGTTATACCAAAAGTTAAGTAAAACGCCAGACTTAGCCCATGGGTCAACACCCAGGAAGTAATCTCATGGTTAAGCAATATGGAGGACAAACGTGACACAAAATTCATCCAGTTTGACATAGAGAGTTACTATGCTTCAATTACCTTACCGCTACTTACGGCTGCCTTGGACTTTGACGAGACACTTGCGCCCATCACCGACCAGGAAAGAAACATCATCCTCCGCGCCAGGAAGACAGTCCTACTTTTCGACAACTCCAAATGGATAAAGAGAGCTCCCGACTCACCCTTCGACGTCAGCATGGGCGCGACGGATTCGGCTGAGGTCACAGATCTTATAGGATTATTCCTACTAGTTAAACTCACCGATATATTTCCTGCATTCGGCGGTGGATTGTACCGTGATGATGGGCTCCTTACCCTTGTTGTTTCGACTTTCCCCCTCCCCCTCCCTAGTATACTTGCTTGACCTCCTGCCCTGCTGTAGTTGGCACTATCAACGCACGACTGGGTTTCCTCCACTCTCTCTCCCTCTTTCTTCTACTGGCAGGTTCAGCTACCCCTTCCTTCCACAAATTGCCATGATAGAATTATGTGTCTCAACAACAAACTTTTGACCAATCCTTGTGACAATCACTTTTACCATATATGGAATTACCCCTGAGAAGCTCAGCTATTCATATACCAGGATAAAAATTTTCATTTAGTCCAGAATTAGCCGTCGAAACGGCTTGAGCTCAGCCGTCGGGGTCCTACTCGTTCCTATATATATATATATATATATATATATATATATATATATATATATATATGGGATAACAAGTTATCGTTTTAGGTAATCCAGTTTGAGGTTGAGAGTACTCTGTACTATGGATAGTTTTAAGGTACGGCGTTATTCCGATGATTTGATCAGACACACACTGTATTTAAGGTCGAGTGATCAGCGGCCTTTAGACAACCCCTAATCAATGAAACAATTGTTAATACTGTAAATAAAACCCTTTTTGTACAGCCGACCATGTTATTCTTCACTCTTTCACTATATATATATATATATATATATATATATATATATATATATATATATATATATATATATATATATATATATATATATATATATATATAATCTGTTTATTTCGTTTGTTAATTCGACTGGAATCGACTACACACGACCACATGAGCACGTGACATAATTTCACATATTAAAATATGTATAAAAATATGATCTTGTCTGCTTTCTAGTTTCTGACACGTTGGCCTACACATTTCTTGTACGGAACACAACCGCAGTGTTAAACTGTACCTCTAATGGATACCAAGCACTTTAAACATACATATCTCTCTTGTAAACCGACAAAGTGGTTCTTGGTTCAATACTTATGCATGGAACCTTGGGCAAGTGTCTACTATTGTAGCTATGTGAGTGAAATTTGTTAACTGATGGCCCGACGTACACACACACACACACACACACACACACACACACACACACACACACACACATATATGTATGTGCGTGTGTGTGTGTGTGTGTGTGTGTGTGTGTGTGTATTTACATATATATATGTATTTCTTAAATCTGTATAACAGAAGTCCGATGAGTTTTTGATTCCAGAATCGGGCCCGATCTATACAGATCAACCCATGAGCTGATCAATCGCAAAACGCGTGTCACACACACACACACACACACACACACACACACACACACACACACACACACACACACACACACACACACACACACACACACACACACACACACACACACACACACACACACACACACACACACACACACACACACACGCACGCACACACGCGCGCACGCACACACACACACACACACACACACACACACACACACACACACACACACACACACACACACACACACACACACACACACACACACACACACACACACACATATATATATAACAAAGAAGGTGTGGTAAGATACCAGGTGGACCATAACGCACAGGAGTACTCAATAATTAGGGTAGTAGAGTGAGTAATAGAAAAAGAGTCAGGACCCCGACGGCTGAGCTTCGGCAGTTTCGACAGCTAAATCCGAACAGTTCGGATCTAGCTGAAACATTCTACGTTGCTCGGAAAATTTAGTCTGTAAACATTTTCTTAGAAAATAATGATTGCATAAATAAATTATTTTAAACACGTTTATATTCAGTGTGTGTTCATGATTTTGTCTCGTAACGTAGTAGTCCGCTAAACAGAGATCAATAATATGTAAATCCTGGCAGCAATATTTTTCCAGAAACTCTTTAAAATGTTGCCCCTGTATGACCACAGAGTAGCCGAGTGACTGAAACCAAATCAGTGAAAGGCCTCATACATCTTTTTGTTATTGTCTATTTGCTTTGTTGATTGTATGCGTTTAGAACTAAAACATACAACCAAAACCCAACAACCCCTTAAATATGATCACCACGCAATTAATAGAGCACGCTTGTTCGATCTAAATGATATCCTATGCATCGAATAGACTTGTTCTTCTCTTCAGAACCAGAAAATACATCAGCCCCCAACAACGCCTGACTCTTTACAACGTTTAGGTGAGACCTACAATGGTGTACTGTTCCCACATCTGGAATGCTGATATTGCCACACACATCCAAGATTATAGCCAGAAAAAGGTCACTCGTCTGATTGAGATAATGTCACTGACAGACACGTTCCAGCCTCTGACCTACATTTCTTTTGCTACTACAATGGCATCTGCTCTTCAGGTCTGGCTGACCTCATACCATCTTCACTCAGGCAATCCTTCTCTCATCACCAAGATTGTGCCCGAGTCCTTAGCTCCTACACTAACCAGAAAGTCATCCCTCTTGAATACCTACTGTATCAGACCGTATCAATAAACATTTCATCTCTCGGACAGATTAGAGATTTAATCTGTTTCGCCCTGAAAATTGTGTTTGTAACAGATAATCCGTAGGCATTTCGTCAGCGAGAGATAAGATCAAATGAAACAAAACACATTTAACAAGAACTCACAGGAGTAAATACACCTCGTGGTGTGACTGGCTATGCTAGAAATAATAGCCTTATTACTCAACTTATAAGCTCACCCAGTTAGGGAGCCGAAATACAAATAAAATACAGAGTTAATAATTGTCTCTACTTTAGGCACAAGGCCAGCAATTATCCAGTGCATTACTGGTACTTTATTTTATCGACCCCGTAAGGATGAAAGGCAAAGTCAACCTCGGCGGGATTTGAACTCAGATCGTAAAGGGACGTAACTACAGAGTTAATAATAATAACTCAATATGAGTTAATAACTCTGTATTTTATTTGTATATATGTGTATATATATATATATATATATATATATATATATATATATATATATATATATTCGTATGTGGTTAACGACTGAGAGGAAAGAGTAATACATACTGAAGTAGAATTTTAATATTCATTTCTTTTATCCTTAATAAAATGAATATATATATATATATATATAATGGAAAAGAATGAATTGAAATTTTAATTCTCACTCTTAGTACGGCTGATACTATAATATAAGTATATGTATACATGTATATATTTATCGTTCTCGGTACGCCCGGCCGACTAACTCAATCGATATGCAAATTAGGCTGCTCAGCCGTTAATATGCATAAGGAAAGTATATACTTTCAAACGTTCAATCATCTGACAGGAAGGTATACGATGATGACGATAGCTAAAAAGCTAGAAACTAGTTCATCGTTCCTTTGTCAGTGTTCAACAAAATGGCAACGATGGTTGCCGAACACTGTATGGCTTAATTTGGGCTGTTTGTTTACAAACAAAGCGAACAATATAATAAATGTTCGGTAAACCCATACGTACATATATATATGTGTGCATGTATGTATATATATACATACTACTGTACGTCTGTATACATATATGTATGTACGGATACATACTTATATTATATATATAATATAAAACGAAAAATCAGTGATGCATCTGGACTCAGTTTATTGTGTGTTACAATTGTTTCGCCGGCAGATAGCTCGAGACACGATCATTGTATGGATCTGTCTGATTCTAGATCTGCAGGTTCTTCGGACACAGGCAATACTTTCGAAACAAATTTTCTCACTGGGGTGTTAGCTTCAAAAAACATCTTCTTCGTTTGTCTTGCTATTGGGCGGGAAAGAGATTAGGAAAAATTACAGGACCACAGGACAGAACAACTTAGATAACATTAACGCCACGACCAAAAAAATATTGACGGGGCTAGGATTAGATGATAGTACCGAATTATATGTACCTAGAAAACCTCGGATATCTATTAAGGACCATAAATTAGACTTTAGAACTAACCTACCGGTTAGGTTAATAGCACCCTCAAAATTTGACATAGGTAGGGCCAGCAAGAATATCATAGACAGGATACTACCGGTACTTAGAAACAAAACTAGGCTTAGTTTATGGACCTCCACTAGGGAGGTAATTGACTGGTTCTCGTTAATAGGTAACAAGCAGCAGGTAAACTTTATTCAATTAGACATAGATAATTACTACGCGTCAGTATCTCCTGTATTAGTGAACAAGGCCCTCATGAGCGCCATGGCCAAGTCCAACCTCACTAGGGAGGAGACTAACCTCATAGTAGCAGCCAGAAAGACGCTAATTAGATTCGAAGACAAGTTATGGGAGAGAAGGGACAAACCCGTCAGTTTCGATATCACTATGGGGTCGAGCGACTCGGCGCAAGTGACCGTCTGGTGGGGATCTATCTCATCCATAGGTTAGCGGAGGAGATCCCGGGGATCGGCAGTGGAATATACAGAGACGACACACTTTTCACCTTCCGTTCCCTAAACCCCAGCCAGATGGAACGTATGAGGAAGCGCATATCGCATTTTTTAAGCAACACGGCTTATCCGTGACGATAGATCCTAGCACTAAGACGGTGAATTTTCTGGACGTTACTCTGGAAATGAATACGGGCATCCACCGACCTTATCACAAGCCCAATGAGAACCTGCAATATGTGAACAGGAAATCGAATCACCCCAGGTCAGTCATAGAAGCTATAATTAAAGGGGTATCAAAACGCGTATCCAACCTGTCGGCCAACGCAGACGTGTTTAAACAACACGCCGAATATTATAATGAGGCACTGCGCAGGGCCGGTTACACAGACATCATAGTGTATACCCCAGACAGGGAAGAGCCATGCGCCGAGGCATGCGGATACGACAATAGTGAGGGCACTTCCATAGGTAGAAGAAATGACCCGGTAACAGTCTGTAAGAACACGAATAGCAACACAGCTCACAGTAATGACACAGGACCGACAGTAGGAAGGACAAAGACACGCATGGGAGCTAGACCATCTAGTACACGAAGAAATGGGCCTGGCACGCACACTGCATGCTTGGCGGTAACTGGGACTAGGGACAGGGTAACGACAAGTACGGCCATGGTACACGCTAGAGAGAATACCAGGCCTAGTAGTAGTAGTATAGCCCCGACAGCAGCACCACATAGATTTAAAGTGACTAACAGTAGAGCTGACAATAGAGAACGGAATACCTTAGTAAGTGAAAGGCATAACCTTGACACCCACAGCAGGCACACATATAGAGACAACACAGGAGACGTAATTATGGGCGGGCAAAACCCGAGACGGACATCACACCCAGGGCACACTCACACGACTACGCACACACGAAAGAACAAGACTAGATCTAAGGCCGTTACATGGTTTAATGCGCCATACTCTAAGCATGTACACAGCAACGTGCCAGGGCTTTTTTTCCAAGCGTTAGACGAATGCTTCCCGCCGTCGAACAAATACCACAAAGTTTTCAACTGCCACACTGTGAAATTTTCCTTCTTCACAGCACCTAGCATGGCCGACTACATGGCTAAAACCAACGCGGTAAAGATGGGGAACATTGACCGTCAACCGCGGCGGCAGAATGACCGTCTATCGGAGCGTGGAGGACCCTTC
>OZ024743.1:94285617-94330617 GCA_964016885.1 Eledone cirrhosa
GGAAAAAGAATATCGATTACAACCTGACCTGGAGTGTGCTCAAAAGGGCCACCCACCCCTTATCAAAATAACAGATATGAGTGTAGATTATGCTCCCAGGAACTTTTAGAAATAATTAAATCTAAGGATATCCTATTAAATAAGCGACAAGAATTAATTATATCTTGCAATCATAGAATTAGAAGAACTTTCAAATATTATAAACCTAATTAATATACACCTTACACTTATATTTGACATATTATTATAATTAGTTTTTTTAATTTAGTGAACCTATAATTAGTACTTTACTACAGAGAACTTCATAATTTTATTTCCCTTTTACAGCTATCTTTTCCTAAAATTAATACCTATAAGTATACATATAAACTATTTTAATTTCCTGTTATGAATCTAGATTCCTTGTAGTCTGTATAAGATTGGTATTTCTCACTAATACATTTATCCCAAAATTTTATTTTCCTTCGTTTTTAACAACATTCTTTAATAACATCTAACTCTTATTTATCACATCCATATGAATTAATATAAATTTATCCCTATAAATATACATATCAATCAATTTAATTTCTTTTGATAGATCTAAATTCCTTGTGTTTTAAATAAGATTGGTATTTCTCACTAACACCTTTACCCTAAAATTTTATTATCCTTCGATTAGCATTATTCTTTAATAACATCGCATTTTCGTGTACCTTTCACCGGCTTTGAACTCTTTTCATCCCCAAAGTATTCTTTTCATTCAAAGTATTCTTTCCATTGAAAATTCGATTCGACCATGAATCAATGTTACAATTGTTCGATCGACGGAATAACCTGCTCGTGAAATTAACATACAAGTAGGTGTCTGAGCATTCCACAGACACGCGTATCATTAACATATTTATCAGGTGTGTTGAACCACCGTCGTTTCTGACAATGAATATTACAGTTGTTCAAAGAAAGGGATAGCCTGCTCATGAAATTAATTAACCAGTAAGTGGCCGAGCACTCCACAGACACGTGTACCTTTAACATAATTCTTAGATGTGTTGAACCTCCGTCAGTTTCGTTTCGACGACCAGTGTTCCAGTTTTTCAACCAACAGAACAGCCTGCTCGCGAAATTAACGAGCAAGTGACTGAGCATTCCTCTGACATCTGTATCCTTAACCTAGTTCTCAAGGAGATTCAGCATGACACAATGTGATAATAATGGCCCTTTAGAATTACAGGTACAGCTTATCCGTTATTATAGTGTAAGTGGCTTGGGCGGTGGATTGGCAGAATCGGTAGAGCGTTGGACAACACACTTTGCAGTATATAGTTACGGCCCTTTACCTTTTGAGTTCAAATCCCGCCGACCACATCTAACTTCAACAGCCTGTACAGGTAATGAAAGTGTGTATACATTCTCTGGGGACACCCTGTATATATATATATATATATAAATGACATCTTAGAAATCATCAGGAGAGACTTTCCTGTTGATTCTTTACGAACGAAACTGTTCCAATCCCGTAGAAGTCATTGCTATAAAACAATAAAGAGGCCTATATTATACCAACGTTTTCAGCACCGCTTTTTAACTGTGGTCACCTCCTGATATTCATCGGAAATCCACTCATATATATATATATTAATATATATATATATATATATATATATATTAGCCGTCGAAACGGCTTGAGCTCAGCCGTTGGGGTCCTACTCGTTGCTATATATATATATATATATATATATATATATATATATATATATATACCCTCCACTGGGTCCTATCAGAAGCAACCGTCTCCAACTGATCTGGCTGGATCCCCAAGGGAGACAAACCAAGCTCATGGATGTTATCCATCCATCTTGTTCCGGGTATACCCCTGGGTCTCCTGCCGATTGGTTTTGCTCGTAAAAATCTCTCCAGCCATTCTAACCACAGGTCCGCAGTATCGGAGCTGTGATCTCTTAATTCGGAGAAGTAACGGCTCTATCTGGAGTGACTCCCCGATCTCCGTGCTCCACACTCTGTCGAGTAAAGTTACTCCAAAGACCCTTCAGAGGAACCCCGTTTCGGTCGCCTGTATTCATGATCGTATTCTTTCGGTCACTATCCAAGATTCCTGACTATAGTTAAGGGTTAGCACGAATACCTAATTGAAGAAAGCAAGTTTGGCTTTTACACCTACATCACTTCTCCTGATTACCGAATGCTGAAGCTGGCGCATTACTGCACCAGCTCCTGCAATTATATAAGTAAATTAGAATTATTGGGGCATATAAGCTACTTTTGTCCATATGAAAGAAAGAAAAACTCAAACGTTTCCGAAAATTAAAATGGAAATTATTTTTAAAATTTGTTCTTTTTAGGTAAATACTGAAGATTTAATTAAAATTACACAAATAAGGGATTTTATTCTTTTATTCTTTTATTTACTTTAGTTATTAGACTGCGGCCATGCTGGTGCGCCGCCGTCATTTAGTCGACCATATCGACCCAATTATTTATTTTCTCAAGGCTGGTACTTATTTATCGATCTCGTTTATTTCGAATCGCTAAGTTACGAAACTTAAACACAGGCACAAACGTAAACATAGACATAACCCACGCACACAAACACAAATATATAAGAGAGAGAGAGAGAGAGAGAGAGAGAGAGAGAGCGAGAGCGAGAGAGAGAGAGCGAGAGAGAGAGAGAGAGAGAGAGAGAGAGGGAGAGAGAGAGAGAGAGAGAGAGAGAGAGAGAGAGAGAGAGAGAGAGAGAGAGAGAGAGAGAGAAAGAGAGAGAGAGGGAGTTTGCGATGCTGAGACCGAGGTGACTAGAAACACTACTTTATACACATGAAGAAGAGAGTTGGTTTGAAAGGAGGTATAAACCCTACCACAACTCTAAACGGTTTTGATTTAAGTCAGCAACAAGCCTTTTGAAGAACCCTTGAAAATCTCGAACGCAGAAAATAACTGTGAACACAATTTAGAAAATCGAATAAGACGGGAAAAGAGGACCAAAACCTGCATCTCTAAAATTTCACCTGAGCCCCTGTAGCATTGAGCTAAACGAACCCTGAAGAGAATTCCCGTGTAAATACCAGCTTTTTAAATGTGACCACATTTGAAAATAAACAATAGAGAGTCGTGTGAGTTGAAATACTTAAAAATGTAGAAAATACCGAACGTGGATAATAACTGTGAACACATCTTAGAAAATAAGGTAAAATAATCCTATAGATGGAAAAAAAAAGTGGTCAGCTACAGAAAATCAAATTGTGTACCTCTCAAATATATATATGTATGTATAAATGAGAGGTATAGAGATTGTTTTAGCGAGAAGCTAACAGCATTCTATAACATATATGCGACTATAACGTCAAGATGGGAAAAGTAGTTAACGTAAGATTTAGGAAAAATAATTTAAACTCATCTCAAAAGAGAATCAGGATACAAATTCATCCACAGAATTTAGTGCAATCCAGGGAAAAATCAATAGACCTTTAACTCATGATAAAATAAAGTTCAAAACACTTATCCTTCAATTTGGAATAACATCAAATGCTCTGTATAGTCTTAAAAGACTATTTCATGAAAACTTTCAGTGGAGATGGTCACGGTTGGATTTCATTCATCAGCAGAGCTCAGCCGAAAACCAGGGCTCTCACAGTATCATAATCCGAAAAAGGGAATTCTAAAACTGGCTAGTTCGCCAACATGTGTAGTTATGAAAAAGCACATGGGGAAAAACGGGGCTAGTGACGTCAGGATGTAAGTGAATGTTTATTTACATAAATAGCAGTCAAATACATTCTGAAAAAAACTCTACAAAAGGAGTTCAGCAAAAATAGCAATAATTATCACAGTTTTTATGAAAAAAACCCGGATTAGTCACAGATAGTTTAAGTACTCTAGGAAAAGAATCCGAGTATAAATATAAATGAGAGGTATAGAGATTGTTTTAGCGAGAAGCTAACAGCATTCTATAACATATATGCGACTATAACGTCAAGATGGGAAAAGTAGTTAACGTAGGATTTAGGAAAAATAATTTAAACTCATCTCAAAAGAGAATCAGGATACAAATTCATCCACAGAATTTAGTGCAATCCAGGGAAAAATCAATAGACCTTTAACTCATGATAAAATAAAGTTCAAAACACTTATCCTTCATATATATATATATATACTTATCCTCCATAAACCCTTATTATTCTCTTTATAATTACCTTTTCTGACTTACTTTCTTTTTTATCCTTATCATTAATTTCATTTATTTTTATTTTTATTTTTATTTTTATTTTTATTTTTATATATTATTATTTTTTTATTTTTACTTCACATCCACCAATAACCCGCCCCCCTTATTCTCCGATTCACTTACCTAATATTTTCATTTTCCATCTTTTTACTTCCCTATTTCCTTCACTAGCTGATTAGACTTGGCATTTGTGTTTTCCACTCCGGATATATTTTATTTTTTATTTTTGCGCAGCCAATCTTACAATTTTATAATTTTATATTTGTACTTACTTATCCACAAGTTTTTTTACACCCTGTATCAATGTGGCTGAACGCCTTAATGTGTGTATACCTTCTATATATGTACATGAGCGACTACGTATGTGCGCGCGCGTGCGTGTATATATATATATATATATATCATCATTTTTTTTCATCATTTCATTTTACGTCCGCTTTTCCCTGCTTGCAAGGGTGGGACGGGAACTGATTTTGGCTTGGTTTCTACAGCTGGATGCCCTTCCTAACACCAACCTCATTTACAGTGAGTGCTGGGTGCTTTTTTGTCGTGGCACCTCCACGACCACTTTACAGTGGAATGATAGGGACCCCAGTCCCTATCATCTCATTTCTACAGCTGAGTAAACTGGAGCAATGTGAAATAAAGTGTCTTGCTCAAGGAAACAACACATCACCCGGTCTGAGAATTGAACTCACAACTTCTCGATTGCCAGCCCAATGCTCTAACCACTAAGCCATGTGCCTATATATATATATATATATATATATATATATATATATATATATATATATATATATATATATATATATATATATGTATGTATGCGTATGTGTATGTGTCTTTATATCCGTGTTTTTACATCTAGGTTTTATGTTTTGTTCCATTTTTCTTCCCCCCTTTTTTTACTTACTCATTTTTATGCGTGTGCATGCAAACAGGTCAATATGCGTGAGTGTAAGTATGTGTGTGTGTGTGTGTGTACGTATCGAACGTATGGATGTGTAAGTGTAAGTGTATATATAAGCATGTATATTTTTGCGTTTCTTATGTGAGATATACGTGTGTGTATATGTATGTACCTTTTTTGTCTTCTTTTCTTTAATTTTTTCTTTCTAAATTATTGTTCCATTTTTATAAATATATCGAGATTGATACTTTCCTTTAATTATTACACTCCCTTACCTCTTTTACTTCCGCATCCAAGTGTACGTGTGTGTAGGTGTGTTTATGTGCGTGCCTTCATATTCTTATGATGTATCTATTCTGTCTGTAGATTACAGACATACAGATACATTTGCCCTAAATTATATATTTACGCACACTTTTTCACTATACGTATACATATGTGCATACACATATATGCACATCTGTGAGCGTATATACATACATATACACACACCTAACTATTTTTCTTGAAAGATTATTATATATTTCATATTCTAATTCATTTGTCTATATCTTTTTTGTTTTTTTGTTTTTTTTTTGCTTTTCTTGATGAGACTTTCCAAGTATTTACCCATGTTTTATATTGCCTCGTCTGACGAACGAATGAAGACGTTTCTTTCGTATTCGCCTCATTCGGGAAACCTCTGGTAATGAGGTAATTATATTGTATTGATTTTTATACATTATATATATATATATATATATATATATATATATATATATATATATATATATATATATATATATATATATATATATATATATATATATATATACATACATATATATATATATATATATATATATGTGTGTGTAGCCTAAGAAAATATATATATGCCTGTGTAAATAATTACATGCATATTATTATTTTTTTAAATTAATTGAGTTCTTAACACGTGGAATTGATATTGGTTTTGAAATAACTAATTAACCCTCGTATATTTAATATTTTATTCTTAATTCGGCCAGAGATTTACATTCCCGATTGCCCTTTAAAGCGTAACTTTCCGTATTTACTACGGTTATGAGTCGGTTTGTTATTCAGGTACGACTTCTGTTTTTAGCCTAAGAAAATATCTATATGCGTGTGTAATTAATACACGCATGCATTTATTTTTTTAACTTCAATTGAGTTCTTAACACGTTGGATTGATAATGTTTTTGAAAAAACTAATTAACCCGCGTGAATATTATTTTTTCTTTTCTCGTGTATTGGTTGTCTCTCCTTCCCGCTTCGTGACGCTATAATACTTCCTCAGTCAAAAACTGCTGGAATTTCAAATTTGGCGGTCATTCGATGCGTGAGGGAGCAGCTTAGCAGACACGATTTTTAACTGCGGTAAGAATTTTTTCTCATATCCAAGTTTAATGGGCTTCCACTGATGATTTATAAGCGCCCACCTAAATATATTCTTACATGAATATATGTTAGGCTTATACATAAACTGGAAACAATCTCCTAATTTGTAGAAAACTTATAATGAAACAATTGTTTGGAAAGAGAGATATATTTTAACTTTAATTATATCTCATAAAATAATTGTTTCTACTTTAGGCACAAGGCCAGCAATTACCCAGTACATTACTGGTACTTTATTTTATCGACCCCGTAAGGATGAAAGGCAAAGTTAACCTCGACGGAATTTGAACTCAGACCGTAAAGGGACGTAACTATGCTGGAAAGCATGGCGTCCGACTCTCTACCGATACTGCCAATCCACCGCCCTTATATCTCATAAAATAATACAACTGGCTTTCCACAAAATACATATAGTTAGCACCCGAAACACTTAAATTGGGTTTATACTAACATATAACCTAATGTTTGTTGAGTGAGATGGTTACCAGTCAGAGTTTAGCTTTAAGGTATCTCTGTTATTGTATTAAATATATATATATATATATATATATATATATATATATATATATATATATATATATATAAGCCATTTCTATATTAAATTTTGTTGTATACACTCTACTAATGTATTGAGGACCTTACTTACTGTGGTTAACCCCGATTGAACACGGGACATATATATATATATATGTTTTTCGTTTTATATTATATCACAGTCTTCTCTGTAAGAAAATAAAGTGCTCAACGGCATACCGCCTATGGAAGGAGCTTAGCTACCATCAGACACACACACATGCATACACACACACACACACACACACACACACACACACACACACACACACATACACACACACACACACACACACACACACACACACACACACACACACACACACACATATATATATATATATATACTTATATATGTAGTTGTTATATAGTAAGGTGCATTATTGGTTGTGTAAAATGGTCCAATAACTTTACGTTAGCAATATTAAGTTCTCCACGCTTTTGTATATCTCCAATTCCATTCAAGGGAACAGCTAGATGATGTAAAACGGAGTATATGTATCAAAATGAAAATCCGAAGGCAAGGTAAAATTCCAATCATTTAATCACGACACATGTTTCAATAAGAGATAGATCGATTGTGAAGCCATGATCGATTATCACTGATCTCACCAGGCGAAAATGAATTGTCTTCAAATTCTTGATATGAGGGAGAAAAATAACGAATTCAAGGATGTTACAATTCAATCTATACACGTATAGCAGAACACTGAACTGAACTTATTTGCTTGTGTGTGTGTATGCGTGTGTGTGTGTATGGGGCGTTCGTTAACCCAATATTTCTAATTTACATCATCAAATTGAGATTTGACCAATATAGCTTCTGTTGTTTTGTGAACTAACTTTCGGTGAGTGCTGTGTTGGTACATTCTTATATTTGTTTTTTCTCGGACATCGCTTTGGTGTGTGTGAGCGTGTGTGTGTACCCACCCACACTAACTCTACAGGTTTAATACTGTGTTGATGTGTGTATATATATGTATATATTTTTCTTTGACCTCGAGCCGGTGTATGTGGGTGTGGAGTGTGTGTGTACCCACTCACATTAACTGTGACTGACTGTATCCCTACGGATTTGATTAATGTCCAGCGTCCTTTGCAGCGATAGAAATCTGAAAACTTTTATGACTTCAACTGAAGTTAATAGCAGTCGCCGTGTCTCTGACTGGTGTTTCTTCATATGAGGGAATGAATTCTGTGAGAGAACATCGTTGATTTTCTCCCTCATATCAAGAATTTTAAGACAATTCATTTTCACCTGATGAGATCAGTGATATATATATATATATATATATATATATATATATATATATATATATCTATATATATATATATATATATATATATATATACGGGGTAACAGATTATTGTTATAGGTAGTCCACTTAGGTGTAGTCTAGTTAGGTACTCCGAGTAATGGATATCAACGCTTGGCTAAGTTTGACTCAACAAGTCGTTTCCATAGTGATGCTGCGAGTACGCGGTGATTTCTATGTTGTTTACACTTGGAGTAGTGATAAATCAGGAAGGAAGAGTGACACGGTTTGCTATACAAAAAAGGTTTTTAATCTCATTGCTGACAATTGTTTCTCTGAACTGGTAGGTCTAGAGATCGCTACCCGCCTGTTTTCACGTCATTCGATCACCAATACATAGTTGTAACCAGTCAATTCATCAGAGCTTGTGAGAATGAAAGGAATATATAGGCATGGCTTCTATATATAGTAGTAGTGGCATTCAATCAGAACAATAACAACTCTAACAATGCTAGCAATAAATTATTTGAAATAATCACAGCATCAATCTAAGTAAGAAATATAGTATATCTACGACTTTAGCGTGTAAAACTAGCTGACATGAGTCAGATGTATAAAATTGACATGTAAAAGCTGTCATGGGGTGTATTATATATAGTGTAGAGATAAGCCGGCGGCTTTAAACAATTTACTGTAGGTCTGGTGGCCGTAAGAATTATTTATTATCTGACAGATGAAATATTTATCACTGTAGTGAGGGTAGTAATATTTGTGGTGTGAAGTGGGTTCAATATTTATGTGGTCTATATTAGTTGAAGGGACCGTTAGTTCGAATCATGGGGTTGTTTAGCTTTCACATCATTGAATTTTTTAATATAAGGAACTTGTTCTTTGTTTTTATTCATTGTTTTTATTAATTTATCTTGACTCTGTTTTCCTGTGATTTTCATCGAAAAATTTTTGAATGCATCTTCTCTTTTCATTATATTTGGATTACATTGAGTTCTTCATACGGATTGGACACTACCGTATATTTTGGTAGATTTATCTACACACACACACACACACAAACACACACACACACACACACACACACATATATATATATATATATATACTTCCTATCTTCAGTTTGTCGGGTAAGGAAACCTAGGTCTGCCACTGAATTTATCAGGTTGTTGTTGAATTTTGCATAATCATTTATATTGTTACTGGAACTTGTTATATAAATTCAGGTGAAGTAAATACAAACAAATACTCAGATATTTTATGTAATAAATAATTTATTATTCAACAAATATGATGTTTACAAATATGATGTTTACAAATATGATGTTTACAAATATGATGTTTACATGATGTTTATAACATAAAGGGACTTTCTTTATAACGTTAACAGGCATCGTTGATAACACAAACGGACATTGCTTATAACATGAATGTTATATCTTTTGTAAGATAAAATATTATATAATTTATAAAATATAGGTTATATCGTATAAAATATAAAAGTTACAATAGGCTTGATGATCCAATACTTTCTTTTTCAGTGGGTATGGGGCGACATGGATGAATATGAAGTTGTGTCATTAATCGTTTTTCCAAAGGAATAAGAATAGTGATTCTCAAATGGGAATTTTAGCCAAGGGAGGAATTAGGGAAGAACTCAAACTGAGAAAGGATAGTGAACATTATGTATATATCAATTGAAATTTTAACAAACTCAACCATAGTGTACATTGTATATGTGTCAAATGAAATATCAATATATACAACTGTAAGGGCGATCACGAATTAGCAGTTAACAAAAAAAAATGTTGCTTCAGACTTTATCTCGCTTGGGAATTATACAATTATTTAGATTTGAAGAGCTTACTCGGAGCGTAAAGAACCGGAACGAATACTGCAAATCATTTTCTCTGACATGCTAACGACTCTATCAATTTACTGCCTATGATCTCTGAGAACCATTGCACTATACAATAATTGGGGTTTGAAAAACGTTCTCATGTTAATATAATGCTCGGGTCAGAAGTGTTTTAGAAGACAATTCAAAATTGGGTGGTTGCGAATTGAAGAAACCTGGGATTGCAAGAGTGTTTTGACCTGTGATTCTGAGAACCATTTGGACTATACATATATTGAGTTTGGAAAGCTTGTTCATGTTAATACGGTGTTTGGGAGAGAAATTAATTAATGAAAATTCAAAATGGAGATAGCGTTAAAAACAATCCTGGGATTATAAGGGGAGAGGGAATGTGACCTGCATCCCTGGGAACCACTGAATAAATGTTGAAGACGTGATGACACATTAATATGCAAAAAAAAAAAAAAAAAATGAAGGGGAAATTTAATGAGGTTGTGATATTTACATGATTAGTATAATTAGTGATATACTTATTTTTACGGATCATACACTGCCTTTCACAGTATTTCGTTATAATGAAGGTTCTTTAGGAAGCAATGATGATCAACATCATTGTTAATATAAAAGAATGGCGATGATTTTGTCATTCAGTTGATTATATATATATATATATATATATATATATATATATATATATATATATATATATACATATTATATTTTATATTATATATATATATACATATTATATTATATTATATTATATATATATCATATGGACATAATATATGTATTATATATATATATTTATATTATAATTGAACAGATGCTTTAATTTACACACACACACACGCACACGCACACACACACACACACACACGCACACGCATACACACACACACACACACACACACACACACACTTTTAATCATGATTTATTCGGTAGAAATGACTTCAATATTCAATAATATTGTTTGCTTAGGGTGATAATCATGATGCAATTTAGCGCAGCTAAATCTGTGTCTTTATTTTGAAAAAAAAAATGGAAAGGCTCTTAACTCTTGATAGACTTGTAGGAGCACCAACCGTCATTTGGGCATTTTAAACATGGCGGCACCCATCCCTTTCCAGGGCTGAAGAACAACCGATTGGTTCCAGAGAAGAAGAAGAAGAAGAAGAAGAAGAAGAAGAAGAAGAAGAAGAAGAAGAAGAAGAAGAAGAAGAAGAAGAAGAAGAAGAAGAAGAAGAATTATGTGGTGTCAAGGCTCCCACAATATTTAAAGGGCCCTAAATTAATGTTTTTGCTACCACAAATAATAAGCTAGGGTACAGTTGACGTTTTCAGCCAGGAAGCCCATCTAAGCTTAATCCGCCGTTGGGAGTGGAAGTATGATAATGGCTGTTCAACGTGAAGATGTTATAACCTTGAGAAGTAACTGTATGTACAGTATCCGCGAACACATCGTTTTAGTTGAGGGCTGTATCTATAACCATGACCACAACGGAAAACGAAATATTTGCCGTAAATACATATGGCATATCGAGAGCACGACTGCAAACAAGGTTGATGTTCCAGGGATGAACAGCTACATCTAGATGGGATTATACATGTGTTGTCGACTTTACAGACTGAAAAGACAGAGAAAAAAAGATGTACACAAATTAGTTTTATTATAATCCATTAAGTTTACGAATAAACTGGGTAAATTTAAAGATTTGTTATTCGATTTTATTATGAAAAACTGCCAGATACACTCATAATAGTCCTTGCTCTTTCCCTCCCTTTCCACTCATTTATGGCATTTATAGTCCTTTACTCTACTTTCCTTTACAGCCAGATCTACCTTCCTTTACCCCTTCCCCCTTTTTCATTACTTAATTTTGTTTTTATCTATTTTTTTTTAAAAATATTTCTATCATCGTATTCATATACAATGACTATAAAATAGTCGAATAAGTCGAGGAAATGTATGCAAATTAGTTATATTATAATCCATTAAGTTTAATATGAAACTGGGCAAATTTAAAGATTTGAAATTTATTTGTTTTTAGTCAAATAAGTTAAGTAAAACATATAAGGCCTTTAACGTCTTTGCTACTTATATATGCAGTATATATGTACTATTATACGTTGGGAGGCTCATACTGCCAATTAAAACCTTTCGCCACACTTTGCGACGTTATCAATGGTGTTTCTTCTTATTTTTCCATCCTCTGTGTTTCTTCTTATTTTTCCATTACTTCAACTTTATTTCACCATTTTCATACTTAAGTAAAATATTGGGAAACAAAACGAGAACAATCTTGGCCTATAGTTGAACAGAATAGCTTAGTAACTGTATAGGTCTACTAATAAATCATGTACACTTATATATATATAAAATAACACCGTATTTTCTTAACAAATCACGAACTAAGTTTAGGGCAAAACAGGGCGATCGTCTTATATACAGGCACACGAGTTTAAAAATACTCATTGCAAAAGGCAAAATTGGAAAAACGTGTCGATAACAATTGTTTACAAATGGTATTTGACATATCGGCAATATACAATTTTAGGGAATCAGTATGATTTGCCTCAAAGAGAGAAAATTGATAAAACCAACAAATAAATTGTATAACGGTCCTAGGATTGGCAGTATCGGTAGAGTTGGCAGTATCAGTAGAGGGTTGGACGCCATGCTATGCAGCATAGAGTTACGGCTCTTTACGGTTTAAATTCAAATCCCACCGAGGTTAACTTTGCCTTTCATCCTTACTGGATCGATAAAATAAAGTACCAGTAATGCACTGGGTAATTGCTGGCCTTGTGCCTAAAGTAGAAACAATTATTACAACTGAAGCCTAACTATTGTTAAAATATGAAAGAAATTACATAGTCGTGGCAGTAGTCAGGGGTCGTATAGTACGCAAGGGTGTAATATATTCAAGTACCTTTAACTTCAGAAACAAGGGTCGTGCAAGATTCAAGTCATAATATAATAAAGAAATAAGGTTTATCATACACACAGGTTTAAGGAGTAGGTAAATGATATACTTACAAATCTTACTATCACCAGCAGTCGTTGATTTTACTGTCGTTGTTATCCATTTCCATCTTGTTGGTGTTGTAGGTTGTCTAGTTGTTGTTGTAGGTTGTCTAGTTGTAGTTGTTGTTGTAGGTTGTTTTGTTGTAGTTGTTGTAGGTTGTCTAGTAGTTGTGGTTGTTGTTCTTGTTGTTGGTGTGTGTGTTGACGTTCCTGTCCAAGCTGTAGGTGTCATTGTTGTGGTAATATTGCTGGTGATAAATGGCCATCGGCTGTCATCACAGTGGAAAACAATTGGAATATTCTGGTGCTTGACTTTCGGTCGAATCTGATTGTTATAATCCCAGACCTTCATGTAAGTATCTGCGAGGGTTTTACCGTAGAAGGCAGTGTCGCTACGAGTTAAGTTCATCAGCCCTATACATTCTGTGTATCTCGGTGGGTTGGAACCTGGAACTAAGCAAGATGGCCGGCATATTCTTCCACATTGTTCCGAAACTGTTAAAAATACCAGACTAAATTCTTTTTCGGGGTTTTTGATACCGATATAAGCTAGATCTGACGATACAGCTAATCTACGGTCCACTATCACCATTTCTTCATAATTTCCAAAATAATTGAGGCCACTAGCTTGAACATTCACTCTTCCTGCTGGTCCACAACACTTACGCATTCGACAAGTAGAATTACTAGACGAGGTATTTTGGGGTAGACTGTTGTCGTATATATCATTCAATAAGTTTGGTTGACCATTTACGATTGGAAAATTTCCAAATCTCATCGTCTCGTAAGGTCGTTCGTAAATGATTTCTATCGGAATATATACCCATTCTTTTAAATCACATTTACGGTTGATACAAAACATATTTTGATAGGGAATGAGGGCATTACATCCAGTTGAGTTCCTTGTTGTCGTTTGATATCTTCCATTATGGCAGGTTAAATACGGACTAGGATAAAATTTTGAAGGTTCAAAACATGGCATTTCCAGTAGAGTATCGTCATATAAAGAAGTATAATCAAAAGTTTGAGTTAGTTTTAGGGCATCAGCAATCGTTATATTCTTCAGGCCAATACTTTGGTCAGGAGCATAAACTGATAAACCATAATTTAAAGGATAATCTGTCGCTGGATCGATATTGTATTTCTTTTGGTTTTCATTGAAACGTGTCATAATAAGATCTATATAACTATGGATTAGCCAGAAAACCGGGTCCATTGGAGAAGTTTCTGGTTGACCCAAATGTCCTCCAACAAAATTGTGTATAGAATTATGGTGAAATTCCAAATTGTATTTACCAATGGCATTTGGCTCTGTGATGTCTCCAAGTCTATTTCGACTGAGAATATTTTTGATATCAGAAGTGGTTGGTAAGTTATTGATAACACCACCATTCCTTATCAAAGGACCAGCTGGGGTGGTCCAATTAGCAAACGGACCACAATTGACTATACCATTGATATTTCCCAAGAACTTGTCTGTCCAGATAATGGAATCTCGGGGTTCAGCAAGGCTGCTATCAAGAGTTGGATCCCAATATGGAATTGTCACACCTGGCACCTTTTCATCAAGAGCTTTTTCCATTCTGAAGAAATATAAAAAAACATTATAAATCAACACATCAATGATGATGATGATGATGATGATGAGGAGGGTGAAGAGAGTGAAGATCTGGATGACGATAAGAACAAAGGACTTCTTTCTCAATAAATTAATTCGTTGATTAAGCAACTGATTGATGGATTAAGTACCTGATTAATAATGATTTCTGATTTAGTCACAAAGCCAACAATGTTGGGGGAGGGGAAAGTCGATTAAATTGGCCCCAGTGCGTTACTGGTACTTCATTTTATCGACTCTTTAAGGATGGAAGGTAAAACTAACCTCGATGGGATTTGAACACGGAACTTAAAAAGCCGTAAATACAGCAATATAGAAAATAGAAGTGAGAAGTGGAATGTCATATAAAAGATATTTGAAGGGAAATATAGACCATACTTACATAGTAAGGTAGATTCTGTGCCAAGCTAGAAAAGAGGGGCCAGCGTGTGCGTTTCTAACCATCGGACCAGTGTGGAGTAAGGCGATCGCATCGTAAACATTTGGAGCCAATCTCTAAATAAACAACGTGGAACAAGGAAGAGTTACTTACTGCAAGTTATAGTTTTGGTGTTCATCAAATGTATTTATTGAACTAGCATGATGGTGACGATGATGATGATGATCATCATCACCATATCAATTGTGATTTAAGCACAAGGCCAATAAATCGATCACAGTGCGTTACTGGTAATCTATTTTATCGACCCTGTAAGGATGAAAGGCAAAGATAACTTCGGCGGGATTTGAACTCAGAACGTAAAGGGACATAACTACATGCCACAAAGCATGTTGTCCGATGCTCTACCGATACTGCCAATCCACCGTCCTATCAATAATAATAATAATAATAATAATAATAATAATAATAATAATAATGATTTCATTTATTGGCCACAAGGGCCGACATATAGGGGACAACACAATAGACAGGGACAGTGGGGGTTTACATAGAGATCGAGTAAGTATAAATAACAAAAAAACAAAAACAAAATAACAATAAAAATACAACAATGAAAGTTCCCCAATAAGAGGGATCACCACCCAGGGTTGACTCAAGCACCCCACCAGTCCTGAGCCACCCGACGCTCCTAGGGCACCCGGGAAGGGCACCCCTCTCCTTCTCGAATTCACCAGCCTACAGGCGCATGATCAGAGTAGGCCCACTCACGCGGGCCATTCTCGCCACATTCACCCACCTTTCAGTAAATGTACTGGGGGGCAGCACTTCTCTCTCCACCCTCACCTTCCTTTCCAAGTGAAACTTGAAGAAGTTGATGAGGGATTGGCCGAAGAGAAAAGTGTCTGTCTTCAGTCCTTTCAACCTGGTCCACCATGCAACCTCTTTCGCTACTGCCACCAGGCAGAGGAAAATTGCCTGCCCTTCCTGACCAAAAGAAGGCGGCGGGTCAATCTTCACTATGGACTCGGACGATAGCCGGATCCGTTCTACACGCGACAATAGCTGTTCGACATAACCCCACAAGTCAGCAATGCACGGACACTGGACGAGTGCGTGCAGAACGGTTTCGTCGCTCTGCGCGCATCTCGGGCAGGTTCGTCTGACAGCACTTCCGTGCCTGTAGAGTTTATCCCGAACCGGCAGCGCCCCCCGGTAGCACTGCCAAGCGAGGGATTTCTGGAAGTTATCCATCGTCCCCGGCTCGAAAGTCCTCCGGAACATACTGGTCAGTTCTACTTCGTTGACGCCCAGAGCCTCTCCTAGTACGTCATCGCACTTGCCCTCCACTAATCCTCTATAGAAATCTTGAGTGGAAGTTCCACTGACCGCATTGCCCACCTTGCAGAGTGCAGTGAGCGCCTGGCAACATTCCAGATGCCAGTCGCCCAGTCTCGGTCTCTTCTTGACCCAGGACTGCAGCTCAGTCAAAGAGATGAGCTGCGGAAAGGCCCGTCTAACAAACGGCGACCACACCTGTTCACCGTTTAGGCAAAATATCTGGAGATGTCGCAGCCTCAGCGCATGTCTGCGCATCATTAGCCACGGCATGCCCAGCCCTCCACGAAGAGGGTGCTGGCAGCAGATGGACCGCCTCACCAACGGGACCCGTCCCCTCCACAAAAATTTGAAAAGGAGCCGTTCCAAATTGGCGAGGCGTGGACGGGGGCAAGGCACGACGGTCAGGCGGTAGTAGATGACGGACGCGATGTACGCGTTCGCCACCTCCGCCCGCCCTTTCAGTGATAGCTTTCTCTCAGCCCATTTCTGGGTGAGGTTGGCTATCCTGCTCGTCACCTCGTCCCAATTCTTATCCACCTGGAGGTCTGGTCCGAACCAAACCCCGAGCAACTTTACCGGTCCGTCTGTCCAGCGCCCAACGACGCTGTTGGACGGCATGGACTTGCCTCTCCAGGTGCCGAGCTGCAAGCCCACCGACTTTTCCGGGTTAAGTTTTGCTCCCGTCAACCTTTCATATTCCTCCAAATGGGTGCGGATCACCTCGATTTCCGAGGTGTCCGACACCATCACGGTGATGTCGTCCGCATAAGCGGACGCAGCCTTTCTACGTCCCGGTTCGAGCGGGATGCCCTGCAACAACTCCAGCTTCCGCAGTAGAGGCTCAAGAGTCAATACGTACAGAAGTGAGGAGAGAGGGCACCCTTGACGGACCGATCGAGAGATCTGAAACGGTTCCGAGAGGTGGCCATTAACTTTGACCACCGAGCGGATGCCGCTGTACATTGCAGCGATCCAGCTTCTGAAGACGGGGCCGAAGCCAGCCGCCTCGAGGACAGCCTCCAAGTACCGATGGTCGACCCTATCGAATGCTTTCGATTGATCTAAATTGATCAGAGCCCCACCGAAGCCAGGTTTGCACCCAACCCTCTCTATGATGTATCGCATGAGGTGGAGGTTGTCGTGTATGGACCTGGTCGGGATTGCGCAAGTTTGCGCCTCCCCAACCAAATCTTTGACGACAAGCGCCAACCTTTTCGCTAACACCTTGGCCAAAATCTTAAACTCTGTGTTGAGCAGGGTTATGGGCCTGAAATTATCTAGTGTGTCCCTCTTGTTCTCGTCTTTCCTTATCAGCGTCACTACGCCACGGCTCACAGAACTGGGAATGCTCCCGTTCTGCTGCCAGTTGCAGTAGAGCGCTTCGAGGAGATCGGAGAACAAGTCTGGCATATTTACGTAAAGCTCGTAGGGCAGACCATCCAAACCGGGTGACTTGCGACTCGAGCAGCCGACAAGGGCGTCCTGAATTTCGGCTGATGTTATCGGCTCTTCGCAGCGCTCAGCATCGGCCGTCGAGAGGCGTGGCAAGCCGTCGAGGTAGGGACTGAAGTCCGCCGCCGTCTCCGACTCACCCATCCTCCCGAACAATCGAGCAAAGTGCTGGCGAAAGGCCTCACACATCTGCTTGGAATCGCTCAGTTCGTGTCCATCTCGATCCGTCAAAGACCGAATTGTGGTTTTATTTCCACGCTGCGTCTCTGCAAAGCGAGCCCATCGGGCAGCTTTGGTTCCCTCGTTCCTCAGAGCACGCGCCTTAGCTCTGACAATGCAACCTTCGTGTTTCGCATTGAAGAAATGGTCTAGTGCCATTCTCGCCGCTAGCACGTCTGTTGCAATGCCACTACAAATAGCCTCGTCTAACTTAGCTATCAGCCCCTCCTCCTTTCTATTTTTCTCTATTGCTACTTCTTTGCTAAATCCTATCGAGGTTGCTCTAATCTCTCTTTTGAGTGCCCCCCACCACCTGTTGTTGACAACCCCCCCTGTCAACTTTTGCTTAACTAAGTTGTTGACCCGGTCCCTGTAAGCTTTACGTGCCGGAAACGACATGTTTAGCTTCCAGTAGCTAGGTCCTAACCTACGTGTCTTATCTAGGTCGACCATACAGATCACAAGCTTGTGATCTGAATAGGCAACCGTTTTAAAATGTGGACATCCTACACTATTTCTATCTCTTTTCCTAATGAAAATCCTATCTATGTACGATCTAGATGACCCTATGCGATTGGTCCAGGTCCATACTGGCGCATTAGGGAAATCTAGTCGGTACCTGTCAGACAGTTGAAACTGGCTGATCAGGTACTTGAGGCTTTTGCACCCCCCGCTCCTATCAGATACTCCCACACAATCCCAGCGTGCTTCTAAGATGCCATTCCAATCCCCTATTAACAGTAAAGGGCGAGACGTAAGCAGAAAGTTTTCCAGGCGCCTAAAGAAGTCCGGCCGACCGGCCCCAGTAGGGGCGTAGACGGCCACCAGTCTAAAGGCACCACCTTCGCTATTGCTCACGTCCAGGACCACCAACTTTCCGTCAGGATCCCGGAAGATTGACCTTACCTCGAGATCCAGACATTTCCTAAACAGCACAGCCACTCCACCTCCCATTCCCGGCCGACTAACAGATGCAAAGATCTGATAATCGTCGAAAATCGGCGCCAGTGCGCGTGTGTCGGAAATTCTGGTCTCGCTGATGGCAATTACATCCATTCCTAGTGACCTGAGGTCGTTGAGCAAGTGACCTTGCTTCCAGGGCGACCCCAGGCCACGAACATTTAAACTTCCTACTCTTATGGCCATGCTGGCAGGATGAATGGGAGAGGAAAGGTTTACTTACCTTCCGGGGTCTTGTGAAGGTCGGGTGGTTCGACCTCCATGGTTTGTGGGGTTTCTTTTGGGAACCCCTTTAATAGTCTTGACGTGGGTTTTACGTTCGGGGTTCCCACATCCCGAGGAAAGCTCTTTCGAATTTCTTTGTATGAAGCGAGCGACATTCGCATCAGAAGCAAATTATCTGGTACGCGAAATGTGCTCGCTTCAAATGTTTCCCCGTCTTTTTCGATGTTTGTGCTTCGTGCTACATGGGCCATCAATTCCTTGTTGGCCCTTCTGGCAAGCACGAAGTTTTTAATGTTTTGTTGCTCGGGTTTTATTTGTTCGTGTGATTGTGGTGGTGATAGCTTTGTTAGTGTTGTTTCTATTGTGTCTGCGTTTGTTGTGGGTGGGGTGTCTGTAGTTTCTGATGTTTGTGTGTCTATTTGTTCTTGTGTCTGTTTAGCTTGTTTGCGTTTGGGGGATTGTGGTGGTTGTGTTGGTGATGCTGTGGGGAAAATGTTTGTGTGGGTGGTGTGTGTATTTTCTTTTGTGGGGGTGTTTGTGCTTTGTGGATTTCTTTTTTTTTTGTGTTTTGTTTTTTGTATTTTGGGGGACTTTGGTTTTCCCTCATCTTCACTGCTGGAGGATGAGGGGTCTGTGGCTGTGAGCGTGTTTGTGTCTGAGTGAGTGTTTATGTTCTTGTTCGTGTGTGTATTTTGGGGGGGAGGGGGAATGGGAGAGCTTTCCTCGTTTCCCCCCTGGGTGTGCAATTTTGGTGGTTCCATTGTTGACGGTGTTGCTGGTGGTCCTTGTCCCGGCGTCGCCAGCAGTGGAATCTTTCGACCCCTTGCGCTTTTCGGCAGTTGAGGGCAGAAGGCTCGCAAGTGTGTCGTTTCCCCACAAAGGAAACAATGCGGCCTTTTGCCCTCAGTCATTATATGCAACACCCTCCCGTTTTGGAGGCGGATGTGGTCCGGGATTGTTTTTACGTTTTCGGGTCTGATTTGGAGCAGTATCTCCAGATCAACCCCGGACCAGTCGTCCCTGGCAGTTCTCGTTGCCTCTACCGGGACTGTATCCGTTCCTTCCACGATTACGCAACCCAGGAGCCACCACATATCAAGTCCTGGTGGAATCCTGGGAATGCGCACACGTGCTATTCGTTTTCCCATGTGGGAGGGGTACATTATGACCTTGCTGGTTTTGCAAGGGGTCATTGAATGCTTCACAGCGAGGGCTTCAGACTTGAACAGCACCGAAACGGTGCCGTATTGCCTGCCCCTCTCTATGAAGTCTGTGTCCTCTCTGATGTATTTCAGTGCGGCTTCTATGTCAGCTTGGGCGATTATCGCTGCCCTCTTTGTCTCTACTGAGATGCATCTGAAATGCACCGTTCTTTTTTCCACTGCCTCAATGGCTTCTGCCGGGACAGTTAAGTTTGCCCAGGTCTGCTCTTGGTTTATGATTTTCCAGGCCTGGGCCAACTTTTCCTCTCTGTTGGTTAAGTCGATGCTGTAGCATGGTCTCCTTTTAGCCGCTGCCACAGCAGCGAAAGTGTTCTTGTTGGTGTTGTCACTGTTGTTGTTCTTGTTGGTGTTGCTGCTGCTATTGCTGTTGTTGTTCTCCCCTGTGTCGTGGTTACCTTCTGTGCTGTTGGCCTTGTTGGTGCTCTCGCTATTACCACCTTCTGCGCTGTTCGGCTTGTTGGTGTTGGTGTTGTCGTTGTTACCACCTTCCGCGCCGCTCGGCCCGTTGGTGCTGGCACTGTCGCTGCTCACATTCGTGCTGGTGGCGCTCCTCGCCTCACCTCTCCTCTCAACGCTCAAGTCGCCGTTGCACGACAGCAGACCCGCCTCTAGGGGGCGTGGCTCCGCCATGTTTTTTTGAGAAAAAAATTATTATTTTTTTCAAAATAAAGTTCAAATATTTGGGCCAAAAGGCCCAAATATTATGAGTTATTCCTTCACAGGATACAAATTAATGTCTTATAATGCTTCAGCGGTACAAAAAATAAACAATTCTCTACAATTAATCCTCAAAAATTGCTTACTCACGGAGCTTCAAAAAACGTACATCCACTTTCGTCAATAATAATAATAATAATAATAATAATAATAAGTACATCACAAGTCTAAACACCTAAAGATACATGTGTATGTATGTTCTTTCTTGAACATGGCGGACCTTGTTGTCTCTTGAGGTCACTGGTTGTGACTTGGTGATAACTCGTATGAACATAAAGCAAGATAAATGCAACTATAATAATATTAATAATAATGTAATGGATCTCTATAAAATTATTGCAAATCTCTCATTTCATTTAAGCTGTCACTGTGATATTGTGACAAAGTATGAACATCACAGACTGTCAGTCATCTAAACTTTTTGTGTATGTAAGAGGAATTATCAAACTGAAGTTTGGAACATAACAAGTGAAGGTTTTTTTTTTTAAAGGAAAATTTCCAGCAAGGACGCTCCTTCATTTTATATCTACACGCGACTAGAGTATAAAGGTGACGCCCAAACGAGTATCCTCCACTTATAACTAATTTACTCTCCATCTTTGGGTCCCGGCTGACAAGATGGAGAATACATTTTCCCGGGGGACGGCGAGGGAGACGCGCTGGAATAGCTACACCACCTCGCAGGGCTTGCACCTGAAAAGTTACTGAGCTATTGCAACAAACTTACTGCAGAACAATTTCGAATATGGTACCTAGAATTAAATGGGGACTGACGTAGTAGAAAATGTGTAAAAGAGTGGAGGAAGACTACTAGGTTGATTATAAAATTAATAGTCAAGTAATATGAAGCAAGATAGAAGACAGTTGTTGATTTTCCTTCACCCTCTCTGACTGGGTGTATGATCTATATTGTTGTTCATGGATGTCTGTCAGTTCCAGGACAAGTATTCCAGTTGTTCGATCAACGGAACAGCCTGATCTTGAAATGACATTAAAAGTATAACTATAAAATAAAAAAAAAGGATAAAGTATTTCTGAAGCTCGGGGGCTCACCAAGCCGGAGCTTTTTCCGGTTTCATTGGTGTTAATTCACTGAGAGTACAAGACTTTCTACTAGACACATTTTCAATACTAGATACTCTCCTAGATCGCATTTTCAGCTGAGTAAACTAGAGCAACGGGAAGTGTTTTGTCGAAGAATACAACGTGCGCCTGGTCAAGGAATCGAATCGGCAACATTACGATCGTAACTCCAACAGCCTAACCACTCGGCTGCTAGGTAGCATTATATGGGGACTAGCCTCACACTTTACAATTCAATAAAATATATAAAATCTTACTAATCGACTGCCATCAGCTACCGTACTTTTTGATAGTAACATGTTTTAAAGCAGAATTAATGAACAGAAATGAATTAAGAAAATTTAACAATAAAACTTACCGTATCTTGTTTTAAAAGATTAATGGCACGATGGAAATCATATCTTTCTTTTTGAGAGAGCATTCTATATTCCTTTCTTACACCCTTTACTTGAATGGCATTTGGGATATTTGTCTTGTTATTAATAGTATCTAATGTATTTGCTGCGTCTGACAAATACCAGCCACCAAAGCGTTGGTGTCGAGACAAGTAGGTATTAAAACAGTATCTTTGTGTATTTGCCTCATTATCCTCATTGATTTTTAAATTAGTGTAGCATTTTTCAAAATTTAGCATTATTTTGGAACAGTTCACACAAACAGAAGACAATATTAATATTAACGCCAAGAACTTCATTTTGGTTTTCTGCAAAGAAATAAAGAAAAGGTAAGGAATATATATATATATATATATATATATATATATATATATATATATATATACATATAAGAAAATTTGTCAGAATATACATAACATCTCAATGAAAAGAGATCGCTAAAATAATCTCTGGATTTTGAAACTGCAGTAAGGATAATTTTTTTATCTTTAGGGAAAGATGCTTCTACAGTAATCTACCCCTCAGTGATTTTGTATTAGATGTTCTCCCCCCTCTCTCTCTCCCTTTTTCTCTATCTCTCTCTCTCTCTATATATATATATATAGATATTATAGTATATATTTTAATAAATATATATATATTATATATATATATATATATATGTTGATATATATATCTGTATTATATATAGAAATGACTTCTACAGGACTAGAGCTGTTTCATTCGTATGAAATCATAAGGAATGTCCAACGTAATGAGTACCTTTTTTAATATAAGAATCTTACATTAAGTTACTATCTTACCAATCCGGCCCAAACCAGCTCTGGTTCTATGAAATAAAGTCACCCATTTTAAAGGTTTCCAATTTAAATTGAAATCTTCCAACATAATTTTATATAAGAACCTTACATTAAGTTACTATCTTAGTCATGAAATAACTAATTTTCGTAAATCCCTTAAAATTCTTCAATAATTAATTGAAATAAAGTCTATTTCGCTAGAAATGCAGTCATGAAAGGTAGACAGTGCCCCAGCATGATCGCAGTCAAATTACTGAAACCAGTAACTGTCTAAAAGAATGAAGTCGTTCTTCACTCACCTTTTGGTTGATTGGTTTCGAATGAAAGCTCGTTTCACGAATGATGTTTCTGTTAAAACACAACTCGTATTTATAGGGAAGCTGACCCTCGCTTTTCTTGACTTGATCTTCTTATTTATTTATTTATTTATTGTTTGATTGATCGGTTATTTCACATTGTCAATCGTGAAACAACGTTGCTTTGTTATTTGTTTGCAAGTCACGTGAACACGTTTCTGAAGAAGAAGAAGAAATAGGAATAATAATAAAAAATTAAAAATAAAACAAAACCGAATAAATCCCACGGAAAAAATAGGAAAAGAAAGCGAACTACAAAGGTTCTATTTTTGAACATAGAATATATTAAACAAAAGGAATGTTAATATTTTATTATCTTTCTCTTGATTTAAATAATAAAAATAAAGAAATCATTATTATTGTTATTATTATTTTATTACAGAATTTTCAAAACAAGACATGCTTTTCTACACGTGTATATTGTGTTGTAAAGTTGTAGGATTGGAATTTTATTGTCCTCTCACATGACGAAACACGTGTTATTCTGGAAGCGAAACGCAGTGGACCTTCGTCGGTTTCGATTCGACCATGAATCAATGTTACAATTGTTCGATCGACGGAATAACCTGCTCGTGAAATTAACATACAAGTAGGTGTCTGAGCATTCCACAGACACGTGTATCATTAACATATTTATCAGGTGTGTTGAACCACCGTCGTTTCTGACAATGAATATTACAGTTGTTCAAAGAAAGGGATAGCCTGCTCATGAAATTAATTAACCAGTAAGTGGCCGAGCACTCCACAGACACGTGTACCTTTAACATAATTCTTAGATGTGTTGAACCTCCGTCAGTTTCGTTTCGACGACCAGTGTTCCAGTTTTTCAACCAACAGAACAGCCTGCTCGCGAAATTAACGAGCAAGTGACTGAGCATTCCTCTGACATCTGTATCCTTAACCTAGTTCTCAAGGAGATTCAGCATGACACAATGTGATAATAATGGCCCTTTAGAATTACAGGTACAGCTTATCCGTTATTATAGTGTAGGTGGCTTGGGCGGTGGATTGGCAGAATCGGTAGAGCGTTGGACAACACACTTTGCAGTATATAGTTACGGCCCTTTACGTTTTGAGTTCAAATCCCGCCGACCACATCTAACTTCAACAGCCTGTACAGGTAATGAAAGTGTGTATACATTCTCTGGGGACACCCTGTATATATATATATATATATATATATATATATATATATAAATGACATCTTAGAAATTATCAGGAGAGACTTTCCTGTTGATTCTTTACGAACGAAACTGTTCCAATCCCGTAGAAGTCATTGCTATAAAAAAATAAAATACCAACGTTTTCAGCACCGTTTTTTAACTGTGGTCACCTCCTGATATTCATCGGAAATCCACTCATATATATATATATTAATATATATATATATATATATATATATATATTAGCCGTCGAAACGGCTTGAGCTCAGCCGTCGGGGTCCTACTCGTTGCTATATATATATATATATATATATATATATATATATATATATATATATATATACCCTCCAGTGGGTCCTATCAGAAGCAACCGTCTCCAACTGATCTGGCTGGATCCCCAAGGGAGACAAACCAAGCTCATGGATGTTATCCATCCATCTTGTTCCGGGTATACCCCTGGGTCTCCTGCCGATTGGTTTTGCTCGTAAAAATCTCTCCAGCCATTCTAACCACAGGTCCGCAGTATCGGAGCTGTGATCTCTTAATTCGGAGAAGTAACGGCTCTATCTGGAGTGACTCCCCGATCTCCGTGCTCCACACTCTGTCGAGTAAAGTTACTCCAAAGACCCTTCAGAGGAACCCCGTTTCGGTCGCCTGTATTCATGATCGTATTCTTTCGGTCACTATCCAAGATTCCTGACTATAGTTAAGGGTTAGCACGAATACCTAATTGAAGAAAGCAAGTTTGGCTTTTACACCTACATCACTTCTCCTGATTACCGAATGCTGAAGCTGGCGCATTACTGCACCAGCTCCTGCAATTATATAAGTAAATTAGAATTATTGGGGCATATAAGCTACTTTTGTCCATATGAAAGAAAGAAAAACTCAAACGTTTCCGAAAATTAAAATGGAAATTATTTTTAAAATTTGTTCTTTTTAGGTAAATACTGAAGATTTAATTAAAATTACACAAATAAGGGATTTTATTCTTTTATTCTTTTATTTACTTTAGTTATTAGACTGCGGCCATGCTGGTGCGCCGCCGTCATTTAGTCGACCATATCGACTCAATTATTTATTTTCTCAAGTCTGGTACTTATTTATCGATCTCGTTTATTTCGAATCGCTAAGTTACGAAACTTAAACACAGGCACAAACGTAAACATAGACATAACCCACGCACACAAACACAAATATATAAGAGAGAGAGAGAGAGAGAGAGATAGAGAGAGAGAGAGAGAGAGAGAGAGAGAGAGAGAGAGAGAGAGAGATAGGGTGAGGGAGAGAGAGAGAGAGAGAGAGAGAGAGAGTGAGAGAGAGAGAGAGAGGGAGAGAGAGAGAGACAGAGAGAGAGAGAGAGAGAGAGAGAGAGAGAGAGAGAGAGAGAGAGAGAGAGAGAGAGAGAGAGGAGTTTGCGATGCTGAGACTGAGGTGACTAGAAACACTACTTTATACACATGAAGAAGAGAGTTGGTTTGAAAGGAGGTATAAACCCTACCACAACTCTAAACGGTTTTGATTTAAGTCAGCAACAAGCCTTTTGAAGAACCCTTGAAAATCTCGAACGCAGAAAATAACTGTGAACACAATTTAGAAAATCGAATAAGACGGGAAAAGAGGACCAAAACCTGCATCTCTAAAATTTCACCTGAGCCCCTGTAGCATTGAGCTAAACGAACCCTGAAGAGAATTCCCGTGTAAATACCAGCTTTTTAAATGTGACCACATTTGAAAATAAACAATAGAGAGTCGTGTGAGTTGAAATACTTAAAAATGTAGAAAATACCGAACGTGGATAATAACTGTGAACACATCTTAGAAAATAAGGTAAAATAATCCTATAGATGGAAAAAAAAAGTGGTCAGCTACAGAAAATCAAATTGTGAACCTCTCAAATATATATATGTATGTATAAATGAGAGGTATAGAGATTGTTTTAGCGAGAAGCTAACAGCATTCTATAACATATATGCGACTATAACGTCAAGATGGGAAAAGTAGTTAACGTAAGATTTAGGAAAAATAATTTAAACTCATCTCAAAAGAGAATCAGGATACAAATTCATCCACAGAATTTAGTGCAATCCAGGGAAAAATCAATAGACCTTTAACTCATGATAAAATAAAGTTCAAAACACTTATCCTTCAATTTGGAATAACATCAAATGCTCTGTATAGTCTTAAAAGACTATTTCATGAAAACTTTCAGTGGAGATGGTCACGGTTGGATTTCATTCATCAGCAGAGCTCAGCCGAAAACCAGGGCTCTCACAGTATCATAATCCGAAAAAGGGAATTCTAAAACTGGCTAGTTCGCCAACATGTGTAGTTATGAAAAAGCACATGGGGAAAAACGGGGCTAGTGACGTCAGGATGTAAGTGAATGTTTATTTACATAAATAGCAGTCAAATACATTCTGAAAAAAACTCTACAAAAGGAGTTCAGCAAAAATAGCAATAATTATCACAGTTTTTATGAAAAAAACCCGGATTAGTCACAGATAGTTTAAGTACTCTAGGAAAAGAATCCGAGTATAAATATAAATGAGAGGTATAGAGATTGTTTTAGCGAGAAGCTAACAGCATTCTATAACATATATGCGACTATAACGTCAAGATGGGAAAAGTAGTTAACGTAAGATTTAGGAAAAATAATTTAAACTCATCTCAAAAGAGAATCAGGATACCAATTCATCCACAGATTTTAGTGCAATCCAGGGAAAAATCAATAGACCTTTAACTCATGATAAAATAAAGTTCAAAACACTTATCCTTCATATATATATATATATATACTTATCCTCCATAAACCCTTATTATTCTCTTTATAATTACCTTTTCTGATTTACTTTCTTTTTTATCCTTATCATTAATTTCATTTCTTTTTATTTTTATTTTTATTTTTATTTTTATATATTACTAGCAGTAAAGCCCGGCGTTGCTCGGGGTCGCTCAGTAGCTGTGTTAAAGTTACAATGTTAAGTTTCTTTTTTGGCTTAAAAACTGTAGTGTCTACTGTGCAGACTTGCATGTGGTGTTTTTGATTAATATTCCCTCAACCAACAATATGCCTTATGAAGTTAAGAAAACATAACGATAACCCGAATGTTATAACAAAAGAGGATGCTGGGGATAAAAACTGCACTGGTTATTTATTAACAAAGATCGAAAATGTAAACACTGCAACGCAGAGAAAAACATTAGCGTAACCAAATTATCAGTTATGTCTGTCTGCACGCCTATATCACCTCTCTGCACGACTGTCTGTCTGCACGCCTATATCACCTCTCTGCACGACTGTCTGTCTGCACGCCTATATCACCTCTCTGCACGACTATCTGTCTGCACGCGTATATCACCTCTATGCACGACTGTCTGTCTGCACGACTGTCTGTCTGCACGCCTAACGACGAAATATTTGCTTGTTTTACGTAGTCTTTAAATAGACTTGTTTTCAAGTAAAAATATTGTTTTAAAATGCTTTTAAATGGAAATGAAGCAAAACGGAAGCTTAGTGTTCGAACTGATGAATTTTGCAGGTCAATATTTTGCTGGCTCGACAACTGTTAAAGCCAGCGTAATTTTTTACGTAAGACGCTCAATGTAAACAGAACAAAGGGAAATAACTGATAACTTACGCTAAAAAATCGATACATTATATTCGATTTCGTCACATAGGGTGGGTCAATTTGAAATTTTATTTTTCCGATGTCTTCGCTAGGGCTCAATGTACAAGTATAGCAATTTCGGTGCAATTCCGTGAGAGATTCTAAGAGGAGATGTGTGCCAAAAATCGATAGACAGACAGACAACCACAGTTTTATATATATAGATTATTTTTTTATTTTTACTTCACATCCACCAATAACCCCCCCCCCCCATTATTCTCCGATTCACTTACCTAATATTTTCACTTTCCATCTTTTTACTTCTCTATTTACTTCACAAGCTGATTAGACTTGGCATTTGTGTTTTCCACTCCAGATATATTTTATTTTTTATTTTTGCGCAGCCAATCTTACAATTTTATAATTTTATATTTGTACTTACTTATCCACAAGTTTTTTACACCCTGTATCAATGTGGCTGAACGCCTTAATGTGTGTATACCTTCTATATATGTACATGAGCGACTACGTATGTGCGCGCGCGTGCGTGTATATATATATATATATATATATATATATATATATATATATATATATATATATATGTATGTATGCGTATGTGTATGTGTCTTTATATCCGTGTTTTTACATCTAGGTTTTATGTTTTGTTCCATTTTTCTTCCCCCCCTTTTTTTACTTACTCATTTTTATGCGTGTGCATGCAAACAGGTCAATATGCGTGAGTGTAAGTATGTGTGTGTGTGTGTGTGTACGTATCGAACGTATGGATGTGTAAGTGTAAGTGTATATATAAGCATGTATATTTTTGCGTTTCTTATGTGAGATATACGTGTGTGTATATGTATGTACCTTTTTTGTCTTCTTTTCTTTAATTTTTTCTTTCTAAATTATTGTTCCATTTTTATAAATATATCGAGATTGATACTTTCCTTTAATTATTACACTCCCTTACCTCTTTTACTTCCGCATCCAAGTGTACGTGTGTGTAGGTGTGTTTATGTGCGTGCCTTCATATTCTTATGATGTATCTATTCTGTCTGTAGATTACAGACATACAGATACATTTGCCCTAAATTATATATTTACGCACACTTTTTCACTATAGGTATACATATGTGCATACACATATATGCACATCTGTGAGCGTATATACATACATATACACACACCTAACTATTTTTCTTGAAAGATTATTATATATTTCATATTCTAATTCATTTGTCTATATCTTTTTTTTTTTTTTGTTATTTTTTTGCTTTTCTTGATGAGACTTTCCAAGTATTTACCCATGTTTTATATTGCCTCGTCTGACGAACGAATGAAGACGTTTCTTTCGTATTCGCCTCATTCGGGAAACCTCTGGTAATGAGGTAATTATATTGTATTGATTTTTATACATTATATATATATATATATATATATATATATATATATATATATATATATATATATATATATATATATATATATATATATATATATATATATATATATATATATATATATATATACATATATATATATATATATATGTGTGTAGCCTAAGAAAATATATATATGCCTGTGTAAATAATTACATGCATATTATTATTTTTTTAAATTAATTGAGTTCTTAACACGTGGAATTGATATTGGTTTTGAAATAACTAATTAACCCTCGTATATTTAATATTTTATTCTTAATTCGGCCAGAGATTTACATTCCCGATTGCCCTTTAAAGCGTAACTTTCCGTATTTACTACGGTTATGAGTCGGTTTGTTATTCAGGTACGACTTCTGTTTTTAGCCTAAGAAAATATCTATATGCGTGTGTAATTAATACACGCATGCATTTATTTTTTAAACTTCAATTGAGTTCTTAACACGTTGGATTGATAATGTTTTTGAAAAAACTAATTAACCCGCGTGAATATTATTTTTTCTTTTCTTGTGTATTGGTTGTCTCTCCTTCCCGCTTCGTGACGCTATAATACTTCCTCAGTCAAAAACTGCTGGAATTTCAAATTTGGCGGTCATTCGATGCGTGAGGGAGCAGCTTAGCAGACACGATTTTTAACTGCGGTAAGAATTTTTTCTCATATCCAAGTTTAATGGGCTTCCACTGATGATTTATAAGCGCCCACCTAAATATATTCTTACATGAATATATGTTAGGCTTATACATAAACTGGAAACAATCTCCTAATTTGTAGAAAACTTATAATGAAACAATTGTTTGGAAAGAGAGATATATTTTAACTTTAATTATATCTCATAAAATAATACAACTGGCTTTCCACAAAATACATATAGTTAGCACCCGAAACACTTAAATTGGGTTTATACTAACATATAACCTAATGTTTGTTGAGTGAGATGGTTACCAGTCAGAGTTTAGCATTAAGCTATCTCTGTTATTGTATTAAATATATATATATATATATATATATATATAAGCCATTTCTATATTAAATTTTGTTGTATACACTCTACTAATGTATTGAGGACCTTACTTACTGTGGTTAACCCCGATTGAACACGGGACATATATATATATGTTTTTCGTTTTATATTATATCACAGTCTTCTCTGTAAGAAAATAAGGTGCTCAACTGCATACCGCCTATGGAAGGAGCTTAGCTACCATCAGACACACACACATACATACATACACACACGCACACACACATACACACACACACACACACACACACACACACACACACACACACACACACACACACACACACACACACACACACACATATATATATATATATATACTTATATATATAGTTGTTATATATTAAGGTGCATTATTGGTTGTGTAAAATGGTCCAATAACTTTATGTTAGCAATATTAAGTTCTCCACGCTTTTGTATATCTCCAATTCCATTCAAGGGAACAGCTAGATGATGTAAAACGGAGTATAAGTATCAAAATGAAAATCCGAAGGCAAGGTAAAATTCCAATCATTTAATCACGACACATGTTTCAATAAGAGATAGATCGATTGTGAAGCCATGATCGATTATCACTGATCTCACCAGGCGAAAATGAATTGTCTTCAAATTCTTGATATGAGGGAGAAAAATAACGAATTCAAGGATGTTACAATTCAATCTATACACGTATAGCAGAACACTGAACTGAACTTATTTGCTTGTGTGTGTGTATGCGTGTGTGTGTGTATGGGGCGTTCGTTAACCCAATATTTCTAATTTACATCATCAAATTGAGATTTGACCAATATAGCTTCTGTTGTTTTGTGAACTAACTTTCGGTGAGTGCTGTGTTGGTACATTCTTATATTTGTTTTTTCTCGGACATCGCTTTGGTGTGTGTGAGCGTGTGTGTGTACCCACCCACACTAACTCTACAGGTTTAATACTGTGTTGATGTGTGTATATATATGTATATATTTTTCTTTGACCTCGAGCCGGTGTATGTGGGTGTGGAGTGTGTGTGTACCCACTCACATTAACTGTGACTGACTGTATCCCTACAGATTTGATTAATGTCCAGCGTCCTTTGCAGCGATAGAAATCTGAAAACTTTTATGACTTCAACTGAAGTTAATAGCAGTCGCCGTGTCTCTGACTGGTGTTTCTTCATATGAGGGAATGAATTCTGTGAGAGAACATCGTTGATTTTCTCCCTCATATCAAGAATTTGAAGACAATTCATTTTCACCTGATGAGATCAGTGATATATATATATATATATATATATATATATATATATATATATATATATATATATATATACGGGGTAACAGATTATTGTTATAGGTAGTCCACTTAGGTGTAGTCTAGTTAGGTACTCCGAGTAATGGATATCAACGCTTGGCTAAGTTTGACTCAACAAGTCGTTTCCATAGTGATGCTGCGAGTACGCGGTGATTTCTATGTTGTTTACACTTGGAGTAATGATAAATCAGGAAGGAAGAGTGACACGGTTTGCTATACAAAAAAGGTTTTTAATCTCATTGCTGACAATTGTTTCTCTGAACTGGTAGGTCTAGAGATCGCTACCCGCCTGTTTTCACGTCATTCGATCACCAATACATAGTTGTAACCAGTCAATTCATCAGAGCTTGTGAGAATGAAAGGAATATATAGGCATGGCTTCTATATATAGTAGTAGTGGCATTTAATCAGAACAATAACAACAACTCTAACAATGCTAGCAATAAATTATTTGAAATAATCACAGCATCAATCTAAGTAAGAAATATAGTATATCTACGACTTTAGCGTGTAAAACTAGCTGACATGAGTCAGATGTATAAAATTGACATGTAAAAGCTGTCATGGGGTGTATTATATATAGTGTAGAGATAAGCCGGCGGCTTTAAACAATTTACTGTAGGTCTGGTGGCCGTAAGAATTATTTATTATCTGACAGATGAAATATTTATCACTGTAGTGAGGGTAGTAATATTTGTGGTGTGAGGTGGGTTCAATATTTATGTGGTCTATATTAGTTGAAGGGACCGTTAGTTCGAATCATGGGGTTGTTTAGCTTTCACATCATTGAATTTTTTAATATAAGGAACTTGTTCTTTGTTTTTATTCATTGTTTTTATTAATTTATCTTGACTCTGTTTTCCTGTGATTTTCATCGAAAAATTTTTGAATGCATCTTCTCTTTTCATTATATTTGGATTACATTGAGTTCTTCATACGGATTGGACACTACCGTATATTTTGGTAGATTTATCTACACACACACACACACACACACACACACACACACACACACACACACACACACACACACACACACACACACACACACACACACATATATATATATATATATATATATATACTTCCTATCTTCAGTTTGTCGGGTAAGGAAACCTAGGTCTGCCACTGAATTTATCAGGTTGTTGTTGAATTTTGCATAATCATTTATATTGTTACTGGAACTTGTTATATAAATTCAGGTGAAGTAAATACAAACAAATACTCAGATATTTTATGTAATAAATAATTTATTATTCAACAAATATGATGTTTACAAATATGATGTTTACAAATATGATGTTTACAAATATGATGTTTACATGATGTTTATAACATAAAGGGACTTTCTTTATAACGTTAACAGGCATCGTTGATAACACAAACGGACATTGCTTATAACATGAATGTTATATCTTTTGTAAGATAAAATATTATATAATTTATAAAATATAGGTTATATCGTATAAAATATAAAAGTTACAATAGGCTTGATGATCCAATACTTTCTTTTTCAGTGGGTATGGGGCGACATGGATGAATATGAAGTTGTGTCATTAATCGTTTTTCCAAAGGAATAAGAATAGTGATTCTCAAATGGGAATTTTAGCCAAGGGAGGAATTAGGGAAGAACTCAAACTGAGAAAGGATAGTGAACATTATGTATATATCAAGTGAAATTTTAACAAACTCAACCATAGTGTACATTGTATATGTGTCAAATGAAATATCAATATATACAACTGTAAGGGCGATCACGAATTAGCAGTTAACAAAAAAAAAATGTTGCTTCAGACTTTATCTCGCTTGGGAATTATACAATTATTTAGATTTGAAGAGCTTACCCGGAGCGTAAAGAACCGGAACGAATACTGCAAATCATTTTCTCTGACATGCTAACGACTCTATCAATTTACTGCCTATGATCTCTGAGAACCATTGCACTATACAATAATTGGGGTTTGAAAAACGTTCTCATGTTAATATAATGCTCGGGTCAGAAGTGTTTTAGAAGACAATTCAAAATTGGGTGGTTGCGAATTGAAGAAACCTGGGATTGCAAGAGTGTTTTGACCTGTGATTCTGAGAACCATTTGGACTATACATATATTGAGTTTGGAAAGCTTGTTCATGTTAATACGGTGTTTGGGAGAGAAATTAATTAATGAAAATTCAAAATGGAGATAGCGTTAAAAACAATCCTGGGATTATAAGGGGAGAGGGAATGTGACCTGCATCCCTGGGAACCACTGAATAAATGTTGAAGACGTGATGACACATTAATATGCAAAAAAAAAAAAAAAAATGAAGGGGAAATTTAATGAGGTTGTGATATTTACATGATTAGTATAATTAGTGATATACTTATTTTTACGGATCATACACTGCCTTTCACAGTATTTCGTTATAATGAAGGTTCTTTAGGAAGCAATGATGATCAACATCATTGTTAATATAAAAGAATGGCGATGATTTTGTCATTCAGTTGATTATATATATATATATATATATATATATATATATACATATTATATTTTATATTATATATATATATACATATTATATTATATTATATTATATATATATCATATGGACATAATATATGTATTATATATATATATTTATATTATAATTGAACAGATGCTTTAATTTACACACACACACACGCACACGCACACACACACACACACACGCACACGCACACACACACACACACACACACACACACACACACACACACACACACACACACACACACACACACACACACACACACACACACACACACACACACACACACACTTTTAATCATGATTTATTCGGTAGAAATGACTTCAATATTCAATAATATTGTTTGCTTAGGGTGATGATCATGATGCAATTTAGCGCAGCTAAATCTGTGTCTTTATTTTGAAAAAAAAAATGGAAAGGCTCTTAACTCTTGATAGACTTGTAGGAGCACCAACCGTCATTTGGGCATTTTAAACATGGCGGCACCCATCCCTTTCCAGAGCTGAAGAACAACCGATTGGTTCCAGAGAAGAAGAAGAAGAAGAAGAAGAAGAAGAAGAAGAAGAAGAAGAAGAAGAAGAAGAAAAAGAAGAAGAAGAAGAATTATGTGGTGTCAAGGCTCCCACAATATTTAAAGGGCCCTAAATTAATGTTTTTGCTACCACAAATAATAAGCTAGGGTACAGTTGACGTTTTCAGCCAGGAAGCCCATCTAAGCTTAATCCGCCGTTGGGAGTGGAAGTATGATAATGGCTGTTCAACGTGAAGATGTTATAACCTTGAGAAGTAACTGTATGTACAGTATCCGCGAACACATCGTTTTAGTTGAGGGCTGTATCTATAACCATGACCACAACGGAAAACGAAATATTTGCCGTAAATACATATGGCATATCGAGAGCACGACTGCAAACAAGGTTGATGTTCCAGGGATGAACAGCTACATCTAGATGGGATTATACATGTGTTGTCGACTTTACAGACTGAAAAGACAGAGAAAAAAAGATGTACACAAATTAGTTTTATTATAATCCATTAAGTTTACGAATAAACTGGGTAAATTTAAAGATTTGTTATTTATTCGATTTTATTATGAAAAACTGCCAGATACACTCATAATAGTCCTTGCTCTTTCCCTCACTTTCCACTCATTTATGGCATTTATAGTCCTTTACTCTACTTTCCTTTACAGCCAGATCTACCTTTCTTTACCCCTTCCCCCTTTTTCATTACTTAATTTTGCTTTTATCTATTTTTTAAAAAATATTTCTATCATTGTATTCATATACAATGACTATAAAATAGTCGAATAAGTCGAGGAAATGTATGCAAATTAGTTATATTATAATCCATTAAGTTTAATATGAAACTGGGCAAATTTAAAGATTTGAAATTTATTTGTTTTTAGTCAAATAAGTTAAGTAAAACATATAAGGCCTTTAACGTCTTTGCTACTTATATATGCAGTATATATGTACTATTATACGTTGGGAGGCTCATACTGCCAATTAAAACCTTTCGCCACACTTTGCGACGTTATCAATGGTGTTTCTTCTTATTTTTCCATCCTCTGTGTTTCTTCTTATTTTTCCATTACTTCAACTTTATTTCACCATTTTCATACTTAAGTAAAATATTGGGAAACAAAACGAGAACAATCTTGGCCTATAGTTGAACAGAATAGCTTAGTAACTGTATAGGTCTACTAATAAATCATGTACACTTATATATATATAAAATAACACCGTATTTTCTTAACAAATCACGAACTAAGTTTAGGGCAAAACAGGGCGATCGTCTTATATACAGGCACACGAGTTTAAAAATACTCATTGCAAAAGGCAAAATTGGAAAAACGTGTCGATAACAATTGTTTACAAATGGTATTTGACATATCGGCAATATACAATTTTAGGGAATCAGTATGATTTGCCTCAAAGAGAGAAAATTGATAAAACCAACAAATAAATTGTATAACGGTCCTAGGATTGGCAGTATCGGTAGAGTTGGCAGTATCAGTAGAGGGTTGGACGCCATGCTATGCAGCATAGAGTTACGGCTCTTTACGGTTTAAATTCAAATCCCACCGAGGTTAACTTTGCCTTTCATCCTTACGGGATCGATAAAATAAAGTACCAGTAATGCACTGGGTAATTGCTGGCCTTGTGCCTAAAGTAGAAACAATTATTACAACTGAAGCCTAACTATTGTTAAAATATGAAAGAAATTACATAGTCGTGGCAGTAGTCAGGGGTCGTATAGTACGCAAGGGTGTAATATATTCAAGTACCTTTAACTTCAGAAACAAGGGTCGTGCAAGATTCAAGTCGTAATATAATAAAGAAATAAGGTTTATCATACACACAGGTTTAAGGAGTAGGTAAATGATATACTTACAAATCTTACTATCACCAGCAGTCGTTGATTTTACTGTCGTTGTTATCCATTTCCATCTTGTTGGTGTTGTAGGTTGTCTAGTTGTTGTTGTAGGTTGTCTAGTTGTAGTTGTTGTTGTAGGTTGTTTTGTTGTAGTTGTTGTAGGTTGTCTAGTAGTTGTGGTTGTTGTTCTTGTTGTTGGTGTGTGTGTTGACGTTCCTGTCCAAGCTGTAGGTGTCATTGTTGTGGTAATATTGCTGGTGATAAATGGCCATCGGCTGTCATCACAGTGGAAAACAATTGGAATATTCTGGTGCTTGACTTTCGGTCTAATCTGATTGTTATAATCCCAGACCTTCATGTAAGTATCTGCGAGGGTTTTACCGTAGAAGGCAGTGTCGCTACGAGTTAAGTTCATCAGCCCTATACATTCTGTGTATCTCGGTGGGTTGGAACCTGGAACTAAGCAAGATGGCCGGCATATTCTTCCACATTGTTCCGAAACTGTTAAAAATACCAGACTAAATTCTTTTTCGGGGTTTTTGATACCGATATAAGCTAGATCTGACGATACAGCTAATCTACGGTCCACTATCACCATTTCTTCATAATTTCCAAAATAATTGAGGCCACTAGCTTGAACATTCACTCTTCCTGCTGGTCCACAACACTTACGCATTCGACAAGTAGAATTACTAGACGAGGTATTTTGGGGTAGACTGTTGTCGTATATATCATTCAATAAGTTTGGTTGACCATTTACGATTGGAAAATTTCCAAATCTCATCGTCTCGTAAGGTCGTTCGTAAATGATTTCTATCGGAATATATACCCATTCTTTTAAATCACATTTACGGTTGATACAAAACATATTTTGATAGGGAATGAGGGCATTACATCCAGTTGAGTTCCTTGTTGTCGTTTGATATCTTCCATTATGGCAGGTTAAATACGGACTAGGATAAAATTTTGAAGGTTCAAAACATGGCATTTCCAGTAGAGTATCGTCATATAAAGAAGTATAATCAAAAGTTTGAGTTAGTTTTAGGGCATCAGCAATCGTTATATTCTTCAGGCCAATACTTTGGTCAGGAGCATAAACTGATAAACCATAATTTAAAGGATAATCTGTCGCTGGATCGATATTGTATTTCTTTTGGTTTTCATTGAAACGTGTCATAATAAGATCTATATAACTATGGATTAGCCAGAAAACCGGGTCCATTGGAGAAGTTTCTGGTTGACCCAAATGTCCTCCAACAAAATTGTGTATAGAATTATGGTGAAATTCCAAATTGTATTTACCAATGGCATTTGGCTCTGTGATGTCTCCAAGTCTATTTCGACTGAGAATATTTTTGATATCAGAAGTGGTTGGTAAGTTATTGATAACACCACCATTCCTTATCAAAGGACCAGCTGGGGTGGTCCAATTAGCAAACGGACCACAATTGACTATACCATTGATATTTCCCAAGAACTTGTCTGTCCAGATAATGGAATCTCGGGGTTCAGCAAGGCTGCTATCAAGAGTTGGATCCCAATATGGAATTGTCACACCTGGCACCTTTTCATCAAGAGCTTTTTCCATCCTGAAGAAATATAAAAAAACATTATAAATCAACACATCAATGATGATGATGATGATGATGATGATGAGGAGGGTGAAGAGAGTGAAGATCTGGATGACGATAAGAACAAAGGACTTCTTTCTCAATAAATTAATTCGTTGATTAAGCAACTGATTGATGGATTAAGTACCTGATTAATAATGATTTCTGATTTAGGCACAAAGCCAACAATGTTGGGGGAGGGGAAAGTCGATTAAATTGGCCCCCAGTGCGTTACTGGTACTTCATTTTATCGACTCTTTAAGGATGGAAGGTAAAACTAACCTCGATGGGATTTGAACACGGAACTTAAAAAGCCGTAAATACAGCAATATAGAAAATAGAAGTGAGAAGTGGAATGTCATATAAAAGATATTTGAAGGGAAATATAGACCATACTTACATAGTAAGGTAGATTCTGTGCCAAGCTAGAAAAGAGGGGCCAGCGTGTGCGTTTCTAACCATCGGACCAGTGTGGAGTAAGGCGATCGCATCGTAAACATTTGGAGCCAATCTCTAAATAAACAACGTGGAACAAGGAAGAGTTACTTACTGCAAGTTATAGTTTTGGTGTTCATCAAATGTATTTATTGAACTAGCATGATGGTGACGATGATGATGATGATCATCATCACCATATCAATTGTGATTTAAGCACAAGGCCAATAAATCGATCACAGTGCGTTACTGGTAATCTATTTTATCGACCCTGTAAGAATGAAAGGCAAAGATAACTTCGGCGGGATTTGAACTCAGAACGTAAAGGGACATAACTACATGCCACAAAGCATGTTGTCCGATGCTCTACCGATACTGCCAATCCACCGTCCTATCAATAATAATAATAATAATAATAATAATAATAATAATAATAAGTACATCACAAGTCTAAACACCTAAAGATACATGTGTATGTATGTTCTTTCTTGAACATGGCGGACCTTGTTGTCTCTTGAGGTCACTGGTTGTGACTTGGTGATAACTCGTATGAACATAAAGCAAGATAAATGCAACTATAATAATATTAATAATAATGTAATGGATCTCTATAAAATTATTGCAAATCTCTCATTTCATTTAAGCTATCACTGTGATATTGTGACAAAGTATGAACATCACAGACTGTCAGTCATCTAAACTTTTTGTGTATGTAAGAGGAATTATCAAACTGAAGTTTGGAACATAACAAGTGAAGGTTTTTTTTTTTAAAGGAAAATTTCCAGCAAGGACGCTCCTTCATTTTATATCTACACGCGACTAGAGTATAAAGGTGACGCCCAAACGAGTATCCTCCACTTATAACTAATTTACTCTCCATCTTTGGGTCCCGGCTGACAAGATGGAGAATACATTTCCCCGGGGGACGGCGAGGGAGACGCGCTGGAATAGCTACACCACCTCGCAGGGCTTGCACCTGAAAAGTTACTGAGCTATTGCAACAAACTTACTGCAGAACAATTTCGAATATGGTACCTAGAATTAAATGGGGACTGACGTAGTAGAAAATGTGTAAAAGAGTGGAGGAAGACTACTAGGTTGATTATAAAATTAATAGTCAAGTAATATGAAGCAAGATAGAAGACAGTTGTTGATTTTCCTTCACCCTCTCTGACTGGGTGTATGATCTATATTGTTGTTCATGGATGTCTGTCAGTTCCAGGACAAGTATTCCAGTTGTTCGATCAACGGAACAGCCTGATCTTGAAATGACATTAAAAGTATAACTATAAAATAAAAAAAAAGGATAAAGTATTTCTGAAGCTCGGGGGCTCACCAAGCCGGAGCTTTTTCCGGTTTCATTGGTGTTAATTCACTGAGAGTACAAGACTTTCTACTAGACACATTTTCAATACTAGATACTCTCCTAGATCGCATTTTCAGCTGAGTAAACTAGAGCAACGGGAAGTGTTTTGTCGAAGAATACAACGTGCGCCTGGTCAAGGAATCGAATCGGCAACATTACGATCGTAACTCCAACAGCCTAACCACTCGGCTGCTAGGTAGCATTATATGGGGACTAGCCTCACACTTTACAATTCAATAAAATATATAAAATCTTACTAATCGACTGCCATCAGCTACCGTACTTTTTGATAGTAACATGTTTTAAAGCAGAATTAATGAACAGAAATGAATTAAGAAAATTTAACAATAAAACTTACCGTATCTTGTTTTAAAAGATTAATGGCACGATGGAAATCATATCTTTCTTTTTGAGAGAGCATTCTATATTCCTTTCTTACACCCTTTACTTGAATGGCATTTGGGATATTTGTCTTGTTATTAATAGTATCTAATGTATTTGCTGCGTCTGACAAATACCAGCCACCAAAGCGTTGGTGTCGAGACAAGTAGGTATTAAAACAGTATCTTTGTGTATTTGCCTCATTATCCTCATTGATTTTTAAATTAGTGTAGCATTTTTCAAAATTTAGCATTATTTTGGAACAGTTCACACAAACAGAAGACAATATTAATATTAACGCCAAGAACTTCATTTTGGTTTTCTGCAAAGAAATAAAGAAAAGGTAAGGAATATATATATATATATATATATATATATATATATATATACATATAAGAAAATTTGTCAGAATATACATAACATCTCAATGAAAAGAGATCGCTAAAATAATCTCTGGATTTTGAAACTGCAGTAAGGATAATTTTTTTATCTTTAGGGAAAGATGCTTCTACAGTAATCTACCCCTCAGTGATTTTGTATTAGATGTCCCCCCCCCCTCTCTCTCTCTCTCTCCCTTTTTCTCTATCTCTCTCTCTCTCTCTCTATATATATATATATATTATAGTATGTATTTTAATAAATATATATATATATATATATATATGTTGATATATATATCTGTATTATATATAGAAATGACTTCTACAGGACTAGAGCTGTTTCATTCGTATGAAATCATAAAGAATGTCCAACGTAATGAGTACCTTTTTTTTACTGCGTTTATCCCGGTCACAACTCGGGAACCTATATATGTGTGTGTGTGTGTGTGTGTGTGTGTGTGTGTGTGTGTGTGTGTGTGTGTGTGTGTGTGTGTGTGTGTGTGTGTGTGTGTGTGTGTGTGTCTGTCCTTGTATGTGTTTATATTCGTGTGTGTCTGTTACCACAAAAAAAAAAGGAGATGAATAAAATAAATAATTGCCTGACTTGAAAATCAAGAAAAAACAAAAACAACATTATTTGGGTACGATATGATCGAATAAATTCCTTTGAACCTTTAGTTACCAATCCGGCCCAAACCAGCTCTGGTTCTATGAAATAAACGTTTCTACTTTTGGCACAAGGCCAGCAATTATCCCAGTGTATTACTGGTACTTTATTTTATCGACCCCGTAAGGATGAAAGGCAAAGTTAACCTCGGCGGGATTTGAACTCAAAGCATAAAGGGCCGTAACTCTTTGCTGCAAAGCATGGCGTCCGACCCTCTACCAATACTGCCAATCCAATGAAATAAAGTCACCCATTTTAAAGGTTTCCAATTTAAATTGAAATCTTCCAACATAATTTTATATAAGAACCTTACATTAAGTTACTATCTTAGTCATGAAATAACTAATTTTCGTAAATCCCTTAAAATTCTTCAATAATTAATTGAAATAAAGTCTATTTCGCTAGAAATGCAGTCATGAAAGGTAGACAGTGCCCCAGCATGATCGCAGTCAAATTACTGAAACCAGTAACTGTCTAAAAGAATGAAGTCGTTCTTCACTCACCTTTTGGTTGATTGGTTTCGAATGAAAGCTCGTTTCACGAATGATGTTTCTGTTAAAACACAACTCGTATTTAAAGGGAAGCTGACCCTCGCTTTTCTTGACTTGATCTTCTTATTTATTTATTTATTTATTGTTTGATTGATCGGTTATTTCACATTGTCAATCGTGAAACAACGTTGCTTTGTTATTTGTTTGCAAGTCACGTGAACACGTTTCTGAAGAAGAAGAAATAGGAATAATAATAAAAAATTAAAAATAAAACAAAACCGAATAAATCCCACGGAAAAAATAGGAAAAGAAAGCGAACTACAAAGGTTCTATTTTTGAACATAGAATATATTAAACAAAAGGAATGTTAATATTTTATTATCTTTCTCTTGATTTAAATAATAAAAATAAAGAAATCATTATTATTGTTATTATTATTTTATTACAGAATTTTCAAAACAAGACATGCTTTTCTACACGTGTATATGGTGTTGTAAAATTGTAGGATTGGAATTTTATTGTCCTCTCACATGACGAAACACGTGTTATTCTGGAAGCGAAACGCAGTGGACCTTCGTCGGTTTCGATTCGACCATGAATCAATGTTACAATTGTTCGATCGACGGAATAACCTGCTCGTGAAATTAACATACAAGTAGGTGTCTGAGCATTCCACAGACACGTGTATCATTAACATATTTATCAGGTGTGTTGAACCACCGTCGTTTCTGACAATGAATATTACAGTTGTTCAAAGAAAGGGATAGCCTGCTCATGAAATTAATTAACCAGTAAGTGGCCGAGCACTCCACAGACACGTGTACCTTTAACATAATTCTTAGATGTGTTGAACCTCCGTCAGTTTCGTTTCGACGACCAGTGTTCCAGTTTTTCAACCAACAGAACAGCCTGCTCGCGAAATTAACGAGCAAGTGACTGAGCATTCCTCTGACATCTGTATCCTTAACCTAGTTCTCAAGGAGATTCAGCATGACACAATGTGATAATAATGGCCCTTTAGAATTACAGGTACAGCTTATCCGTTATTATAGTGTAGGTGGCTTGGGCGGTGGATTGGCAGAATCGGTAGAGCGTTGGACAACACACTTTGCAGTATATAGTTACGGCCCTTTACGTTTTGAGTTCAAATCCCGCCGACCACATCTAACTTCAACAGCCTGTACAGGTAATGAAAGTGTGTATACATTCTCTGGGGACACCCTGTATATATATATATATATATATATATATATATATATATATATATATATATATATAAATGACATCTTAGAAATCATCAGGAGAGACTTTCCTGTTGATTCTTTACGAACGAAACTGTTCCAATCCCGTAGAAGTCATTGCTATAAAAAAATAAAGATGCCTATATTATACCAACGTTTTCAGCACCGTTTTTTAACTGTGGTCACCTCCTGATATTCATCGGAAATCCACTCATATATATATATATTAATATATATATATATATATATATATATATATTAGCCGTCGAAACGGCTTGAGCTCAGCCGTCGGGGTCCTACTCGTTGCTATATATATATATATATATATATACCCTCCACTGGGTCCTATCAGAAGCAACCGTCTCCAACTGATCTGGCTGGATCCCCAAGGGAGACAAACCAAGCTCATGGATGTTATCCATCCATCTTGTTCCGGGTATACCCCTGGGTCTCCTGCCGATTGGTTTTGCTCGTAAAAATCTCTCCAGCCATTCTAACCACAGGTCCGCAGTATCGGAGCTGTGATCTCTTAATTCGGAGAAGTAACGGCTCTATCTGGAGTGACTCCCCGATCTCCGTGCTCCACACTCTGTCGAGTAAAGTTACTCCAAAGACCCTTCAGAGGAACCCCGTTTCGGTCGCCTGTATTCATGATCGTATTCTTTCGGTCACTATCCAAGATTCCTGACTATAGTTAAGGGTTAGCACGAATACCTAATTGAAGAAAGCAAGTTTGGCTTTTACACCTACATCACTTCTCCTGATTACCGAATGCTGAAGCTGGCGCATTACTGCAACAGCTCCTGCAATTATATAAGTAAATTAGAATTATTGGGGCATATAAGCTACTTTTGTCCATATGAAAGAAAGAAAAACTCAAACGTTTCCGAAAATTAAAATGAAAATTATTTTTAAAATTTGTTCTTTTTAGGTAAATACTGAAGATTTAATTAAAATTACACAAATAAGGGATTTTATTCTTTTATTCTTT
>OZ024743.1:94340617-94343117 GCA_964016885.1 Eledone cirrhosa
GTTAAAAATACCAGACTAAATTCTTTTTCGGGGTTTTTGATACCGATATAAGCTAGATCTGACGATACAGCTAATCTACGGTCCACTATCACCATTTCTTCATAATTTCCAAAATAATTGAGGCCACTAGCTTGAACATTCACTCTTCCTGCTGGTCCACAACACTTACGCATTCGACAAGTAGAATTACTAGACGAGGTATTTTGGGGTAGACTGTTGTCGTATATATCATTCAATAAGTTTGGTTGACCATTTACGATTGGAAAATTTCCAAATCTCATCGTCTCGTAAGGTCGTTCGTAAATGATTTCTATCGGAATATATACCCATTCTTTTAAATCACATTTACGGTTGATACAAAACATATTTTGATAGGGAATGAGGGCATTACATCCAGTTGAGTTCCTTGTTGTCGTTTGATATCTTCCATTATGGCAGGTTAAATACGGACTAGGATAAAATTTTGAAGGTTCAAAACATGGCATTTCCAGTAGAGTATCGTCATATAAAGAAGTATAATCAAAAGTTTGAGTTAGTTTTAGGGCATCAGCAATCGTTATATTCTTCAGGCCAATACTTTGGTCAGGAGCATAAACTGATAAACCATAATTTAAAGGATAATCTGTCGCTGGATCGATATTGTATTTCTTTTGGTTTTCATTGAAACGTGTCATAATAAGATCTATATAACTATGGATTAGCCAGAAAACCGGGTCCATTGGAGAAGTTTCTGGTTGACCCAAATGTCCTCCAACAAAATTGTGTATAGAATTATGGTGAAATTCCAAATTGTATTTACCAATGGCATTTGGCTCTGTGATGTCTCCAAGTCTATTTCGACTGAGAATATTTTTGATATCAGAAGTGGTTGGTAAGTTATTGATAACACCACCATTCCTTATCAAAGGACCAGCTGGGGTGGTCCAATTAGCAAACGGACCACAATTGACTATACCATTGATATTTCCCAAGAACTTGTCTGTCCAGATAATGGAATCTCGGGGTTCAGCAAGGCTGCTATCAAGAGTTGGATCCCAATATGGAATTGTCACACCTGGCACCTTTTCATCAAGAGCTTTTTCCATCCTGAAGAAATATAAAAAAACATTATAAATCAACACATCAATGATGATGATGATGATGATGATGATGAGGAGGGTGAAGAGAGTGAAGATCTGGATGACGATAAGAACAAAGGACTTCTTTCTCAATAAATTAATTCGTTGATTAAGCAACTGATTGATGGATTAAGTACCTGATTAATAATGATTTCTGATTTAGGCACAAAGCCAACAATGTTGGGGGAGGGGAAAGTCGATTAAATTGGCCCCCAGTGCGTTACTGGTACTTCATTTTATCGACTCTTTAAGGATGGAAGGTAAAACTAACCTCGATGGGATTTGAACACGGAACTTAAAAAGCCGTAAATACAGCAATATAGAAAATAGAAGTGAGAAGTGGAATGTCATATAAAAGATATTTGAAGGGAAATATAGACCATACTTACATAGTAAGGTAGATTCTGTGCCAAGCTAGAAAAGAGGGGCCAGCGTGTGCGTTTCTAACCATCGGACCAGTGTGGAGTAAGGCGATCGCATCGTAAACATTTGGAGCCAATCTCTAAATAAACAACGTGGAACAAGGAAGAGTTACTTACTGCAAGTTATAGTTTTGGTGTTCATCAAATGTATTTATTGAACTAGCATGATGGTGACGATGATGATGATGATCATCATCACCATATCAATTGTGATTTAAGCACAAGGCCAATAAATCGATCACAGTGCGTTACTGGTAATCTATTTTATCGACCCTGTAAGAATGAAAGGCAAAGATAACTTCGGCGGGATTTGAACTCAGAACGTAAAGGGACATAACTACATGCCACAAAGCATGTTGTCCGATGCTCTACCGATACTGCCAATCCACCGTCCTATCAATAATAATAATAATAATAATAATAATAATAATAATAATAAGTACATCACAAGTCTAAACACCTAAAGATACATGTGTATGTATGTTCTTTCTTGAACATGGCGGACCTTGTTGTCTCTTGAGGTCACTGGTTGTGACTTGGTGATAACTCGTATGAACATAAAGCAAGATAAATGCAACTATAATAATATTAATAATAATGTAATGGATCTCTATAAAATTATTGCAAATCTCTCATTTTATTTAAGCTGTCACTGTGATATTGTGACAAAGTATGAACATCACAGACTGTCAGTCATCTAAACTTTTTGTGTATGTAAGAGGAATTATCAAACTGAAGTTTGGAACATAACAAGTGAAGGTTTTTTTTTTTAAAGGAAAATTTCCAGCAAGGACGCTCCTTCATTTTATATCTACACGCGACTAGAGTATAAAGGTGACGCCCAAACGAGTATCCTCCACTTATAACTAATTTACTCTCCATCTTTGGGTCCCGGCTGACAAGATGGAGAATACATTTCCCCGGGGGACGGCGAGGGAGACGCGCTGGAATAGCTACACC
>OZ024743.1:94350617-94378117 GCA_964016885.1 Eledone cirrhosa
CTGTCAACATCTACACTGTACCTGTCTATACAGTCAACATCTACAATGTATCTATCTATACAGTCAACATCTACACTGTATCTGTGTATCCTGTCAACATCTACACTGTATCTGTCTATACTGTCAACATCTACACTGTATCTGACTATACAGTCAACATCTACACTGTATCTGACTATACTGTCAACATCTACACTGTATCTGTTATACAGTCAACATCTACACTGTATCTGACTATACTGTCAACATCTACACTGTATCTGTTATACAGTCAACATCTACACTGTATCTGACTATACAGTCAACATCTACACTGTATCTGTCTATCCTGTCAACATCTACACTGTATCCGACTATACAGTCAACATCTACACTGTATCTATCTATACAGTCAACATCTCCACTGTATCTATCTATACAGTCAACATCTACACTGCATCTGACTATACAGTCAACAACATCTACACTGTATCTGTCTATCCTGTCAACATCTACACTGTATCTGTCTATCCTGTCAACATCTACACTGTATCTGACTATACAGTCAACATCTACACTGTATCTGTCTATACAGTCAACATCTACACTGTATCTATCTATACAGTTAACATCTACACTGTATCTATCTATACTGTCAACATCTACACTGTATCTGACTATACAGTCAACATCTACACTGTATCTATCTATACTGTCAACATCTACACTGTATCTGTGTATACAGTCAACATCTACACTGTATCTGTCTATACAGTCAACATCTACACTGTATCTGACTATACAGTCAACATCTACACTGTATCTGACTATACAGTCAACATCTACACTGTATATGACTATACAGTCAACATCTACACTGTATCTATCTATACAGTCAACATCTACACTGTATCTGTCTATACAGTCAACATCTACACTGTATCTGTCTATACAGTCAACATCTACACTGTATCTGTCTATCCTGTCAACATCTACACTGTATCTATCTATACAGTTAACATCTACACTGTATCTGACTATACAGTCAACATCTACACTGTATCTGTCTATCCTGTCAACATCTACACTCTATCTATACAGTCAAGATCTACACTGTATCTATCTATACAGTCAACATCTACACTGTATCTATCTATCCTGTCAACATCTACACTGTATCTATCTATACAGTCAACATCTACACTGTATCTGACTATACAGTCAACATCTACACTGTATCTGTCTATCCTGTCAACATCTACACTGTATCTATCTATACAGTCAACGTCTACACTGTATATGACTATACAGTCAACATCTACACTGTATCTATCTATACAGTCAACATCTACACTGTATCTGACTATACAGTCAACATCTACACTGTATCTGACTATACAGTCAACATCTACACTGTATCTGTCTCTCCTGTCAACATCTACACTGTATCTATCTATCCTGTCAACATCTACACTGTATCTATCTATACAGTTAACATCTACACTGTATCTGACTATACAGTCAACATCTACACTGTATCTGACTATACAGTCAACATCTACACTGTATCTGACTATACAGTCAACATCTACACTGTATCTGACTATACAGTCAACATCTACGCTGTATCTATCTATACTGTCAACATCTACACTGTATCTGTGTATACAGTCAACATCTACACTGTATCTGACTATACAGTCCACATCTACACTGTATCTATCTACACTGTCAACATCTACACTGTATCTGTGTATACAGTCAACATCTACACTGTATCTATCTATACAGTCAACATCTACACTGTATCTGACTATACTGTCTACATCTACACTGTATCTGACTATACAGTCAACATCTACACTGTATCTATCTATACTGTCAACATCTACACTGTATCTGTGTATACAGTCAACATCTACACTGTATCTGTCTATACAGTCAACATCTACACTGTATCTGACTATACAGTCAACATCTACACTGTATATGACTATACAGTCAACATCTACACTGTATATGACTATACAGTCAACATCTACACTGTATCTATCTATACAGTCAACATCTACACTGTATCTGTCTATACAGTCAACATCTACACTGTATCTATCTATACTGTCAACATCTACATTGTATCTGTCTATACAGTCAACATCTACACTGTATCTATCTATACTGTCAACATCTACACTGTATCTATCTATACAGTCAACATCTACACTGTATCTGACTATACAGTCAACATCTACACTGTATCTATCTATACACTCAACATCTACACTGTATCTGACTATACAGTCAACATCTACACTGTATCTGACTATACAGTCAACATCTACACTGTATCTGACTATACAGTCAACATCTACACTGTATCTGTCTATACAGTCAACATCTACACTGTATCTGTCTATCCTGTCAACATCTACACTGTATCTATCTATACAGTTAACATCTACACTGTATCTGACTATACAGTCAACATCTACACTGTATCTATCTATACAGTCAACATCTACACTGTATCTGCCTATACAGTCAACATCTACACTGTATCTGACTATACAGTCAACATCTACACTGTATCTGACTATACAGTCAACATCTACACTGTATCTATCTATACAGTCAACATCTACACTTTATCTGTCTATACAGTCAACATCTACAATGTATCTGTCTATACAGTCAACATCTACACTGTATCTGTCTATCCTGTCAACATCTACACTGTATCTATCTATACAGTTAACATCTACACTGTATCTGACTATACAGTCAACATCTACACTGTATCTGACTATACAGTCAACATCTACACTGTATCTGTCTATCCTGTCAACATCTACACTCTATCTATACAGTCAAGATCTACACTGTATCTATCTATACAGTCAACATCTACACTGTATCTATCTATACAGTCAACATCTACACTGTATCTGACTATACTGTCTACATCTACACTGTATCTGACTATACAGTCAACATCTACACTGTATCTATCTATACTGTCAACATCTACACTGTATCTGTGTATACAGTCAACATCTACACTGTATCTGTCTATGCAGTCAACATCTACACTGTACCTGACTATACAGTCAACATCTACACTGTATATGACTCTACAGTCAACATCTACACTGTATATGACTATACAGTCAACATTTACACTGTATCTATCTATACAGTCAACATCTACACTGTATCTGTCTATACAGTCAACATCTACACTGTATCTATCTATACTGTCAACATCTACACTGTATATGACTATACAGTCAACATCTACACTGTATCTGACTATACAGTCAACATCTACACTGTATCTGACTATACAGTCAACATCTACACTGTATCTGACTATACAGTCAACATCTACACTGTATATGACTATACAGTCAACATCTACACTGTATCTATCTATACATTCAACATCTACACTCTATCTGTCTATACAGTCAACATCTACACTGTATCTATCTATACTCTCAACATCTACACTGTATATGACTATACAGTCAACATCTACACTGTATCTGACTATACAGTCAACATCTACACTGTATCTATCTATACAGTCAACATCTACACTGTATCTGACTATACAGTCAACATCTACACTGTATCTATCTATACAGTCAACATCTACACTGTATATGACTATACAGTCAACATCTACACTGTATCTGACTATACAGTCAACATCTACACTGTATCTGACTATACAGTCAACATCTACACTGTATCTGTCTATACAGTCAACATCTACACTGTATCTATCTATCCTGTCAACATCTACACTGTATCTATCTATACAGTTAACATCTACACTGTATCTGACTATACAGTCAACATCTACACTGTATCTATCTATACAGTCAACATCTACACTGTATCTGACTATACAGTCAACATCTACACTGTATCTGACTATACAGTCAACATCTACACTGTATCTATCTATACAGTCAACATCTACACTGTATCTGTCTATACAGTCAACATCTACACTGTATCTGTCTATACAGTCAACATCTACACTGTATCTGTCTATCCTGTCAACATCTACACTGTATCTATCTATACAGTTAACATCTACACTGTATCTGACTATACAGTCAACATCTACACTGTATCTGACTATACAGTCAACATCTACACTGTATCTGTCTATCCTGTCAACATCTACACTCTATCTATACAGTCAAGATCTACACTGTATCTATCTATCCTGTCAACATCTACACTGTATCTATCTATACAGTCAACATCTACACTGTATCTGGCTATACAGTCAACATCTACACTGTATCTGTCTATCCTGTCAACATCTACACTGTATCTATCTATACAGTCAACGTCTACACTGTATATGACTATACAGTCAACATCTACACTGTATCTATCTATACAGTCAACATCTACACTGTATCTGACTATACAGTCAACATCTACACTGTATCTGACTATACAGTCAACATCTACACTGTATCTGTCTATCCTGTCAACATCTACACTGTATCTATCTATACAGTCAACATCTACACTGTATCTATCTATACAGTCAACATCTATACTGTATCTGACTATACAGTCAACATCTACACTGTATCTATCTATACTGTCAACATCTACACTGTATCTGTGTATACAGTTAACATCTACACTGTATCTGACTATACAGTCAACATCTACACTGTATCTATCTATACTGTCAACATCTACACTGTATCTGTGTATACAGTCAACATCTACACTGTATCTGTCTATACAGTCAACATCTAAACTGTATCTGACTATACTGTCTACATCTACACTGTATCTGACTATACAGTCAACATCTACACTGTATCTATCTATACAGTCAACATCTACACTGTATCTATCTATACAGTCAACATCTACACTGTATCTGTCTATCCTGTCAAAGTCTACACTGTATCTATCTATCCTGTCAACGTCTACACTGTATCTATCTATACAGTCAACATCTACACTGTATCTGTCTATCCTGTCAACATCTACACTGTATCTATCTATACAGTTAACATCTACACTGTATCTATCTATATAGTCAATATCTACACTGTATCTATCTATATAGTCAACATCTACACTGTATCTGTCTATACAGTCAACATCTACACTGTATCTGACTATACTGTCAACATCTACCCCCCGCTTACACACACATATATCTAATATATGTTTGTGAAATGGGCGGTGGTTTAAATTCAAATGTGCACGGTTAAATGGTAGTAGACCTGGTCGGACTGACATGAAAATTTACACACCAATGCAAAAAGTGTCAAGGAAGCAAATAGACGAGGTTTCAAATCTCTAACTTGAAAAATGTGGTCCCTGGGGCCCCAAAACTATCGCGTTCGGTGAGTTATTTCCTCCTGTTCTAATACTTTTGTTTTATTTACAATTTCATCATCCTTCTACATTTAACGATCATACAGTACCGTTTTATGAAATCGATTCTGCAGTACGGTCACTGTTTTCCATCAAAATAAATAAAACCCTCGGCGATACTTGATTTTAGTGTCCTAAATTATCATCATCGACATTCAATTATTAGCTCCACCCACTGCACGATACGCCACGAAGATAAATGTTTCGAAAAAATTTTAAACTGGATATCGAAACAATATTTTGTTTCAATAAATTTTTTTTCTGTTGTTAAAAACTGTAAACCTGTTAAAAAAAATGTATTTCGCAGCAATTTTTTTCTGTTAAAAACTGTAAATAAATATTCATGTAAAAATGAAGCATAGTGTTTCGGTTAAAAACTTAAAAACTGTAAATAAATATTCATGTAAAAATGAAGTATAGTGTTTCGGTTAAAAACTTAAAAACTGTAAATAAATATTCATGTAAAAATGAAGCATAGTTTTTCTGTGAAAAACTGTAAAGAAATATTTATTTTGTTAAAAAAATAAATCAAAAATCTAATTTTCTCTGTTAATATTTAAAAATATTTATTCTAAAAATTCAATGTTTTTTCGTGTAAAATTGAAGCATGTAAGAAAATGAACATGTAAAAATCTCGCACGCAGTCTAGTATTGCCTGTGTGAAGTGACCGGGTTTCTGCGCATGCGCGTTCGTACGGTTGTCCTTCCTGTTCCTATAACCATGCCCATTCCGAGCTGAAGATCCGCTAAGGTGAAACAATTGTTCTCGGTATGGTGAACTAACTGTTGTGTAACCACTTCTATATATATATGTCACGGGTTCTATATATATATATATATATATATATATATATATATATGGTGGCTGCCAACTCATTTTCGAGTACGGCCACTACTTTATATCCATGGAGGAGAACCCCTACTGATGCGCTGAACGAGTGTGACTTTTTAGTCCAGCCAGCGACTTGAAAACTCTGGTACAAACACTACACTTGTGACAATTACTGACACATAGTGCTGGGCCCATGGAACCATGTGATGACAAGTGCAGAGAGATCTCCAGATACAAAGCAATGCCTGTGCCGTGAAGCTTTTATAGTGAGCAAAGGCACTGCACAAAGCCAGTCCCACTCTCTTAACCAAGACGATATTTACCAAGAAGAAGAACAAGTCAACATCATTGGATACCATCAGGGTTGCAGGTGTTATATCAGAGTTTTCCTTCTCCTAGAATTCTGCCTTGACAAAGGCTAAGGGGTCATCTCTCCCGGTGATTTTGGATGGCCATTGACTCTTAAGAGCTCCTTTGTCTTTGACAGGTTTTGTTTTTAGTCCTGCAGGATGTCCAAAGTCACCCTCCTCATCAAGAAACCTTGGTGGGGTTGCCAGTTTAGTCGCCAACGACCCGACCATGAGACATATGTATATATATGATGGCTGCCTCCTCGTCATCGAGTATGGCCATTGCACGATATAACATTATTAATAATTATTAATTCTATCGTGCAATACCTGTGCATGAAGATATTTTTTAAAGTGAGGAAAGACTATGCACTGAGCCAATCCCACTCTCTGAGCAACAATAGCTATAACCCGAAAAGAAGAAAAGATCAACATCATCGGTAACTACTGAGCCGCAGGTTTTATATCGGAGTTATCCCAGTTTCTTGAGTTGCCTTCTCCTAGAAGAATGCCCTGACAAACATATATATATTTGATAGGTATAGAATTTGATTTTCTGTAGCGGGTGCTTTTTTTTCCATCTATAGGATTAGTTTACCTTATTTTCTAAGCTGTGTTCACAGTTATTTCCCACGTTCGGTATTTTCTACATTTTTAAGCATTTCAACTCACACGACTCTCCATTGTTTATTTTCAAATGCTGATATTTACACGGGAATTCTCTTCAGGGTTCGTTTAGCTTAATGCTACAGGGTGCTCAGCTGGAATTTTAGAGATGCAGATTTTGGTCCTCTTTTCCCGTCTATAGGGGCATCTCACTCGATTTTCTAAATTGCGTTCAGAGTTATTTCCTGCGTTCGAGATTTTCAAGGGTTCTTGAAAAGGCTTGCTGACTTATGTTAGCGTTGGGCTCGGGCTTATACCTCTTTCCAAACCAACTCTGCTTCTTCATGTGTATAAAGTAGTGTTCGTAGTCACCTCGGTCTCAGTATCGCAAACTCTCTCTCTCTACCCCCCTCTCTCTCTCTCTCTCTCTCTCTCTCTCCCTCACTTTCTCTCTCTCTCTCTCTCTCTCTCTCTCTCTCTCTCTCTCTCTCTCTCTCTCTCTCTCTCTTTCTCTCTCTCTCTCTCTTATATATTTGTATTTGTGTGCGTGGGTTATGTTTATGTTTACGTTTGTGCCTGTGTTTAAGTTTCGTAACTTAGCGATTCGACATAAACGAGATCAATAAATAAGTACCAGACTTGAGATAATAAATAATTGGGTCGATATGGTCGACTAAATGATGGTGGCGCACCAGCATCGCCGCAGTCTAATAACTAAAGCAAATAAAAGAATAAAAGAATAAAATCCCTTATTTATGTAATTTTAATTAAATCTTCAGTATTTACCTAAAAAGAACAAATTTTAAAAATAATTTTCCATTTTAATTTTCGGAAACGTTTGAGTTTTTCTTTCTTTCATATGGACAAAAGTAGCTTATATGCCCCAATAATTCTAATTTACTTATATAATTGCAGGAGCTGGTGCAGTAATGCGCCAGCTTCGGCATTCGGTAATCAGGAGAAGTGATGTAGGTGTAAAAGCCAAACTTGCTTTCTTCAATTAGGTATTCGTGCTAACCCTTACCTATAGTCAGGAATCTTGGATAGTGACCGAAAGAATACGATCATGAATACAGGCGACCGAAACGGGGTTCCTCTGAAGGGTCTTTGGAGTAACTTTACTCGACAGAGTGTGGAGCACGGAGATCGGGGAGTCACTCCAGATAGAGCCATTACTTCTCCGAATTAAGAGATCACAGCTCCGATACTGCGGACCTGTGGTTAGAATGGTTGGAGAAATTTTTACGAGCAAAACCAATCGGCAGGATACCCAGGGGTAGACCCCGAACAAGTTGGTTGGATAACATCCATGAGCTTGGCTTGTCTCCCTTGGGGATCCAGCCAGATCAGTTGGAGACGGTTGCTTCTGAAAGGACCCACTGGAAGGAGTGTTTGAGGAATCTTCCCGTACGGCTATCTCAAGAATAATAATAATAATAATAATAATAATAATAATAATATTAATAATAATGTTTTCTTTATTAACCAGAAGGGTTTACATAAAGTAGACATTAAGGACAGTACAGGACAATACAGGACGGTACAAATGGGCATTTCTGCGTGTAAAAAACAGAGGATGAAATAAAATAACAAAGAAAAATTCCCCAATAGGGGGGAGACTTCCGAGGGAAATTTGTGGAGAAAGCCCATTAAATGACCACAGTAACCCTGACCACCAGGGCAAGTGCCCTCTCCCAGTTTTCCACCCTTAATTTACAGACACATACTCAGAGAAGGCCCATTCATTCGGGCCATACTTGCTTCTCTCACCCATCTTTCAACAAAATGCTGGGAAGAGAGCACTTCCCTCTCTACCCTGATTTTCCTTTTCAAATGAAATTTGAAAAAGTTAATCAGGGCATCATCGAAGAGGTAAGTGCTCGTCTTCAGCCCTTTCAAACGTGTCCACCATACTATCTCTTTCGCCATGGCCACCAGACAGATAAAAACTGCCTGCCCTTCCCGGCTAAAGGAAGAGGGCGGGGCAATCCTCACGATGGACTCAGCTGATAGCTGGATCCGTCCTACACGTGACAGCAGGTGTTCGACATAAACCCACAAGTCAGCAATGCTCGGACACTGGACGAGTGCGTGCAGGACGGTTTCGTCGCCCTGCGCGCATCTCGGACATGCCCGGCTGACGGCACCTCCATGCCTGTAGAGTTTATCCCGAACTGGCAAAGCTCCCCGGTAGCACTGCCAGGCCAGGGATTTCTGAAAGTTGTCCATAGGCCCCGGCCCGAAAGTCCTTCCGAAGAGATTGGCTAGTTGATTTTCGTCGACGCCTAGAGTTTCTCCAAGTACGTCGTCGCTCTTCCCCTCCACTAATCCCCTATAGAACGCCAAGGTGGAGTTTCCACCGATCACATTGCCCGATTGGTCGAGGGCTGTGAGCGCCTGAAGACATTCCAGTCTCCAAGCGCTCCCTCTCGGTCTTCGTTTGACCCAGGACTGCAGCTCCGTCAAGGAGACGAGCTGGGGAAAAACCTGTCTAGCAAACGGCGACCACACCTGATCACCGTCGAGGAAGAGGTGGAGATGTCGTAGCCTGAGCGCGTGTCTGCGCATCATCAGCCACGGCATGCCCAGCCCTCCACGTAGCGGGTGTTGACAGCAGATGGACCGCCTGACCATCGGAGCGCGTCCCTTCCACAAGAAGCGAAAGAGCAAACGCTCCAGCGCAGTCAGGCGGGGCTTAGGACAAGGTACGACGGTCAGGCGGTAGTAGATGACGGACGCGATGTACGCATTCGCCACCTCCGCTCGACCTTTCAGGGATAGCTTCCTCTCAGCCCATTTCTGGGTGAGAGAAGCCACCCTGCTCTTCACGTCGTCCCAGTTTTTGTCCGTCTGGAGGTCTGGACCGAACCAGACCCCTAGCAATTTAACCGGTCCGTCCAGCGCCCGACGACGCTGTTGAACGGCATGGACCTGCCTCTCCAGGTGCCGAGCTGCAGGCCCACTGACTTTTCCTGGTTGATCATTGCTCCTGTCACCGCTTCGTATTCTCTTAGTGTAGTGCCGATCGCCTCGATGTGTTTGGCGTTCGACACCACTACGGTGACATCGTCGGCATATGCTGACACGGATCTTCCGCATCCTAGTTCGCGCGGGACCCCCCTCAACGTCTCCAGTTTGTGCAGTAATGGCTCGAGAGTCAATACGTACAATAGGGACGAGAGGGGACATCCTTGGCGGACCGAGCGCATGATGTTGAACGGTTCCGAAAGGTGACCGTTCACTCTCACTACAGAGCAGATGTCGCTGTGCATGGCAGCGATCCAGCCTCTGAAGACGGGCCCAAAGCCAGCCGCCCTCAGGACTGCCGCTAGGTAACGATGGTCGACCCTATCGAAAGCTTTCGACTGATCTGAATTGATCAAAGACCCACCCGTGCCAGGTTCCCTAGCTACCCTCTCTACGATGTATCGCATGAGGTGGAGGTTGTCGTGGATGGATCTGTCGGGAATGGCGCATGTCTGTGCCTCTCCCACCAGACCACCAACGACAAGCGCCAACCTCTTTGCTAGCACCTTGGCCAAAATGTTGAACTCTGTGTTTAGCAGAGTTATGGGCCTAAAATTATCTATGTTATCCCCCTTGTTCGGATCCTTTCTCAGCAGCGCCACTGCTTCTCGGCTTACAGAGCTGGGAATTCTCCCGTTCTGTTGCCAGTTGCAGTAGACGTCCGCCAAGAGGCCTCCAAACAAGTCTGGCATTTGTACGTAAAGTTCATAGGGCAGACCATTCAAACCAGGCGATTTACCCCTTGTGCAGCCAGTCATTGCCTCCCGTACTTCAGCGGTTGTTATCGGCTTTTCGCAACACTCCGCCTCAGTGGCCGAAAGCCGCGGCAGTCCGTCGAGGTAGACACTAAAGTCCATCCCTCGATCCGGCCCGCCACTGCCCCCGAACAGTTGAGCGAAGTGTCGCTGAAAAGCTTCACACATTTGCCCGGGATCGAGTAGCATGCGCCCGTCGTGGTCCACCAAAGACCGGATCGTGGCTTTATTGCCCCGACGCGCCTCCGCCACTCGGGCCCATTGAACGGCTTTCGCCCCCTCGTGTCTGAGAGCACGCACCCTAGCTCTGACAACGCAGCCTTCGTGCTTTGCATTGAAGAATTGGTCAAGGGCCAATTTCGCCGCAAGTACGTCGGTCGCGATGCCTTTGCTAAGCGCCTCGTCTAATTTTCTAACTAATTCTCCCTCTGCTCTATTTTTCTCTATTGCTAAAGTCTTACTAAACCTAATGGACTCTATTCTAATTGCTCTTTTCAGAGCAAACCACCACTTGTTGACGATGGCCCCCGTCAACGCCCGCCTAACTAGTTCGCTAATCCGGTCTCTGTAGGCCTTTCGCGCTGGTAAGGACGCGTTTAGCTTCCAGTAGCCGGGTCCTCGTCTATGAAGCCTATCTAAGTCAAGCACACAGATCACGAATTTGTGGTCCGTGTAGCTGACTATCTTGAATTGTGGACAGCCTATGCTAGACCTATCTATTTCCCTACAAAATACTCTATCTAGATATGATCTGGATGACCCTATGCGATTTGTCCAAGTCCACATTGGTACATTCGGGAAATCCATTCGGTACCTGTCAGACAGTTCGAAACACCTGAGCAGGTTGGTGAGACTCTTGCACCCTCCTTCCCTATCCACTAATCGCACACAATCCCAGCGTGCATCTAAGATCCCGTTCCAGTCGCCCACTAACACTAAAGAGCGGGACATTCCAAGAAAGGTCTCCAGACGCCGGAAGAAATCAGGTCGCCCTGCTCCTGTCGGGGCATAGACGGCCATTAACCTGAAAGCTTGCCCGTCTCCGCTGGTCAAGTCCAGCACCACCAACTTACCCTCTGGGTCCAGGAAGATGGCCCGTATGGCAAGATCCAAACCTCTCCGAAAAAGCACAGCAACTCCTCCCCCCGATCCCGGACGGCTGGGAGATGCGTACACATCGTAGCCGCCGAATATCGGTGCGAAGGCCCGTGCTTCAGAGATTCTGGTCTCGCTGATGGCCACTACATCTATGTTTAGTGACCTGAGGTCGTTGAGCAGGTGGTCCTGCTTCCATGACGACCCCAAGCCACGCGCATTTATGCTGCCTATTCTGAGTGAGGTCATGTTGAAAAGGAGTGGAAAAGATGGGAAAGACCATTTACCTTACTTCTCGTAGGGAAAGGACGGTTTTTCCATCCTTTTCACTGCTTGTGGCCTCCTCAGGAAGGATGTCCTTATAAATCCTCCTGGAGAGTGCTTGTCGGAAGTCTCCGATGTCTTTGGGGAATTTTTGTTTTAGTGTCATGTACGTTTTCTGTGTGATGCGAGTGATTTGTATGTGTGGAGGTGGTGTGAATTTTTGGGTTGTTGTGTAGTCTTTTTCTGTGATGCTGGTGTTGTGTTGGATGTAGTGTAATAATTGCTTGTTGTTCAAATTTAATGCTGTGTAGTGTGTATCGTTCTGGTTGTTTTGTTATGTTTGCGTTTGTTGTGGGTTTGTTTCTGTTTCGCATTTTGGTGACTTTTGTGGTGTAGGTGATGGTGGTGTTAGGGTTAATGATGGTGATGGTGTTGGTGTTTGGGTTGATGGGGTTGGTGATGCTGGTGTGGATGGTGGCATATCTGTCCTAACTTTTTTGTTTGTTAATTTATTTGTTTCCCTCTGTATTTTGTTTTTGGAGGGGGAAGGAAGAGAATTTTTTCTTTTTTGGTTTCTTTTTTTTTTCCTGATAGCGTTTCCCACTCCTCGTCGTCACAATCTGTCTCCAGTTGTGATAGGCCGGGGAGTGGAAAATCCTCCACAGGCGTTAGTTTTGGTTGTGGCGTGGTGGATGGTGTAGGGGCTGGTGCTAGTTCTGAAGCGTTGGGTGGTGGTGGTGTTGGTTTTGCTGGTGGTGGTGGTGTTGGTTTTGCTACTGTTGCTGGGGTTGTTGCTGTTATAGTTGCTTCTGTTGTTGCTGCTACAGTTGTTGCTGCCATCTCTGCTACTGGTGGTGTTGATAGTTCTGTTACTGGGGTGGGTAGGAGAGGTGGCCTCAACCTTTTAGCCTGAGGGCAGAAAGCCCTTAGGTGGGTTCCTTCACCACAAACGACACACCTATGCCTTCTGCCCTCGACAATTAGGGGTGAGGCTGACCCTGTACCCATCTTTCTTTACCATTTGTTTGGCATTTTCTAAATCCTCCTGAGTTACCGTAAATGCTTCGAACTGTTTTGCTACTCTGGCAAAACTCAGGGTGGTTTTTTAATGTCATTGTTGTTGTTGTTGCTATCGTTATTTTTGTTATTATTAATTTTAGTTTCAGTTGTGGTGATGGTGACGTCAGTGAAATTCGGTTTGGGGGAGTCCATTTTGGTTGAAAATATTTCGACATCACGAGTTGATTTATTTTTTCCTTTTGTTTCTGTTGTCGCGGTGGTGGTGGGGGTGGTGGTTGTCGCGGTGGTGGTGGTGGTGGTGGCGGCTTTAACACCTGCAGTCATTGGTAATGGCGGGAAATGAATGTCTGCCTGAGACAAATTAAAAATATTGCTATTGCTTAAATTGTGTGTGTTGGCAGACGTAGTATCATTTACAATGGTGGTGTCGGTGTGAGGTGTTAATTTGTGAGAAAGGCTTTCAGCTGCTTGGTGCAGTGGTGAATTAGCCATTTTCTTTTCAAAGAAATTTTTTGATAATCATAAAAGTTTAAATTTTGGGCACAAGGCCCCAATCTTTTTGGGTCTCCTTTTCGGAAAACATTGTATGTGCGCTTATATATAGTTAACAATAAAAATTTTCCATAAATGGCAATTTTTAACAAACGGAAATAACAAACCTTTGCGAAGCTCACGATGATACGATTTACTACGTAGGTCGCCAATAATAATAATAATAATAATAATAATAATAATAATAATAATAATAATAATAATAATAATAATAATAATAATAATAATAATTTACTTATAATTACTGGACAGTAATTATAAGTAAATTAAAGATCAGTCGAAACCGAAATAATTCCGTTAACAATTTTGAAAATATGGTTAAGAGGGCTCCATCTTTTATTTATTTAGGAAGTGAAAAAAACATGGAAATTCAAGTAATATACTGCAATTCTTCTTGACCAATACACCGCTGTGTTAGAACAGATATTAGCATTATTCCGCACACAGAAAGACGAGATGTTTCCGAATAATGTGGTTATGTGAGGATGAAGTGAACTATGCATAAAGAAAGAAACTTTATTGGTGAAATATTTTTTTGAAATGTTTTTAAATTTTATTTTTTTTTTAATTTATGAATTTATAAAAAGCTTCATTTGTCGACAAATGTAAACATTGGCTAAAGAACCACCTTATTTTACGTTTTATCAATGGAAATCTGTTTTGTTTCTTTTTTTTTACTTTTCAGCAAAAACAAGGAAAAACTTAACATTTTTCAAATAGGTGTTGAAGTATATATTTTTTGAAAATTCTACACTCTATGTATTTCGTGAAAAGTTCACACTGCTATAATTAGGATAACTTCTTAGTTTTCAAAGTTTTGCAGTACTTTTACGAAAGGTGTTTTAGCTTAACTCTTAACATCTAAAAATGAGTTTCTTAATTCAAATGTTTAGACATGTTACTTCTGGACAGATCATTGTAAAATATTACAGAAAAACTAAAATAAAAACTTGAATTTACAATGTGATGGAATCGAGTGCTGTGTTCTACTTTTCAACAATTCAGCTTCATGTGGTACAGGAAAGATCTGTTGATGAACTTTTGTTTGTTGAAAAATCTTTTGGTGAGCTTTACTTTGCTGAAAGATCTGTTGATGAACTTTTGTTTGTTGAAAAATCTTTTGGTGAGCTTTACTTTGCTGAAAGATCTGTTGATGAGCTTTTGTTTGTTGAAGGTCTGTTGGTGAGGTTTAGTTTGTTGAAAGATCTGTTAGTAAGCTTTTGTTTGTTGAAATATCTGTTGGTGAGCTTTAGTTTGTTGAAAGATTTGTTGGTGAGCTTTACTTTGCTGAAAGATCTGTTGATGAACTTTTGTTTTTTGAATGATCTGTTGGTGATCTTTAGTTTGTAAAATATATTTTGGTGAGATTTATTTTGTTGAAAGATATATGGGTGAGATTTAGTTTGCCAAAATATTTCTCAGTAGACGCTGCCATTTCAGGTAAGATATAGAATATTCGCTGTACAATAGATGCATTTGTGGTAAATGTCATCTAACAATTAATAAACAATGTTTCCTATGTTCATTATTCTTATTTCAATCATTTTAATAAACAATTTTGGTAGGGCGTTCGTCCACAGAAGTTGGATAACACTGATCCAGAGCTAAGCACTAGCAGTTGAAACTCCTAAGTTGTTGTTGTTGTTGGATTTCGACGACGAGTGTTCCAATTGATTCGATCAATGGAACCGCATGATCAATGGAATATGCTAGTGGCTAAGCATACCCCCCCCCCCACACGTGTAGTCTTAATGTTATTCTCAAGAAGATTCAGCGTGACATATGTGTTATAAGACTGGTCGTTTGAGTTACAGGTACAGTTCATCTTGTATCATAGTGTAAGTGGCTGAGTATTTCACAGTAATATCTACCCTTAACGTAGTTCTCAGGGAGATTCAGTGTGGCACAGCATGGTCGAAGTCTGATGACTAAAATCATTGAAAAATTAAAGAATAAAAGAACATGTTAGAAAGAATATCATTTAATTCAATTGTCTCTTGTATATATCTGGTACATTTCGAACCCCAGTACATAATTGGCACGTGTTTTGAACCCCAGTATATAACTGCTACGTGTTTTATATATTAATTGACCTCAGACCATATCAGGTACGTGTAGTTTTATATAAACTGACTCTAGTACACTTTCTCATGGTAAGACGTGTGACTTGAGAATTGGGTGTATAAATTATGTTATAGGTTATATTATATATACTATGCTCTGTACTGCTATGGGAAGACGTATGGCTTAGTGGTTAAGCGTCGGGCTTACAATCGTGAGGGTGTGGGTTCGTTTCTCGGGCCGGGTTTTGCGTTGTGTTCTTGAGCAAAACATTTTATTTCATATTGCTCTAGTTTACTCAGCTGTAGAAATGAGTTGCGAGTCACTGGTGCGAAACATTACCTTTCCCTTGGACAACATCAGTGGTGCAGAGAGGGGAGACTGGTATGCATGGGTGACTGCTGGTTTTCTGCAAACAACCTTGCCCGGACTTGAGCCTCGGAGGAGAACTTTCTAGGTTCAAATCCCATGATCATTCGTGACCGAAGGGGGTCTTTACCCTTTACCCTGTAACGTTATATACTTTGTTTGATCGTAGTGGAGTGTAGGGTTTTTTTTGTGGTGGTGGGGAAATCGATGTGGGGCATGGGAGAAAAAAGTTTGAGAGACACTGCTCTAGTACATATTTGCTATAAGTTGTTTTATATCAATCAATTCACCCCTTGTACATAACTGGTATGTTGTTTTATATCAACCAACTGTAGTACGTAAGTGATACGTATTTTATAAATTCATGAGGAGAAAAAAAACAATAATACTAATATTTCGTGTGATAAATAATTTTATTATTCAACAAATATTACACATGACGTTTGAAATATGAAAAGACGTTGTTTATAACATGGTGGTTATATAATTTATGACATGGAAGTCTATTGTATATAACATGAACGGATAACGTTTATAACATAGAAGTATATTGTTTATAATATAGTGGTTTATATCATTTATAGAATAATGGTTAGATAATTTATAAAATAGAATTATATATTTTTTAATAAGAAGGCTATATTCATTTATACCACTGCAGGATATCGTTTATAACATGATAGTTATATAATCTCTGAAACAGAGTTTAGTAGATATGATATTGTGTCGTTACTGCCTTTCCTAAGAATGGATTGTAAAGTTATGAAAATAATTCTATATAACGACATCTGGAGTAGTTTGTATGTTTATATAAATACATACCAAATATTTAATATCTGGACACAGTTTTTGATTTATTTTATAAATGTAAAACAAAATAAGATAGGAGAAAGAGAAGAAGTGATGTTCATTCCTTTCTTAAGGTATTAGTGACATGGAAGATGTGGTATGATAACTGATACGACAGATACTAACAATACTCACATATAGACACACAATGTTTTTCTTTTTCTCTCTCACTCTCTCTCTTATACATGCACGCACACTCACAAACACACACAGACTCACACACACACACACACACACACACACACACACACACACACACACACACACACACACACACACACACACACACACACACACACACACACACACACACACACACACACACACACACATACACCACACACACACACACACACACACACACACACACACACACACACACACACACACATATATATATATATATATTTTAACCCAGGTTTGATAGAAACTGGACTTAGATATTCAATAATTTATCATAATGTCATCTTCAAATCCCGTCGAGGTCAACTTTGTCTTTTATCCTTTCGGGTTCGATAAATAAACTGCCACTCTAACATGGGGCGGGTGGGGGTATATGTAGATTAGCAGAATTGCTTGTTGAAGAATAAGATAGGCTCTGAGGGTTCTTAGTTCAAATATCACCCCGTTTTGGTAATGTAAAGAACAATAGCAATACATGCTTCCTTTGGTTCAATCTGTTGATCGACCCTCTACCTTTTTTAAAATGGATTGGTGAATAGCGGCGGAGAGGTTTGAGAGTAAGAACAGTAACAATATGGCGGATATAAACAGCAACTGCGGAAATAAGAAGTGAGGTATAATTGTTTCTACTTTTGGCACAAGGGCAGCAATTTGATGGAAAGTAGAAAGTGGATTAACTTAACCCCAGTGCGTTACTGGTATTTTATTTTATCGACCCATTAGGGATAAAAGACAAAGCTTAAGCTCGATGGGATTTTAACTCGGGACGTAGAGAGCCTGAACAAATATTGCAAAGCATGTTCGACGCTCATGCGATTCAGTCAGCCAACCACCATAAAATTAATGAACGAATTAAATCTGAATAGCAGGGCGTAGTTTTGATCTGTGGACATCTGGGTTATGGGTCACGCTGCTGAATAAGGGAGTTATGATAATGCCTGTTTGATGCGAAGATTTTATAGCTTTGGTAAGTATCAGTGTGCGCAGTATCCGCGAACGCAGCGTTTTAGTTGAGGGTTGTATCTAAATCCATGACCGCAACGGAAAACGAAATATTTGCCGTAAATACATATGGCGTATCGAGAACAAACTTGCATACAAGGTTGATGTTCCAGGGCTGAACAGTAACATGTGGATGGGATTATACATGTGTTGTCGACTTTACAAACTGAAAAGAGAGAGAAAAAAAGATGTACACCAATTAGTTATATTATAATTCATTAAGTTTACGAATAAACTGGGTAAATTTAAAGATTTGTTGTTTATTTGCTTTTAGTCGAATAAGTCGAGTAAATTTACGCTGTTTATATTTTTCCGTCTCCCCCAGTTTTATCAGATTTATTCGGTTATTTTATAGAACTTATATGAATGGTAGTTATATTCATACTGTAGTTTTATAGTTTTACTAAACATAGTTTATGGACATAGTTTAAAAAGAAAAAAATGGCACAAGCACGTGTTCATGGAGCAGAAAATATATTTTAGGGTAAAACCAACCATTTTATACATAATTATCGTGAAATTAACGAGCGAGGGGCTTAGCATTCCGGAGATATGTATACACTTAACGTAAATCTTAGTGAGATTCAGCGTGACAAAGTGTATGTCAGTCATGGACAAACTGTGGCTTGTGAGCCTCATGCGGCGCATTTGGCTTTCTGAATGGCATGCCTAATTCCAAACTTGCCTTGAATTTTTTAGTAGTGGGGCCTCCCTTATGATGAACCACATCCTATGTGGCCCACTGCTCGAAAAAGGTTGCCCATGCCTGGCGTATGACAAGGCTGGCCTTTTGAATTAAGGGTATAATTCATCTGGTACGCTTTCAAACAGTTTTCACCTACCCAAATTTCTCGATCCGAGGCTATGCTAGATGACACTTGACTAAGATGCCACGCAATGGGATCGAACCTGGGGCATAATGGTTGCGAAGCGAACTTCTTAACCATTCGTCCATGTTGTGCCCATAAGGTTTTGTAAATAAGTAAATAAGGATGTTACATAAGAATGCTGGCACGGGACCGCCAGCGATGGAAGGCGCTGGGGGACATGTTCGGCTATACGCATGACGATGCTTTGGGATCGCTGGCTTAGGATGAGCCCGGACTCGTCGAGTATGAGCAAGAAGAAGAAGAAATACTTAAGAATGCCATGATTCAGAAACATTCTATAGACAAGAGAAGAGAAGGCAGCATTATTTGTCATTCTTTATGGTATATCATAGCTATGATTTTACTTTGGATTTATTTAAATATTAATTACTACTACTATAGCCATCTGAAAACATATTTGCTGTCGGATACATCAATTAACTCAACATTTGTTTATATTTTACTCTCATCATTCTTGTGTTTCGTTTCATTTAATATATACTCTTTTCAGAGACAACCTTTTGAAAGTTGACCCGAGAAGGATCTGAACACAGGATGTGAATTAAATACATAACATTTAAAACGTCCTTTACCGCCTTTCTCACTCACCGTCCTGAATTAGTTATATATATTACTAGCAAAACACCCCACTTCTGCCATCTTATTAGTCAATGTCTATAAATTTATGAATGATACGAACTCGCGCAGACATTTGATTGCGCGCGGCTCATTTATATATATATATATATATATATATATATATATAACAATGTCTGTATGTCTATCTAAGTGTCTGTCATGTAGAGACTAAATATTGTTGAATTAAATAACATATATATGTATATATATATATAAAGAGAGAGAGGTAGAGAGAGAGGGAGAGGTAGAGAGAGAGAGAGGTAGTGAGAGAGAGAGAGAGAGAAAGAGATGTGATTAATTGGGAAAGAAGAAAACAGTCCTAATCTATAGATGAAGAGAAGCGCTTAGTGAATGTACAGACGTAATGGTAAATTATGTAGACATATATACTACAGATTTCTATTCATATATGGTATATATAATATATATATATATATATATATATATATATATATATATATATATATATATATATATATATATATATATATATATATATATATATATATATATATTATATATATATACCATAGACAAACATACTTATCTTTAAGGAAGAGATAAATGAAATACTTACAGAAATTACTATTACCACTGGTTCTCGACTTTGTTGTCCATTTCCATGTTGGTAATTTTGTAGTTGTGGTTGTTGTTCTTACTGTTGTAGTTGTAAGTTGTTCAGTTGTAGTTGTAGGTTGTCTAGTTGTAGTTGTTGTTGTAGGTTGTTTAGTTGTAGTTGTTGTTGTAGGTTGTTTAGTTGTAGTTGTAGGTTGTCTAGTAGTTGTGGTTGTTGTTCTTGTTGTTGGTGTGTGTGTTGACGCTCCTGTCCAAGCTGTAGGTGTCATTGTTGTGGTTATATTGCTGGTGATAAATGGCCATCGGCTGTCATCACAGTGGAAAACAATTGGAATATTCTGGTGCTTGACTTTCGGTCGAATCTGATTGTTATAATCCCAGACCTTCATGTAAGTATCTGCGAGGGTTTTACCGTAGAAGGCAGTGTCACTACGAGTTAAGTTCATCAGCCCTATACATTCTGTGTATCTCGGTGGGTTGGAACCTGGAACTAAGCAAGATGGCCGGCATATTCTTCCACATTGTTCCGAAACTGTTAAAAATACCAGACTAAATTCTTTTTCGGGGTTTTTGATACCGATATAAGCTAGATCTGACGATACAGCTAATCTACGATCCACTATCACCATTTCTTCATAATTTCCAAAATAATTGAGGCCACTAGCTTGAACATTCACTCTCCCTGCTGGTCCACAACACTTACGCATTCGACAAGTGGAATTACTAGACGAGGAATTTTTGGATAGACTGTTGTCGTATATATCATTCAATAAGTTTGGTTGACCATTTACGATTGGGAAATTTCCAAATCTCATCGTATCGTAAGGTCGTTCGTAAATGATTTCTATCGGAATATATACCCATTCTTTTAAATCACATTTACGGTTGATACAAAACATATTTTGAAAGGGAATGAGGGCATTACATCCAGTTGAGTTCCTTGTTGTCGTTTGATATCTTCCATTATGGCAGGTTAAATACGGACTAGGATAAAATTTTGAAGCTTCAAAACATGGCATTTCCAGTATAGTATAGTCATATAAAGAAGTATAATCAAAAGTTTGAGTTAGTTTTAGGGCATCAGCAATCGTTATATTCTTCAGGCCAATACTTTGGTCAGGAGCATAAACTGATAAACCATAATTTAAAGGATAATCTGTCGCTGGATCGATATTGTATTTCTTTTGGTTTTCATTGAAGCGTGTCATAATAAGATCTATATAACTATGGATTAGCCAGAAAACCGGGTCCATTGGAGAAGTTTCTGGTTGACCCAAATGTCCTCCAACAAAATTGTGTATAGAATTATGGTAAAATTCCAAATTGTATTTACCAATGGCATTTGGCTCTGTGATGTCTCCAAGTCTATTTCGACTGAGAATATTTTTGATATCAGAAGTGGTTGGTAAGTTATTGATAACACCACCATTCCTTATCAAAGGACCAGCTGGGGTGGTCCAATTAGCAAACGGACCACAATTGACTATACCATTGATATTTCCCAAGAACTTGTCTGTCCAGATAATGGAATCTCGGGGTTCAGCAAGGCTGCTATCAAGAGTTGGATCCCAATATGGAATTGTCACACCTGGCACCTTTTCATCAAGAGCTTTTTCCATCCTGAAGAAATATAAAAAACAACAAAACAAACATTACAAATCAGTACATCTATGATATTGTCGAGGATGATGATGACGACCACGATGATGGCAATTATGATGATGGCAATTATGATGATGGTGATGATGGTAATGATGGCAATGATGGTGATGATGGTAATGATGGTGATGATGGTGATGATGGTAATGATGGTGATGATGGTAATGATGGTGACGATGGTGATGATGGTGATGATGGTGATGATGGTGATGATGGTAATGATGGTAATGATGGTGATGATGGTGATGATGGTAATGATGGTGATGATGGTAATGATGGTGACGATGGTAATGATGGTGATGATGGTAAAGATGGTAATGATGGTAATGATGGTGACGATGGTAATGATGGTAATGATGGTAATGATGGTAATGATGATGATGATGGTGATGATGGTAATGATGGTAATGATGGTGATGATGGTAATGATGGTGACGATGGTAATGATGGTGATGATGGTGATGATGGTAATGATGGTAATGATGGTGATGATGGTAATGATGGTGATGATGGTAATGATGGTAATGATGGTAATGATGGTGATGATGGTGATGATGATAATGATGGTAATGATGGTAATGATGGTGATGATGGTGATGATGGTAATGATGGTGATGATGGTAATGATGGTGATGATGGTAATGATGGTGATGATGGTAATGATGATGATGATGGTAATGATGGTAATGATGGTGACGATGGTGATGATGGTAATGATGGTAATAGTGGGTATTGATATTTTTTGCAATAGAGCAGCGGTCGCCAACCTTTCGGACCTCACGGACCACTAAATTCATAATTTTAACTCCTGCGCACCACTAAATTGAATTAATGGTCAATGGTTGAAACAATACTTAAGTGTATGTGTGACATATTGTCGATAGATGATACATATGTGAACATTCTTTCATGGATGTTAGTTTTTTACTGAGGGGAAACATTTTTTAGAGGCGTTATAAATATATTTTAACCGATTATGTGGATTGGCAGTATCGGTAGAGGGTCGGACGCCATGCTTTCCAGCATAGTTACGTCCCTTTACGATCTGAGTTCAAATCCCGCCGAGGTTGACTTTGCCTTTCATCCTTACGGGGTCGATAAAATAAAGTACCAGTAATGCACTGGGTAATTGCTGGCCTTGTGCTTAAATAGAAACAATTATTAATAAAACATAAAAAATTGCAAATCATGTCCACATTTTTCTGCGGACCCCCAAAAGTTATTTTCGGACCACCTGTTGACGACCGCTGCAATAGAGTGATGTGGTGTTGGTTATATAAATGATGAAATATCATCAACAATATTATTTGGTGTCATCTCGATCAACACCATCCATGGGCTTGCACCTAGAAAGTACCTCTCCTGCCTACGTCCGGTCCGCGAATCAAACTCACGACTTTACGATCGTGGGACCAACATCTTTACTGCTGAGCCACATACCTTCACTATCACCCCGCACACAAACGCACACGCATATACAAATACATATATAACACACACATACACGCGTTTGCAGAATCATGTTTTAAAAAAGAACTGGTGAGAAAGTATATAGTAAACAAAAAGTTAAGAAAAGAAATGTTAGAAAATATATCTGACATGGAAGAGAATATCCATGGCCCCTCAACTCCCGGTGGAGTGATAGGGGCGCCGTCATGATGCACAGCGTGTTTTGGGTATTTAAAACCTGGTGCAGTCCTTCTCTCTCCAGGTCTGAATACAGCTGATTTCTTTGAGACAAAGAGAAGAGAAAGAGGGCGTGAGAGAGAAAGTGAGGGAGTGGGAGTGAGTGAGGAAGAGAGAGTGAGTGAGAGAGAGTGTGTGAGGGAGAAAGAGTGAGAGCAAGCGAGAGAAAGAGAGAGTGAGAGATTGAGTGTGACGGAGAGGGAGAGTGAGGGAACAGATCGACCCAAGCACTGGATTGGTATTTTATTTATCCACCTCGAATGGATGAAAAGCTGACTTGGGCCGTATACGAACTCAGCACGTAGAGAGCAGGAAGGAATACCGTGAAACACTTTGTCCAATATATTAACGGCTCTGTCCATTTACCGCTTCTAAGAAAATGAATGTTATATGAAATAAATGGCAAATGAAAGAGAGACCATACTTACATATTAAGGTAGATTCTATGCCAAGCTAGAAAAGAAGGGCCAGCGTGTGCGCTTCTAACAGGAGAACCACTGTGGAGGAAGGCGATCGCATCATAAACATTTGGAGTCACAGTCTAAATAGACAAAGGGGAAGAAGGAAAACATCATTAGTTAACGTAGAATGTGTGTAGAATTTCTTACTGCAAGTTACAGTCTTGTAGTTGGCAGTATCGGTAGAGCGTCAGACACTATGTTTTGCAGCATAGAATTATGGCCCTTTACGTTCTGAGTTCAAATCCCGCCGAGGTTAGCTTTGTATTTCATCTTTACAGGGTCAATAAAATAAAGCACCAGTAATGCACTGGGTTATTGCTGGCCTTGTGCCAAAAGTAGAAAAACTATTATCATCATCATGATGATGATGATGATCGTGACGACTTTTATGATCTTCATTATGACGACCCTCATGATCTTCATCTTCCTCCTTCATTAGTTTCAACACACGGTCTTAGATCAAATTCCTTGCTAGACAAGTACAACATTCGAGATAATTAGTCATCTGAAATGAAAAAAACAAAACAAAAAAAAACAAAAAAACCTACCGTATCTTGTTTCAACAGATTAATAGCGCGGTGGAAATCATATCTTTCTTTTAGACTGAGCATTCTATATTCCTTCCTTACACCCCTTTGCACGAGTGGACTGGGAAGATTTGTTTTATTCACAAAATGATTTACGTCATTCTTGGTTATGTTGGGGTTAGACCATCCTTTGAAACGTGGATAATTAATTACAGTTTTATCAAAGCAATATTTCTGCACGCTTTGGCCGTTTTTTAAATCGAACGTATGGTAACAATTTTGTAATACCATCAAGAATTGGAAAGATTTCACACAGACAACGGACAACATTAGAATTAACGCCAAGTACTTCATTTTAGGTGTTATTTTAATCTGAAAAAATAAATAAAAGTAAAAACTAAATATATAAATATATATTGTAAACCAAAAAACGAACGCTTTTAATTTCAGCCATTATATATATATATATATTAATTCAAAATATTAACAAAATAGATATTCTTGTGATCAAGTATATTTTATTATACATATTTCAACAGTACGTCCTCATCAGATAAAATAAGATGATGCATGACATACCCTGACATAGTAGATGGTTAAGATTCAGTCATGGTAGTCATTTTAAATATATATATATATATATATATATATATATATATATATATATATATATAATGGAAAAGAATGAAACGAAATTTCATTTCTCACTCTTAGTACGGCTGATACTTAAATGTAAATATGTACACGTACATACATATATGTATACAGACGTACAGTACTACTGTACATACATATATGTATACAGACGTACAGTAGTACTGTACATACATATATGTATACAGACGTACAGTAGTACTGTACATACATATATGTATACAGACGTACAGTAGTACTGTACATACATATATGTATACAGACGTACAGTACTACTGTACATAAATATATGTATACAGACGTACAGTACTACTGTACATACATATATGTATACAGACGTACAGTACTACTGTACATACATATATGTATACAGACGTACAGTACTACTGTACATACATATATGTATACAAACGTACAGTACTACTGTACATACATATATGTATACAGACGTACAGTACTACTGTACATACATATATGTATACAGACGTAAAGTACTACTGTACATACATATATGTATACAGACGTACAGTACTACTGTACATACATATATGTATACAGACGTACAGTACTACTGTACATACATATATGTATACAGACGTACAGTACTACTGTACGTCTGTATACATATATGTATGTACGTATACATATTTACATATATATAAAGAGTCGGGACCCGATGTTTGAAACGGCAAGAGCTCAGCTGTCGGGTCCCGATTCTGTATAATGTTAGTCATACTCTACTACCCCAAGTATCGAGTACTCTGATGAGTAATGGTCTAACTAGTTTCAAACTGCTTCTATCCTAATATATATATATATATATATACATATATATATATATATATATATATATACATACACTATTATCGTAGACGACAGACGAGGGCTCGGAAAATATGATGTTATGTGTTCTCGTGTATTTTCAAACAGTTTGCAGTATTTAAAAGGCACAAACGTTGCCCAATAATCCGGTGGCACGTCGTGTCCTTAAGCAAGACAGTGTATTTTACATTGTTCCAGGTACCATATATACAAGTATATAAGTCAAGCTATATACATATATATATATATATATAGAGAGAGAGAGAGAGAAAGACTGACAGAGTTGATCACACACTATATTGCCATATAGAGAATACGTGTTGCATAGAAAGAGATATAATGTTAAGCTTCCATACCTAAAGCCCCCACCAGTAAATAAAACACCCTAGAAAAAGAAAACTAAAAAACGAACGAAAATCTAAAGCCGTTCTTTACTTACGCTTGGTCAATTTGTGTTGTTTCGTATCAAATATCTTTTCTTTAATAACGTTTAAGTAAAAATACACACCGTATTTATAGGGATTCAGACCCCGATTCTCCACCTTCTTTTTTTAATTTTTATGAACCTTTTATTTATTCAAATATTTATCTATTAATCTTTTGTTAATTATTTCATTGAGAAATATACCTTAGCTTGAGGAATTTGCGATTCACGTGAACATATTTATATAAAAGAATAAAGAAGATAATTGTTCTATCAGCAAGAGAAAATATTTTATTGTTCTCTATTTTGAGTTAACGGTTGATTTCCGGCACTTGTCAATCATGTTCTCACGCTTTCATTTTCTTGTTTGACTTCTATGTATGTATGTGTATGTGTGTGTGTGTATGTATGTATGTAGTTTTATGTAATATAATGCATGCTTATTTTACGCTAGTATCTCGTGTCTTCATGTGTGACTACAAAATTGTATTGTGTATCCACGAGGCCAAACACGTGTGCTGACCGACAGAGGTCATTGGTGACCCAAGAGCTATTTCCTCGCCTTCACACTGCGGAAGTAGATGGCAAATTGATATTCCTTAAGAATTTGACCCCAAAACTCCAGATTTCGGTTACTTGGCCACAATTTGAACTTTAGATCATACGGAGCCGAAACAATATTATAAGCAAGTCTTCTACAATTCTTGTCACTCCATAGTCTTTTTTACTACTACTACTACTACTACTACTACTACTACTACTACTACTACTACTACTACTACTACTAGAGAAGCGCAAACACTTTTTTTAAA
>OZ024743.1:94383117-94405617 GCA_964016885.1 Eledone cirrhosa
CGGATACAACATGGAGATAGCAATTGCTTTGGTAGTCAGGGTTACTTAGATTAGGTTCAATAATGGTTTCTTATATAGGCACAAATCCAGCAATTTTGGGGGAGGGGAAAGTCGATTAAATCGGCCCCAATACGTTACTGGTGCTTTATTTTATTGACCCCGTAAGGATGAAAGGCAAAGTTAACCTCGGCGGGATTTGAACTCGGATCATAAAGGGCCGTAACTCCATGTTTCAAAGCATGGCGTCTGATTCTCTACCAATACTGCCAATCCAACACCATGAACAAACATAATAATTATTTCTACTTTAGGCACAAGGCCAACAATTATCCCAGTTTATTACTGGTACTTTATTTTATCGACCCCGTAAGGATGAAAGGCAAAGTGAACCTCGGCGGGATTTGAACTCAGACCGTAAAGGGACGTTCTGAGAACAAACATAATAATTGTTTCTACTTTAGGCACAAGGGCAGCAAATACCCAGTGCATTACTGGTACTTTATTTTAGAACAAACATAATAATGAAGTCTATTAATACTTACTTTTAGGTGTTGGTTTTGTTGTCTGTGGCCAATACACACGTGTTGTTGTTGTAGGTGTTGTCCACCTTGTTGTAGTAGTAGTAGTTGTTGTTGTTGTTGTCGGTACTGGTGTTGTTGTTGTGGTTGTTGTTGTTGTTCGAACTGGTGTGGTCGTTGTTGTAGTCACATTACTGCTGGTAAATGGCCACCGGCTGTCATCACAGTGGAAAACAATTGGAATATTCTGGTGCTTCAGTTTCGGTCGAATCTGGTTGTTATAATCCCAGACCTTCATGTAAATATCTGCGAGGGTTTTACCGTAGAAGGCAGTGTCGTTACGAGTTATGTTCAAAAGTCCTATACATTCTGTGTATCTTGGTGGGTTGGAACCTGGAACTAAGCAAGATGGCCGGCATATTCTTCCACATTGTTCCGTAACTGTTAGAAATACGAGAGCAGCTCCTTTTTCGGGGTCTCTGATACCGATATAAGCTAGATCTGATGATACAGCTAATCTACGGTCCACTACCACCATTTCTTCATAATTTCCAAAATAATTGATGCCACTGGCTTGAACATTCACTCTTCCTGCTGGTCCACAACACTTACTCGTCCGACAAGTAGAATTACTGGACGAGGAATTTTGGGATAGACTGTTGTCGTATATATCATTCAATAAGTTTGGTTGACCATTTACGATTGGGAAATTTCCAAATCTCATCGTCTCGTAAGGTCGTTCGTAAATTATTTCGATCGGAATAAATGCCCATTCTTTTAAATCACACACACGGTTGATACAAAACATATTTTGATAGGGAATGAGAGTATTACAACGAGTTGTTGATTTAGATTTTGTTACACATCTACCATTTTCGCATGTTAAGTATCGAGGATTACAAAGATTTGGATTGTAAGTACAATTTCCAAGTAAGTAATTATATTCATATCTGTAAATACCAGTGTAACTTTGAGTTACTTTTAATGCTTCTGCGACTGTTAAATTCATAATGCCAATACTTTGGTTGGGAGCATAAATATCTAAACCAAAATTCGAAGGATAATCTGTTGCAGGATCGATGTTGTTTTTCCTTTGGTTTTCATTGAAACGTGTGTGAACAAGTTCTACATAACTGTGAAGTAGAAAGAAGAAAGGATCCATAGGTGCAGCTGGAATCATAGCCATAAGTCCTCCAACAGAAACGTGCATAGAATTATGCATAAATTCAAAGTTATAGCGTTCGAGTGCGTTTGGTTCTGATATTTCTTCGAGTTTCGTTCGAGTGAGAACATCTTCGATATTACGATGTGTTGGCAAAGTTGTACTGAAACCTCCATTCCTTACTAGATGACCAGATGGTGTGGTCCAATTAGCAAACGGTCCACGATTCACAAATCCATTGACTGTTCCCATGAACGTGTCCGACCAGATAATGGAATCTCGAGGATTAGAAAGAGAAGCATCAAGAGTTGGATCCCAAAATGGAATTGTTACAGTTGGTACTTTTGTACGAAGAGCATCTTCCATCCTGAAATTTAAAAATAAAAACCACATTAACATATTTCTAATGACATATTTAATGAATGAAATATTACGAGGGATTTATTTAAATTATCAATTATTTTAATTATTAAGATCGTATTTGTTTCAAAGCTTATCTAACGGGCTTAAATAAAATTTATATAAAATTCTCCGAATTGAGAGATCACAGCTCCGATACTATAGGCATGTGGTAGGAATGTCTCAGGAAAGAATCGCTGGACAGATTTTACGGCCAAAACCAACCGACAGGAGGCCCAGGAGTAGACCCGAGCAAGAAAAACCCATGAGCTTGGCTGGTCTCGCTTGAGGATCCAACCCTCTCAAGAAGAAGAAGAAGAAGAAGAAGAAGAAGAAGAAGAAGAAGAAGAAGAAGAAGAAGAAGAAGAAGAAGAAGAAGAAGAAGAAGAAGAAGAAATATGAGGTGTAAATCAATATTCAATTTCATTGCTTACATTTTCACATATATTCTGTGCCAGGTGAGGAATACAGGACCATTGTGAGCATTTCTGGCAGTCGCACCTGTATGGAGGAAGGCGATAGCATCGTAAACATTTGGTTCCATGCTCTGTAAGATAAAAGAAGAGATAAGAAACATTAAAACACAACATGGAGGGAGGCAATAACATTGTAAACATTTGATGACATCATCTGTAAGATAAAATAAGTAACGTAAACATTAAAATCATTACAACACAAGATTTATTTTAAATTATTTGAGATGTTTTGGTTTTGATGTTTCTAAGGAAAGGAAGTCGAACATTTTAGATAAAAAACGTAAGCCTTACTTTTCATATTAAGTATTTCTGAAATATTTTGTAAGTTGAGAGAAAGAAAGTCAGAACGAAAGCTATAGGAAATTAACAGCCCTAGTACTGAACTGGTACTTTATTTATCGACCTCAGTAGGATGTAAGACACAGTTGACTTATTTTATATTAGAAATATAAGCGCCAGAGAACCTAAGCGAATATCGACATCTGAACGACTTTGTCAATTCGCCATATTGTGTTAAAACAAAATAAAAATAAAAAAACCCTTCTTACTTTCTTTTATTTTTCAGATGAATTCTACGGTGAAAGATTGCGCTGCATGGCGAACTCTCCACTTTCCACTGAAACTGAGGGATCCGCAGAAAACGTACAAGGGTTCTCTAAAGAAATCTCTTTAAGCATGTCATATTGATCACCACCAGAGGTGTGATATGTCCTCTGATCAGGTGATCTGGTGACATACCATCTGTCAATTTCCTCCTTCGAGAATGAATGGAGGACTGTTGATGAAGACAAAAGTCCGGGGAAGAAATGTAGTATGGTAACACTGAAACCAGAACAAAATTAGACATACTCTTGCTTTAGTCGTGTTTGCCTATCTTACGTTTTTCTCGTCAGTTACCAGCGAGCCTACGATAGATGTGGACAGCCCCTTTCATAAATCTTCGTTAACGAAGTAAAGTCATGATACTAGTTTAGTAAAATATCAAAGTCTGTCAGTACTCTGAACTTCTCTCAATAATATTCATATAAAAAAATAGAACCTTACCGTATCTTGTTTTAGAAGATGAATACTACGGTGGAAATCATATCTTTCTTGTTCACTGAGTTGTCTATATTCCTTCCTTACTCGGAGCATTTTCAAATGATTTGGTTGTGATGTTTTTAGTTCATCGGTTGGTAGATTATAATTTAGATAGTTTGTTGTCCAATTAGGACATATTTTCGCCATTTGGAGCTGACCAACGCAATAATTCCATATATTGGCCTTCTTTTCAATTGGTGGATTTGTCGATTTGCATACATTCTCAAAACAGTTTGGAACATAGCTACCTATTTCTGGAACATAATACTGTATATCTGACTTCACGTAAACAAAAGCCAGCAATATGATGAATGCTAGGTACAGACGATTCATTGCTGAAAATAAAATAAAATTGATACATACAAATTTGAAAATATAATTTGAAAATAAAAGAAAATATAGACATACACATTTGAGCCCTCTATTTATACTTATACACTTTATAAACTGCACTTATATTTGACAATCCACACACGTGCCTCTTTTTATGGCTTACATAAGGAATACGGATAGCAGACACGAACCCTTTCAGGGTCTCTGAGCAATGGAAGAATTGGAGCCCCAGCATGATACTTGTAACAAGGTTGAGTCCGTTTAAGGAATCGAAAGTGTTTGTATTAAGATTGCTAGATTTCTTCAATGGTGATTCAATGTGGCAATTATTATATTTTCGTTTGCTGTTACTATTACAATTTTCTGGAGACTTTTGAGGTGGTGTTTATGAAGAAACTATCGGAGTTATTTGAATTATCTCTACAATCCTCACGAAATTATTTCAAAATAATTAGCCATTTTGTCTCTATTGTGGGGTCGTTTACAATTGCTAACGTCTCTCTTGGGAATCCAGTCAGTTCTGTAAAGAGCGTTGTTTTAAATTATTGGACCTATTGTAGTATATTACTGGTATATATTTAACCAAGCGTAATGTAAGTTAAATCAAAGGTAACCAGAAACATCTATGAATTGATTTAAATATCAATAACTTCATAATGTCTTGACAGTAGAAAGACATGGAGATGGTGTTGTATAAATTAGAACTTCAGTTATGATATTGCTGTATGAACTTGTCATATTACAGTAAGACTCTTACCTTCAGTTGGTTCTTAACACTTCCAGAACAATGTAGCTTGACAAAGTGATATGAATTCGTAATAATTGCAATATATATAGAGAGAAATAGATCCTATGAGATATTAATTAATTCAATAGCTATTGTTCTAATTAGTAATTAACTAGCGTTGACATATGCACATATATTTTTTCCTATTTGGCATACCTTTCCCACCCTAACAGTTGTTCACATTGTACTTTGTTTAGTCACCATTTCATTCGCTATAACACGTGCAGTGAACTGTCAGTTTCATAAATTATATACATTGTGATGCATATTTGCTGCAAGATGTTAAACAGGTTATTCAAGTTGGTAGATAGTGAAATTTTGTAACTTTTAGTTTTACAATAATTGTTTCTTTTCTTGTGCATCCTCCACTCAATCTTCTTGGAATAGTTTCAAGGAAGTAATTGAAATAAGAAAAAAAAACACCTATTATTTCATATATGATTTTTTTTTTTTTTTTGTACTCATGCAGATCATTATTTTTAGCATTATATAAATAAATATCCAAAACATAAACATACACATACCGACCATAATTAAATATGGAATGATATGCGATGGGGCCCTACTACAGCCCCGGCGGTCAGAATGGAGAAGGCCTTTCCCCGGAGGACGGAAAGGGAGACGCGCTGGAAAAGCCACTCCAACTCGCAAGGCTCACACCTGCGGCTGGTCAGCTCAGCGCCTATGGTGGTGAGTAGGAAGGTAGCCCTAGGGCCGAGGACACCTGAAGTCTCCACTGCCAGGGGTACAACTGCAAACCTGTCGGATAGCGACCGGTATTTGAGGAGTTTAGCCTCCTCAGCCCGACGTGCAGCAGAACCTGGGTTAGTCGCAGACTGCACCAGGTTGCGGCTGCAGAAAGTATCGGTGCAAGTGGCATCCCAGACGAGAGGTTTACCATCGCGGAACGGGAAGATGGTCATGCCATCTGGCCTTTTGTCGTCCCCTCGGTCCAGCCCCACCGGCTCGAGCTGGCAAGGGAAGCCTGCAGCGTACAAGCTATGCTTTATGACTTCGTTGAGGGCAGCATGGCGTGGAAGGCAGCCGGCACTGTGGCGACAGGAAAGCGGGTGGAGGCCGAAAGAGTCCACGGTGGATCCGCAGCGACATTGGTGTGGCTCGCAGATCCGGAGGCCGAGCCTCAAGGAAACGCCGATGCGCAGGCTATGGTTGTCTAGATGCGTGCCAGTAGAGAAGGATGGCAGGGCTTGGAGCCAGGCACCACTGTAGGGTTTGGAGGCCGCACGAAAACAGACAAGGCGGTGGTGGTGGTCGAGTTGGCGCGTGAGGCTGTCTGAGGCCAGGCTGCACTGGATGGCATCCCAAGTGCTTAGGGGGGGGGACTTGACGTCAACAGGGGAAGAAGGAGGAGGGAGTCTCCTGGGCTAAGTCCCAGCCGGTCCCAGGTCTCACAGGCGGCCTCACGTTCTTTGAACACAGAGGGTTCTATTGTGTTTAGAAGAACCCTGCTGACGAGGACGCGGAACGAGGTTACCGACGAAAGATACGCCGGCAAAGCCAGTGAGATCGAGGACCGGAGGCCAAGGCCGCCATACCTGACAGGTAAAGTAGCCTGTTGCCATCCAATGACGTTGCATATCTCCTCGGCTGCTTCTCGGATACAAGTATCGAGGTCAGCGAGGAGAGATGTGTGGGTGTAGCACGGAGCGCTGCGAAGGGTATAGAGGAGTTTCGGCATGGCGAAGCAGTTCCTGAACAGAAAGAGGGCTGGGTGGCCGTCGATCAAGCTCAGTCGGCTCGTGAGAGTCTGGAGTTGTTGAAGCCTGGACCTGATGTTGGAACGGATGGACGGCGGGTTGATCGGTGACCTGAGGATGAGGACATCCTCTTTGGGGGTCACCTGTACCTGGTGGAGAATGGATCGCACGTCCGAGACGGAGGCTGCAAAGTTCTCAGCATTGTGGCTGACATTCACCACCTCCGACTTGGACGAGTTGACCTGGAGGCCGATTCCCGCCAGGGAAGGAACCACCGATTGTAGGTCATGGCAGACAGTCTCTACGGGCCCGCCCAACGTAGCATCATCCAGATACCAAACATTGAGAGAGGCCATGATACTCCGAGCGATGCGGTCTATACCAAGGGCAAACAGGCGGGGTCCCAAAGGGTCGCCCTGTTGGACCCTAGTGGCAGAAGGTATGACCGTATCAGCAGCAAGGAGCATGCTCGGGGCTCCATACGACAGGTAAGCCATCAGATAGGCAGAGGGGGCTAGGCTGAGGCAGGCATCGAGGAGATGGTCTCAGCATAAGCAGTTGAAGGCATTCCTTATGTCAAGCTTGACAAGGCGGTGCCCGGAGTGCCTGGATACCGGTTCCGGTGGGCAGCTGTTAAAGAACTGCCTGGTTGCATGTGTGGCCTCCTCACAGCCACCGGACACGCCGACACCCAGTTGCACCGTACTGAACTCCTCACCCAATTCGGGTGTTATGGAACTGCAGACCACCTTGGCAGCCAGCCTCCGGAAGACATTGCCCACGGCAATGGGGCGTATGCCACCCTCTTTCTTCCTGAGAGCGGTGATGCTCACATGTTAAAACATCGCCAATGTTAAAATGCAATCGTTGACTACTGTGATGATTTATCCACCATTTTCACTACCGCATTTATTACACACACACACATGCGTACACACACATACGTACACACACATGCGTACACACACGAGCGCACACTAGCGCGCGCTAACACACACACACACACACACACACACACACACACACACACACACACGCACACACACACACACACACACACACACACACACACACACACACACACACACACACACACACACACACACACACACACATACAACCCCCCCCATATATATATATATATATTAATATTAAAATCTGATTCTCACAAGACGCAAACACCTGAGAGACCTGCTCCCGGCTCGGATTTTCTGAGCGCTGACTGTGACTCAGATCACCCTCTGGCTTGCTGCAATCTCTGTTGAAGCACAGAGACCAACCCACCAGAGCAACGCTGCAAACATTGAGATCAGCTAGGAACAACACACAAATGACTACTGGTTACAGGAATGTGAAGGCATTCAGCTGTCATTTGACACAGGTAACATTCGGTGAATGTATGAGAGCATCAAGAAAGCCCAACCCAGAGCAAGAAAGCTTCACTCAAATCCAGAAGAGGTGATGTCATCAATGGCAAAAGAGAGTAGTTGGAGAGATGGGTGGAACATTACTCCGAACTCAGTGGCATGGAAAACAGCATCTCGGACAACGATGCGAGACACCGTGGAACAACTACCCACCGTGGTGGAGCTAGATGCATTTCTGACTGATGAATAACTGTGTTGAGCCATCGATGGCTTGCCTGCTGGGAAGGCACAGGGATCGAACAGCATTCCCCCAGAGGTCACCGGGTGTGCAAAAAGAGTGCTACTTAACCATCTGCTGAAACTAATGTTTCAATGTTGGGAGGAGGTAACAGTCATGAGAGACCACAACATTGTCACCCTCTATAAGAAGAAAGGGGACAGAAGCGACTGCAATTGCAGCCGAGGCATCTCGCTACTAAGCATCATGATCCTGTACAGATTACAGAAAATCGCTGAGAAGGTACACCCCGAATCTCAGTGTGGTTTCAGGTCAGAATGCTCTACCATCGACATTATCATCTCCCTTAACATCTACAGAAGTGCCGAGAGCAAAGGGAACCACCATACATCACCTTCGACCTAATTAGTAGGTTTTCCTCTAAGACCCCTTAGGATAGTCCAGTCGTTTCGTGCAGATATGAAAGGTGTCGTTCAATTTGATGGCTCTTCTTCAGAGGCATTTAAAAAATGCGGCGGTGTGAAGCAGGGCTGTGTGTTATCCCCCACCCTCTTTGGCATATTCTTTGCATCATGCTAAAACATGTATTTGGAATGTCAACTGAAAATGTCTACCTCCATACCAGACAGAGGGGAAGTTGTTTCGTCTGTCAAGGCTGAAAGTGAAATCCAAAGTTCGTCAGGTACTCATCAGAGAAATACTGTTTGTGGATGACACAGCATTAGCAGCGCACTCTGAGAAGCAAATGCAGCACTCCATGAACAAATTCTCGAGGGCCTTCCAGGAATTCAACCTGATCATTAGTCTAAAGCAAACCAATGTACTGGGCTAAAGTGTCAAGCACCCCCTTACCATCAACAACCGTGAGCTGGAGGTGGTCTACGAATACATCGACCTTGGATCCACCATCACTGACAGCCTCTCTCTGGACCCCGAGATTAGTAGGAGAGTTCGACGAGCAACCTCCACATTTGCCAGGCTGGCGAAATGAGTCTGGGAGAACAGAAAACTAACCAGAATTGCTGTCTACAAAACGTGTCCTCAGGACGTGACTTTACGGCAGCGAGACATGGAGCCTCTACTCCAGACAGGAGAGGCGTCTCAATGTCTTCCTGCTTCGTAGCCTGAGACGCATTCTAGATATCAAGTGGACCGACCGGGTCACCAACATTGAAGTCATCAACCGCGCCAACATACCCAGTATATACACGCTGCTCAAACGGCGCCGTCTGCGCTGGCTCGGTCACGTACATCGTGTGCTGGACGGGAGGATACCAAAAGACCTATTATATGGGGAACTGGCCACAAGAGCACGAAGTGATGTCATCCCCATTTCAAAGACGTCTCTAGGAGGGATATGTATCAATTGATCTGGGCATTCAGAGATGGGAGGATGTCGCTAATGATCGCCCACAATGGAGTCGAGTACAGTGCAAAGGGATGGGCTAAGGAAAGAGAAACTGAAATTTGCCTCCGAAGAAAAGCGTGCTCGAAAAAAGAACAACGCAGTAGCACTGGATGAGAGCATCTACAAATGCATGCACTGTATACAGGACTGCCACTACTGTGTGGGCCTGTACAGCTACAGCAGACACTGCACCTCCATCAGCAGCTGACACAAATTTCTCCAGGCGCAGATACATGCTGTTTTGAGACCGATGCAAATGGCAGTATATATATACCGTCGAAGACGCTACCTTTTTTCTAAAATAAGTCTCAAAATACCATGAGTCCTGGAGGCCCAAGGTTATTTATTATTTAATTCTTTTTTTTATTTATTATATACTAAACCATCCGTGACCCATTAGGTCATGTTCACTTTACAATATAAAAAAAAATCATGTTCACTTAAAAATAATTTTTAAATAATTAAAATATACACATTCATGTATACATCGCTATTTCAGAGCACCAATACTAATATATAATTGTTGCTGCACCGGCAATCGTTGTGTTTAATCATCTCCTAAATATTACTGGAATTCTATAAGAATCCAGCTGCTATAATTTCGGCAAAGGTAGGGGAGTGTGTAGTCTTGATAAACGCCAACCAGCGAGAAACAGACTGTCGATCAATCTCCCTTCATTTTTGCCGAAAATAAGCAAGTGACATAGCCACTACTTTAAAACTGATATCGAATAGTCTTCTAAATGTTTTTAATTAACATACAGTATATTGCCAAATATACTATACATACATTCATATATACATCGCTATTTCAGAGCACCTATATATATATATATATATATATATATATATATATATATATATATATATATATATATATATATATATATATATATATATATATATATATATATATATATATATATATATATATATATATAGCGGCGATGAATTAGTTTTGCGAGGTTTTTTATATGAAATCGTGTGTCGAAACAAATATTGTTGTACTTGGGGAGGGTCATATTTGTGTAATATTGCCAGAATTAATAACAGAACACACTCACTGTTTGGTTGGTTTTCGCTTCTCGCTGTCTTTTATATCGGTAATCTAACTTACTCGGTCCTCAATGTTGCCATTGACTGACCGACGGTCAAAAATAATACAGATACAATATAGACACAAACACATATATATAGTTTATCATAAATCTTTCGTTGCACATCTGCAACATCGTCAGTGGTGTTATATTTTCCTCCTGTTGTGTTGTATGTCTACGCCATTTTTATTCAGTCTGTCTATATATATATATATATATATATATAATATATATATATATATATATATATATATAATATATATATATATATATATATATATATAATATATATATATATATATATATATATATATGTTTTTAAATAACATACAGTATATTGCCAAATATACTGTATGTTTAATTAATATATATATATATATATATATATATATATTGTTATACTTTGGGAGGGTCATGTTGCCAATAAGAAACACACGCACCAGTTGCTTTCACTTCAATTTATTATAATAAATTTATAAATTTAGGAATTTATAAATTTCCGGCCGGTTGGCCGGTTCCACAACCAGATGGTTGTTTATATATTGTCAAAGTTCTTTCGTCACACATTCTGTGATCTCTTCAGTGATGGGGATTCTTTTCTTTGTTTTTGTGCTTCTCCTTTGTTCTGTCTTACACCATCTTGTTTCTGTGTGTGACACACACAGAAACAAGATGGCGTAAGACAGAACACCCGCCTTCCCTTGCGTACGGACTGAAGCATACATCCAGTATGTCCTTCTTAACCACTATCTTCCCTCACCCTTCCATACATATAGTCCCGAAAAACAGAATCTCAGAATACCTCTAAATAGCACCTGTTAATGTACTTATATAAGAACCTTTGAATATATTTCGTCGTTGAAGGCGTTAGTTGCCGTAACTCACATTTAATAGTACAAATTAAGCAATTCTCATTTAACAATCAGAATTAACTAGATCGAATTTGACAATAAAAATTAATTAGATTATATTTGACAATTACAAATAATTTATTTTTAACAATGAGGAAAAACAAATTCATATTTAATAATCATAATTAATCAATTCATATTTAACAATGAAAATAACTAATTCATATTTATCAATTATAATTAATTAATTTATACATAACATTCATAATTCTCTAATTCATCATCATCATCGTTTAACGTATAATTTCCACGCAAGCATGGGTTAGACAAGTTGTCCTGTTTGAGGCATGTCGGGTCAGGTGACTGTGTCTTGCTCATACCGAACAGTGTCTGGCTTGGTTTCTACGGATGGATGCCCTTCCTAACGCCAACCACATTTACAGTGAGTACTGAGTACTTTTTGTCGTGACACCTATACGACCACTTTACAGAGTGGACTGGGGACTGAAGCATGGGTGTAAGGGCTTGGGAGGAGGGGTGTGATAAGATGTGAATGGCGTGTTGGGGCGTGGGAGGTGTATGGAAGGGTGAGGGAAGATAGTGGTTAAGAGGGGCATACTAGATGTATGCTTCAGTCCGTATGCAAGAGAAGGCGGGTGTTTTGTATTACTGTATAAGGTCAAAGATCTCTGTCTCGTGCCATTATCTTTGAGAGGTGCAATTGTGCAAGGTCAGCTTTTATCACTTCATCCCAGGTCTTCATGGGTCTTACGACACCATAGCTTCCATCAACTGTGATCGCCCTGCACCTTTTTATACAGCTGTCATCCTTCATACGCATCACATAGCCATACCAACGCAATCTTCTCTCTTGCACAATGTATCTGATCCCTCTTATGTCCAATTTCTCTTTCAGTTCATTTACGCTTTGCCGTGCATGTATATTACTATTACACATCCATTGGAGCATGCAGGCTTCATTTCTTTCCAATCTTCGCAGGTCTTCTGCATACAGTGCCAAGGTCTCACTAACATGTAACATTGTTATTCGTATACATGAATCGTACAATCTACCCTTCATTTAAGGGAACAACATTTTGTAACTAGCAACGGTAGTAACTCCCTGAACTTTCTCCATTCAGTTCTTACTCTGCCTATTGTACCTTTGGAACTTCATCCTCCACTGCTTATTTGGTAACTCGGATAACGGAAACTGCCGACTATTTCTACAAAGCCGTCTGGGTATTTCAAGGGGCTAGTATCCTGTGGACACTTGCTACTTACTGCACCTGTGTATCGACTGCATATAAAATCTACGTTCTTTGATAGACTACCTGAGATCCCACTACATCCCTTGTGTACCCAAGGTTTGCATTTGGGACATAGGATGGAGTTTCTACCTACTCCTTTCATGCACACTGAACAAGGCCATTTCCCTGAGGGAATTAGGGTCCTGTTATACTTTCTACATAAGAACTTTAGTCTTTGACAAGTTAACATTAAGACCTTTTGATTTTAGGCTATGCTTCCAGGTTTGGAATCTCTTCTCTAATTCTGCCATAGATTCAGCTATGGGGATTAGATCATCTGCATACAGATGTTATAGCCTGTAGGGCAATAATTGTTTCTACTTTTGGCACAAGGCCAGCAATTACCCCAGGGCGTTACTGGTACTTTATTTTATCGACCCCGTTAGGATGAAAGGCAAAGTTAACCTCGGCGGAATTTGAACTCAGAACGTAAAGAGCCATAACTCTATGCCACAAAGTATGGTGTCTGACGCTCTACCAATACTGTCAGGAGTGGGCTAAGGATGGAGCCGTGATGCACTAAATTCTTCACTGCAGTTTTTTGTTAATTCTAACCTTGCTCATTGTTCCTCTATACATGTCTTGTACAGCCTTCACAAGTTTGTTTAGCCGACCAAGTCAAACAAAAGCTAAGTAGAGGGGTTTACCTTTAGCTAGGTACTTCACGAGGAAGAGAGTATCCGTGGTACTTTTACCTGGCACAAATCCAAATTGCATTTCATCTAGTTTAACTCGGTCCCTAATTAGCTGTGCGATAATTCTTTTTGTAATCTTCATGACCTGGTCAACCAACTTAATGCCTCTATAGTTTTCTCTGTCCAGACCATCTCCATTGTAATTGTAGCAGTTGACAATGATGCTGCTACGCTAATCATGAGGTATAACACCGTTTTGTATTACTTTGTTTACAATACAGGTGGCTGTGGCGTGATCCACCATTCCACATACTTTCAGCATCTTGGCAACTATTCCCGAAGGTCCAGCTGCTTCCCTGTCTTCATATCTTTGATTGCCTTACTTAATATACTACTACTAGCTTGCACAGCCGGTCCCTCTGTTGAGTCAATTTGGGGCAAACTATCTTCATCCCATTCATTCTCCTCATTTAGTAGTTTTCATTGTGGTACTTCCATGCTACCTTCTTTTCAGCATTAGTGATGGCGAGTACTCCGTTATCATTACGGATGCACTTCTCCCCAGTGACATCACAATTTTCCCTGACACATTGCCTCGCAATCCTGAACACCTCACGCCTTTGATACTCGCGTTGTAGAACATGATTACATTTTTTATCTTCTGCTTCCCTTCTTGTCACCTAGCTTTTCTCCTATTTTTCTGGTAGTGTTCTCTACTTCTCCTATCCCACCATTCTTTCCATATCTGTCTTTTGGCCTTAATTGTCTGCCCCAACACCAAGTCACTCTTCTTCTCTCTAGAGACCTCCCCAACTACAGATGTCGTTTGTCGCCTTTAGTAGGTTATCTTTCAGGAATTCCCGCTGCTCCTCTATACTGTATATCTCTATTTGCTCTTCTTTACTCTTAAAAGCATGAAGCAGCATACCTCTAAATTTGTTACTGGCTGTGGGGTCCTTCAACTTCCACATTCTTCTCCTGCAGGTTGTCCTCTGTCACCGAGTTTGTCTAACCCTAAATATGAGGTCACCAACTATTAGGTTATATTGGGAAGTGCATTCTTCGCAGGGATGGACTTTGTATTTACAACCATTACTCTCTCTCGTCCTCTGGTAAGGCTAGAATCTATCTGGCTGGTATGCTTTCCTGATATAGGTGATCAAGTGATTGTCTCATTTTTATTTTTAAATTTATGTTACAGATAGATAGGTCACTGGCATCACAGAATCCCAGGAGCCTGAAACATTCCTTATTTTTAGTACCAAATCCATAACCACCATCGCAGTGTTATCCAACATGCCCATTTAAGTCACCAGCAATAATTATATAGTCAGCGCCGTTTATTTGGGAGTGCATTAGGGACTCATAGAACCTGTCTTTTAGGACGTCTAGAAGACCAGATTGGAATGCATAAGCAGAAATAATTGACACGGTTGTTCTATTTAGTACTAGTCTAATTTTAATGACTCTGTCGTTCACTGTATTTACAACAGATATTTTATCTACCCATTTTTTTGTTAACATGATCCCTACTCCACCTAACCCGTTGACATTTCCCACCCAGAAAAATTTTGTAGCGTCATTTTTTGCCACAAGGAATCAAGTTGACGCCTCCTCTCCATCTAGTCTCTTGTACACAACATACATTAATTTTATTTCGTTCAAGCATCTCTACAGTCTTACCTGATCGTTCTTTCATCATGTCTACGTTGATGGTATCAGCTCTGAATTTATGGATTTCACCGGAAGGGTGTGGGGAAGAAGAAGATGAAACTTTAAGAAGGAGAGTAGAAGATGAATTGGTGTTGGTTTTGGTTTTCCATGTCTGAAATAAAGAGGAGTTTTTGCGTGGTCGTCCGGAGACGGGAGATAAATTAATATTCGTCTTTGGAGTGCTCCAGGTCTCCAACTCTGTAGTCCATTTATCATACGAAACAGCAATTAGGCCCATAACAATGTTTAGGAGGAGTAATAGTAGCAGAATAAGTAGCTTTTTTAAAAATAGAAATTGGGTTCAGAATGAAACGTATTTTGCGCTGCTGAATTTTGATTGGTCCAAATGGCTATGGTGGTGTGTGGGGGACGGTGGAGGGGAAATGGCAGATTAATATTGATAAGAGGACTGGAGAGTGCCTTTAAAATAAGACTGAGGGGAAAAAGGAACTAGACTCCATGTGACTGAAATTGGGGATAAAGAGAGTGGAAAAGACAATATCTGAAGACCGGTGGAAAAACAGATCGAGAAAATAGAATATTTACTGACTAACAATTAGAATCTACTAATTCTCATTTAACCATCCAAATTCTCTAATTAATATTTAATGATCAGAATTCTCTAATTCATATTTAACCATCAGATTTCTCTAATTTATATTTGACCATCAGAATTATCTAATTCTCATTTAACAATCAGAATTCTCTAATTCATATTTAACCATCAGAATTCTCTAATTTATATTTAACCATCAGAATTCTCTAATTCATATTTAGCCATCAGAATTCTCTAATTCATATTTAGCCATCAGAATTCTCTAATTCATATTTAACCATCAAAATTCTCTAATTCATACTTAACCATCAGAATTCTCTAATTCATATTTAAACAATCAGAGTTCTCTAATTTATATTTAACCATCAGAATTAAGTAAATAAACAAACATAAATTAACATTATTGTCTCGAAAATGTTGACGAAGCGTGAGTGTATTTGAAATTCATAGAAATAATTAGAAAACTGAACACAAGAATAGATGTTAAAACAGTAAAATGCCGTCAATAATAGCATGTAAGTCGGGTAAAAATACCCCAAAGGCCAGTGGTCGGTGAAGAGAAAAGAAAAGCTGCAAGGTGGGTGATAGGCAGATGAAATATAGAAAAGATTGAGAGAAGAGGAGAAGAAGTGTGTTGACACATAGAAATGATAGGAGGTGTGTTGTCACGTAGAAGTGATAGGAATAAATAAATAAAGGAAGACATTGAATGATACAAATTCACACACACACAAATCTGCCTTATCAGCTCTCAAATAGGGAAGTTGTTTCGCGCGATTTAATCGAGAGGACCACATAAATTTGCCGGCTAGTGCAACAGAAAATATATATTTCTGCTGGAATGATGTGCGCGCGATAAGACGAACAGAACCAACAGACAGGCAGATCAGAGAGCAAAGTAAAACGTGTCCTGTCGGTATAAAGACGCCGCTAGAAGGGACAGTAAAAGCCCTTCTTTCTTCCTATCACTTCTACGTGCCAACACACCTCCTTCTCCCCTTTCAGTCTTTTCTATATTTCATCTGCCAATCACTCACCACGCAGATTTACTTTTCTCTTTACCGACCACTGGTCACTGATCTGTCCTTTGAATTATTTTTACCCCTCTTAATACTGAAGGCTAATCTTGTGTTGATTTTTCTATGAATTTCAAACTTAATTACTCTCGGGTTTCGAATAATCGTACCCCGCTTTTATTAATTTTTCAGATTTTTTTCCAACACCCCTGTTCTTACTCCACCCCCCACTCCTGCGTATTAAATTTATTTTATTAATCTATCTCCGGTGAAATTTTATTTTAAGTGGTAGCATTCCTGTGACAATTAATTTTCTTTATAGATTAAAAAACATTATACATGACAAAAAAGTACATTACTAGAAATCCTATACGTTATAAAATAAATAGGATGGGTTGGAGGTCGCAATATGTAAACTAAATGAATATTTCTGGTCTTTAAAAATCAACGGAAACAACCTAAAAAAATTACCGATTTTCAACCCCGCCCCCTCCCATCTTATTCGAACTCCTCCGCTTATTCCAACCCTCCACTTATTCCACCACCCTATTATTTGGGACCCAAGAGTAGTTCATATTTAGCAACCAGAAATAGCTAATTTTTATTTAACAATTCGGATTAATTAATTCACGTTTAATAATCTCAATTAATTAACATTTAACAATCCGAAATAATTAATTCACCTTTAACGATTCGGATTAGTTAATTCACATTTAACAATTCGGATTAGTTAATTTACATTTAACAATCCGGATTAGTTAATTCACAGTTAACAATTAAAATCCACCCATTCACATTTAACAACAACAAAGTAACAAACAACTTCAACTGCATGTCTAAACATACATATCATAACATAAACTTTTATTATCCCGTACAGAATCTAAAATCTTGGGTGCAACTGCTCTATTATATGATGTGGATTGACAGTATCGGTAGAGGGTCTGACCCCATGCTTTGTAGCATAGAGTTACGGCCTTTGCCATTCTGAGTTCAAATCCCGCCGAGGTTAACTTTGCCTTTCATCCTTACGAAGTCGATAAAATAAAGTACCAGTAATGCACTGGGTATTCGAGGGTCTTGTGCCCAAAGTAGAAACAATTATACGATTGAACCTCTGTCGGTTCCGACGTTGAGTGTTCCTGTTGTTCGATCAACAGAACAGACTGCTCGTGAAATTAACGTACGTGCAAGTGGCTGGTTATTCAGCATGCACCTATTCGCAAATCTCAGCGGGATTTAGCGTGACACAGTGTGGGACATGGTTGGCTTTTTTAATTATAGGTTCAATGAGTCAAACATCCTAACCACTAAGCCACATACCTTTTCACTGCAATATAATGATAATGATAAAGAAAATCTGTGTAAAGAAAATTTCTTAAAGAAGAAAGCATTATTTACTGTGAGAAAAAATCCTGTCCGCAAAACAGGCCTTTCAATTCATCAGTTGAGTTCCCAATCATTCCATATAAAACATTATTAAGACACCGATAATTATTTTAAAAATGCAAAACAGCGAAAGTTCACATAAAAATGGCGACAATTCATTAATTGATAAGTAGAAGAACTGATATTTATATCAAAGACAATATCTAGACAATCCTCAACCTCATTTCGACATTAAATCGTAAGTTCAAATTTATTGCAGGCATTCAACAAGCGAACACAATTTTATTAAAGAATTTTCTGGCGTGGTACTTAATACTCCAGGATAAATTATGAGACATTGTAAAATATGTGGTTATGGCTATTTTGGAAAAGCGGGTACAATGCAAGTTAGAAATACAAGAGGGAAACTAGAGTAGAGTAAGAAAAACAAAACAACAACAGTTTATTCGTTTACTTTGTTCTTCATCCACTTTCGAGGTTTTACTTCTTTTCAAAAGAAAAGAAATGGCGTTTGGAGTTGACAACGAGCGGTGCTTTTCTTGCGAACAGTGTAGTTAATATGTAACATTGTGAGAAATGTGCTTAGTGTTGTTTGGGGAAAACCAGTACAATGCATCTTTATAAAATTAAGGTTAATGAAACAAAAAAACAGTTTACACATTTACTTTGTATCTCGTGATATTTCAACAGTACGTCCTCATCAGATAAAATAAGATGATGCATGACATACCCTGACATAGTAGATGGTTAAGATTCAGTCATGGTAGTCATTTTAAATATATATATATATATATATATATATATATATATATATATATAATGGAAAAGAATGAAACGAAATTTCATTTCTCACTCTTAGTACGGCTGATACTTAAATGTAAATATGTACACGTACATACATATATGTATACAGACGTACAGTACTACTGTACATACATATATGTATACAGACGTACAGTACTACTGTACATACGTATATGTATACAGACGTACAGTACTACTGTACATACATATATGTATACAGACGTACAGTACTACTGTACATACATATATGTATACAGACGTACAGTACTACTGTACATACATATATGTATACAGACGTACAGTACTACTGTACGTCTGTATACATATATGTATGTACGTATACATATTTACATATATATAAAGAGTCGGGACCCGATGTTTGAAACGGCAAGAGCTCAGCTGTTGGGTCCCGATTCTGTATAATGTTAATCATACTCAAACTACCCCAAGTATCGAGTACTCTGATGAGTAATGGTCTAACTAGTTTCAAACTGCTTCTATCCTGATATATATATATTGTTCCAGGTACCATATATACAAGTATATAAGTCAAGCTATATACATATATATATATATATATATATATATATATAGAGAGAGAGAGAGTGAGAGAGAGAGAAAGACTGACAGAGTTGATCACACACTATATTGCCATATAGAGAATACGTGTTGCATAGAAAGAGATATAATGTTAAGCTTCCATACCTAAAGCCCCCACCAGTAAATAAAACACCCTAGAAAACAAAAACTCAAAAACGAACGAAAATCTAAAGCCGTTCTTTACTTACGCTTGGTCAATTTGTGTTGTTTCGTATCAAATATCTTTTCTTTAATAACGTTTAAGTAAAAATACACACCGTATTTATAGGGATTCAGACCCCGATTCTCCACCTTCTTTTTTTAATTTTTATGAACCTTTTATTTATTCAAATATTTATCTATTAATCTTTTGTTAATTATTTCATTGAGAAATATACCTTAGCTTGAGGAATTTGCGATTCACGTGAACATATTTATATAAAAGAATAAAGAAGATAATTGTTCTATCAGCAAGAGAAAATATTTTATTGTTCTCTATTTTGAGTTAACGGTTGATTTCCGGCACTTGTCAATCATGTTCTCACGCTTTCATTTTCTTGTTTGACTTCTATGTATGTATGTGTATGTGTGTGTGTGTGTATGTATGTAGTTTTATGTAATATAATGCATGCTTATTTTACGCTAGTATCTCGTGTCTTCATGTGTGACTACAAAATTGTATTGTGTATCCACGAGGCCAAACACGTGTGCTGACCGACAGAGGTCATTGGTGACCCAGGAGCTATTTCCTCGCCTTCACACTGCGGAAGTAGAGGGCAAATTGATATTCCTTAAGAATTTGACCCCAAAACTCCAGATTTCGGTTACTTGGCCACAATTTGAACTTTAGATCATACGGAGCCGAAACAATATTATAAGCAAGTCTTCTACAATTCTTGTCACTCCATAGTCTTTTTTACTACTACTACTACTACTACTACTACTACTACTACTACTACTACTACTACTACTACTACTACTACTACTACAACTACTACTAGAGAAGCGCAAACACTTTTTTTAAAGTGTTCGTTTCGGAACCAAGTGGTTCTGGGTTCAATCTCGTTGCATACAACCTTGGTCAAGTGTCTTCTACTATAACTCTGTGAGTGTATATATATATATATATATATACACACACACGAGAAAATCTGCTTCGTAGTATCGAGACGTATCCGAGGACCGCGCGATTTCAAAGTCAGGTTTGATCACCACATCGATCGTGCCTCGAGCTGATCGGCTGAGAAACAACTGTAATATGTCCAATAAATTCCTTTCGTCGCAACACTGATTCTCTTTTTTCTGTGATATCATACTCTGCTCTATGAGGGCATCGAGTGCTCATACGGCCTACTGCATACGGACGCTTTAAGCACCCAACACCAATTATATATATACTACCCTAACTATTGAGTACTCTAGTGCGTTGTGGTCCATCTGGTTCCTTACCACAATTCCTTCGTTATATATATATATATATATATATATATATATATATATATATATATATATATATATATATATATATATATATATATATATATATTATGTTCCTGTTCAAATTTTTCCATTATATATATATATATATATATAATATATATATATATATATATATATATATATATATATATATATATATATATATATATATGTATATATATATATATATATATATATATGAAATAGGATTTCGCTTCAAGCATAGCTTTATACAATACTAGCAGTAAAGCCCGGCGTTGCTCGGGGTCGCTCAGTAGCTGTGTTAAAGTTACAATGTTAAGTTTCTTTCTTGGCTTTAAAACTATAGTGTCTACTGTGCAGACTTGCATGTGGTGTTTTTGATTAATATTCCCTCAACCAACAATATGCCTTATGAAGTTAAGAAAACATAACGATAACCCGAATGTTATAACAAAAGAGGATGCTGGGGATAAAAACTGCACTGGTTATTTATTAACAAAGATCGAAAATGTAAACACTGCAACGCAGAGAAAAACATTAGCGTAACCAAATTATCAGTTATGTCTGTCTGCACGCCTATATCACCTCTCTGCACGACTGTCTGTCTGCACGCCTATATCACCTCTCTGCACGACTGTCAGTTTGCACGCCTATATCACCTCTCTGCACGACTGTCTGTCTGCACGCCTATATCACCTCTCTGCACGACTGTCTGTCTGCACGACTGTCTGTCTGCACGCCTAACGACGAAATATTTGCTTGTTTTACGTAGTCTTTAAATAGACTTGTTTTCAAGTAAAAATATTGTTTTAAAATGCTTTTAAATGGAAATGAAGCAAAACGGAAGCTTAGTGTTCGAACTGATGAATGTGTTAATGTCATTTTAAACGCTGAGAAAGCCAGCGTAATTTTTTACGTAAGACGCTCAATGTAAACAGAACAAAGGGAAATAACTGATCACTTACGCTCAAAAATCGATACATTATATTCGATTTCGTCACATAGGGTGGGTCAATTTGAAATATTTTTTTTTCCGATGTCTTCGCTAGGGCTCAATGTACAAGTATAGCAATTTCGGTGCAATTCCGTGAGAGATTCTAAGAGGAGATGTGTGCCAAAAATCGATAGACAGACAGACAACCACAGTTTTATATATATAGATGTATAAATATTTCGTATCTCCAAAGAAATACCATTTTAGGAAGCCGTAGCTATGCAAACACCGGGGGACTAACACCCTCTGGTGATGTCCAGCAGAAGCAAGGGGGACAACCGTCTATGCATTTCAGGCTTAACTGGCCTTCGTCAGACGGTCCCTATATATATATAGTGAAAACTCAGAAGTTTAGAAAATTAAGGAATTCCATACAACTAACGTTTTATAGGGAATAATACAGATTTGAAGATACATCTAACGTTTTATATATATATATATGTACAATATACAACGAAACGAGTCAGTTCATATACACACCTGGATAGAAGCAGTTTTAAACTAGTTAGACAATTACTCAACAGAGTACTCCATACTTGGGGTAGTAGTGTATGACTATATTAGAAAGACTCGGGGAACTAGCTGTTGAAACGGCAAGAGCTCAGTCGT
>OZ024743.1:94410617-94425617 GCA_964016885.1 Eledone cirrhosa
AATAGTAACAGGTTCTGAAACTAATATAGTAGAATTCTATTGAAAATTAGCACCGGATTCCATATTTCTATCTTTCTCACCATTCATTCCCCATGTATATAATCATTTATTACATGTCCTTCCATCCATTCATACATCCATCTTTCCTTCCATCCATACATCTTTTCTTCCATCCATCCATCTTTTCTTCCATCCATCCATCCATCCATCCATCCATCCATCCATCCATCCATCCATCCATCCATCCATCCATCCATCCAATCCATACATCTTCCCATCCTGCAATCCATTCTTACGTTGACTGTTGTTAAATGATGTTCTCTCTTAAACAGTACAATTCAAACGTCTTTTGAAACTACACGTTCAAATGTGTAGTTTCATTAGGAATGTTGCTTAGTAAAAATGTTGCTGGGTTAAAATCTATAATGACAGTATCCAGGAATACATCTTTTTGTAATGGGGTCAAACCTTTTACCATAGCCACAGGAAGCGACAATATATCTGCCATATGCACATATAGCATAATGAGAACATATTTGTAAGCAAGGCTGTTTGTCCATCGATTTACAATCACATCCTTTAGCAATGGCACAATATTTGTTGATGTAACATTCTGTAATAGAGAAAAAACAAAGGTTAGGTGGAATATATATGTGAAATATATATAGAGAATTTATAATAATTTATAGAGCAAATGTTTGGCATCTGTAGGGTCAAATGAGATTATCAGTTTGAGTGGAACTGAATAGCCCTACACACAATATGTGACTAGATGTCGGATACAACATGGAGATAGCAATTGCTTTGGTAGTCAGGGTTACTTAGATTAGGTTCAATAATGGTTTCTGATATAGGCACAAATCCAGCAATTTTGGGGGAGGGGAAAGTCGATTAAATCGACCCCAGTGCGTGACTGGTACTTTATTTTATCGACCCCGTAAGGATGAAAGGCAAACTTAGCCTCGGTGGGATTTGAACTCAGACCATAAAGGGCCGTAACTTTTGCTGCAAAACATGGCGTCCGACCCTCTACCGATACTGCCAATCCACCACCATGAACAAACATAATAATTATTTCTACTTTTGGCACAAGGCCAGCAATTATCCCAGTGCATTACTGGTACTTTATTTTATCGACCCCGTAAGGATGAAAGGCAAAGTGAACCTCGGCGGGATTTGAACTCAGACCGTAAAGGGACGTTCTGAGAACAAACATAATAATTGTTTCTACTTTAGGCACAAGGGCAGCAAATACCCAGTGCATTACTGGTACTTTATTTTAGAACAAACATAATAATGAAGTCTATTAATACTTACTTTTAGGTGTTGGTTTTGTTGTCTGTGGCCAATACACACGTGTTGTTGTTGTAGGTGTTGTCCACCTTGTTGTAGTAGTAGTAGTTGTTGTTGTTGTTGTCGGTACTGGTGTTGTTGTTGTTGTTGTCGGTACTGGTGTTGTTGTTGTGGTTGTTGTTGTTGTTCGAACTGGTGTGGTCGTTGTTGTAGTCACATTACTGCTGGTAAATGGCCACCGGCTGTCATCACAGTGGAAAACAATTGGAATATTCTGGTGCTTCAGTTTCGGTCGAATCTGGTTGTTATAATCCCAGACCTTCATGTAAATATCTGCGAGGGTTTTACCGTAGAAGGCAGTATCGTTACGAGTTATGTTCAAAAGTCCTATACATTCTGTGTATCTTGGTGGGTTGGAACCTGGAACTAAGCAAGATGGCCGGCATATTCTTCCACATTGTTCCGTAACTGTTAGAAATACGAGAGCAGCTCCTTTTTCGGGGTCTCTGATACCGATATAAGCTAGATCTGATGATACAGCTAATCTACGGTCCACTACCACCATTTCTTCATAATTTCCAAAATAATTGATGCCACTAGCTTGAACATTCACTCTTCCTGCTGGTCCACAACACTTACTCGTCCGACAAGTAGAATTACTGGACGAGGAATTTTGGGATAGACTGTTGTCGTATATATCATTCAATAAGTTTGGTTGACCATTTACGATTGGGAAATTTCCAAATCTCATCGTCTCGTAAGGTCGTTCGTAAATTATTTCGATCGGAATAAATGCCCATTCTTTTAAATCACACACACGGTTGATACAAAACATATTTTGATAGGGAATGAGAGTATTACAACGAGTTGTTGATTTAGATTTTGTTACACATCTACCATTTTCGCATGTTAAGTATCGAGGATTACAAAGATTTGGATTGTAAGTACAATTTCCAAGTAAGTAATCATAATCATATCTGTAAATACCAGTGTAACTTTGAGTTACTTTTAATGCTTCTGCGACTGTTAAATTCATAATGCCAATACTTTGGTTGGGAGCATAAATATCTAAACCAAAATTCGAAGGATAATCTGTTGCAGGATCGATGTTGTTTTTCCTTTGGTTTTCATTGAAACGTGTGTGAACAAGTTCTACATAACTGTGAAGTAGAAAGAAGAAAGGATCCATGGGTGCAGCTGGAATCATAGCCATAAGTCCTCCAACAGAAACGTGCATAGAATTATGCATAAATTCAAAGTTATAGCGTTCGAGTGCGTTTGGTTCTGATATTTCTTCGAGTTTCGTTCGAGTGAGAACATCTTCGATATTACGATGTGTTGGCAAAGTTGTACTGAAACCTCCATTCCTTACTAGATGACCAGATGGTGTGGTCCAATTAGCAAACGGTCCACGATTCACAAATCCATTGACTGTTCCCATGAACGTGTCCGACCAGATAATTGAATCTCGAGGATTAGAAAGAGAAGCATCAAGAGTTGGATCCCAAAATGGAATTGTTACAGTTGGTACTTTTGTACGAAGAGCATCTTCCATCCTGAAATTTAAAAATAAAAACCACATTAACATATTTCTAATGACATATTTAATGAATGAAATATTACGAGGGATTTATTTAAATTATCAATTATTTTAATTATTAAGATCGTATTCGTTTCAAAACTTATCTAACGGGCTTAAATAAAATGTTTATAAAATTCTCCGAATTGAGAGATCACAGCTCCGATACTATAGGCATGTGGTTAGAATGTCTCATGAAAGAATCGCTGGACAGATTTTACGGCTAAAACCAACCGACAGGAGGCCCAGGAGTAGACCCGAGCAAGAAAAACCCATGAGCTTGGCTGGTCTCGCTTCAGGATCCAACCCTCTCAAGAAGAAGAAGAAGAAGAAGAAGAAGAAGAAGAAGAAGAAGAAGAAGAAGAAGAAGAAGAAGAAGAAGAAATATGAGGTGTAAATCAATATTCAATTTCATTGCTTACATTTTCACATATATTCTGTGCCAGGTGAGGAATACAGGACCATTGTGAGCATTTCTGGCAGTCGCACCTGTATGGAGGAAGGCGATAGCATCGTAAACATTTGGTTCCATGCTCTGTAAGATAAAAGAAGAGATAAGAAACATTAAAACACAACATGGAGGGAGGCAATAACATTGTAAACATTTGATGACATCATCTGTAAGATAAAATAAGTAACGTAAACATTAAAATCATTACAACACAAGATTTATTTTAAATTATTTGAGATGTTTTGGTTTTGATGTTTCTAAGGAAAGGGAGTCGAACATTTTAGATAAAAAACGTAAGCCTTACTTTTCATATTAAGTATTTCTGAAGTATTTTGTAAGTTGAGAGAAAGAAAGTCAGAACGAAAGCTATAGGAAATTAACAGCCCTAGTACTGAACTCGTACTTTATTTATCGACCTCAGTAGGATGTAAGACACAGTTGACTTATTTTATATTAGAAATATAAGCGCCAGAGAACCTAAGCGAATATCGACATCTGAACGACTTTGTCAATTCGGCATATTGTGTTAAAACAAAATTAAAATAAAAAACCCTTCTTACTTTCTTTTATTTTTCAGATGAATTCTACGGTGAAAGATTGCGCTGCATGGCGAACTCTCCACTTTCCACTGAAACTGAGGGATCCGCAGAAAACGTACGAGGGTTCTCTAAAGAAATCTCTTTAAGCATGTCATATTGATCACCACCAGAGGTGTGATATGTCCTCTGATCAGGTGATCTGGTGACATACCATCTGTCAATTTCCTCCTTCGAGAATGAATGGAGGACTGTTGATGAAGACAAAAGTCCGGGGAAGAAATGTAGTATGGTAACACTGAAACCAGAACAAAATTAGACATACTCTTGCTTTAGTCGTGTTTGCCTATCTTACGTTTTTCTCGTCAGTTACCAGCGAGCCTACGATAGATGTGGACAGCCCCTTTCATAAATCTTCGTTAACGAAGTAAAGTCATGATACTAGTTTAGTAAAATATCAAAGTCTGTCAGTACTCTGAACTTCTCTCAATAATATTCATATAAAAAAATAGAACCTTACCGTATCTTGTTTTAGAAGATGAATACTACGGTGGAAATCATATCTTTCTTGTTCACTGAGTTGTCTATATTCCTTCCTTACTCGGAGCATTTTCAAATGATTTGGTTGTGATGTTTTTAGTTCATCGGTTGGTAGATTATAATTTAGATAGTTTGTTGTCCAATTAGGACATATTTTCGCCATTTGGAGCTGACCAACGCAATAATTCCATATATTGGCCTTCTTTTCAATTGGTGGATTTGTCGATTTGCATACATTCTCAAAACAGTTTGGAACATAGCTACCTATTTCTGGAACATAATACTGTATATCTGACTTCACGTAAACAAAAGCCAGCAATATGATGAATGCTAGGTACAGACGATTCATTGCTGAAAATAAAATAAAATTGATACATACAAATTTGAAAATATAATTTGAAAATAAAAGAAAATATAGACATACACATTTGAGCCCTCTATTTATACTTATACACTTTATAAACTGCACTTATATTTGACAATCCACACACGTGCTTCTTTTTATGGCTTACATAAGGAATACGGATAGCAGACACGAACCCTTTCAGGGTCTCTGAGCAATGGAAGAATTGGAGCCCCAGCATGATACTTGTGTCTACTACTTGTAACAAGGTTGAGTCCGTTTAAGGAATCGAAAGTGTTTGTATTAAGATTGCTAGATTTCTTCAATGGTGATTCAATGTGGCAATTATTATATTTTCGTTTGCTGTTACTATTACAATTTTCTGGAGACTTTTGAGGTGGTGTTTATGAAGAAACTATCGGAGTTATTTGAATTATCTCTACAATCCTCACGAAATTATTTCAAAATAATTAGCCATTTTGTCTCTCTTGTGGGGTCGTTTACAATTGCTAACGTCTCTCTTGGGAATTCAGTCAGTTCTGTAAAGAGCGTTGTTTAAAAGATTGGACCTATTGTAGTATATTACTGGTATATATTTAAACAAGCGTAATGTAAGTTAAATCAAAGGTAACCAGAAACATCTATGAATTGATTTAAATATCAATAACTTCATAATGTCTTGACAGTAGAAAGACATGGAGATGGTGTTGTATAAATTAGAACTTCAGTTATAATATTGCTGTATGAACTTGTCATATTACAGTAAGACTCTTACCTTCAGTTGGTTCTTAACACTTCCAGAACAATGTAGCTTGACAAAGTGATATGAATTCGTAATAATTGCAATATATATAGAGAGAAATAGATCCTATGAGATATTAATTAATTCAATAGCTATTGTTCTAATTAGTAATTAACTAGCGTTCACATATTCACATATATTTTTTGCTATTTGGCATACCTTTCCCACCCTAACAGTTGTTCACATTGTACTTTGTTTAGTCACCATTTCATTCGCTATAACACGTGCAGTGAACTGTCAGTTTCATAAATTACTTACATTGTGATGCATATTTGCTGCATGATGTTAAACAGGTTATTCAAGTTGGAACGGGAAGATGGTCATGCCATCTGGCCTTTTGTCGTCCCCTCGGTCCAGCCCCACCGGCTCGAGCTGGCAAGGGAAGCCTGCAGCGTACAAGCTATGCTTTATGACCTCGTTGAGGGCAGCATGGCGTGGAAGGCAGCCGGCACTGTGGCGACAGGAAAGCGGGTGGAGGCCGAAAGAGTCCACGGTGGATCCGCAGCGACATTGGTGTGGCTCGCAGATCCGGAGGCCGAGCCTCAAGGAAACGCCGATGCGCAGGCTATGGTTGTCTAGCTGCGTGCTAGTAGAGAAGGATGGTAGGGCATGGAGCCAGGCACCACTGTAGTGTTTGGAGGCCGCACGAAAACAGACAAGGCGGTGGTGGTGGTCGAGTTGGCGCGTGAGGCTGTCTGAGGCCAGGCTGCACTGGATGGCATCCCAAGTGCTTGGGGGGGGGGGGGACTTGACGTCAACTGGGGGAGAAGGAGGAGGGAGTCTCCTGGGCTAAGTCCTAGCCGGTCCCAGGTCTCACAGGCGGCATCACGTTCTCTGAACACAGAGGGTTCTATTGTGTTTAGAAGAACCCTGCTGACGAGGACGCGGAACGAGGTTACCGACGAAAGATACGCCGGCAAAGCCAGTGAGATCGAGGACCGGAGGCCAAGGCTGCCATACCTGACAGGTAAAGTAGCCTGTTGCCATCCAATGACGTTGCATATCTCCTCGGCTGCTTCTCGGATACAAGTATCGAGGTCAGCGAGGAGAGATGTGTGGGTGTAGCACGGAGCGCTGCGAAGAGTATAGAGGAGTTTCGGCATGGCGAAGCAGTTCCTGAACAGAAAGAGGGCTGGGTGGCCGTCGATCAAGCTCAGTCGGCTCGTGAGAGTCTGGAGTTGTTGAAGCCTGGACCTGATGTTGGAACGGATGGACGGCGGGTTGATCGGTGACTCGAGGATGAGGACATCCTCTTTGGGGGTCACCTGTACCTGGTGGAGAATGGATCGCACGTCCGAGACGGAGGCTGCAAAGCTCTCAGCATTGTGGCTGACATTCACCACCTCCGACTTGGACGAGTTGACCTGGAGGCCGATTCCCGCCAGGGAAGGAACCACCGATTGTAGGTCATGGCAGACAGTCTCTGCGGGCCCGCCCAACGTAGCATCATCCAGATACCAAACATTGAGAGAGGCCATGATACTCCGACCGATGCGGTCTATACCAAGGGCAAACAGGCGGGGTCCCAAAGGGTCGCCCTGTTGGACCCTAGTGGCAGAAGGTATGACCGTATCAGCAGCAAGGAGCATGCTCGGGGCTCCATACGACAGGTAAGCCATCAGATAGGCAGAGGGGGCTCGGCTGAGGCAGGCATCGAGGAGATGGTCTCAGCATAAGCAGTTGAAGGCATTCCTCATGTCAAGCTTGACAAGGCGGTGCCCGGAGTGCCTGGATGCCGGTTCCGGTGGGCAGCTGTTAAAGAACTGCCTGGTTGCATGTGTGGCCTCCTCACAGCCACCGGACACGCCGACACCCAGTTGCACCGTACTGAACTCCTCACCCAATTCGGGTGTTATGGAACTGCAGACCACCTTGGCAGCCAGCCTCCGGAAGACATTGCCCACGGCAATGGGGCGTATGCCACCCTCTTTCTTCCTGAGAGCGGTGATGCTCACATGTTAAAACATCGCCAATGTTAAAATGCAATCGTTGACTACTGTGATGATTTATCCACCATTTTCACTACCGCATTGATTACACACACACACATGCGTACACACACATACGTACACACACATGCGTACACACACAAGCGCACACTAGCACGCGCTAACACACACACACACACACACACACACACATACAACCCCTCCCATATATATATATATATATATATATTAATATTAAAATCTGATTCTCACAAGACGCAAACACCTGAGAGACCTGCTCCCGGCTCGGATTTTCTGAGCGCTGACTGTGACTCAGATCACCCTCTGGCTTGCTGCAATCTCTGTTGAAGCACAGAGACCAACCCACCAGAGCAACGCTGCAAACATTGAGATCAGCTAGGAACAACACACAAATGACTACTGGTTACAGGAATGTGAAGGCATTCAGCTGTCATTTGACACAGGTAACATTCGGTGAATGTATGAGAGCATCAAGAAAGCCCAACCCAGAGCAAGAAAGCTTCACTCAAATCCAGAAGAGGTGATGTCATCAATGGCAAAAGAGAGTAGTTGGAGAGATGGGTGGAACATTACTCCGAACTCAGTGGCATGGAAAACAGCATCTCGGACAACGATGCGAGACACCGTGGAACAACTACCCACCGTGGTGGAGCTAGATGCATTTCTGACTGATGAATAACTGTGTTGAGCCATCGATGGCTTGCCTGCTGGGAAGGCACAGGGATCGAACAGCATTCCCCCAGAGGTCACCGGGTGTGCAAAAAGAGTGCTACTTAACCATCTGCTGAAACTAATGTTTCAATGTTGGGAGGAGGTAACAGTCATGAGAGACCACAACATTGTCACCCTCAATAAGAACAAAGGGGACAGAAGCGACTGCAATTGCAGCCGAGGCATCTCGCTACTAAGCATCATGATCCTGTACAGATTACAGAAAATCGCTGAGAAGGTACACCCCGAATCTCAGTGTGGTTTCAGGTCAGAATGCTCTACCATCGACATTATCATCTCCCTTAACATCTACAGAAGTGCCGAGAGCAAAGGGAACCACCATACATCACCTTCGACCTAATTAGTAGGTTTTCCTCTAAGACCCCTTAGGATAGTCCAGTCGTTTCGTGCAGATATGAAAGGTGTCGTTCAATTTGATGGCTCTTCTTCAGAGGCATTTAAAAAATGCGGCGGTGTGAAGCAGGGCTGTGTGCTATCCCCCACCCTCTTTGGCATATTCTTTGCATCATGTTAAAACATGTATTTGGAATGTCAACTGAAAATGTCTACCTCCATACCAGATAGAGGGGAAGTTGTTTCGTCTGTCAAGGCTGAAAGTGAAATCCAAAGTTCGTCAGGTACTCATCAGAGAAATACTGTTTGTGGATGACACAGCATTAGCAGCGCACTCTGAGAAGCAAATGCAGCACCCCATGAACAAATTCTCGAGGGCCTGCCAGGAATTCAACCTGATCATTAGTCTAAAGAAAACCAATGTACTGGGCTAAAGTGTCAAGCACCCCCTTACCATCAACAACTGTGAGCTGGAGGTGGTCTACGAATACATCGACCTTGGATCCACCATCACTGACAGCCTCTCTCTGGACCCCGAGATTAGTAGGAGAGTTCGACGAGCAACCTCCACATTTGCCAGGCTGGTGAAATGAGTCTGGGAGAACAGAAAACTAACCAGAATTGCTGTCTACAAAACGTGTCCTCAGGACGTGACTTTACGGCAGCGAGACATGGAGCCTCTACTCCAGACAGGAGAGGCGTCTCAGTGTCTTCCTGCTTCGTAGCCTGAGACGCATTCTAGATATCAAGTGGACCGACCGGGTCACCAACATTGAAGTCATCAACCGCGCCAACATACACAGTATATACACGCTTCTCAAACGGCGCCGTCTGCGCTGGCTCGGTCACGTACATCGTGTGCTGGACGGGAGGTTACCAAAAGACCTATTATATGGGGAATTGGCCACAAGAGCACGAAGTGATGTCATCCCCATTTCAAAGACGTCTCTAGGAGGGATATGTATCAATTGATCTGGGCATTCAGAGATGGGAGGAAGTCGCTAATGATCGCCCACAATGGAGTCGAGTACAGTGCAAAGGGATGGGCTAAGGAAAGAGAAACTGAAATTTGCCTCCGAAGAAAAGCGTGCTCGAAAAATGAACAACACAGTAGCACTGGATGAGAGCATCTACAAATGCATGCACTGTATACAGGACTGCCACTACTGTGTGGGCCTGTACAGCTACAGCAGACACTGCACATCCATCAGCAGCTGACACAAATGTCTCCAGGCGCAGATACATGCTGTTTTGAGACCGATGCAAATGGCAGTATATATATACCGTCGAAGACGCTACTTTTTTTCTAAAATAAGTCTCAAAATACCATGAGTCCTGGAGGCCCAAGGTTATTTATTATTTAATTCTTTTTTTTTTTTATTATATACTAAACCATCCGTGACCCATTAGGTCATGTTCACTTCAAAATATAAAAAAAAAATCATGTTCACTTAAAAATAATTTTTAAATAATTAAAATATACACATTCATGTATACATCGCTATTTCAGAGCACCAATACTAATATATAATTGTTGCTGCATCGGCAATCGTTGTGTTTAATCATCTCCTAAATATTACTGGAATTCTATAAGAATCCAGCTGCTATAATTTTCGGCAAAGGTAGGGGAGTGTGTAGACTTGATAAACACCAACCAGCGAGAAACAGACTGTCGATCAATCTCCCTTCATTTTTGCCGAAAATAAGCAAGTGATATAGCCACTACTTTAAAACTGACAGTGAATAGTCTTCTAAATGTTTTTAATTAACATACAGTATATTGCCAAATATACTATACATACATTCATATATACATCGCTATTTCACAGCACCTATATATATATATATGTAGGAGGTGAGTTTTATTGTAGTACAATAAAGCAATGCAGATATCGGATAAGAAGCACTCTACAGTTTGTGGGACTGGAGTATGCATAATATAAGATCAAAAGATGGTTAAAGGAGTTCCATATATTTTATTATGCGCATTTCAAAAACAAACATCATCAAACAATAATATTTGTGTTTTCATCAGATAAAACAGGAGAACATGATATGAAGGCTAAAAAACACTTGTTGATAGTGCAGTTTTAAATCAACATATGAAAAGTGGTTTTAGATTGATGTGTGATATTGGGAAAAATATTTTATTTAGAGAGGGGGGGGGGGGAAAGGATGAAAAGGGAAGGAGATGAGAGGGAGAGATGGGTGATAGAGAGAAAGAGATAGTTTTTATAACTGAGAGGAGATATATTTTATATAGAGGGGTTGAAAACCGTTGGAAGATACTGTATAAATTAAAAATTTTGAAAATTAACGAAGGGAGGATATGTGCGAGGAAAAAATATTTTATTTAGGGAGGGGGGGGTGGAAAGGATGAAAAAAAGGGGGAGGAGATGAGAGTGAAGGTGGAAAGGGAGAGATGGGTGATAGAGAGAAAGAGATAGTTTTTATAACTGAGAAAAAGATATAATGTTTTAATATAGAGAGGTTGGGAACCGTTGGAAGATAATGTATAAATTAAAGGAATTTGAAAATTAACGAAGGGAAATTATGTATGAAGATAGAGAGAAAAAATAATAATTGTGGGTGAATATTCTAACGTCAAAAGAAGAAATGTATGTATAGTGGCAATTTCAAAATTAGCAAAGAGAAAAATGTTAAGGTTTATGTGTAGAAGGATTTGAGAAAAATAATGTGAAGTTAAAGTTTGTATATTGAATTCATATGTATTAATAATGAGTTCGTTGATGGGGAGAAAAAAATAATAATAAATTAAGGATGAAATTGAGATTAAAAAGATTTATGATAGAGAGAAAAAATAATAATGATTGCGGATGAATATTCAAAATGTCAAAAACAAATGTTATTGTTTTACGAGAAGATAGAATGAGGGTAATGAGTAAACGAGTATTATAGAGTGTATAATGCCCTTTAAAGAAAGGTAGATGGGTATATTTTAAAGAATATATGGGTATATATTAAAAAAAAAAAAATAATAATAAATTAAGGATGAAATTGAGATTAAAAAGATTTATGATAGAGAGAAAAAATAATAATGATTGCGGATGAATATTCAAAATGTCAATAACAAATGTTATTGTTTTACGAGAAGATAGAATGAGGGTAATGAGTAAACGAGTATTATAGAGTGTATAATGCCCTTTAAAGTAAGGTAGATGGGTATATTTTAAAGAGGTGTATGTATATGTGCCTTTGAGAAAAGATTCTAAATTGATAAAGAATTGAATATTAACTGTATACTTTGTGAAAAGTTCGATGGAATTTATGCAGGCAGATAGAAAACAAATCTGAGCGTCTATTTATTATGGATTCTAGGTTAGAGATAATGGTAAATTTTTCATTTAGGCAGAGATTACAGTTTTTAGATAGAGAGCTGTTCAAGTATGAGGATGCAGAAGAAATCTTTTTCCAAAAGATGTTATATTTAATGTTTTTGTCTTTTAAGGACCATATGAGTTCTGAGAGAGCAGTGTTAGTTCTTTTAAGTTTGTATTTGAAAGATGAATGATGATTATAGAGACGAGCTTTAAAAGAGGTGGAAGTGGAGCCAAAATAGGTGAAGGAATTGGTGCTAGTTATAATTTTACATTCATAAATTAAGTTTTTATCGAGGCAATGGTTGTTGAGAGGACATTTATTTTTAATGCGGCAGTTGCAATTAGAGAGATTATTAATGAGTGATCTAGTGTTATCTATAGAAGGAATTGGATTGGAGAAGTTGTTTGCGATAGGAATAATAGGAATAATAGTTTCTTGATTTAGAGTTGGATTATGAACATTTAGCGAAGTTGTGTTTGACGTTGCATTTGGGTTTACAGAAGTTAGCCTAGGGTTTACAATGACGTCGGGAGTACTATTACTGTTATTATGAAATTCAATATTGGAAGGAAGAGATTTAGTATTTAATATTTTGTTGTTGTGTTTAGAGATGATGTTGGAAATATTGGAGGATGTAGAATACGAAAATTTGATGGTGTGTTTGTTAAATATTTTACTATAGATATGTGAGGGAGGGAAGCATTTATTTAAGGCACTAAAAAATAATTTAGGAATATTGTTATTAATAGAGATGGAGAAAGGAGCATTATACCAGATTATGTTTTTGTATCTAGGTCTTTTATTAAAATTATTGGAATGGTTATGATTAAATATTCTACTGTAAGTTTTCCTAGAATTTGTTTCTTTATTATATTTGATTTTATCTGGATAGCCGGCTTTAGAAAGTGCGTTATTATAGTAATTGGCGTTAGCATCAAAGATGTTTTTATTAGAAGATATGTTAGATATTCTATTTCCAATATTATTAACTATAGCATTCTTGATATTGGTAGGATGGTTAGATTTAAAGTTAACATAATTAAGATTCTCATTGTTTTTATGGTAAGGGTAATATAGGCCAGTGTCAAGATTAAGAGATACATCCAAGAAATTAGCTAGTTTGATACTATTATCAAATTCAATTTTTAGGTTATGTTGGTTAAAGAGATTACGTATATTGTTCTTAATAATATTAAGTTTAACTATATTGCAATTTAGGATAGTAAAGAGTCCATCGTCACGATAAATTCCACCGCGAAGTTGAGGAATTTTCCGACTCAAAGAGTTCAAAATGAAGAATTCAATTAGATCAGTCAATTGGGATGAATCGGATGCTCCCATTGTGATGTCGAAGTTGTTAGAGGTATCGGCTCTGGTCCAATATTCATTGTTGAACTCTAGGATGGTTTTACGTGCGGTGAGGATGATGTGAAGTTCATCTGTGGTGATGTCAGAATATTTAAGTGCGAAAGATATAGCATTATTGAGAAGTGAAGGCGAAATGGAGGAATAGTAGCTGGCAATATCGAATTGAATAAATTTTAGTTTGTTTTTATTATCCAATTTGTTGAACCAGCCAATCACTTCAGAAGTACCAAACCATAAATTTAGGTTTAAAGAAGAGCAATTAGAACTAACCTGTGGGATAATCCTATCCAAGATGGCTTTACTAACAACCCCCAGATCAGATTTAGAGGGGGCGATTAATCTAACAGGTAGTTCAGTGCGAAAATTGTTTTTGTGATCCTTGAGATTTATCCTCGGAGTTCTTGGGAGGAATGGTTCGGTCTTTTTTTCAATGCCAAGTTTTGACATAATCTCATAGGCTTCAAGGTTTATGCATTCTAAATTTTCATGGTTGGTTTTACGATACTTTTTCCTAAGTTCCTTTAGGATAAGGTTGTTATAATTATCCTTGGAAATACCATATAGGTTATTGGTTTTGTCAGAGTGGACTAAAACATTTTTTGAGGAATTTAGGTTAGAGATTGTGTTCTTGAGATTTACAAGGTGCTCTTGTCCTTTGTAAGGGTATCTCTTGAATTTAAGATTTTTTATAATTTTAGTTAATTCTTCCTCGAATTGTGCTAGATTTTTGTTGGAAGGAGGATTTCGTCTAGAATTAAAAAGATGATCGAGGAAGTTGTGTTCTTTGGTATGAAAGTTCCCTTTTAGGCGCTGGTTATAGAAATAGGCTGTCCATCTAAGTCTTCTTACGAAGGAGTCAGTTTTTTCAATAAGAAGTTTGGTGAATTCAGATTTACCAGGTATAGGAATGTCTTTAGTTGAATTGGTTATGTTGTAATAATCCATGTTGTAGAAGAAGAGGTGAAGGACCATCAAAAGGTATCCAATATGAGAGTAAGCGCTCAACCGTTAAGGAGCAAGTTAATGTAGTAAACTCTATAGTAAAATATTTAACAAACACACCATCAAATTTTCGTATTCTACATCCTCCAATATTTCCAACATCATCTCTAAACACAACAACAAAATATTAAATACTAAATCTCTTCCTTCCAATATTGAATTTCATAATAACAGTAATAGTACTCCCGACGTCATTGTAAACCCTAGGCTAACTTCTGTAAACCCAAATGCAACGTCAAACACAACTTCGCTAAATGTTCATAATCCAACTCTAAATCAAGAAACTATTATTCCTATTATTCCTATCGCAAACAACTTCTCCAATCCAATTCCTTCTATAGATAACACTAGATCACTCATTAATAATCTCTCTAATTGCAACTGCCGCATTAAAAATAAATGTCCTCTCAACAACCATTGCCTCGATAAAAACTTAATTTATGAATGTAAAATTATAACTAGCACCAATTCCTTCACCTATTTTGGCTCCACTTCCACCTCTTTTAAAGCTCGTCTCTATAATCATCATTCATCTTTCAAATACAAACTTAAAAGAACTAACACTGCTCTCTCAGAACTCATATGGTCCTTAAAAGACAAAAACATTAAATATAACATCTTTTGGAAAAAGATTTCTTCTGCATCCTCATACTTGAACAGCTCTCTATCTAAAAACTGTAATCTCTGCCTAAATGAAAAATTTACCATT
>OZ024743.1:94430617-94445617 GCA_964016885.1 Eledone cirrhosa
GATGCTGCTACGCTAATCATGAGGTATAACACCGTTTTGTATTACTTTGTTTACAATACAGGTGGCTGTGGCGTGATCCACCATTCCACATACTTTCAGCATCTTGGCAACTATTCCCGAAGGTCCAGCTGCTTTCCCCGTCTTCATATCTTTGATTGCCTTACTTAATATACTACTACTAGCTTGCACAGCCGGTCCCTCTGTTGAGTCAATTTGGGGCAAACTATCTTCATCCCATTCATTCTCCTCATTTAGTAGTTTTCATTGTGGTACTTCCATGCTACCTTCTTTTCAGCATTAGTGAGGGCGAGTACTCCGTTATCATTACGGATGCACTTCTCCCCAGTGACATCACAATTTTCCCTGACACATTGCCTCGCAATCCTGAACACCTCACGCCTTTGATACTCGCGTTGTAGAACATGATTAAATTTTTTATCTTCTGCTTCCCTTCTTGTCACCTAGCTTTTCTCCTATTTTTCTGGTAGTGTTCTCTACTTCTCCTATCCCACCATTCTTTCCATATCTGTCTTTTGGCCTTAATTGTCTGCCCCAACACCAAGTCACTCTTCTTCTCTCTAGAGACCTCCCCAACTACAGATGTCGTTTGTCGCCTTTAGTAGGTTATCTTTCAGGAATTCCCGCTGCTCCTCTATACTGTATATCTCTATTTGCTCTTCTTTACTCTTAAAAGCATGAAGCAGCATACCTCTAAATTTGTTACTGTCTGTGGTATCCTTCAACTTCCACATTCTTCTCTGTCACCGAGTTTGTCTAACCCTAAATATGAGGTCACCAACTATTAGGTTATATTGGGAGGTGCATTCTTCGCCAGGGAGGGACTTTGTATTTACAACCATTACTCTCTCTCGTCCTCTGGTAAGGCTAGAATCTATCTGGCTGGTATGCTTTCCTGATATACGTGATCAAGTGATTGTCTCATTTTTATTTTTAAGTTTATGTTACAGATAGATAGGTCACTGGCATCACAGAATCCCAGGAGCCTGAAACATTCCTTATTTTTAGTACCAAATCCATAACCACCATCGCAGTGTTATCCAACATGCCCATTTAAGTCACCAGCAATAATTATATAGTCAGCGCCGTTTATTTGGGAGTGCATTAGGGACTCATAGAACCTGTCTTTTAGGACGTCTAGAAGACCAGATTGGAATGCATAAGCAGAAATAATTGACACGGTTGTTCTATTTAGTACTAGTCTAATTTTAATGACTCTGTCGTTCACTGTATTTACAACAGATATTTTATCTACCCATTTTTTTGTTAACATGATCCCTACTCCACCTAACCCGTTGACATTTCCCACCCAGAAAAATTTTGTAGCGTCATATTTTGCCACAAGGAATCAAGTTGACGCCTCCTCTCCATCTAGTCTCTTGTACACAACATACATTAATTTTATTTCGTTCAAGCATCTCTACAGTCTTACCTGATCGTTCTTTCATCATGTCTACGTTGATGGTATCAGCTCTGAATTTATGGATTTCACCGGAAGGGTGTGGGGAAGAAGAAGATGAAACTTTAAGAAGGAGAGTAGAAGATGAATTGGTGTTGGTTTTGGTTTTCCATGTCTGAAATAAAGAGGAGTTTTTGCGTGGTCGTCCGGAGACGGGAGATAAATTAATATTCGTCTTTGGAGTGCTCCAGGTCTCCAACTCTGTAGTCCATTTATCATACGAAACAGCAATTAGGCCCATAACAATGTTTAGGAGGAGTAATAGTAGCAGAATAAGTAGCTTTTTTAAAAATAGAAATTGGGTTCAGAATGAAACGTATTTTGCGCTGCTGAGTTTTGATTGGTCCAAATGGCTATGGTGGTGTGTGGGGGACGGTGGAGGGGAAATGGCAGATTAATATTGATAAGAGGACTGGAGAGTGCCTTTAAAATAAGACTGAGGGGAAAAAGGAACTAGACTCCATGTGACTGAAATTGGGGATAAAGAGAGTGGAAAAGACAATATCTGAAGACCGGTGGAAAAACAGATCGAGAAAATAGAATATTTACTGACTAACAATTAGAATCTACTAATTCTCATTTAACCATCCAAATTCTCTAATTAATATTTAATGATCAGAATTCTCTAATTCATATTTAACCATCAGATTTCTCTAATTTATATTTGACCATCAGAATTCTCTAATTCATATTTAACCATCAGAATTATCTAATTCTCATTTAACAATCAGAATTCTCTAATTCATATTTAACCATCAGAATTCTCTAATTTATATTTAACCATCAGAATTCTCTAATTCATATTTAGCCATCAGAATTCTCTAATTCATATTTAGCCATCAGAATTCTCTAATTCATATTTAACCATCAAAATTCTCTAATTCATACTTAACCATCAGAATTCTCTAATTCATATTTAAACAATCAGAGTTCTCTAATTCATATTTAACCATCATGATTCTCTAATTCATATTTAACCATCAGTATTCTCTAATTTATATTTAACCATCAGAATTAAGTAAATAAACAAACATAAATTAACATTATTGTCTCGAAAATGTTGACAAAGCGTGAGTGTATTTGAAATTCATAGAAATAATTAGAAAACTGAACACAAGAATAGATGTTAAAACAGTAAAATGCCGTCAATAATAGCATGTAAGTCGGGTAAAAATACCCCAAAGGCCAGTGGTCGGTGAAGAGAAAAGAAAAGCTGCAAGGTGGGTGATAGGCAGATGAAATATAGAAAAGATTGAGAGAAGAGGAGAAGAAGTGTGTTGACACATAGAAATGATAGGAGGTGTGTTGTCACGTAGAAGTGATAGGAATAAATAAATAAAGGAAGACATTGAATGATACAAATTCACACACACACAAATCTGCCTTATCAGCTCTCAAATAGGGAAGTTGTTTCGCGCGATTTAATCGAGAGGACCACATAAATTTGCCGGCTAGTGCAACAGAAAATATATATTTCTGCTGGAATGATGTGCGCGCGATAAGACGAACAGAACCAACAGACAGGCAGATCAGAGAGCAAAGTAAAACGTGTCCTGTCGGTATAAAGACGCCGCTAGAAGGGACAGTAAAAGCCCTTCTTTCTTCCTATCACTTCTACGTGCCAACACACCTCCTTCTCCCCTTTCAGTCTTTTCTATATTTCATCTGCCAATCACTCACCACGCAGATTTACTTTTCTCTTTACCGACCACTGGTCACTGATCTGTCCTTTGAATTATTTTTACCCCTCTTAATACTGAAGGCTAATCTTGTGTTGATTTTTCTATGAATTTCAAACTTAATTACTCTCGGGTTTCGAATAATCGTACCCCGCTTTTATTAATTTTTCAGATTTTTTTCCAACACCCCTGTTCTTACTCCACCCCCCACTCCTGCGTATTAAATTTATTTTATTAATCTATCTCCGGTGAAATTTTATTTTAAGTGGTAGCATTCCTGTGACAATTAATTTTCTTTATAGATTAAAAAACATTATACATGACAAAAAAGTACATTACTAGAAATCCTATACGTTATAAAATAAATAGGATGGGTTGGAGGTCGCAATATGTAAACTAAATGAATATTTCTGGTCTTTAAAAATCAACGGAAACAACCTAAAAAAATTACCGATTTTCAACCCCGCCCCCTCCCATCTTATTCGAACTCCTCCGCTTATTCCAACCCTCCACTTATTCCACCACCCTATTATTTGGGACCCAAGAGTAGTTCATATTTAGCAACCAGAAATAGCTAATTTTTATTTAACAATTCGGATTAATTAATTCACGTTTAATAATCTCAATTAATTAACATTTAACAATCCGAAATAATTAATTCACCTTTAACGATTCGGATTAGTTAATTCACATTTAACAATTCGGATTAGTTAATTTACATTTAACAATCCGGATTAGTTAATTCACAGTTAACAATTAAAATCCACCCATTCACATTTAACAACAACAAAGTAACAAACAACTTCAACTGCATGTCTAAACATACATATCATAACATAAACTTTTATTATCCCGTACAGAATCTAAAATCTTGGGTGCAACTGCTCTATTATATGATGTGGATTGACAGTATCGGTAGAGGGTCTGACCCCATGCTTTGTAGCATAGAGTTACGGCCTTTGCCATTCTGAGTTCAAATCCCGCCGAGGTTAACTTTGCCTTTCATCCTTACGAAGTCGATAAAATAAAGTACCAGTAATGCACTGGTAATTCGAGGGTCTTGTGCCCAAAGTAGAAACAATTATATGATTGAACCTCTGTCGGTTCCGACGTTGAGTGTTCCTGTTGTTCGATCAACAGAACAGACTGCTCGTGAAATTAACGTACGTGCAAGTGGCTGGTTATTCAGCATGCACCTATTCGCAAATCTCAGCGGGATTTAGCGTGACACAGTGTGGGACATGGTTGGCTTTTTTAATTATAGGTTCAATGAGTCAAACATCCTAACCACTAAGCCACATACCTTTTCACTGCAATATAATGATAATGATAAAGAAAATCTGTGTAAAGAAAATTTCTTAAAGAAGAAAGCATTATTTACTGTGAGAAAAAATCCTGTCCGCAAAACAGGCCTTTCAATTCATCAGTTGAGTTCCCAATCATTCCATATAAAACATTATTAAGACACCGATAATTATTTTAAAAATGCAAAACAGCGAAAGTTCACATAAAAATGGCGACAATTCATTAATTGATAAGTAGAAGAACTGTGATCTTTATATCAAAGACAATATCTAGACAATCCTCAACCTCATTTCGACATTAAATCGTAAGTTCAAACTTATTGCAGGCATTCAACAAGCGAACACAATTTTATTAAAGAATTTTCTGGCGTGGTACTTAATACTCCAGGATAAATTATGAGACATTGTAAAATATGTGGTTATGGCTATTTTGGAAAAGCGGGTACAATGCGAGTTAGAAATACAAGAGGGAAACTAGAGTAGAGTAAGAAAAACAAAACAACAACAGTTTATTCGTTTACTTTGTTCTTCATCCACTTTCGAGGTTTTACTTCTTTTCAAAAGAAAAGAAATGGCGTTTGGAGTTGACAACGAGCGGTGCTTTTCTTGCGAACAGTGTAGTTAATATGTAACATTGTGAGAAATGTGCTTAGTGTTGTTTGGGGAAAACCAGTACAATGCATCTTTATAAAATTAAGGTTAATGAAACAAAAAAAGTTTACACATTTACTTTGTATCTCGTGATATTTCAACAGTACGTCCTCATCAGATAAAATAAGATTGTGCATGACATACCCTGACATAGTAGATGGTTAAGATTCAGTCATGGTAGTCATTTTAAATATATATATATATATATATATATATATATATATATATATATATATATATATATATATATATATATATATATATATATATATATATATATAATGGAAAAGAATGAAACGAAATTTCATTTCTCACTCTTAGTACGGCTGATACTTAAATGTAAATATGTACACGTACATACATATATGTATACAGACGTACAGTACTACTGTACATACATATATGTATACAGACGTACAGTACTACTGTACATACGTATATGTATACAGACGTACAGTACTACTGTACATACATATATGTATACAGACGTACAGTACTACTGTACATACATATATGTATACAGACGTACAGTACTACTGTACATACATATATGTATACAGACGTACAGTACTACTGTACGTCTGTATACATATATGTATGTACGTATACATATTTACATATATATAAAGAGTCGGGACCCGATGTTTGAAACGGCAAGAGCTCAGCTGTCGGGTCCCGATTCTGTATAATGTTAGTCATACTCTACCACCCCAAGTATCGAGTACTCTGATGAGTAATGGTCTAACTAGTTTCAAACTGCTTCTATCCTGATATATATATATTGTTCCAGGTACCATATATACAAGTATATAAGTCAAGCTATATACATATATATATATATATATATATAGAGAGAGAGAGAGTGAGAGAGAGAGAAAGACTGACAGAGTTGATCACACACTATATTGCCATATAGAGAATACGTGTTGCATAGAAAGAGATATAATGTTAAGCTTCCATACCTAAAGCCCCCACCAGTAAATAAAACACCCTAGAAAACAAAAACTCAAAAACGAACGAAAATCTAAAGCCGTTCTTTACTTACGCTTGGTCAATTTGTGTTGTTTCGTATCAAATATCTTTTCTTTAATAACGTTTAAGTAAAAATACACACCGTATTTATAGGGATTCAGACCCCGATTCTCCACCATCTTTTTTTAATTTTTATTAACCTTTTATTTATTCAAATATTTATCTATTAATCTTTTGTTAATTATTTCATTGAGAAATATACCTTAGCTTGAGGAATTTGCGATTCACGTGAACATATTTATATAAAAGAATAAAGAAGATAATTGTTCTATCAGCAAGAGAAAATATTTTATTGTTCTCTATTTTGAGTTAACGGTTGATTTCCGGCACTTGTCAATCATGTTCTCACGCTTTCATTTTCTTGTTTGACTTCTATGTATGTATGTGTATGTGTGTGTGTGTATGTATGTATGTAGTTTTATGTAATATAATGCATGCTTATTTTACGCTAGTATCTCGTGTCTTCATGTGTGACTACAAAATTGTATTGTGTATCCACGAGGCCAAACACGTGTGCTGACCGACAGAGGTCATTGGTGACCCAGGGGCTATTTCCTCGCCTTCACACTGCGGAAGTAGAGGGCAAATTGATATTCCTTAAGAATTTGACCCCAAAACTCCAGATTTCGGTTACTTGGCCACAATTTGAACTTTAGATCATACGGAGCCGAAACAATATTATAAGCAAGTCTTCTACAATTCTTGTCACTCCATAGTCTTTTTTACTACTACTACTACTACTACTACTACTACTACTACTACTACTACTACTACTACTAGAGAAGCGCAAACACTTTTTTTAAAGTGTTCGTTTCGGAACCAAGTGGTTTTGGGTTCAATCTCGTTGCATACAACCTTGGTCAAGTGTCTTCTACTATAACTCTGTGAGTGTATATATATATATATATATATATATATATATACACACACGAGAAAATCTGCTTCGTAGTATCGAGACGTATCCGAGGACCGCGCGATTTCAAAGTCATGTTTGATCACCACATCGATCGTGCCTCGAGCTGATCGGCTGAGAAACAACAGTAATATGTCCAATAAATTCCTTTCGTCGCAACACTGATTCTCTTTTTTTAGTACAAATTAAGCAATTCTCATTTAACAATCAGAATTAACTAGATCGAATTTGACAATAAAAATTAATTAGATTATATTTGACAATTACAAATAATTTATTTTTAACAATGAGGAAAAACAAATTCATATTTAATAATCATAATTAATCAATTCATATTTAACAATGAAAATAACTAATTCATATTTATCAATTATAATTAATTAATTTATACATAACATTCATAATTCTCTAATTCATCATCATCATCGTTTAACGTATAATTTCCACGCAAGCATGGGTTAGACAAGTTGTCCTGTTTGAGGCATGTCGGGTCAGGTGACTGTGTCTTGCTCATACCGAACAGTGTCTGGCTTGGTTTCTACGGATGGATGCCCTTCCTAACGCCAACCACATTTACAGTGAGTACTGAGTACTTTTTGTCGTGACACCTATACGACCACTTTACAGAGTGGACTGGGGACTGAAGCATGGGTGTAAGGGCTTGGGAGGAGGGGTGTGATAAGATGTGAATGGCGTGTTGGGGCGTGGGAGGTGTATGGAAGGGTGAGGGAAGATAGTGGTTAAGAGGGGCATACTAGATGTATGCTTCAGTCCGTATGCAAGTGAAGGCGGGTGTTTTGTATTACTGTATAAGGTCAAAGATCTCTGTCTCGTGCCATTATCTTTGAGAGGTGCAATTGTGCAAGGTCAGCTTTTATCACTTCATCCCAGGTCTTCATGGGTCTTACGACACCATAGCTTCCATCAACTGTGATCGCCCTGCACCTTTTTATACAGCTGTCATCCTTCATACGCATCACATAGCCATACCAACGCAATCTTCTCTCTTGCACAATGTATCTGATCCCTCTTATGTCCAATTTCTCTTTCAGTTCATTTACGCTTTGCCGTGCATGTATATTACTATTACACATCCATTGGAGCATGCAGGCTTCATTTCTTTCCAATCTTCGCAGGTCTTCTGCATACAGTGCCAAGGTCTCACTAACATGTAACATTGTTATTCGTATACATGAATCGTACAATCTACCCTTCATTTAAGGGAACAACATTTTGTAACTAGCAACGGTAGTAACTCCCTGAACTTTCTCCATTCAGTTCTTACTCTGCCTATTGTACCTTTGGAACTTCATCCTCCACTGCTTATTTGGTAACTCGGATAACGGAAACTGCCGACTATTTCTACAAAGCCGTCTGGGTATTTCAAGGGGCTAGTATCCTGTGGACACTTGCTACTTACTGCACCTGTGTATCGACTGCATATAAAATCTACGTTCTTTGATAGACTACCTGAGATCCCACTACATCCCTTGTGTACCCAAGGTTTGCATTTGGGACATAGGATGGAGTTTCTACCTACTCCTTTCATGCACACTGAACAAGGCCATTTCCCTGAGGGAATTAGGGTCCTGTTATCCTTTCTACATAAGAACTTTAGTCTTTGACAAGTTAACATTAAGACCTTTTGATTTTAGGCTATGCTTCCAGGTTTGGAATCTCTTCTCTAATTCTGCCATAGATTCAGCTATGGGGATTAGATCATCTGCATACAGATGTTATAGCCTGTAGGGCAATAATTGTTTCTACTTTTGGCACAAGGCCAGCAATTACTCCAGGGCGTTACTGGTACTTTATTTTATCGACCCCGTTAGGATGAAAGGCAAAGTTAACCTCGGCGGAATTTGAACTCAGAACGTAAAGAGCCATAACTCTATGCCACAAAGTATGGTGTCTGACGCTCTACCAATACTGTCAGGAGTGGGCTAAGGATGGAGCCGTGATGCACTAAATTCTTCACTGCAGTTATTGTTAATTCTAACCTTGCTGATTGTTCCTCTATACATGTCTTGTACAGCCTTCACAAGTTTGTTTAGCCGACCAAGTCAAACAAAAGCTAAGTAGAGGGGTTTACCTTTAGCTAGGTACTTCACGAGGAAGAGAGTATCCGTGGTACTTTTACCTGGCACAAATCCAAATTGCATTTCATCTAGTTTAACTCGGTCCCTAATTAGCTGTGCGATAATTCCTTCTGTAATCTTCATGACCTGGTCAACCAACTTAATGCCTCTATAGTTTTCTCTGTCCAGACCATCTCCATTGTAATTGTAGCAGTTGACAATGATGCTGCTACGCTAATCATGAGGTATAACACCGTTTTGTATTACTTTGTTTACAATACAGGTGGCTGTGGCGTGATCCACCATTCCACATACTTTCAGCATCTTGGCAACTATTCCCGAAGGTCCAGCTGCTTTCCCTGTCTTCATATCTTTGATTGCCTTACTTAATATACTACTACTAGCTTGCACAGCCGGTCCCTCTGTTGAGTCAATTTGGGGCAAACTATCTTCATCCCATTCATTCTCCTCATTTAGTAGTTTTCATTGTGGTACTTCCATGCTACCTTCTTTTCAGCATTAGTGAGGGCGAGTACTCCGTTATCATTACGGATGCACTTCTCCCCAGTGACATCACAATTTTCCCTGACACATTGCCTCGCAATCCTGAACACCTCACGCCTTTGATACTCGCGTTGTAGAACATGATTAAATTTTTTATCTTCTGCTTCCCTTCTTGTCACCTAGCTTTTCTCCTATTTTTCTGGTAGTGTTCTCTACTTCTCCTATCCCACCATTCTTTCCATATCTGTCTTTTGGCCTTAATTGTCTGCCCCAACACCAAGTCACTCTTCTTCTCTCTAGAGACCTCCCCAACTACAGATGTCGTTTGTCGCCTTTAGTAGGTTATCTTTCAGGAATTCCCGCTGCTCCTCTATACTGTATATCTCTATTTGCTCTTCTTTACTCTTAAAAGCATGAAGCAGCATACCTCTAAATTTGTTACTGTCTGTGGTATCCTTCAACTTCCACATTCCTCTCTGTCACCGAGTTCGTCTAACCCTAAATATGAGGTCACCAACTATTAGGTTATATTGGGAAGTGCATTCTTCGCAGGGAGGGACTTTGTATTTACAACCATTACTCTCTCTCGTCCTCTGGTAAGGCTAGAATCTATCTGGCTGGTATGCTTTCCTGATATAGGTGATCAAGTGATTGTCTCATTTTTATTTTTAAGTTTATGTTACAGATAGATAGGTCACTGGCATCACAGAATCCCAGGAGCCTGAAACATTCCTTATTTTTAGTACCAAATCCATAACCACCATCGCAGTGTTATCCAACATGCCCATTTAAGTCACCAGCAATAATTATATAGTCAGCGCCGTTTATTTGGGAGTGCATTAGGGACTCATAGAACCTGTCTTTTAGGACGTCTAGAAGACCAGATTGGAATGCATAAGCAGAAATAATTGACACGGTTGTTCTATTTAGTACTAGTCTAATTTTAATGACTCTGTCGTTCACTGTATTTACAACAGATATTTTATCTACCCATTTTTTTGTTAACATGATCCCTACTCCACCTAACCCGTTGACATTTCCCACCCAGAAAAATTTTGTAGCGTCATATTTTGCCACAAGGAATCAAGTTGACGCCTCCTCTCCATCTAGTCTCTTGTACACAACATACATTAATTTTATTTCGTTCAAGCATCTCTACAGTCTTACCTGATCGTTCTTTCATCATGTCTACGTTGATGGTATCAGCTCTGAATTTATGGATTTCACCGGAAGGGTGTGGGGAAGAAGAAGATGAAACTTTAAGAAGGAGAGTAGAAGATGAATTGGTGTTGGTTTTGGTTTTCCATGTCTGAAATAAAGAGGAGTTTTTGCGTGGTCGTCCGGAGACGGGAGATAAATTAATATTCGTCTTTGGAGTGCTCCAGGTCTCCAACTCTGTAGTCCATTTATCATACGAAACAGCAATTAGGCCCATAACAATGTTTAGGAGGAGTAGTAGTAGCAGAATAAGTAGCTTTTTTAAAAATAGAAATTGGGTTCAGAATGAAACGTATTTTGCGCTGCTGAGTTTTGATTGGTCCAAATGGCTATGGTGGTGTGTGGGGGACGGTGGAGGGGAAATGGCAGATTAATATTGATAAGAGGACTGGAGAGTGCCTTTAAAATAAGACTGAGGGGAAAAAGGAACTAGACTCCATGTGACTGAAATTGGGGATAAAGAGAGTGGAAAAGACAATATCTGAAGACCGGTGGATAAACAGATCGAGAAAATAGAATATTTACTGACTAACAATTAGAATCTACTAATTCTCATTTAACCATCCAAATTCTCTAATTAATATTTAATGATCAGAATTCTCTAATTCATATTTAACCATCAGATTTCTCTAATTTATATTTGACCATCAGAATTCTCTAATTCATATTTAACCATCAGAATTATCTAATTCTCATTTAACAATCAGAATTCTCTAATTCATATTTAACCATCAGAATTCTCTAATTTATATTTAACCATCAGAATTCTCTAATTCATATTTAGCCATCAGAATTCTCTAATTCATATTTAGCCATCAGAATTCTCTAATTCATATTTAACCATCAAAATTCTCTAATTCATACTTAACCATCAGAATTCTCTAATTCATATTTAAACAATCAGAGTTCTCTAATTCATATTTAACCATCATGATTCTCTAATTCATATTTAACCATCAGTATTCTCTAATTTATCCATCAGAATTAAGTAAATAAACAAACATAAATTAACATTATTGTCTCGAAAATGTTGACGAAGCGTGAGTGTATTTGAAATTCATAGAAATAATTAGAAAACTGAACACAAGAATAGATGTTAAAACAGTAAAATGCCGTCAATAATAGCATGTAAGTCGGGTAAAAATACCCCAAAGGCCAGTGGTCGGTGAAGAGAAAAGAAAAGCTGCAAGGTGGGTGATAGGCAGATGAAATATAGAAATGATTGAGAGAAGAGGAGAAGAAGTGTGTTGACACATAGAAATGATAGGAGGTGTGTTGTCACGTAGAAGTGATAGGAATAAATAAATAAAGGAAGACATTGAATGATACAAATTCACACACACACAAATCTGCCTTATCAGCTCTCAAATAGGGAAGTTGTTTCGCGCGATTTAATCGAGAGGACCACATAAATTTGCCGGCTAGTGCAACAGAAAATATATATTTCTGCTGGAATGATGTGCGCGCGATAAGACGAACAGAACCAACAGACAGGCAGATCAGAGAGCAAAGTAAAACGTGTCCTGTCGGTATAAAGACGCCGCTAGAAGGGACAGTAAAAGCCCTTCTTTCTTCCTATCACTTCTACGTGCCAACACACCTCCTTCTCCCCTTTCAGTCTTTTCTATATTTCATCTGCCAATCACTCACCACGCAGATTTACTTTTCTCTTTACCGACCACTGGTCACTGATCTGTCCTTTGAATTATTTTTACCCCTCTTAATACTGAAGGCTAATCTTGTGTTGATTTTTCTATGAATTTCAAACTTAATTACTCTCGGGTTTCGAATAATCGTACCCCGCTTTTATTAATTTTTCAGATTTTTTTCCAACACCCCTGTTCTTACTCCACCCCCCACTCCTGCGTATTAAATTTATTTTATTAATCTATCTCCGGTGAAATTTTATTTTAAGTGGTAGCATTCCTGTGACAATTAATTTTCTTTATAGATTAAAAAACATTATGCATGACAAAAAAGTACATTACTAGAAATCCTATACGTTATAAAATAAATAGGATGGGTTGGAGGTCGCAATATGTAAACTAAATGAATATTTCTGGTCTTTAAAAATCAACGGAAACAACCTAAAAAAATTACCGATTTTCAACCCCGCCCCCTCCCATCTTATTCGAACTCCTCCGCTTATTCCAACCCTCCACTTATTCCACCACCCTATTATTTGGGACCCAAGAGTAGTTCATATTTAGCAACCAGAAATAGCTAATTTTTATTTAACAATTCGGATTAATTAATTCACGTTTAATAATCTCAATTAATTAACATTTAACAATCCGAAATAATTAATTCACCTTTAACGATTCGGATTAGTTAATTCACATTTAACAATTCGGATTAGTTAATTTACATTTAACAATCCGGATTAGTTAATTCACAGTTAACAATTAAAATCCACCCATTCACATTTAACAACAACAAAGTAACAAACAACTTCAACTGCATGTCTAAACATACATATCATAACATAAACTTTTATTATCCCGTACAGAATCTAAAATCTTGGGTGCAACTGCTCTATTATATGATGTGGATTGACAGTATCGGTAGAGGGTCTGACCCCATGCTTTGTAGCATAGAGTTACGGCCTTTGCCATTCTGAGTTCAAATCCCGCCGAGGTTAACTTTGCCTTTCATCCTTACGAAGTCGATAAAATAAAGTACCAGTAATGCACTGGTAATTCGAGGGTCTTGTGCCCAAAGTAGAAACAATTATATGATTGAACCTCTGTCGGTTCCGACGTTGAGTGTTCCTGTTGTTCGATCAACAGAACAGACTGCTCGTGAAATTAACGTACGTGCAAGTGGCTGGTTATTCAGCATGCACCTATTCGCAAATCTCAGCGGGATTTAGCGTGACACAGTGTGGGACATGGTTGGCTTTTTTAATTATAGGTTCAATGAGTCAAACATCCTAACCACTAAGCCACATACCTTTTCACTGCAATATAATGATAATGATAAAGAAAATCTGTGTAAAGAAAATTTCTTAAAGAAGAAAGCATTATTTACTGTGAGAAAAAATCCTGTCCGCAAAACAGGCCTTTCAATTAATCAGTTGAGTTCCCAATCATTCCATATAAAACATTATTAAGACACCGATAATTATTTTAAAAATGCAAAACAGCGAAAGTTCACATAAAAATGGCGACAATTCATTAATTGATAAGTAGAAGAACTGTGATCTTTATATCAAAGACAATATCTAGACAATCCTCAACCTCATTTCGACATTAAATCGTAAGTTCAAACTTATTGCAGGCATTCAACAAGCGAACACAATTTTATTAAAGAATTTTCTGGCGTGGTACTTAATACTCCAGGATAAATTATGAGACATTGTAAAATATGTGGTTATGGCTATTTTGGAAAAGCGGGTACAATGCAAGTTAGAAATACAAGAGGGAAACTAGAGTAGAGTAAGAAAAACAAAACAACAACAGTTTATTCGTTTACTTTGTTCTTCATCCACTTTCGAGGTTTTACTTCTTTTCAAAAGAAAAGAAATGGCGTTTGGAGTTGACAACGAGCGGTGCTTTTCTTGCGAACAGTGTAGTTAATATGTAACATTGTGAGAAATGTGCTTAGTGTTGTTTGGGGAAAACCAGTACAATGCATCTTTATAAAATTAAGGTTAATGAAACAAAAAAAGTTTACACATTTACTTTGTATCTCGTGATATTTCAACAGTACGTCCTCATCAGATAAAATAAGATGATGCATGACATACCCTGACATAGTAGATGGTTAAGATTCAGTCATGGTAGTCATTTTAAATATATATATATATATATATATATATATATATATATATATATATATATATATATATATATATATATATATATATATATATATATATATATATATATATATATATATATATATAATGGAAAAGAATGAAACGAAATTTCATTTCTCACTCTTAGTACGGCTGATACTTAAATGTAAATATGTACACGTACATACATATATGTATACAGACGTACAGTACTACTGTACATACATATATGTATACAGACGTACAGTACTACTGTACATACGTATATGTATACAGACGTACAGTACTACTGTACATACATATATGTATACAGACGTACAGTACTACTGTACATACATATATGTA
>OZ024743.1:94448117-94473117 GCA_964016885.1 Eledone cirrhosa
ATGTATATTACTATTACACATCCATTGGAGCATGCAGGCTTCATTTCTTTCCAATCTTCGCAGGTCTTCTGCATACAGTACCAAGGTCTCACTAACATGTAACATTGTTATTCGTATACATGAATCGTACAATCTACCCTTCATTTAAGGGAACAACATTTTGTAACTAGCAACGGTAGTAACTCCCTGAACTTTCTCCATTCAGTTCTTACTCTGCCTATTGTACCTTTGGAACTTCATCCTCCACTGCTTATTTGGTAACTCGGATAACGGAAACTGCCGACTATTTCTACAAAGCCGTCTGGGTATTTCAAGGGGCTAGTATCCTGTGGACACTTGCTACTTACTGCACCTGTGTATCGACTGCATATAAAATCTACGTTCTTTGATAGACTACCTGAGATCCCACTACATCCCTTGTGTACCCAAGGTTTGCATTTGGGACATAGGATGGAGTTTCTACTTACTCCTTTCATGCACACTGAACAAGGCCATTTCCCTGAGGGAATTAGGGTCCTGTTATACTTTCTACATAAGAACTTTAGTCTTTGACAAGTTAACATTAAGACCTTTTGATTTTAGGCTATGCTTCCAGGTTTGGAATCTCTTCTCTAATTCTGCCATAGATTCAGCTATGGGGATTAGATCATCTGCATACAGATGTTATAGCCTGTAGGGCAATAATTGTTTCTACTTTTGGCACAAGGCCAGCAATTACCCCAGGGCGTTACTGGTACTTTATTTTATCGACCCCGTTAGGATGAAAGGCAAAGTTAACCTCGGCGGAATTTGAACTCAGAACGTAAAGAGCCATAACTCTATGCCACAAAGTATGGTGTCTGACGCTCTACCAATACTGTCAGGAGTGGGCTAAGGATGGAGCCGTGATGCACTAAATTCTTCACTGCAGTTTTTGTTAATTCTAACCTTGCTGATTGTTCCTCTATACATGTCTTGTACAGCCTTCACAAGTTTGTTTAGCCGACCAAGTCAAACAAAAGCTAAGTAGAGGGGTTTACCTTTAGCTAGGTACTTCACGAGGAAGAGAGTATCCGTGGTACTTTTACCTGGCACAAATCCAAATTGCATTTCATCTAGTTTAACTAGGTCCCTAATTAGCTGTGCGATAATTCCTTCTGTAATCTTCATGACCTGGTCAACCAACTTAATGCCTCTATAGTTTTCTCTGTCCAGACCATCTCCATTGTAATTGTAGCAGTTGACAATGATGCTGCTACGCTAATCATGAGGTATAACACCGTTTTGTATTACTTTGTTTACAATACAGGTGGCTGTGGCGTGATCCACCATTCCACATACTTTCAGCATCTTGGCAACTATTCCCGAAGGTCCAGCTGCTTTCCCTGTCTTCATATCTTTGATTGCCTTACTTAATATACTACTACTAGCTTGCACAGCCGGTCCCTCTGTTGAGTCAATTTGGGGCAAACTATCTTCATCCCATTCATTCTCCTCATTTAGTAGTTTTCATTGTGGCACTTCCATGCTACCTTCTTTTCAGCATTAGTGAGGGCGAGTACTCCGTTATCATTACGGATGCACTTCTCCCCAGTGACATCACAATTTTCCCTGACACATTGCCTCGCAATCCTGAACACCTCACGCCTTTGATACTCGCGTTGTAGAACATGATTAAATTTTTTATCTTCTGCTTCCCTTCTTGTCACCTAGCTTTTCTCCTATTTTTCTGGTAGTGTTCTCTACTTCTCCTATCCCACCATTCTTTCCATATCTGTCTTTTGGCCTTAATTGTCTGCCCCAACACCAAGTCACTCTTCTTCTCTCTAGAGACCTCCCCAACTACAGATGTCGTTTGTCGCCTTTAGTAGGTTATCTTTCAGGAATTCCCGCTGCTCCTCTATACTGTATATCTCTATTTGCTCTTCTTTACTCTTAAAAGCATGAAGCAGCATACCTCTAAATTTGTTACTGGCTGTGGGGTCCTTCAACTTCCACATTCCTCTCTGTCACCGAGTTTGTCTAACCCTAAATATGAGGTCACCAACTATTAGGTTATATTGGGAGGTGCATTCTTCGCCAGGGAGGGACTTTGTATTTACAACCATTACTCTCTCTCGTCCTCTGGTAAGGCTAGAATCTATCTGGCTGGTATGCTTTCCTGATATACGTGATCAAGTGATTGTCTCATTTTTATTTTTAAGTTTATGTTACAGATAGATAGGTCACTGGCATCACAGAATCCCAGGAGCCTGAAACATTCCTTATTTTTAGTACCAAATCCATAACCACCATCGCAGTGTTATCCAACATGCCCATTTAAGTCACCAGCAATAATTATATAGTCAGCGCCGTTTATTTGGGAGTGCATTAGGGACTCATAGAACCTGTCTTTTAGGACGTCTAGAAGACCAGATTGGAATGCATAAGCAGAAATAATTGACACGGTTGTTCTATTTAGTACTAGTCTAATTTTAATGACTCTGTCGTTCACTGTATTTACAACAGATATTTTATCAACCCATTTTTTTGTTAACATGATCCCTACTCCACCTAACCCGTTGACATTTCCCACCCAGAAAAATTTTGTAGCGTCATTTTTTGCCACAAGGAATCAAGTTGACGCCTCCTCTCCATCTAGTCTCTTGTACACAACATACATTAATTTTATTTCGTTCAAGCATCTCTACAGTCTTACCTGATCGTTCTTTCATCATGTCTACGTTGATGGTATCAGCTCTGAATTTATGGATTTCACCGGAAGGGTGTGGGGAAGAAGAAGATGAAACTTTAAGAAGGAGAGTAGAAGATGAATTGGTGTTGGTTTTGGTTTTCCATGTCTGAAATAAAGAGGAGTTTTTGCGTGGTCGTCCGGAGACGGGAGATAAATTAATATTCGTCTTTGGAGTGCTCCAGGTCTCCAACTCTGTAGTCCATTTATCATACGAAACAGCAATTAGGCCCATAACAATGTTTAGGAGGAGTAGTAGTAGCAGAATAAGTAGCTTTTTTAAAAATAGAAATTGGGTTCAGAATGAAACGTATTTTGCGCTGCTGAGTTTTGATTGGTCCAAATGGCTATGGTGGTGTGTGGGGGACGGTGGAGGGGAAATGGCAGATTAATATTGATAAGATGACTGGAGAGTGCCTTTAAAATAAGACTGAGGGGAAAAAGGAACTAGACTCCATGTGACTGAAATTGGGGATAAAGAGAGTGGAAAAGACAATATCTGAAGACCGGTGGAAAAACAGATCGAGAAAATAGAATATTTACTGACTAACAATTAGAATCTACTAATTCTCATTTAACCATCCAAATTCTCTAATTAATATTTAATGATCAGAATTCTCTAATTCATATTTAACCATCAGATTTCTCTAATTTATATTTGACCATCAGAATTCTCTAATTCATATTTAACCATCAGAATTATCTAATTCTCATTTAACAATCAGAATTCTCTAATTCATATTTAACCATCAGAATTCTCTAATTCATATTTAGCCATCAGAATTCTCTAATTCATATTTAACCATCATGATTCTCTAATTCATATTTAACCATCAGTATTCTCTAATTTATATTTAACCATCAGAATTAAGTAAATAAACAAACATAAATTAACATTATTGTCTCGAAAATGTTGACGAAGCGTGAGTGTATTTGAAATTCATAGAAATAATTAGAAAACTGAACACAAGAATAGATGTTAAAACAGTAAAATGCCGTCAATAATAGCATGTAAGTCGGGTAAAAATACCCCAAAGGCCAGTGGTCGGTGAAGAGAAAAGAAAAGCTGCAAGGTGGGTGATAGGCAGATGAAATATAGAAAAGATTGAGAGAAGAGGAGAAGAAGTGTGTTGACACATATAAATGATAGGAGGTGTGTTGTCACGTAGAAGTGATAGGAATAAATAAATAAAGGAAGACATTGAATGATACAAATTCACACACACACAAATCTGCCTTATCAGCTCTCAAATAGGGAAGTTGTTTCGCGCGATTTAATCGAGAGGACCACATAAATTTGCCGGCTAGTGCAACAGAAAATATATATTTCTGCTGGAATGATGTGCGCGCGATAAGACGAACAGAACCAACAGACAGGCAGATCAGAGAGCAAAGTAAAACGTGTCCTGTCGGTATTAAGACGCCGCTAGAAGGGACAGTAAAAGCCCTTCTTTCTTCCTATCACTTCTACGTGCCAACACACCTCCTTCTCCTCTTTCAGTCTTTTCTATATTTCATCTGCCAATCACTCACCACGCAGATTTACTTTTCTCTTTACCGACCACTGGTCACTGATCTGTCCTTTGAATTATTTTTACCCTTCTTAATACTGATGGCTAATCTTGTGTTGATTTTTCTATGAATTTCAAACTTAATTACTCTCGGGTTTCGAATAATCGTACCCCGCTTTTATTAATTTTTCAGATTTTTTTCCAACACCCCTGTTCTTACTCCACCCCCCACTCCTGCGTATTAAATTTATTTTACTAATCTATCTCCGGTGAAATTTTATTTTAAGTGGTAGCATTCCTGTGACAATTAATTTTCTTTATAGATTAAAAAAACATTATACATGACAAAAAAGTACATTACTAGAAATCCTATACGTTATTAAATAAATAGGATGGGTTGGAAGTCTCAATATGTAAACTAAATGACTAATTCTGGTCTTTAAAAATCAACGGAAACAACCTAAAAAAATTACCGATTTTCCACCCCGCCCCCTCCCATCTTATTCGAACTCCTCCGCTTATTCCAACCCTCCACTTATTCCACCAACCTATTATTTGGGACCCAAGAGTAGTTCATATTTAGCAACCAGAAATAGCTAATTTTTATTTAACAATTAGAAATAGCCAATTCACATTTAATAATCTCAATTAATTAATTAACATTTAACAATCCGAATTAATTAATTCACATTTAACAATTCGGATTAATTAATTCACAATTTAACAATTCGGATTAATTAATTCACATTTAACAATTCGGATTAATTAATTCACATTTAATAATCTCAATTAATTAACATTTAACAATCCGAAATAATTAATTCACCTTTAACGATTCGGATTAGTTAATTCACATTTAACAATTCGGATTAGTTAACTTACATTTAACAATCCGGATTAGTTAATTCACATTTAACAATTCGGATTAGTTAATTCACAGTTAACAATTAAAATCCACCCATTCACATTTAACAACAACAAAGTAACAAACAACTTCAACTGCATGTCTAAACATACATATCATAACATAAACTTTTATTATCCCGTACAGAATCTAAAATCTTGGGTGCAACTGCTCTATTATATGATGTGGATTGACAGTATCGGTAGAGGGTCCGACCCCATGCTTTGTAGCATAGAGTTACGGCCTTTGCCATTCTGAGTTCAAATCCCGCCGAGGTTAACTTTGCCTTTCATCCTTACGAAGTCGATAAAATAAAGTACCAGTAATGCACTGGGTATTTGAGGGTCTTGTGCCCAAAGTAGAAACAATTATATGATTGAACCTCTGTCGGTTCCGACGTTGAGTGTTCCTGTTGTTCGATCAACAGAACAGACTGCTCGTGAAATTAACGTACGTGCAAGTGGCTGGTTATTCAGCATGCACCTATTCGCAAATCTCAGCGGGATTTAGCGTGACACAGTGTGGGACATGGTTGGCTTTTTTAATTATAGGTTCAATGAGTCAAACATCCTAACCACTAAGCCACATACCTTTTCACTGCAATATAATGATAATGATAAAGAAAATCTGTGTAAAGAAAATTTCTTAAAGAAGAAAGCATTATTTACTGTGAGAAAAAATCCTGTCCGCAAAACAGGCCTTTCAATTCATCAGTTGAGTTCCCAATCATTCCATATAAAACATTATTAAGACACCGATAATTATTGGAAAAATGCAAAACGGAAAGTTCACATAAAAATGGCGACAATTCATTAATTGATAAGTAGAAGAACTGTGATCTTTATATCAAAGACAATATCTAGACAATCCTCAACCTCATTTCGACATTAAATCGTAAGTTCAAACTTATTGCAGGCATTCAACAAGCGAACACAATTTTATTAAAGAATTTTCTGGCGTGGTACTTAATACTCCAGGATAAATTATGAGACATTGTAAAATATGTGGTTATGGCTATTTTGGAAAAGCGGGTACAATGCAAGTTAGAAATACAAGAGGGAAACTAGAGTAGAGTAAGAAAAACAAAACAACAACAGTTTATTCGTTTACTTTGTTCTTCATCCACTTTCGAGGTTTTACTTCTTTTCAAAAGAAAAGAAATGGCGTTTGGAGTTGACAACGAGCGGTGCTTTTCTTGCGAACAGTGTAGTTAATATGTAACATTGTGAGAAATGTGCTTAGTGTTTTTTGGGGAAAACCAGTACAATGCATCTTTATAAAATTAAGGTTAATGAAACAAAAAAACAGTTTACACATTTACTTTGTATCTCGTGATATTTCCAAATTAGGACCTCTTTTGAAAATGAAACAAAATGAAGCGCAATGTTGAAGACGAGGGAACACTCGATTTCTTTCCTTTTGAAAAAGAAATCTAAATTACAAAATAGCACAAAATATAAGGTGGCGAATCAACAGATGTTAGAAGGTTGGGTATTGTGTTATGAACTGTTTATTCCGGCTCTCTGCTCTCTAAGTTCAAATCCCGTCGAGGTAAACTTTGTCATTCATCCTTTCGAGATCAATAAAGAAAGTACAGTTTAGTATTGGGTTCGATTCTTCTTCTTTATCCCTTTCTCACTCCTTCTCTTTATCACTCTCTATCCTTCTCTGGAAGAAATCTGCTGTTGACCTGGAGAGGAGATAATCTCTGTCAGGTTTAGAAATGCCTCAAGAAACGCCGTCAATATGGTGTCCCTACCAGTTCATCAGGAGTTACGGGTCCATACCATAAGGTAGACGTGTCATATGTTGTCTTATTTTGTTTGTCTTACTTTCTATTCCTTCCCTCATTGCCACTCACATCAATAGATTCTTTTTAAAGAGGATCATAAACGTTTGTCGCTGCAAAAGAACAACGAAATATGTTTATCATTCGGCTTATCATTTCATATTGATTAAACTTTAAAAGTCAAGGTGCTGAATCTGGTTTTCTTGAAAGGAAAATAAATGGTTGAGATTTAGATAAGGGCTTCTGTGAAAGAACAAAACAAAACAAGCAAAAAAAAAAAAAAAAAAAAAAAAAAGCGGTGAAAGTTTATATAGAATGGGAGCGGAGAAAACCCCAACCCTAACCCTACCAGACACAACCCCGTCTACAAAAACCTCATGAAGTAATTCCTACTGGATAAAACCCTCTGGGATAACATCTATACTCCTTCTGGACAAAAACTCGTTGCTGCTGCTGCTGTTGGTGTTGTTGATAGTGGTGATGATGGCGATGGTGGCGAAAGCAGTATTATTCTTATTGTTGTAGTTGTCGTTGCTGATGGTGGTGGTGGTGGTGTCGTTTGTTTAAACATTGTTGTAAATAATGCTATTTTCTGTCAGAATATCATTATTTATTTTGTCGTTTTAAATTCTTTTCTCACGAAATAATTATCATCTGCTGAGAAATTAATTTGTTTTATTGTTATTTTCCCTGCCTGTAAAAACGTGTTTGGTTCAATTTATTTGCAGTGGTTTTATAGAAAGGCGGAAGTTTCTGTTTCTTTTTACGTCATATTTTGTTATCTTATAAGTGAAATAAGGAAACCTTTCGAAAACGGAGGTCTTAACCCTTCAAATGAAGGGAAACAACGCAAGCAATGGAATTCCTAACTCTTTTTCTAGGGGTTTAACTTTAAACAATGATCTCCACTTACATTTATTTGGTAAACAAAAAAAATAAAATATAATAAAACGCAATATTAACAAAGCCAGGCCGTCTCAAGCACAACAAAAACAACAGCAACAATACTACTACTACTACTACTACTACTACTACTACTACTGGTTTCATTTATTGGCTACGAGGGCCGACATATAGGGGAGGATACAATAGACAGGGACAGTGGGGCTTTACATATATAACGTGTGAAAATATAAATAACAATAACAAAATATCAAGAAAAATACAACAATGAAAAATTCCCCAATAGGGGGGATAACCACCCAGGGTTGACTCAGGGACCCCACCAATCCTGAACCACCCGACGCCTCGAAGGCACCCGGGAAAGGCACCCCCTCTCCTCCTCAAATTAACCAGCCAACAGGCACATGGTCAGAATAGGCTCACTCACATGGGCCATTCTCACCTTTTAACCATATGTACTGTGGGGCAGCACTTCGCTCCCCACCCTCAACTTCCTTTCCAGGTGAAACTTGAAGAAGTTGATGAGGGATTGGCCGCAGAGAAAAGTGTCTGTCTTCAGTCATTTCAACCTTGTCCACCATACAAACCTCTTTCGCAACTGCCACCAGGCAGAGGAAACTTCAATCAGTTGAGTTCCCAATCATTCCATGTAAAACATTATTAAGACACCGATAATTATTGGAAAAATGCAAAACAGCGAAAGTTCACATAAAAATGGCGACAATTCATTAATTGATAAGTAGAAGAACTGTGATCTTTATATCAAAGACAATATCTAGACAATCCTCAACCTCATTTCGACATTAAATCGTAAGTTCAAACTTATTGCAGGCATTCAACAAGCGAACACAATTTTATTAAAGAATTTTCTGGCGTGGTACTTAATACTCCAGGATAAATTATGAGACATTGTAAAATATGTGGTTATGGCTATTTTAGAAAAGTGGGTACAATGCAAGTTAGAAATACAAGAGGGAAACTAGAGTAGAGTAAGAAAAACAAAACAACAACAGTTTATTCGTTTACTTTGTTCTTCATCCACTTTCGAGGTTTTACTTCTTTTCAAAAGAAAAGAAATGGCATTTGGAGTTGACAACGAGCGGTGCTTTTCTTGCGAACAGTGTAGTTAATATGTAACATTGTAAGAAATGTGCTTAGTGTTTTTTGGGGAAAACCAGTACAATGCATCTTTATAAAATTAAGGTTAATGAAACAAAAAAACAGTTTACACATTTACTTTGTATCTCGTGATATTTCCAAATTAGGACCTCTTTTGAAAATGAAACAAAATGAAGCGCAATGTTGAAGACGAGGGAACACTCGATTTCTTTCCTTTTGAAAAAGAAATCTAAATTACGAAATAGCACAAAATATAAGGTGACGAATCGACAGATGTTAAAAGGTCGGGTATTGTGTTATGTACTGTTTATTCCGGCTCTCTGCTCTCTAAGTTCAAATCCCGTCGAGGTAAACTTTGTCATTCATCCTTTCGAGATCAATAAAGAAAGTACAGTTTAGTATTGGGTTCGATTCTTCTTCTTTATCACTTTCTCACTCCTTCTCTTTATCACTCTCTATCCTTCTCTGGAAGAAATCTGCTGTTGACCTGGAGAGGAGATAATCTCTGTCAGGTTTAGAAATGCCTCAAGAAACGCCGTCAATATGGTGTCCCTACCAGTTCATCAGGAGTTACGGGTCCATACCATAAGGTGGACGTGTAAACTGTTGTCTTATTTTGTTTGTCTTACTTTCTATTCCTTCCCTCATTGCTACTCACATCAATAGATTCTTTTTAAAGAGGATCATAAACGTTTGTCGCTGCAAAAGAACAACGAAATATGTTTATCATTCGGTTTATCATTTCATATTGATTAAACTTTAAAAGTCAAGGTGCTGAATCTGGTTTTCTTGAAAGGAAAATAAATGGTTGAGATTTAGATAAGGGCTTCTGTGAAAAAACAAAACAAAACAAGCAAAACAAAAAAACAAAACAAAACAAAAAAAAAACGGTGAAAGTTTATATAGAATGGGAGACAGAGAAAACCCCAACCCTAACCCTACCAGACACAACCCCGTCTACAAAAACCTCATGATGTAATTCCTACTGGATAAAACCCTCTGGGATAACATCTATACTCCTTCTGGACAAAAACTCGTTGCTGCTGCTGCTGTTAGTGTTGTTGATAGTGGTGATGATGGCGATGGTGGCGAAAGCAGTATTATTCTTATTGTTGTAGTTGTCGTTGGTGATGGTGGTGGTGGTGGTGGTGGTGGTGTCGTTTGTTTAAACATTGTTGTAAATAATGCTATTTTCTGTCAGAATATCATTATTTATTTTGTCTTTTTAAATTCTTTTCTCACGAAATAATTATCATCTGCTGAGAAATTAATTTGTTTTATTGTTATTTTCCCTGCCTGTAAAAACGTGTTTGGTTCAATTTATTTGCAGTGGTTTTATAGAAAGGCGGAAGTTTCTGTTTCTTTTTACGTCATATTTTGTTATCTTATAAGTGAAATAAGGAAACCTTTCGAAAACGGAGGTCTTAACCCTTCAAATGAAGGGAAACAACGCAAGCAATGGAATTCCTAACTCTTTTTCTAGGGGTTTAACTTTAAACAATGATCTCCACTTACATTTATTTGGTAAACAAAAAAAATAAAATATAATAAAACGCAATATTAACAAAGCCAGGCCGTCTCAAGCACAACAAAAACAACAGCAACAATACTACTACTACTACTACTACTACTACTACTACTACTACTACTACTACTACTACTACTACTACTACTGGTTTCATTTATTGGCTACGAGGGCCGACATATAGGGGAGGATACAATAGACAGGGACAGTGAGGCTTTACATATATAACGTGTGAAAATATAAATAACAATAACAAAATATCAAGAAAAATACAACAATGAAAAATTCCCCAATAGGGGGGATAACCACCCAGGGTTGACTCAGGGACCCCACCAATCCTGAACCACCCGACGCCTCGAAGGCACCCGGGAAAGGCACCCCCTCTCCTCCTCAAATTAACCAGCCAACAGGCACATGGTCAGAATAGGCTCACTCACATGGGCCATTCTCACCTTTTAACCATATGTACTGTGGGGCAGCACTTCTCTCCCCACCCTCAACTTCCTTTCCAGGTGAAACTTGAAGAAGTTGATGAGGGATTGGCCGCAGAGAAAAGTGTCTGTCTTCAGTCATTTCAACCTTGTCCACCATACAACCTCTTTCGCAACTGCCACCAGGCAAAGGAAACTTGCATGTCCTTTATAGTAATGGTTTAATTTATTGCCATAAGTGCCGACGTATATGGGACAATACAATAGACGGAGACAGTGGGGTTCCATATAATATAATAATAATTGTTTCTACTTTAGGCAAAAGGCCAGTAATTTCAGGGAAGGGATAAGCCGACTATGTCAATCCCAGTGTGTTACTGGTACTTTATTTCATCGCAGTAGGTTGAAACATTACTACAGTTTTATCGAGGCTAATAGTTAATCGATCACTAATAATAATAATTGATGATAATAATTTTTTATTTATTGGCCACAATGCCGAAATATGTAAGACAATACAAAAAACAAAGACAGTGGGGAATTACAAAAAAAAAAAAAAAATGAAAAAATTTAAACCATGTAAACAAATAAAACAGATGTCAATAAATATTGAATAACAATAAAAATTCCTCAATAGGGGGAGCACACCCCAGGGCTAACAAGAATGTTTGTGAAATACAACTTGTACCTTAGGTAGGAGTGATGAAGCTACGATATGATGTGTATTGCACAAACGTTCTCACTTTTTAGAACATTTTATTTCTCCTCTAAAAAGAGACAACGTACAATTATATCTATATATCAATATCTGTATATAGATATTGATTATGTGAATTGTTTCATAACATTTCAAATAATTGGATGTATAACTTCCTTGAAACACGTGGAAGGAAATAAATATGATTTAAAAGATAAAATAAGTTGTTTTCATCAATAAGCTTGTATTTATGTATTTATGTGCGCTGTATTTATGTCTACATCTCCAAATCTTTCTCTCTGAAAGTTTCTTTCTTTCAAACCTATATAACATATAAACAAATCAAGGTAATTTTGAAAAGACATGGCAATTATATATTATATATAATTCTCTAAGGTCCTTTGAGCATTGTATATATAGTTTTATTTTGCTAATATAATATAATATAATATAATATTTTATATATATATATATATTGTTTAGCTCTGGTTTTTTAACTATTGGAGCGCTTGCCAGCATTTTTACGATTTTGCGTTTCGTTTCGCTTTTTCTACCAGCCGAAATACGATTCTCGCTGAATTATATTTGTATTAATCTCCCGAGTCTTACAAATAACCTGTTAATAATTATATTGACAGATTAATTGCATAAGCTTTTTTTAAAAACTACCCGGTTGAGTGCTTATTCGATTTGTGCTATCTATGCAATTTTTTGTATGATATACACATACTGAATTCCTTTGCCCAAATCTGGGGAATTTTCCCCTTGTGACTTACGCATGTGCCTTTACTATGCTCTGCGTCACTCGCAAAGTTGGTTACAGAGCAAAATTACCTGTTGATAACGTGATATTCCTTGTTCGATCTTTATGCTGAAAGCTTATAGTTTTAAGCAGAATAGTATTATTGTCATAGAAACCCTGCATTTGGATTTTACCACCAGTTTCATTTGGGTCCAGGTTTTTATCATTTATTTTGTTTGACCTGTTTAGCTTGTTTTTTGGCTTCGGTGGTTAATGCCTTCTTAACCACTTTTTCAGTTTGTATGGCGTTTTAACATATTGTTTAGCTCTAGTTTTTTAACTATTGAGTGCTTGCCAGCGTTTCTACGATTTTGCGTTTCGTTTCGCTTTTTCTACCATCCGAAATACGATTCTCGCTGAATTATATTTGTATATATATATATATATTGTTATACTGGGGGTGGGGGGTCATATTGTTGTAATAATATTGCCAGAAATAATAACAGAACACACTCACTGTTTGGTTGGTTTTCGCTTCTGTATCTTTTATATTTCCATAGTTAATTTATTTGGTCCTCAATGTTTATCACTGACTGACCAGCGGTCAAAAATACATATATATATATATAGTCTAACAACGTTCTTTCGTTGCACATTTGCAACATCATCAGTGGTACTATTATCATGTTTACCCTGCTGTATTGTATGTATTGTAATGTCTACGCCATTTTTATTTTGGTTTTTATTTTTGTTTACACGGTTTAAATAAAAATGGCATAGACATTACAATACATACAATACAGCCGGGGAAACATGATAATAGTACCACTGATGATGTTGCAGATGTGCAACGAAAGAACGTTGTTAGACTATATATATATATATATATATATATCTGTAATTTTGACCGCTGGTCAGTCAGTGATAAACATTGAGGACCAAATAAATTAACTATGGAAATATAAAAGATACAGAAGCGAAAACCAACCAAACAGTGAGTGTGTTCTGCTATTATTTCTGGCAATATTATTATTACAACAATATGACCCCCACCCTCAGTATAACAATATATATATATATATATATATATATATATATATATATATATATATATGTATATATATATATATATATATATATATATACAGTAATAATAAATACAAAGACCAAAATAAAAAGAGTGTCGATGAGGGCTGTATATATATAATATATATATAGTATATATAAACCCTTATACATATATATGTATATGGGTGTGTGTTTGTATATATATATATATATAGACACAGACACGTGTGTGTGTACTTAACGCTGTATTGAGAATAGAGGAAACTAATTATTGTAATCAACGGTTGCATTGTAACATTGAGGGTGGGGGTTAATTAAAAACGATGTTAAACACGTGAGCATGAGTGGTTTACTATTTTAAATAGGCCATAAGTAGTTTTTCTTATTTCAATTACTTCTCTGCAAATTTCCCAAGAAGAATGTGTGGAGGATGCACAAGAAAAGAAACAATTATTGTAAAACTAAAAGTTACACAATTTCACTATCTACCAACTTGAATAACCTGTTTAACATCTTGCAGCAAATATGCATCACAATGTATTTAATTTATGAAACTGAGAGTTCCAGAATCAACTACTTTACATTATGGAAATCCACTGCACGTGTTATAGCGAATGAAATGGTGACTAAACAAAGTAAGTACAACGTGAACAATTGTTAGAACATATGTCAATATGTCAACGCTAAATAATCACTAATTAAAACAATAGCTATTGAATTAATAAATATCTCATAGATTCTATTTCTCTCTATATATATTGCAATTATTACGAATTCATATCACTCTATCAAGCTACATTGTTCTGGAAGTGTTAAGAACCAACTGAAGGTAAGAGTCTTACTGTAATATGACAAGTTCATACAGCAATATCATAACTGAAGTTCTAATTTATACAACACCATCTCCATGTCTTACTACTGTCAAGACATTATGAAGTTATTGCTATTTAAATCAATTCACAGATGTTTCTGGGTACCTTTGATTTAACTTACATTACGCTTGGTTAAATATATACCAGTAATATACTACAATAGGTCCAATAATTTAAAACAACGCTCTTTACAGAACTGACTGGATTCCCAAGAGAGACGTTAGCAATTGTAAACGACCCCACAATAGAGACAAAATGGCTAATTATTTTGAAATAATTTCGTGAGGATTGTAGAGATAATTCAAATAACTCCGATATTTTCTTCATAAACATCACTCAATCTTATCTCCTTTCTCCCACCTCAAAAGACTCCAAAAAATTGTAATAGTAACAGCAAACAAAAATATAATAATCGTCTCACTAAATCATCACTGAAGAAATCTAGCAATCTGCTTGGTAATCGTTATTTCCGTTTCCGGTAGAGTACGAAACTTTATGAACATATTTTTTCCATTTCTCTCTCTGTTCATTGTCATTTTATTGAGTTCTTTCCATGATTTGGATTAAGACCATTTTAGGAAATGGTGTCTCCAGCTATCAGTGAGGCGTCTTCATTTTCGCTTTTCATGTACTATATGCTCCAAGCAGATTTTAGGGTCTGATCTCTTCATATACATTGGAGCGTCCTAATTTCTCTTTCAAGATATAATATCCTTTTCAGAAAGAGTTTTGGGAGACAACAAATAGAAAATTTGACGTAGCAAAACAACTTGAGAGAATTGCTATCAAAAACTGCTCATTGTTGTATCATTTCTCGTAGATGTACAATAATATTTTAACTCTGTCTGTTAGGCGTTTACCAGTAATAAATCTCATGACATGGTTTTGAAATACTTCAATTTTCGAAGTTTGTTTTGCAGACCAAGTAACAAAATTTAATACATAAATAGGTAGAGGGAGAATGTCAGTGTTATATATCTTAATTTTGAATTGATATTCGATTAGACAGGGTATTTCTTTAAACTCGCCTCAATTAGAACCATTGAAACCAATATTTACCAAGATCAACTCGTTCTTTCCAGCATTTATTGAAATTATTATTGTGTAAATGGATGAGTTCAAATCCCGCCCAGGTTAGTTTTAGTGTAAGCCATAAAAAGAAGCAAATATGTGAGTTGAATCCCATAAGTGTGCGTCTTTTGAGCTCTTAACTCCTGGTGGAGTCTCGTCGTTACATTCACTTTAAACCTGGCAGAGCCCATCTCTCTCTAGGTCTGAACATAACCGACTTCTTCTAGAGAAATAGAGAGGAGGTAGAGAATCGATCCTTGTATTGAACTGACACTTTGTTTTATCAAATTTGGAAGAATGAAAGGCAAAGTTGATTTCGATGAGGATTGAGCTAATGATCTCAAGAGCTGGAACAAATACTGCACACACAAACATAAACGTAAACATAGATACGGAGATACTATCTCTCTCTCTCTCTCTCTCTCTCTCTCTCTCTCTCTCTCTCTCTCTCTCTCTCTCTCTCTCTCTCTCTCTCTCGCACTCTCTCTCTGACACACACAAACAAACAAACATATAGACAGACAGACACACTGTAATTTCTGTCTACCAAATTTCACTAGTAGAAAACACTTGCTCGAAGCACCACACAGAGTGACAGAGCCTAGAACTACGTGGTTGCAAAGTAGACTCCTTAACAGCCATGCTTTCGTCTGAATGATGTTTTACATTTTCTTATATTTTCAGCAATGAATCGTCTGTACCTAGCATTCATCATATTGCTGGCTTTTGTTTACGTGAAGTCAGATATACAGTATTATGTTCCAGAAATAGGTAGCTATGTTCCAGACTGTTTTAATAATGTATGCAAATCGACAAATCCACCAATTGAAAAGAAGGCCAATATATGGAAATATTGCATAGGTCAGCTCCAAATGGCGAAAATATGTCCTAATTGGACAACAAACTATCTAAATTATAATCTACCAACCGATGAACCAAAAACAGAACAACCAAATCCTATGATAATGCTCCGAGTAAGGAAGGAATATAGACAACTCAGTGAACAAGAAAGATATGATTTCCACCGTAGTATTCATCTTCTAAAACAAGATACGGTAAGGTTCTATTTTTTTATATGAATATTATTGAGAGAAGTTCAGAGTACTGACAGACTTTGATATTTTACTAAACTAGTATCATGACTTTACTTCGTTAACGAAGATTTATGAAAGGGGCTGTCCACATCTATCGTAGGCTCGCTGGTAACTGGCGAGAAAAACGTAAGATAGGCAAACACGACTAAAGCAAGAGTAAGTCTAATTTTGTTCTTGTTTCAGTGTTACCATACTACATTTCTTCCCCGGACTTTTGTCTTCGTCAACAGTCCTCCATTCATTCTCGAAGGAGGAAATTGACAGATGGTATGTCACCAGATCACCTGATCAGAGGACATATCACACCTCTGGTGGTGATCAATATGACATGCTTAAAGAGATTTCTTTAGAGAACCCTTGTACGTTTTCTGCGGATCCCTCTGTTTCAGTGGAAAATGAAGAGTTCGCCATGCAGCGATGATGATTTTCTATTCGGGAAACATGCATTGGTGCTCTCTGTCTCTTCAAGAACTTCAATGCTGGTAACAAAATCGCTCTATCACTCCAGCAGATGTTGAGGATGCTGCGAAGTGAGAAATCTAGTATATTATCTACATATAGATACTTTCGTGAGTGGAAGTGGATTATTCATAGCAGATCAATTTAATACACGCTAGTAAAGTATGTGAGTTACGGGGTCATTTGCATTGTAACGTGCCGGCTACAGAGCTATATACTCAATAACCTTCTGTTCAGACAGTCTTTATATTTGATCAAGTGTTTACTTGTACAATATCATTTATATTTGATAAAGTGTTTACTTGTACAAGAGCAAAGAGAAAAGACGTGTTGCTGTTGTGTATAAGTTGATAGTGATACAAGTTTTAAAAAGAAAAAAATCACTATATATTCATATATATGTACACTTACGAGAGAAGTAGTTATATATATATATATATATATATATATATATATATATATATATATATATATATATATATGTGTGTGTGTGTATATATATATATACACCTGCCTCCATATTTTGTTTCAATGATTGTAATGTCTTATATCTCTTTCTTTATCTTACAGAGCATGGAACCAAATGTTTACGATGCTATCGCCTTCCTCCATACAGGTGCAACTGCCAGAAATGCTCACAATGGTCCTGTATTCCTCACCTGGCACAGAATATATGTGAAAATGTAAATAATTCAGTATTTTCCAATTACTTATTTTTTCTACTGTAATATTATGCTAATAACTTTAATATTAGAATTCATAGAATAATGAAAAATAAAACTCATCGCAAGAATAGCTGTTAACACCAAAATGTCGTTAAATACCATGTTTTAACAGCTACTCTTGCGTTGATTTTTCGCCATTATTCCATGAATATTGATGGCATTTTGCTGTTTTAACCGTTGTTCTTGTGTGGGACTTGTAGGAGCCCCATATTGACATACAGTGATTCTAGCGCATTTTCTCTAACCTCAGAGAGCCCGTCTCCACCCTAGTTCTGAATAAAGCAGATTTCTTCCAGAGAATTCTTCCAGCGATTCTTTCATGAGACATTCTAACCACATGCCTATAGTATCGGAGCTGTGATCTCTCAATTCGGAGAATTTTATATAAATTTTATTTAAGCCCGTTAGATAAGTTTTGAAACGAATACGATCTTAATAATTAAAATAATTGATAATTTAAATAGCTCCCTCGTAATATTTCATTTATTAAATATGTCATTAGAAATATGTTAATGTGGTTTTTATTTTTAAATTTCAGGATGGAAGATGCTCTTCGTAGAAAAGTACCAACTGTAACAATTCCATTTTGGGATCCAACTCTTGATGCTTCTCTTTCTAATCCTCGAGATTCCATTATCTGGTCGGACACATTCATGGGAACAGTCAATGGATTTGTGAATCGTGGACCGTTTGCTAATTGGACCACACCATCTGGTCATCTAGTAAGGAATGGAGGTTTCAGCACAACTTTGCCAACACATCGTAATATCGAAGATGTTCTCACTCGAACGAAACTCGAAGAAATATCAGAACCAAACGCACTCGAACGCTATAACTTTGAATTTATGCATAATTCTATGCACGTTTCTGTTGGAGGACTTATGGCTATGATTCCAGCGGCACCTATGGATCCTTTCTTCTTTCTACTTCACAGTTATGTAGAACTTGTTCACACACGTTTCAATGAAAACCAAAGGAAAAACAACATCGATCCTGCAACAGATTATCCTTCGAATTTTGGTTTAGATATTTATGCTCCCAACCAAAGTATTGGCATTATGAATTTAACAGTCGCAGAAGCATTCAAAGTAACTCAAAGTTACACTGGTATTTACAGATATGATTATGATTACTTACTTGGAAATTGTACTTACAATCCAAATCTTTGTAATCCTCGATACTTAACATGCGAAAATGGTAGATGTGTAACAAAATCTAAATCAACAACTCGTTGTAATACTCTCATTCCCTATCAAAATATGTTTTGTATCAACCGTGTGTGTGATTTAAAAGAATGGGCATTTATTCCGATCGAAATAATTTACGAACGACCTTACGAGACGATGAGATTTGGAAATTTCCCAATCGTAAATGGTCAACCAAACTTATTGAATGATATATACGACAACAGTCTATCCCAAAATTCCTCGTCCAGTAATTCTACTTGTCGGACGAGTAAGTGTTGTGGACCAGCAGGGAGAGTGAATGTTCAAGCCAGTGGCATCAATTATTTTGGAAATTATGAAGAAATGGTGGTAGTGGACCGTAGATTAGCTGTATCATCAGATCTAGCTTATATCGGTATCAGAGACCCCGAAAAAAACTTTAGTTTGGTATTTCTAACAGTTACGGAACAATGTGGAAGAATATGCCGGCCATCTTGCTTAGTTCCAGGTTCCAACCCACCAAGATACACAGAATGTATAGGACTTTTGAACATAACTCGTAGCGACACTGCCTTCTACGGTAAAACCCTCGCAGATACTTACATGAAGGTCTGGGATTATAACAACCAGATTCGACCGAAACTGAAGCACCAGAATATTCCAATTGTTTTCCACTGTGATGACAGCCGGTGGCCATTTACCAGCAGTAATGTGACTACAACAACGACCACACCAGTTCGAACAACAACAACAACCACAACAACAACACCAGTACCGACAACAACAACAACAACAACTACTACTACTACAACAAGGTGGACAACACCTACAACAACAACACGTGTGTATTGGCCACAGACAACAAAACCAACACCTAAAAGTAAGTATTAATAGACTTCATTATTATGTTTGTTCTAAAATAAAGTACCAGTAATGCACTGGGTATTTGCTGGCCTTGTGCCTAAAGTAGAAACAATTATTATGTTTGTTCTTAGAACGTCCCTTTACGGTCTGAGTTCAAATCCCGCCGAGGTTCACTTTGCCTTTCATCCTTACGGGGTCGATAAAATAAAGTACCAGTAATGCACTGGGATAATTGCTGGCCTTGTCCCTAAAGTAGAAATAATTATTATGTTTGTTCATGGTGGTGGATTGGCAGTATCGGTAGAGGGTCGGACGCCATGTTTTGCAGCAAAAGTTACGGCCCTTTATGGTCTGAGTTCAAATCCCACCGAGGCTAAGTTTGCCTTTCATCCTTACGGGGTCGATAAAATAAAGTACCAGTCACGCACTTGGGTCGATTTAATCGACTTTCCCCTCCCCCCAAATTGCTGGATTTGTGCCTATATAAGAAACCATTATTGAACCTAATCTAAGTAACCCTGACTACCAAAGCAATTGCTATCTCCATGTTGTATCCGACATCTAGTCACATATTGTGTGTAGGGCTATTCAGTTCCACTCAAACTGATAATCTCATTTGACGCTACAGATGCCAAACATTTGCTCTATAAATTATTATAAATTCTCTATATATATTTCACATATATATTCCACCTAACCTTTGTTTTTTCTCTATTACAGAATGTTACATCAACAAATATTGTGCCATTGCTAAAGGATGTGATTGTATATCGATGGACAAACAGCCTTGCTTACAAATATGTTCTCATTATGCTATTTGTGCATATGGCAGATATATTGTGGCTTCCTGTGGCTATGGTAAAAGGTTTGACCCCACGACAAGAAGATGTATTCCTGGATACTGTCATTATAGATTTTAACCCAGCAACATTTTTACTAAGCAACATTCCTAATGAAACTACACATTTGAACGTGTAGTTTCAAAAGACGTTTGAATTGTACTGTTTAAGAGAGAACATCATTTAACAACAGTCAACGTAAGAATGGATTGCAGGATGGGAAGATGTATGGATTGGATGGATGGATGGATGGATGGATGGATGGATGGATGGATGGATGGATGGATGGATGGATGGAAAGATGGATGGATGGAAGAAAAGATGGATGGATGGAAGAAAAGATGTATGGATGGAAGGAAAGATGGATGTATGAATGGATGGAAGGACAGGTAATAAATGATTATATACATGGGGAATGAATGGTGAGAAATATAGAAATATGGAATCCGGTGCTAATTTTCAATAGAATTCTACTATATTAGTTTCTGAACCTGTTACTATTTTTCAATCAATTATTTATTGATCAGAACATTTAATTATTTTTAATTAAAATAATTCTAATCCAATTTCATTATATTTATCAATAAACACATAAAATTACTTCCTATTTTTCTTTTATTTTTTCTTTCATGAGAATCAAACTGGAAAATAGTAAACCCTGTTTGGAATCTGGCGGTGATAATTGTCTTCTCTTGATTCCTAAATACCAATTATTGTAGATCTGTCATATTAGATGAACAACGCCAGATAAGCTGGATCAATGGAACAAAATAAGGATTGATTGTTATAAATATCAGTACTTCTTAAAATATGTTACACCTTTCGTATATACATTATATATATATATATATATATATATATATATATATATATATATATATATATATATATATATATATATATATATATATATATATATATATATATATATATATATATATATATATATGTATATATATATATATATATAACTTCACACACACACACACACACACACACACACACACACACACACACACACACACACACATATATATATATATACAGGAAGCCCTCAACCAATTCTAGCGGCTACCCGCTTACATTAGTGATCCCCTCTGGCTTCTCAACATTCTCTACCAGATATTTTGTTTTAGTCTCATTCATTCTCAGCCCCACACTCATCGACACAGTCTCAATCTCCCGCATCAAATCCTCTGCCTCCTTCACTGTATTTGTCACCAAACCTATGTCGTCGGCAAATTCAGCATCCGATACCTTTTTCGCCCTAACTCTCCTGCTCTGAGCCGGTGCCACAGTATTTGGGAGCAAAGATTGGGAATACGGAAGATGATGTGGTTGAGAGGAAGAGCAAGGCCTGGGCGGCGTGCCACAGCTTGAGATCGGTGTGGAAGTCGGACCTTCGTAGAGACCTGAAAATCCGCCTCTTCATTGCTGTAGTGGAGTCTGTGCTGCTGTATGGGTCTGAGACTTGGACACTGACCAAGAAACTCACTCAGATGGTGGATGGGTGCTACACGAGAATGCTGAGGATGGCTCTGAACATTAATCAGTATACACTGAGGATGAAAAACTCAGAGCTGTATGGGAGCATCCCAAAAGTCAGCTCAAAAGTGACACAGAGGAGACTGAGGTTAGCTGGACATGCTCACCGACATCCGGAGTTGACATTGCACTCAGTGCTCCTTTGGGAGCCACTACATGGACACACGAGAAGAGGAAGACCAAGGTTAACGTATGTTGATGCCCTAAGGACAGACACTGGTCTATTGGAGACGCGGGACATGGCAGCGATAATGAGGGACAGAGACCGCTGGAGAGAACTCGTCCATGGATCTCGGGAATTTTACCCGCCTTAGAAAAAAAAAAAAAAAAAAAAAAAAAAATATATATATATATAGTTAAATAAGATAACAAGGACGATTGTATTAACATTACAAGGGGTCTGACGAGCCGCGGATTACAGAGTCAGGTCAGATCGATACAGATCGAACCTTGAGCTGGTCAGTGGCGAAACGCGCCTCACCAACCAATAAACGTAATGAAGGAGTAACCAATCGTCCTTGTTATCTTATTTAACTATAATACACTCTGTCTAGCTCTACACCTCGATACTGAAGTGAATCTAAACATCGAGTGCTCAACCGGGTGAACCCACAGTAACTCTAAGTTACACTCCCTGGATATATATATATACATTCATTGCAGTTTCCAGGTAAATTAGAAGCAGTATTTAACATTTAAACCAAGCTTAAAATTCCTTTTTTTGCTTTTTTAAAAATATAAATAATGCGTGGGATTTAAAAAAAACAAAACTGGATCTTAATCGTTAATTTGATTTTCGACTGGTTCGTTATTTCTCAAAATAGAAAGTATAGAATGCAGTACATTTTGTTGGTAGAAGGTTCACTGAACAAATGAATTCGTAGCGAAAATATTAGAAACTGTGGCAATTTTTCTCCCGCCGGTTGTGATAGTTGTTTCTTGATTTCAGGTTTTTGATTCACAGCAGAGATATACAAAAATTTAGCTCGAAAACGTAAGTCTTAAGGACTGCATATGAAAAGTTTGTAACACAGCATGAAGCTCGTATCCACTTCATTTGCTTTTGTCGATTCTTTGCATTTCGCCTGAAAATTAAGGGCACACGTGTCTGTGAAATGCTCAGCTACTTGCGCATTAAATTCATGAGAGGATTATTCCATTGTTCAAACAAAAGGAATACCCATCGTCGTAATCGTCAAAGGTTTACCCACTATCCACTATGCTGGAAAAAATGAGTTTCTATCTGTAATTTAAAGGGCCAGCCTTGTCACGCACAGTCTCGCCGACTCTCCTCGAGTACTTCGTTAAGGGTAGATGTATCCCAAACATTTACACTACAATGGTTTTTGATTTAGGCACAAGGTCAACAATTTGGGGGGAGAGGAAAGTCGAATAAATCGACCTCAGTTCGTTATGGTACTTTATTCTATCGACCCCATAAGGATGAAAAGCAAAACTGACCTCAGCGGGATTTGAACATAGAAGGTAAAGGGCCGTAACTATATGCCACAAAGCATGTTGTCTTATGTTCTACCGATACTGACATTCCACCCTCTAACCATTGACACTATAATTGTTTCTATTTTTGGCGCAAGGCTAGCAATTACCCTAGTTCATTACTGATGCTTTATTTTATCGATGCCGTAAGCATGAAAGACAAAGTTAACCTCGGCGGGATTTGAACTCAGACCGTAAAGGGCCATAACTCCATGTTTCAAAGCATGGCGTCCGACCCTCTACCAATACTGCCAATCCACCATTTACACTATAATAGAAGATGAACTGTATTTCAAAGGACCAGTCTTGTTATATACTGTGTCATGTTATATCTCCTCGAGAACTACGTTAAGTTACACGTGTCGCCAGAATGCCCTGTCACATGCACTAGAATTTAATGAGCAGGTTGTTCCGTTGATTGAAAACAGCCTGGAAAACTTATCTTCAGAACCGATGGAGCCCCAACACACCGTTTGAGGCGCTAGCCCTTTATCGGAGAAGAATAGGAGAAAAAATAGAAAAAATAAGAAAAAATTGACGAAAAAGTGAGGAGAAGAGGACAAAAGGAAGTAGGAACATGAAGTGGAATAACAGGGGGAAAAGAAAAAGATGAGAAAAGTAAAAGAAATGGTGACGGAGGATTGGTGCAGAGTGAGAACAGTTCAAAATGTTCACCAAGTTGAGGTGCACACTGCATTTGTATGGCGTGGTAATATTTTGGGTGAGACATGCATATATTTTGGTAGGCTGTGGTTCTTCAGAATAGGCGTATATACCAATAATGATTTCTAGTATATTTTTATGATTTCTAGTATGTATATATCAATAATAATTTTATTTCGTAGCAGTTATATAAACATATAGAACAAGGAATCAGCATTGAAAAGGACTATAAATACTAAAAATGAGAGAAAAAGGAGGGGAAGAGCAAGGACTACTAGACAAATGAAGAAAGAAAGAGTATATACTATTTTATATACTAGCTTTGTCCGATCATGGCGAGGCGGGTTGTTTTTGTTGGGTGTAGTGATGGAACGGTATGGCATAAAAAAAAGTTGAAAAACTCTGATATGTTACAGCGTAATCTGAAGATAATCTAGAATGGTGTCCAGGTAAAGCTCCAGAGTCGACGTTAGAGTTCCGGTTTCGATTTAGGAGGATGTCCACGTAAGAATTTAGTATAAAGTGTGAAGTCAACAAAAATATAAAAATACGTAAAATCAAACACAGGGAACAATATGTATATATCTATATGTATGTGTTTACACACACACACACACACACACACACACACACACATATATATATATAGTTGAAAATGAATGAACAAAACATAGGGGGCAATTATACACAGTTATATTAGGTTCACGCTATATATACATATATATATATTTCGTTTCTGAATTTGTTTAGCAAGATTCTTTATCTGAAAACGTGTGTCGAAACCGATATTGTTATACTTTGGGAGG
>OZ024743.1:94478117-94503117 GCA_964016885.1 Eledone cirrhosa
ATTTTTTTCGGAGAACGATAGAGTGAGAGGATGGCAGTCAAAAAGAGATATGGAAGAAGAATCGACCCCAGTACTACACTGGTGCTTTTGTATCGACACGGAATGGATAAAAGGCCAAGTTGACCTCGGTGATATTTGAACACAGAAAGCAGAGAGCCGAAACGAACACCACAAAGCATTCTATTCGACGTTCTAATGATTCTAATTAACCCCCTTTTGCACTTGAAAAACCCTTTTTAAATTCTGTCCCTAAACAAATCAACAATTCATTTAAATATCTTGTTTGTTTTGAACGGGTTATTCATGAACGATATAGCACACGTGTTCAGTGTTCATCACACCTAATACCGCACTGTGCTAGGTGTCGATATCTAGCAGCTAGTCTACATAATCATCGTTTTGCTTTTTGTTTCTCCTGTTATAAAGGATTAAATATGATAAACGATTAAATCCCTGAGTTTTTCATTCACTCCTGACAAATTTTCTCCGTAATATATTCCGTTGATCCAGGTTGTCCTGCTTAACAATTGTACGTTAAAGGGCATTTAGGTTTCAAAAGAAGTCAATTATTATCGCCTTCAATTAATTCCATATATATATATATATATATATATATATATATATATATATATATATATATATATATATATATATATATATATATATATATATACAAATATATTACACAGAGAGAAGTGTGTTACACAGTGAGAAGTGTGTAAAAAATTATTACATGTGAGTTTAACCGTTACTGTATGGAGAACAATACCTTCAGGTTAGCAATTAAATAGAAAAAAACTAAGTCAGAATCAAATCTCTGAAGTAGAGTTTTAAATTACTAACCTTATAACTATAAGCTTGCTGATACGAATTTAGTTCGTTTCACCACAGAAATGTGTGGTGTAACAGCCCATAGGATCCTCAGTCAGCAAGTATGGGTGCTGTTCACGACACATCTAGCCTAATGGATAGAGAGAAAGCTATTAAACAACCTGCCCAGAGTAGGGCGAAATATATATATATATATATATATATATAAATTAATAAAAACAATGAAATAAAAACAAATAACAAGTTCTTTATATTAAAAAAATCATCATCTTACGATCGTTTCTAGGATGTATGTGTGTTGGTATGTATATCATATAGATCTATGTAAAAATATTACAAATTATCAGAGGAAATATACATACCTTCACATATACATGCTGTCTTCAGAAATGATGAGATTTGTTTATTGAAAAAAACCAACAAAGATTTAATATAAAAGGTCTGTTTGGGAACAGGTTTTGAATTGACCAATAGAAAAGTAGTTAGAGGTCAAGTTGATAGAATAGTAGTAGTAGAAATTTAATTTAGGGGTAGAGGAGTGCAGACTTATGTTTTGAATGAAAAGAATACTTTGAAAGAAAAGAATACTTTGGGGATGAAAAGAGGTCAAGCCAATGAAGGATGCACGAAAATTTGATGTTATTAAAGAATAATGTTAAAAACCAAGGAAAATAAAATTTTAGGGTAAGGGTATTAGTGAGAAATACCAATCTTATTTAAACCACAAGGAATCTAGATCTATAACAAGAAATTATATTAATTGATAGGTATACTTATAGGGATAAATTCATATTAATTCATATGAATGTGATAAATAAGAATTAGATGTTATAAACGTAGGGAAGTAACATTTTGGGATAAGGATAGTAGTGAGAAATACCAATCTTATATAGACTACAAGGAATCTAGATTCATAACAGGAAATTAAATTAATTTATATGTATATTTTAGGTATTAATTTTAGGAAAAGAGAGCTGTAAGAGGGAAATAAAATTATGAAGTTCTCTGTAGTAAAGTACTAATTATAGGTTAACTAAATTAAAAAAACTAATTATGATAATATGTAAAATATAAGTGTAAGGTGTATATTAATTAGGTTTATAATATTTGAAGGTTCTTCTAATTCTATGATTGCAAGATATAATTAATTCCTGTCGCTTATTTAATAGGATATCCTTAGATGTCATTATTTCAAAAAGTTCCTGGGAGCATAACCTACACTCCTATCTGTTATTTTGATAAGGGGGTGGTCCTTTTGAGGACACTCCAGGTCAGGTTGTAATCGATATTCTTCTTTCTATAATTATTAATTGTTTCAGCCAAGGATGTTGTATTAGCTAATGCGGCATTTTAAAAACTATGTTTGTTGGTATTAAATCTTATTTTAAATTGGTTAGACGTAGCTCCTATCTATATATGAATAAGTGGAGTCCTTAGTGCTAATTTTACATTTATAGACTATGTTATTAATAAGACAATTTCCCTTTAATGGGCAATTTCTTTTGATTCTACAGTTACAACCATTCGTGAATATTATATCAGGGGAGTTAGTCAAATTTGGTGTGGAATTTACTCGACTTGTTATAGGTGAAGGAGATGGTGGTTTGTTGCGGTTTATTTTAGTATTATGGTTGGTTTGATGTGTTGGTGGTATATTTGTGTTTTTATTTACATTTATATGCGTTGTACGCAATTATATTTTATTGTATATTTTTGGTAGTGGAGTAGGAAAATTTGACAGTTGATCTATTTAAAATTTGATGGTATTTATCGTTTGGCGGGAAGTTTTTCTCTAGGATAGTAAAAAAATTTTAGGGATATTATCTTTAATTTGTAGATTAAATGGAGCATTATACCAAGTAACCCGTCTAATACGGTTTCGATATTGTTTTTTATATTTATACGATGTATCAGGATGTTTACTAAGAGAGTTAGTATTAGTGAATTTATTATATATAAGTTTAGTTAGATTAACTGATTTAGGTGTTTTAGTCTGATTACTAGGAATTTTGTTAGTAACGTTGTTAACATATATTGGAGTATTAGGATTAATGGTTTTTTGAAAGTCATTATATTTTATGTGAGAAGAGGTAGAGAAATTAAGTTTTAGGTTGGTAATTTTGGGTGTAGTATGAGTGGCCTTTAGGTGTGGGTTTTTCATTTGGTGTTTGTTGGTAATATTGGGTTGTATGTTTGAAATATTATTGGTACAAGGTATATAGACAAATTTGTTTTTGTGGCCGCTTCTAGCTAAAGCTTCGTTATAAAAGGGCGCGTTTTTATCGAATACATCATGGTTAGATGAAAGGTTAGAGATTCTGAGTGAGATATTATATGCTAGGTTTTTAAGGATAGATCTAGGGTGATTGGATTGTGAGTGTATGTAATGTAAGTTTTGGTTAGGTTTATGGTAAGGTTGGTAGATACCCGTAGATAAGTCTAAAGTTATATCTAGGAAATTGACTATTTTACTGGTGTTTTCAAATGTAATAGTGAGATTGTAATAGTCTTTGAGGAAAGTTCTAAGTTTATTATTTTTTTCAATTTGAGGCTAAGTTTAGTGGAAAGAAGAAGACAATCATCACGATATAAACCACCTTATATATATATATATTTAATATAGAAAAGGCTTCTACAGGACTAGAACTGTTTCATTCGCGAGAAATCATCAGGAAGCTCTGCTTTGTATTGAGTACCCTATTTTCTGTGGTTACCCCCGATTGAACCCGGGATAAACTTCTCTCTCTCTCCCTCTCTCTCTCTCTCTCTCTCTCTCTCTCTCTCTCTCTCTCTCTCTCTCTCTCTCTCTCTATATATATATATATATATATATATATATATATATATCTCGCACACACACCAGGAGACAAAAGAAGAATTATATTTTTTTCAAAATCAACCATTACTCTAAAAATAGATCTTTGACTGACCGACGGTCAAAAATATTACAGATACAATATAGACATAAACACATATATATAGTTTACATAATTTACATAAATCTTTCGTTGCACATCTGCAACATCGTCAGTGGTGTTATATTTTTTTTCCTCCTGTTGTGTTGTATGTCTACGCCATTTTTTATTCAGTCTGTCTATATATTTATTTATTTATTTGCTTGTTTGTTTATTTTATTTTGTCTTCTTTGCGCATGCGTTTGCGTGTGTGTATAGTGTTATGTTTGCTGTGTGACTAGTGTGTATAGTGTTGTGTCTGCTGGGTGACTAGTGTGTTTTTATGTGCTTGTTGTTATTGTGCTTGTGTATGTATTTATTTATCTTATTTTATTTTATTTTATTATATATTTATTTTATTATATATTTATTTTATTATATATATATGAAAACAGGGAGAGAAAGACGATTATTAGGAAGAAAAATATATTTTTTTCCCTTTTTATTTCTTTCCCTCTTTTTTCTGGGTTAGAAAATGATTAAACCGAAATATTTCACTTTGTGTGAAGTGTTAAGGTATTAGTTGATTTATTTATTAATTAACAATGGCATTTATTTATTTATTTATATATTGAATAATTGTCTATTACCGGTTTCAGCATTTGTATGCATTATCAAATAATAATAATAATATGTATTGGTGTAGAACGGTGGTGTTGGACATGTTAAAGAAATGGTGCAGAAAGAATAATGTTATTTACAAACAAGGTTTATGAAGTGAAAAGAAAAAGAAAAAAAGAATAAAATGGGCGTAATGTGGAGCATAATAAGTCAATGTGGAAGAAAAAATAATATTATTTACAGGCATAGTTCTTGAAGATAAGCAGATCAAAATGTGTTAATATAGCAAAAGTGCTTAGTTGATCCATGATGGAGGCAAATAGTGGACTGGGGTTTGATATGATTTCCCTTTTTAGAGAGTTAATATGCAGGGGGAAGTAATTCATGCTGGATGATATTTAATTTATTTAAGAAAAAGGATTAGGTAGGGTGTAAGGGTGATAACTCTTTAGAGAGACATAGGCATTTGTAAATGTTTGATTGTTCGTTCCAGTTTTAGTTTAGTCCAAAGTTTAGTGCATTAAGTAGAGGTTGGAATAAATTATGAGACATTGTAAAATATGTGGTTATGGCTATTTTGGAAAAGCGGGTACAATGCAAGTTAGAAATACAAGAGGGAAACTAGAGTAGAGTAAGAAAAACAAAACAACAACAGTTTATTCGTTTACTTTGTTCTTCATCCACTTTCGAGGTTTTACTTCTTTTCAAAAGAAAAGAAATGGCGTTTGGAGTTGACAACGAGCGGTGCTTTTCTTGCGAACAGTGTAGTTAATATGTAACATTGTGAGAAATGTGCTTAGTGTTGTTTGGGGAAAACCAGTACAATGCATCTTTATAAAATTAAGGTTAATGAAACAAAAAAACAGTTTACACATTTACTTTGTATCTCGTGATATTTCCAAATTAGGACCTCTTTTGAAAATGAAACAAAATGAAGCGCAATGTTGAAGACGAGGGAACACTCGATTTCTTTCCTTTTGAAAAAGAAATCTAAATTACGAAATAGCACAAAATATAAGGTGGCGAATCAACAGATGTTAGAAGGTTGGGTATTGTGTTATGAACTGTTTATTCCGGCTCTCTGCTCTCTAAGTTCAAATCCCGTCGAGGTAAATTTTGTCATTCATCTTTCAAGATCAATAAAGAAAGTACAGTTTAGTATTGGGTTCGATTCCTCTTCTTTATCCCTTTCTCACTCCTTCTCTTTATCACTCTCTATCCTTCTCTGGAAGAAATCTGCTGTTGACCTGGAGAGGAGATAATCTCTGTCAGGTTTAGAAATGCCTCAAGAAACGCCGTCAATATGGTGTCCCTACCAGTTCATCAGGAGTTACGGGTCCATACCATAAGGTGGACGTGTAAACTGTTGTCTTATTTTGTTTGTCTTACTTTCTATTCCTTCCCTCATTGCCACTCACATCAATAGATTCTTTTTAAAGAGGATTATAAACGTTTGTCGCTGCAAAAGAACAACGAAATATGTTTATCATTCGGCTTATCATTTCATATTTATTAAACCTTAAAAGTCAAGGTGCTGAATCTGGTTTTCTTGAAAGGAAAATAAATGGTTGAGATTTAGATAAGGGCTTCTGTGAAAAAACAAAACAAAACAAGCAAAACAAAAAAAAAAAAACAAAACAAAAAAAAAACGGTGAAAGTTTATATAGAATGGGAGACAGAGAAAACCCCAACCCTAACCCTACCAGACACAACCCCGTCTACAAAAACCTCATGATGTAATTCCTACTGGACAAAACCCTCTGGGATAACATCTATACTCCTTCTGGACAAAAACTCGTTGCTGCTGCTGCTGTTGGTGTTGTTGATAGTGGTGATGATGGCGATGGTGGCGAAAGCAGTATTATTCTTATTGTTGTAGTTGTCGTTGCTGATTGTGGTGTCGTTTGTTTAAACATTGTTGTAAATAATGCTATTTTCTGTCAGAATATCATTATTTATTTTGTCTTTTTAAATTCTTTTCTCACGAAATAATTATCATCTGCTGAGAAATTAATTTGTTTTATTGTTATTTTCCCTGCCTGTAAAAACGTGTTTGGTTCAATTTATTTGCAGTGGTTTTATAGAAAGGCGGAAGTTTCTGTTTCTTTTTACGTCATATTTTGTTATCTTATAAGTGAAATAAGGAAACCTTTGGAAAACAGAGGTCTTAACCCTTCAAATGAAGGGAAACAACGCAAGCAATGGAATTCCTAACTCTTTTTCTAGGGGTTTAACTTTAAACAATGATCTCCACTTACATTTATTTGGTAAACAAAAAAAAATAAAATATAATAAAACGCAATATTAACAAAGCCAGGCCGTCTCAAGCACAACAAAAACAACAGCAACAATACTACTACTACTACTACTACTACTACTACTACTACTACTACTACTACTACTACTACTACTGGTTTCATTTATTGGCTACGAGGGCCGACATATAGGGGACGATACAATAGACAGGGACAGTGGGGCTTTACATATATAACGTGTAAAAATATAAATAACAATAACAAAATATCAAGAACAATACAACAAGGAAAAATTCCCCAATAGGGGGGATAACCACCCAGGGTTGACTCAGGTACCCCACCAATCCTGAACCACCTGACGCCTCGAAGGCACCCGGGAAAGGCACCCCCTCTCCTCCTCAAATTAACCAGCCAACAGGCACATGGTCAGAATAGGCTCACTCACATGGGCCATTCTCACCTTTTAACCATATGTACTGTGGGGCAGCACTTCTCTCCCCACCCTCAACTTCCTTTCCAGGTGAAACTTGAAGAAGTTGATGAGGGATTGGCCGCAGAGAAAAGTGTCTGTCTTCAGTCATTTCAACCTTGTCCACCATACAAACCTCTTTCGCAACTGCCACCAGGCAGAGGAAACTTCAATCAGTTGAGTTCCCAATCATTCCATATAAAACATTATTAAGACACCGATAATTATTGGAAAAATGCAAAACAGCGAAAGTTCACATAAAAATGGCGACAATTCATTAATTGATAAGTAGAAGAACTGTGATCTTTATATCAAAGACAATATCTATACAATCCTCAACCTCATTTCGACATAAAATCGTAAGTTCAAACTTATTGCAGGCATTCAACAAGCGAACACAATTTTATTAAAGAATTTTCTGGCGTGGTACTTAATACTCCAGGATAAATTATGAGATATTGTAAAATATGTGGTTATGGCTATTTTGGAAAAGCGGGTACAATGCAAGTTAGAAATACAAGAGGGAAACTAGAGTAGAGTAAGAAAAACAAAACAACAACAGTTTATTCGTTTACTTTGTTCTTCATCCACTTTCGAGGTTTTACTTCTTTTCAAAAGAAAAGAAATGGCGTTTGGAGTTGACAACGAGCGGTGCTTTTCTTGCGAACAGTGTAGTTAATATGTAACATTGTGAGAAATGTGCTTAGTGTTGTTTGGGGAAAACCAGTACAATGCATCTTTATAAAATTAAGGTTAATGAAACAAAAAAACAGTTTACACATTTACTTTGTATCTCGTATCACGAGACACAAAGTAAATGTGTAAACTGTTTTTTTGTTTTCAAATTAGGACCTCTTTTGAAAATGAAACAAAATGAAGCGCAATGTTGAAGACGAGGGAACACTCGATTTCTTTCCTTTTGAAAAAGAAATCTAAATTACGAAATAGCACAAAATATAAGGTGGCGAATCAACAGATGTTAGAAGGTTGGGTATTGTGTTATGAACTGTTTATTCCGGCTCTCTGCTCTCTAAGTTCAAATCCCGTCGAGGTAAATTTTGTCATTCATCTTTCAAGATCAATAAAGAAAGTACAGTTTAGTATTGGGTTCGATTCCTCTTCTTTATCCCTTTCTCACTCCTTCTCTTTATCACTCTCTATCCTTCTCTGGAAGAAATCTGCTGTTGACCTGGAGAGGAGATAATCTCTGTCAGGTTTAGAAATGCCTCAAGAAACGCCGTCAATATGGTGTCCCTACCAGTTCATCAGGAGTTACGGGTCCATACCATAAGGTGGACGTGTAAACTGTTGTCTTATTTTGTTTGTCTTACTTTCTATTCCTTCCCTCATTGCCACTCACATCAATAGATTCTTTTTAAAGAGGATTATAAACGTTTGTCGCTGCAAAAGAACAACGAAATATGTTTATCATTCGGCTTATCATTTCATATTTATTAAACCTTAAAAGTCAAGGTGCTGAATCTGGTTTTCTTGAAAGGAAAATAAATGGTTGAGATTTAGATAAGGGCTTCTGTGAAAAAACAAAACAAAACAAGCAAAACAACAAAAAAAAAAAAACAAAAAAAAAAACGTTGAAAGTTTATATAGAATGGGAGACAGAGAAAACCCCAACCCTAACCCTACCAGACACAACCCCGTCTACAAAAACCTCATGAAGTAATTCCTACTGGACAAAACCCTCTGGGATAACATCTATACTCCTTCTGGACAAAAACTCGTTGCTGATGCTGCTGTTGGTGTTGTTGATAGTGGTGATGATGGCGATGGTGGCGAAAGCAGTATTATTCTTATTGTTGTAGTTGTCGTTGGTGATGGTGGTGGTGGTGGTGGTGGTGTCGTTTGTTTAAACATTGTTGTAAATAATGCTATTTTCTGTCAGAATATCATTATTTATTTTGTCTTTTTAAATTCTTTTCTCACGAAATAATTATCATCTGCTGAGAAATTAATTTGTTTTATTGTTATTTTCCCTGCCTGTAAAAACGTGTTTGGTTCAATTTATTTGCAGTGGTTTTATAGAAAGGCGGAAGTTTCTGTTTCTTTTTACGTCATATTTTGTTATCTTATAAGTGAAATAAGGAAACCTTTCGAAAACGGACGTCTTACTCCTTCAAATGAAGGGAAACAACGCAAGCAATGGAATTCCTAACTCTTTTTCTAGGGGTTTAACTTTAAACAATGATCTCCACTTACATTTATTTGGTAAACAAAAAAAATAAAATATAATAAAACGCAATATTAACAAAGACAGGCCGTCTCAAGCACAACAAAAACAACAGCAACAATACTACTACTACTACTACTACTACTACTACTACTACTACTACTACTACTACTACTACTACTACTGGTTTCATTTATTGGCTACGAGGGCCGACATATAGGGGAGGATACAATAGACAGGGACAGTGGGGCTTTACATATATAACGTGTGAAAATATAAATAACAATAACAAAATATCAAGAAAAATACAACAATGAAAAATTCCCCAATAGGGGGGATAACCACCCAGGGTTGACTCAGGTACCCCACCAATCCTGAACCACCCGACGCCTTGAAGGCACCCGGGAAAGGCACCCCCTCTCCTCCTCAAATTAACCAGCCAACAGGCACATGGTCAGAATAGGCTCACTCACATGGGCCATTCTCACCTTTTAACCATATGTACTGTGGGGCAGCACTTCTCTCCCCACCCTCAACTTCCTTTCCAGGTGAAACTTGAAGAAGTTGATGAGGGATTGGCCGCAGAGAAAAGTGTCTGTCTTCAGTCATTTCAACCTTGTCCACCATACAACCTCTTTCGCAACTGCCACCAGGCAAAGGAAACTTGCATGTCCTTTATAGTAATGGTTTAATTTATTGCCATAAGTGCCGACGTATATGGGACAATACAATAGACGGGGACAGTGGGGTTCCATATAATATAATAATAATTGTTTCTACTTTAGGCAAAAGGCCAGTAATTTCAGGGAAGGGATAAGCCGACTATGTCAATCCCAGTGTGTTACTGGTACTTTATTTCATCGCAGTAGGTTGAAACATTACTACAGTTTTATCGAGGCTAATAGTTAATCGATCACTAATAATAATAATTGATGATAATAATTTTTTATTTATTGGCCACAATGCCGAAATATGTAAGACAATACAAAAAACAAAGACAGTGGGGAATTACAAAAAAAAAAAAAAAATGAAAAAATTTAAACCATGTAAACAAATAAAACAGATGTCAATAAATATTGAATAACAATAAAAATTCCTCAATAGGGGGAGCACACCCCAGGGCTAACAAGAATGTTTGTGAAATACAACTTGTACCTTAGGTAGGAGTGATGAAGCTACGATATGATGTGTATTGCACAAACGTTCTCACTTTTTAGAACATTTTATTTCTCCTCTAAAAAGAGACAACGTACAATTATATCTATATATCAATATCTGTATATAGATATTGATTATGTGAATTGTTTCATAACATTTCAAATAATTGGATGTATAACTTCCTTGAAACACGTGGAAGGAAATAAATATGATTTAAAAGATAAAATAAGTTGTTTTCATCAATAAGCTTGTATTTATGTATTTATGTGCGCTGTATTTATGTCTACATCTCCAAATCTTTCTCTCTGAAAGTTTCTTTCTTTCAAACCTATATAACATATAAACAAATCAAGGTAATTTTGAAAAGACATGGCAATTATATATTATATATAATTCTCTAAGGTCCTTTGAGCATTGTATATATAGTTTTATTTTGCTAATATAATATAATATAATATAATATTTTATATATATATATATATTGTTTAGCTCTGGTTTTTTAACTATTGGAGCGCTTGCCAGCATTTTTACGATTTTGCGTTTCGTTTCGCTTTTTCTACCAGCCGAAATACGATTCTCGCTGAATTATATTTGTATTAATCTCCCGAGTCTTACAAATAACCTGTTAATAATTATATTGACAGATTAATTGCATAAGCTTTTTTTAAAAACTACCCGGTTGAGTGCTTATTCGATTTGTGCTATCTATGCAATTTTTTGTATGATATACACATACTGAATTCCTTTGCCCAAATCTGGGGAATTTTCCCCTTGTGACTTACGCATGTGCCTTTACTATGCTCTGCGTCACTCGCAAAGTTGGTTACAGAGCAAAATTACCTGTTGATAACGTGATATTCCTTGTTCGATCTTTATGCTGAAAGCTTATAGTTTTAAGCAGAATAGTATTATTGATTTAGGTGTCATAGAAACCCTGCATTTGGATTTTACCACCAGTTTCATTTGGGTCCAGGTTTTTATCATTTATTTTGTTTGACCTGTTTAGCTTGTTTTTTGGCTTCGGTGGTTAATGCCTTCTTAACCACTTTTTCAGTTTGTATGGCGTTTTAACATATTGTTTAGCTCTAGTTTTTTAACTATTGAGTGCTTGCCAGCATTTCTACGATTTTGCGTTTCGTTTCGCTTTTTCTACCATCCGAAATACGATTCTCGCTGAATTATATTTGTATATATATATATATATTGTTATACTGGGGGTGGGGGGTCATATTGTTGTAATAATATTGCCAGAAATAATAACAGAACACACTCACTGTTTGGTTGGTTTTCGCTTCTGTATCTTTTATATTTCCATAGTTAATTTATTTGGTCCTCAATGTTTATCACTGACTGACCAGCGGTCAAAAATACATATATATATATATAGTCTAACAACGTTCTTTCGTTGCACATTTGCAACATCATCAGTGGTACTATTATCATGTTTACCCTGCTGTATTGTATGTATTGTAATGTCTACGCCATTTTTATTTTGGTTTTTATTTTTGTTTACACGGTTTAAATAAAAATGGCATAGACATTACAATACATACAATACAGCCGGGGAAACATGATAATAGTACCACTGATGATGTTGCAGATGTGCAACGAAAGAACGTTGTTAGACTATATATATATATATATATATATATATCTGTAATTTTGACCGCTGGTCAGTCAGTGATAAACATTGAGGACCAAATAAATTAACTATGGAAATATAAAAGATACAGAAGCGAAAACCAACCAAACAGTGAGTGTGTTCTGCTATTATTTCTGGCAATATTATTATTACAACAATATGACCCCCACCCTCAGTATAACAATATATATATATATATATATATATATATATACAGTAATAATAAATACAAAGACCAAAATAAAAAGAGTGTCGATGAGGGCTGTATATATATAATATATATATAGTATATATAAACCCTTATACATATATATGTATATGGGTGTGTGTTTGTATATATATATATATATAGACACAGACACGTGTGTGTGTACTTAACGCTGTATTGAGAATAGAGGAAACTAATTATTGTAATCAACGGTTGCATTGTAACATTGAGGGTGGGGGTTAATTAAAAACGATGTTAAACACGTGAGCATGAGTGGTTTACTATTTTAAATAGGCCATAAGTAGTTTTTCTTATTTCAATTACTTCTCTGCAAATTTCCCAAGAAGAATGTGTGGAGGGTGCACAAGAAAAGAAACAATTATTGTAAAACTAAAAGTTACAAAATTTCACTATCTACCAACTTGAATAACCTGTTTAACATCTTGCAGCAAATATGCATCACAATGTATTTAATTTATGAAACTGAGAGTTCCAGAATCAACTACTTTACATTATGGAAATCCACTGCACGTGTTATAGCGAATGAAATGGTGACTAAACAAAGTAAGTACAACGTGAACAATTGTTAGAACATATGTCAATATGTCAACGCTAAATAATCACTAATTAAAACAATAGCTATTGAATTAATTAATATCTCATAGATTCTATTTCTCTCTATATATATTGCAATTATTACGAATTCATATCACTCTATCAAGCTACATTGTTCTGGAAGTGTTAAGAACCAACTGAAGGTAAGAGTCTTACTGTAATATGACAAGTTCATACAGCAATATCATAACTGAAGTTCTAATTTATACAACACCATCTCCATGTCTTACTACTGTCAAGACATTATGAAGTTATTGCTATTTAAATCAATTCACAGATGTTTCTGGGTAGCTTTGATTTAACTTACATTACGCTTGGTTAAATATATACCAGTAATATACTACAATAGGTCCAATAATTTAAAACAACGCTCTTTACAGAACTGACTGGATTCCCAAGAGAGACGTTAGCAATTGTAAACGACCCCACAATAGAGACAAAATGGCTAATTATTTTGAAATAATTTCGTGAGGATTGTAGAGATAATTCAAATAACTCCGATATTTTCTTCATAAACATCACTCAATCTTATCTCCTTTCTCCCACCTCAAAAGACTCCAAAAAATTGTAATAGTAACAGCAAACAAAAATATAATAATCGTCTCACTAAATCATCACTGAAGAAATCTAGCAATCTGCTTGGTAATCGTTATTTCCGTTTCCGGTAGAGTACGAAACTTTATGAACATATTTTTTCCATTTCTCTCTCTGTTCATTGTCATTTTATTGAGTTCTTTCCATGATTTGGATTAAGACCATTTTAGGAAATGGTGTCTCCAGCTATCAGTGAGGCGTCTTCATTTTCGCTTTTCATGTACTATATGCTCCAAGCAGATTTTAGGGTCTGATCTCTTCATATACATTGGAGCGTCCTAATTTCTCTTTCAAGATATAATATCCTTTTCAGAAAGATTTTTGGGAGACAACAAATAGAAAATTTGACGTAGCAAAACAACTTGAGAGAATTGCTATCAAAAACTGCTCATTGTTGTATCATTTCTCGTAGATGTACAATAATATTTTAACTCTGTCTGTTAGGCGTTTACCAGTAATAAATCTCATGACATGGTTTTGAAATACTTCAATTTTCGAAGTTTGTTTTGCAGACCAAGTAACAAAATTTAATACATAAATAGGTAGAGGGAGAATGTCAGTGTTATATATCTTAATTTTGAATTGATATTCGATTAGACAGGGTATTTCTTTAAACTCGCCTCAATTAGAACCATTGAAACCAATATTTACCAAGATCAACTCGTTCTTTCCAGCATTTATTGAAATTATTATTGTGTAAATGAATGAGTTCAAATCCCGCCCAGGTTAGTTTTAGTGTAAGCCATAAAAAGAAGCAAATATGTGAGTTGAATCCCATAAGTGTGCGTCTTTTGAGCTCTTAACTCCTGGTGGAGTCTCGTCGTTACATTCACTTTAAACCTGGCAGAGCCCATCTCTCTCTAGGTCTGAACATAACCGACTTCTTCTAGAGAAATAGAGAGGAGGTAGAGAATCGATCCTTGTATTGAACTGACACTTTGTTTTATCAAATTTGGAAGAATGAAAGGCAAAGTTGATTTCGGTGAGGATTGAGCTAATGATCTCAAGAGCTGGAACAAATACTGCACACACAAACATAAATGTAAACATAGATACGGAGATACTATCTCTCTCTCTCTCTCTCTCTCTCTCTCTCTCTCTCTCTCTCTCTCTCTATCTCTCTCTCTCTCTCTCTCTCTCTCTCTCTCTCTCTCGCACTCTCTCTCTGACACACACAAACAAACAAACATATAGACAGACAGACACACTGTAATTTCTGTCTACCAAATTTCACTAGTAGAAAACACTTGCTCGAAGCACCACACAGAGTGACAGAGCCTAGAACTACGTGGTTGCAAAGTAGACTCCTTAACAGCCATGCTTTCGTCTGAATGATGTTTTACATTTTCTTATATTTTCAGCAATGAATCGTCTGTACCTAGCATTCATCATATTGCTGGCTTTTGTTTACGTGAAGTCAGATATACAGTATTATGTTCCAGAAATAGGTAGCTATGTTCCAGACTGTTTTAATAATGTATGCAAATCGACAAATCCACCAATTGAAAAGAAGGCCGATATATGGAAATATTGCATCGGTCAGCTCCAAATGGCGAAAATATGTCCTAATTGGACAACAAACTATCTAAATTATAATCTACCAACCGATGAACCAAAAACAGAACAACCAAATCCTATGATAATGCTCCGAGTAAGGAAGGAATATAGACAACTCAGTGAACAAGAAAGATATGATTTCCACCGTAGTATTCATCTTCTAAAACAAGATACGGTAAGGTTCTATTTTTTTATATGAATATTATTGAGAGAAGTTCAGAGTACTGACAGACTTTGATATTTTACTAAACTAGTAACATGACTTTACTTCGTTAACGAAGATTTATGAAAGGGGCTGTCCACATCTATCGTAGGCTCGCTGGTAACTGGCGAGAAAAACGTAAGATAGGCAAACACGACTAAAGCAAGAGTAAGTCTAATTTTGTTCTTGTTTCAGTGTTACCATACTACATTTCTTCCCCGGACTTTTGTCTTCGTCAACAGTCCTCCATTCATTCTCGAAGGAGGAAATTGACAGATGGTATGTCACCAGATCACCTGATCAGAGGACATATCACACCTCTGGTGTAGATCAATATGACATGCTTAAAGAGATTTCTTTAGAGAACCCTTGTACGTTTTCTGCGGATCCCTCTGTTTCAGTGGAAAATGAAGAGTTCGCCATGCAGCGATGATGATTTTCTATTCGGGAAACATGCATTGGTGCTCTCTGTCTCTTCAAGAACTTCAATGCTGGTAACAAAATCGCTCTATCACTCCAGCAGATGTTGAGGATGCTGCGAAGTGAGAAATCTAGTATATTATCTACATATAGATACTTTCGTGAGTGGAAGTGGATTATTCATAGCAGATCAATTTAATACACGCTAGTAAAGTATGTGAGTTACGGGGTCATTTGCATTGTAACGTGCCGGCTACAGAGCTATATACTCAATAACCTTCTGTTCAGACAGTCTTTATATTTGATCAAGTGTTTACTTGTACAATATCATTTATATTTGATCAAGTGTTTACTTGTACAAGAGCAAAGAGAAGAGACGTGTTGCTGTTGTGTATAAGTTGATAGTGATACAAGTTTTAAAAAGAAAAAAATCACTATATATTCATATATATGTACACTTACGAGAGAAGTAGTTATATATATATATATATATATATATATATATATATATATATGTGTGTGTGTGTGTGTATATATATATATACACCTGCCTCCATATTTTGTTTCAATGATTGTAATGTCTTATATCTCCTTCTTTATCTTACAGAGCATGGAACCAAATGTTTACGATGCTATCGCCTTCCTCCATACAGGTGCGACTGCCAGAAATGCTCACAATGGTCCTGTATTCCTCACCTGGCACAGAATATATGTGAAAATGTAAATAATTCAGTATTTTCCAATTACTTATTTTTTCTACTGTAATATTATGCTAATAACTTTAATATTAGAATTCATAGAATAATGAAAAATAAAACTTATCGCAAGAATAGCTGTTAACACCAAAATGTCGTTAAATACCATGTTTTAACAGCTACTCTTGCGTTGATTTTTCGCCATTATTCCATGAATATTGATGGCAGTTTGCTGTTTTAACAGTTGTTCTTGTGTGGGACTTGTAGGAGCCCCATATTGACATACAGTGATTCTAGCGCATTTTCTCTAACCTCAGAGAGCCCGTCTCCACCCTAGTTCTGAATAAAGCAGATTTCTTCCAGAGAATTCTTCCAGCGATTCTTTCATGAGACATTCTAACCACATGCCTATAGTATCGGAGCTGTGATCTCTCAATTCGGAGAATTTTATATAAATTTTATTTAAGCCCGTTAGATAAGTTTTGAAACGAATACGATCTTAATAATTAAAATAATTGATAATTTAAATAGCTCCCTCGTAATATTTCATTTATTAAATATGTCATTAGAAATATGTTAATGTGGTTTTTATTTTTAAATTTCAGGATGGAAGATGCTCTTCGTAGAAAAGTACCAACTGTAACAATTCCATTTTGGGATCCAACTCTTGATGCTTCTCTTTCTAATCCTCGAGATTCGATTATCTGGTCGGACACGTTCATGGGAACAGTCAATGGATTTGTGAATCGTGGACCGTTTGCTAATTGGACCACACCATCTGGTCATCTAGTAAGGAATGGAGGTTTCAGTACAACTTTGCCAACACATCGTAATATCGAAGATGTTCTCACTCGAACGAAACTCGAAGAAATATCAGAACCAAACGCACTCGAACGCTATAACTTTGAATTTATGCATAATTCTATGCACGTTTCTGTTGGAGGACTTATGGCTATGATTCCAGCTGCACCTATGGATCCTTTCTTCTTTCTACTTCACAGTTATGTAGAACTTGTTCACACACGTTTCAATGAAAACCAAAGGAAAAACAACATCGATCCTGCAACAGATTATCCTTCGAATTTTGGTTTAGATATTTATGCTCCCAACCAAAGTATTGGCATTATGAATTTAACAGTCGAAGAAGCATTCAAAGTAACTCAAAGTTACACTGGTATTTACAGATATGATTATGATTACTTACTTGGAAATTGTACTTACAATCCAAATCTTTGTAATCCTCGATACTTAACATGCGAAAATGGTAGATGTGTAACAAAATCTAAATCAACAACTCGTTGTAATACTCTCATTCCCTATCAAAATATGTTTTGTATCAACCGTGTGTGTGATTTAAAAGAATGGGCATTTATTCCGATCGAAATAATTTACGAACGACCTTACGAGACGATGAGATTTGGAAATTTCCCAATCGTAAATGGTCAACCAAACTTATTGAATGATATATACGACAACAGTCTATCCAAAAATTCCTCGTCCAGTAATTCTACTTGTCGGACGAGTAAGTGTTGTGGACCAGCAGGAAGAGTGAATGTTCAAGCCAGTGGCATCAATTATTTTGGAAATTATGAAGAAATGGTGGTAGTGGACCGTAGATTAGCTGTATCATCAGATCTAGCTTATATCGGTATCAGAGACCCCGAAAAAAACTTTAGTTTGGTATTTCTAACAGTTACGGAACAATGTGGAAGAATATGCCGGCCATCTTGCTTAGTTCCAGGTTCCAACCCACCAAGATACACAGAATGTATAGGACTTTTGAACATAACTCGTAGCGACACTGCCTTCTACGGTAAAACCCTCGCAGATACTTACATGAAGGTCTGGGATTATAACAACCAGATTCGACCGAAACTGAAGCACCAGAATATTCCAATTGTTTTCCACTGTGATGACAGCCGGTGGCCATTTACCAGCAGTAATGTGACTACAACAACGACCACACCAGTTCGAACAACAACAACAACCACAACAACAACACCAGTACCGACAACAACAACAACAACAACTACTACTACTACAAGGTGGACAACACCTACAACAACAACACGTGTGTATTGGCCACAGACAACAAAACCAACACCTAAAAGTAAGTATTAATAGACTTCATTATTATGTTTGTTCTAAAATAAAGTACCAGTAATGCACTGGGTATTTGCTGGCCTTGTGCCTAAAGTAGAAACAATTATTATGTTTGTTCTCAGAACGTCCCTTTACGGTCTGAGTTCAAATCCCGCCGAGGTTCACTTTGCCTTTCATCCTTACGGGGTCGATAAAATAAAGTACCAGTAATGCACTGGGATAATTGCTGGCCTTGTGCCAAAAGTAGAAATAATTATTATGTTTGTTCATGGTGGTGGATTGGCAGTATCGGTAGAGGGTCGGACGCCATGTTTTGCAGCAAAAGTTACGGCCCTTTATGGTCTGAGTTCAAATCCCGCCGAGGCTAAGTTTGCCTTTCATCCTTACGGGGTCGATAAAATAAAGTACCAGTCACGCACTTGGGTCGATTTAATCGACTTTCCCCTCCCCCCAAATTGCTGGATTTGTGCCTATATAAGAAACCATTATTGAACCTAATCTAAGTAACCCTGACTACCAAAGCAATTGCTATCTCCATGTTGTATCCGACATCTAGTCACATATTGTGTGTAGGGCTATTCAGTTCCACTCAAACTGATAATCTCATTTGACCCTACAGATGCCAAACATTTGCTCTATAAATTATTATAAATTCTCTATATATATTTCACATATATATTCCACCTAACCTTTGTTTTTTCTCTATTACAGAATGTTACATCAACAAATATTGTGCCATTGCTAAAGGATGTGATTGTATATCGATGGACAAACAGCCTTGCTTACAAATATGTTCTCATTATGCTATTTGTGCATATGGCAGATATATTGTGGCTTCCTGTGGCTATGGTAAAAGGTTTGACCCCACGACAAGAAGATGTATTCCTGGATACTGTCATTATAGATTTTAACCCAGCAACATTTTTACTAAGCAACATTCCTAATGAAACTACACATTTGAACGTGTAGTTTCAAAAGACGTTTGAATTGTACTGTTTAAGAGAGAACATCATTTAACAACAGTCAACGTAAGAATGGATTGCAGGATGGGAAGATGTATGGATTGGATGGATGGATGGATGGATGGATGGATGGATGGATGGATGGATGGATGGATGGATGGATGGATGGATGGATGGAAAGATGGATGGATGGAAGAAAAGATGGATGGATGGAAGAAAAGATGTATGGATGGAAGGAAAGATGGATGTATGAATGGATGGAAGGACAGGTAATAAATGATTATATACATGGGGAATGAATGGTGAGAAATATAGAAATATGGAATCCGGTGCTAATTTTCAATAGAATTATACTATATTAGTTTCTGAACCTGTTACTATTTTTCAATCAATTATTTATTGATCAGAACATTTAATTATTTTTAATTAAAATAATTCTAATCCAATTTCATTATATTTATCAATAAACACATAAAATTACTTCCTATTTTTCTTTTATTTTTTCTTTCATGAGAATCAAACTGGAAAATAGTAAACCCTGTTTGGAATCTGGCGGTGATAATTGTCTTCTCTTGATTCCTAAATACCAATTATTGTAGATCTGTCATATTAGATGAACAACGCCAGATAAGCTGGATCAATGGAACAAAATAAGGATTGATTGTTATAAATATCAGTACTTCTTAAAATATGTTACACCTTTCGTATATACATTATATATATATATATATATATATATATATATATATATATATATATATATATATATATATATATATATATATATATATATATATATATATATATATATATATATATATATATATGTATATATATATATATATATAACTTCACACACACACACACACACACACACACACACACACACACACACACACACACACACACACACACACACACATATATATATATACAGGAAGCCCTCAACCAATTCTAGCGGCTACCCGCTTACATTAGTGATCCCCTCTGGCTTCTCAACATTCTCTACCAGATATTTTGTTTTAGTCTCATTCATTCTCAGCCCCACACTCATCGACACAGTCTCAATCTCCCGCATCAAATCCTCTGCCTCCTTCACTGTATTTGTCACCAAAACTATGTCGTCGGCAAATTCAGCATCCGATACCTTTTTCGCCCTAACTCTCCTGCTCTGAGCCGGTGCCACAGTATTTGGGAGCAAAGATTGGGAATACGGAAGATGATGTGGTTGAGAGGAAGAGCAAGGCCTGGGCGGCGTGCCACAGCTTGAGATCGGTGTGGAAGTCGGACCTTCGTAGAGACCTGAAAATCCGCCTCTTCATTGCTGTAGTGGAGTCTGTGCTGCTGTATGGGTCTGAGACTTGGACACTGACCAAGAAACTCACTCAGATGGTGGATGGGTGCTACACGAGAATGCTGAGGATGGCTCTGAACATTAATCAGTATACACTGAGGATGAAAAACTCAGAGCTGTATGGGAGCATCCCAAAAGTCAGCTCAAAAGTGACACAGAGGAGACTGAGGTTAGCTGGACATGCTCACCGACATCCGGAGTTGACATTGCACTCAGTGCTCCTTTGGGAGCCACTACATGGACACACGAGAAGAGGAAGACCAAGGTTAACGTATGTTGATGCCCTAAGGACAGACACTGGTCTATTGGAGACGCGGGACATGGCAGCGATAATGAGGGACAGAGACCGCTGGAGAGAACTCGTCCATGGATCTCGGGAATTTTACCCGCCTTAGAAAAAAAAAAAAAAAAAAATATATATATATATATATATATATATATACAATATTAAATAAATGGAAACTATATTTATAAAACCATATTTATTTCATTATATATACTTCAGGGATATCATATTAACAATATGCTATGCCTTCCTCAGACAAAATACAATATAAACAGTTTTATAGATAAATAGATTCGACATACCGTAACATCTACTTGCATTTGAGAAGGTTGATTTGGTACCAAAATATAGTTTCCATTTATTTAATATTGTAAATATACTCCAAATATTTGTCGAGTGCTTTTATATCAGTTGTAAATATTTACTAGTTGTAACCCAACAATTTAAATATAACTTTCCATATATATATATATATATATATATATATATATATATATATATATATATATATATATATATATATATATATAGTTAAATAAGATAACAAGGACGATTGTATTAACATTACAAGGGGTCTGACGATCCGCGGATTACAGAGTGAGGTCAGATCGATACAGATCGAACCTTGAGCTGGTCAGTGGCGAAACGCGCCTCACCAACCAATAAACGTAATGAAGGAGTAACCAATCGTCCTTGTTATCTTATTTAACTATAATACACTCTGTCTAGCTCTACACCTCGATACTGAAGTGAATCTAAACATCGAGTGCTCAACCGGGTGAACCCACAGTAACTCTAAGTTACACTCCCTGGATATATATATATACATTCATTGCAGTTTCCAGGTAAATTAGAAGTAGTATTTAACATTTAAACCAAGCTTAAAATTCCTTTTTTTGCTTTTTTAAAAATATAAATAATGCGTGGGATTTACAAAAAACAAAACTGGATCTTAATCGTTAATTTGATTTTCGACTGGTTCGTTATTTCTCAAAATAGAAAGTATAGAATGCAGTACATTTTGTTGGTAGAAGGTTCACTGAACAAATGAATTCGTAGCGAAAATATTAGAAACTGTGGCAATTTTTTTCCCGCCGGTTGTGATAGTTGTTTCTTGATTTCAGGTTTTTGATTCACAGCAGAGATATACAAAAATTTAGCTCGAAAACGTAAGTCTTAAGGACTGCATATGAAAAGTTTGTAACACAGCATGAAGCTCGTATCCACTTCATTTGCTTTTGTCGATTCTTTGCATTTCGCCTGAAAATTAAGGGCACACGTGTCTGTGAAATGCTCAGCTACTTGCGCATTAAATTCATGAGAGGATTATTCCATTGTTCAAACAAAAGGAATACCCATCGTCGTAATCGTCAAAGGTTTACCCACTATCCACTATGCTGGAAAAAATGAGTTTCTATCTGTAATTTAAAGGGCCAGCCTTGTCACGCACAGTCTCGCCGACTCTCCTCGAGTACTTCGTTAAGGGTAGATGTATCCCAAACATTTACACTACAATGGTTTTTGATTTAGGCACAAGGTCAACAATTTGGGGGGAGAGGAAAGTCGAATAAATCGACCTCAGTTCGTTATGGTACTTTATTCTATCGACCCCATAAGGATGAAAAGCAAAACTGACCTCAGCGGGATTTGAACATAGAAGGTAAAGGGCCGTAACTATATGCCACAAAGCATGTTGTCTTATGTTCTACCGATACTGACATTCCACCCTCTAACCATTGACACTATAATTGTTTCTATTTTTGGCGCAAGGCTAGCAATTACCCTAGTTCATTACTGATGCTTTATTTTATCGATGCCGTAAGCATGAAAGACAAAGTTAACCTCGGCGGGATTTGAACTCAGACCGTAAAGGGCCATAACTCCATGTTTCAAAGCATGGCGTCCGACCCTCTACCAATACTGCCAATCCACCATTTACACTATAATAGAAGATGAACTGTATTTCAAAGGACCAGTCTTGTTATATACTGTGTCATGTTATATCTCCTCGAGAACTACGTTAAGTTACACGTGTCGCTAGAATGCCCTGTCACATGCACTAGAATTTAATGAGCAGGTTGTTCCGTTGATTGAAAACAGCCTGGAAAACTTATCTTCAGAACCGATGGAGCCCCAACACACCGTTTGAGGCGCTAGCCCTTTATCGGAGAAGAATAGGAGAAAAAATAGAAAAAATAAGAAAAAATTGACGAAAAAGTGAAGAGAAGAGGACAAAAGGAAGTAGGAACATGAAGTGGAATAACAGGAGGAAAAGAAAAAGATGAGAAAAGTAAAAGAAATGGTGACGGAGGATTGGTGCAGAGTCAGAACAGTTCAAAATGTTCACCAAGTTGAGGTGCACACTGCATTTGTATGGCGTGGTAATATTTTGGGTGAGACATGCATATATTTTGGTAGGCTGTGGTTCTTCAGAATAGGCGTATATACCAATAATGATTTCTAGTATATTTTTATGATTTCTAGTATGTATATATCAATAATAATTTTATTTCGTAGCAGAGTTATATAAACATATAGAACAAGGAATCAGCATTGAAAAGGACTATAAATACTAAAAATGAGAGAAAAAGGAGGGGAAGAGCAAGGACTACTAGACAAATGAAGAAAGAAAGAGTATATACTATTTTATATACTAGCTTTGTCCGATCATGGCGAGGCGGGTTGTTTTTGTTGGGTGTAGTGATGGAACGGTATGGCATAAAAAAAAGTTGAAAAACTCTGATATGTTACAGCGTAATCTGAAGATAATCTAGAATGGTGTCCAGGTAAAGCTCCAGAGTCGACGTTAGAGTTCCGGTTTCGATTTAGGAGGATGTCCACGTAAGAATTTAGTATAAAGTGTGAAGTCAACAAAAATATAGAAATACGTAAAATCAAACACAGGGAACAATATGTATATATCTATATGTATGTGTTTACACACACACACACATACACACACACACACACACACACATATATATATATATAGTTGAAAATGAATGAACAAAACATAGGGGGCAATTATACACAGTTATATTAGGTTCACGCTATATATACATATATATATATTTCGTTTCTGAATTTGTTTAGCAAGATTCTTTATCTGAAAACGTGTGTCGAAACCGATATTGTTATACTTTGGGAGGGTCATGTTGCCAATAAGAAACACACGCACCAGTTGCTTTCACTTCAATTTATTATAAATAAAATTTATAAATTTCCGGTTGGTTGGTTGGTTCCACAACCAGACGATTGTTCATATATTGTCAAAGTTCTTTCGTCACACATTCTGTGACTTCTTCAGTGACTGGGGATTCTTTTCTTTGTTTTTGTGCCTCTCCTTTGTTCTGTCCTACGCCATCTTGTCTTTGTGTGTGTTGTGTGCTTAGTTTGCGCATGTGTTACATCCGGGTGTTTGTGTGTGTTTATATTTGTTTATTTATTTGTTTATTTACATGTTACTGGTTGGTTGTTTGTTCTATGTGTGTGTGTGTTTTCATTTTGTCCTTAATTGTAAGTTGTGATGTTGCTATTCCATTCATGCTTTCTATTTAATTTTGGTTGGAGTTCATTTATGTTTATTGCCTCTGTGATTTGTCTAAACATTGCGTCTTTTCTGTGTGTAGATTCTATTTTTATTTTTATGTTCTTTAATTTACCCTTATGTTCTATTTTAGCATGTTGGTATATATATATATATGTATATATATATATTCACCGTCTTGGGTCCTATTCCCCTCTTGGACTCAACTCACCTCCCAAATTTCTCTAATACCCTGTCCATTATCAAACTACTAGATTCCTATCGCTTTCTCTTTGCTCATAGCTTCGTACTTACATGCACACACACACTCTTTTACTCACATATACACACATATCTCTTCTTAGGTTCCTACGGACCTATAATAACACACACACGCACGCACACACACACACACACACACAC
>OZ024743.1:94508117-94558117 GCA_964016885.1 Eledone cirrhosa
TATATATATATATATACAAATATATTACACAGAGCGAAGTGTGTTACACAGTGAGAAGTGTGTAAAAAATTATTACATGTGAGTTTAACCGTTACTGTATGGAGAACAATACCTTCAGGTTAGCAATTAAATAGAAAAAAACTAAGTCAGAATCAAATCTCTGAAGTAGAGTTTTAAATTACTAACCTTATAACTATAAGCTTGCTGATACGAATTTAGTTCGTTTCACCACAGAAATGTGTGGTGTAACAGCCCATAGGATCCTCAGTCAGCAAGTATGGGTGCTGTTCACGACACATCTAGCCTAATGGATAGAGAGAAAGCTATTAAACAACCTGCCCAGAATAGGGCGAAATATATATATATATATATATATATAAATTAATAAAAACAATGAAATAAAAACAAATAACAAGTTCTTTATATTAAAAAAATCATCATCTTACGATCGTTTCTAGGATGTATGTGTGTTGGTATGTATATCATATAGATCTATGTAAAAATATTACAAATTATCAGAGGAAATATACATACCTTCACATATACATGCTGTCTTCAGAAATGATGAGATTTGTTTATTGAAAAAAACCAACAAAGATTTAATATAAAAGGTCTGTTTGGGAACAGGTTTTGAATTGACCAATAGAAAAGTAGTTAGAGGTCAAGTTGATAGAATAGTAGTAGTAGAAATTTAATTTAGGGGTAGAGGAGTGCAGACTTATGTTTTGAATGAAAAGAATACTTTGAAAGAAAAGAATACTTTGGGGATGAAAAGAGGTCAAGCCAATGAAGGATGCACGAAAATTTGATGTTATTAAAGAATAATGTTAAAAACCAAGGAAAATAAAATTTTAGGGTAAGGGTATTAGTGAGAAATACCAATCTTATTTAAACCACAAGGAATCTAGATCTATAACAAGAAATTATATTAATTGATAGGTATACTTATAGGGATAAATTCATATTAATTCATATGAATGTGATAAATAAGAATTAGATGTTATAAACGAAGGGAAGTAACATTTTGGGATAAGGATAGTAGTGAGAAATACCAATCTTATATAGACTACAAGGAATCTAGATTCATAACAGGAAATTAAATTAATTTATATGTATATTTTAGGTATTAATTTTAGGAAAAGAGAGCTGTAAGAGGGAAATAAAATTATGAAGTTCTCTGTAGTAAAGTACTAATTATAGGTTAACTAAATTAAAAAAACTAATTATGATAATATGTAAAATATAAGTGTAAGGTGTATATTAATTAGGTTTATAATATTTGAAGGTTCTTCTAATTCTATGATTGCAAGATATAATTAATTCCTGTCGCTTATTTAATAGGATATCCTTAGATTTCATTATTTCAAAAAGTTCCTGGGAGCATAACCTACACTCCTATCTGTTATTTTGATAAGGGGGTGGTCCTTTTGAGGACACTCCAGGTCAGGTTGTAATCGATATTCTTCTTTCTATAATTATTAATTGTTTCAGCCAAGGATGTTGTATTAGCTAATGCGGCATTTTAAAAACTATGTTTGTTGGTATTAAATCTTATTTTAAATTGGTTAGACGTAGCTCCTATCTATATATGAATAAGTGGAGTCCTTAGTGCTAATTTTACATTTATAGACTATGTTATTAATAAGACAATTTCCCTTTAATGGGCAATTTCTTTTGATTCTACAGTTACAACCATTCGTGAATATTATATCAGGGGAGTTAGTCAAATTTGGTGTGGAATTTACTCGACTTGTTATAGGTGAAGGAGATGGTGGTTTGTTGCGGTTTATTTTAGTATTATGGTTGGTTTGATGTGTTGGTGGTATATTTGTGTTTTTATTTACATTTATATGCATTGTACGCAATTATATTTTATTGTATATTTTTGGTAGTGGAGTAGGAAAATTTGACAGTTGATCTATTTAAAATTTGATGGTATTTATCGTTTGGCGGGAAGTTTTTCTCTAGGATAGTAAAAAATTTTTAGGGATATTATCTTTAATTTGTAGATTAAATGGAGCATTATACCAAGTAACCCGTCTAATACGGTTTCGATATTGTTTTTTATATTTATACGATGTATCAGGATGTTTACTAAGAGAGTTAGTATTAGTGAATTTATTATATATAAGTTTAGTTAGATTAACTGATTTAGGTGTTTTAGTCTGATTACTAGGAATTTTGTTAGTAACGTTGTTAACATATATTGGAGTATTAGGATTAATGGTTTTTTGAAAGTCATTATATTTTATGTGAGAAGAGGTAGAGAAATTAAGTTTTAGGTTGGTAATTTTGGGTGTAGTATGAGTGGCCTTTAGGTGTGGGTTTTTCATTTGGTGTTTGTTAGTAATATTGGGTTGTATGTTTGAAATATTATTGGTACAAGGTATATAGACAAATTTGTTTTTGTGGCCGCTTCTAGCTAAAGCTTCGTTATAAAAGGGCGCGTTTTTATCGAATACATCCTGGTTAGATGAAAGGTTAGAGATTCTGAGTGAGATATTATATGCTAGGTTTTTAAGGATAGATCTAGGGTGATTGGATTGTGAGTGTATGTAATGTAAGTTTTGGTTAGGTTTATGGTAAGGTTGGTAGATACCCGTAGATAAGTCTAAAGTTATATCTAGGAAATTGACTATTTTACTGGTGTTTTCAAATGTAATAGTGAGATTGTAATAGTCTTTGAGGAAAGTTCTAAGTTTATTATTTTTTTCAATTTGAGGCTAAGTTTAGTGGAAAGAAGAAGACAGTCATCACGATATAAACCACCTTATATATATATATATTTAATATAGAAAAGGCTTCTACAGGACTAGAACTGTTTCATTCGCGAGAAATCATCAGGAAGCTCTGCTTTGTATTGAGTACCTTATTTTCTGTGGTTACCCCCGATTGAACCCGGGATAAACTTCTCTCTCTCTCTCTCTCTCTCTCTCTCTCTCTCTCTCTCTCTCTCTATATATATATATATATATATATATATATATATATATATATATATATATATATATATATATATATATATATATATATATATCTCGCACACACACCAGGAGACAAAAGAAGAATTATATTTTTTTCAAAATCAACCATTACTCTAAAAATAGATCTTTGACTGACCGACGGTCAAAAATATTACAGATACAATATAGACATAAACACATATATATAGTTTACATAATTTACATAAATCTTTCGTTGCACATCTGCAACATCGTCAGTGGTGTTATATATTTTTTCCTCCTGTTGTGTTGTATGTCTACGCCATTTTTTATTCAGTCTGTCTATATATTTATTTATTTATTTGCTTGTTTGTTTATTTTATTTTGTCTTCTTTGCGCATGCGTTTGCGTGTGTGTATAGTGTTATGTTTGCTGTGTGACTAGTGTGTATAGTGTTGTGTCTGCTGGGTGACTAGTGTGTGTTTATGTGCTTGTTGTTATTGTGCTTGTGTATGTATTTATTTATCTTATTTTATTTTATTTTATTATATATTTATTTTATTATATATATATGAAAACAGGGAGAGAAAGACGATTATTAGGAAGAAAAATATATTTTTTTCCCTTTTTATTTCTTTCCCTCTTTTTTCTGGGTTAGAAAATGATTAAACCGAAATATTTCACTTTGTGTGAAGTGTTAAGGTATTAGTTGATTTATTTATTAATTAACAATGGCATTTATTTATTTATTTATTTATATATTGAATAATTGTCTATTACCGGTTTCAGCATTTGTATGCATTATCAAATAATAATAATATGTATTTGTGTAGAACGGTGGTGTTGGACATGTTAAAGAAATGGTGCAGAAAGAATAATGTTATTTACAAACAAGGTTTATGAAGTGAAAAGAAAAAGAAAAAAAGAATAAAATGGGCGTAATGTGGAGCATAATAAGTCAATGTGGAAGAAAAAATAATATTATTTACAGGCATAGTTCTTGAAGATAAGCAGATCAAAATGTGTTAATATAGCAAAAGTGCTTAGTTGATCCATGATGGAGGCAAATAGTGGACTGGGGTTTGATATGATTTCCCTTTTTAGAGAGTTAATATGCAGGGGGAGGTAATTCATGCTGGATGATATTTAATTTATTTAAGAAAAAGGATTAGGTAGGGTGTAAGGGTGATAACTCTTTAGAGAGACATAGGCATTTGTAAATGTTTGATTGTTCGTTCCAGTTTTAGTTTAGTCCAAAGTTTAGTGCATTAAGTAGAGGTTGGAATTTGTTAATGAAATACGTTTCCTTATAGGTACGATGGATGAAAGTAGCGTTGTCTATGAATTTGTAAATGGGTAATATTTTAAAGTTTGGATGTTGGTTGGGTGCACAATTGGCAATATGTTCACTAAATGCAATCTTTCTGTATTCCTGTATTTTGATTTGTGATTTATGGACGGTCATACGTTGTCGGAGACTGTTTTATGTCTGTCCTATGTAGTGCTCTTGACAACCTGAGCAGGTCAAAACATAGATTAGGTTTTCAGATGCACATGTAAAATTGTGTTTAACTGTGAAATGTTGTCCTTGTTTAAAATGGAATGTTGAACCTTCTATTAGATTTATGCATATGCCACAGTTGGGCCTTCCGCATTTTGTTACTGTAGGGTTCATTGTGAGGGTTTGTTGGATTTTGGCTTGTGTGAAGAGGTTTTTTATGGATTTAGGTTGTCTTTTGCTCTTTATGATGTTGTGTGTTTGGAGGATTTTGTTCATTTTTGGGTCTCTTTTTAGTAAAGGAATGTTCTGGAGGATGGTGTCGAATGCCTCATTTTGAGGGAGTTGTGTGTGGAGATGTATGGTAGAGTTTTCTGTTGCGGGTAATTCCTGGGTTAGGGGTGTCTGAGTTCCTGGATGTCGAGTTTTGGGGTACGTTGGAATCCATTGTTGATTAGGGATGGTGGGTAGTTTCTGCTGATAAGTGTGTATTTTAATTCTTCTAGTGGTGTGTAGCATGTGTGTTTATCTGAAACTATTGTGCAGATCCTTCTGGCTATGTTATAAGTAATTGCCATTTTGGTGTGTCTAGGGTGGCACGAGTTGAATGGAAGGTATTGTTTGGAGTCTGTGGGTTGGTAGTATATGTCTGTTTCTATTTTGTTGTCTGTTTTCTTGATGAGGATATCGAGGAAAGGGAGTTGTTCATGGCTGTAATCCATTGTGCATTGTAAGTTTGTGTTGAGTCCATTCAGAAGGGTTTTAAACTCAATCAGTCTATCTATACTTTCATGCCAGAGGATGAAGCAGTCGTCCAGATATCTCCTCCAGTTCTTTTCTATGTGTTGGTAGAAGTGGTTGCCGTATTTGTCTAGAACTTTGCGGTAGAGAGTGGTTTCCAAATATCCCATGACAAGGTTGGCGTATGAAGGGCTACTTTCGTGCCCATGGCAGTCCCAGATTTCTGTCTGTAGTATTTGGCATCGAATTCGAAGAAATTGTTTTCCAAGATGAATTTGAGTCCCTCCAACACAAATTCTTTAGGGATGCGCTGGGAAATTTTCAAGCCAAAATTGTATTGCCTCTATACCTAGATTGTGTGGGATATCGGAATATAAATTGATGACATCAAAGGTTACTAGTAGGGTAAGTTCATTATTGAGTGTTGTTGGGAGGTGGTTGAGCATGTCAAGGTCGTCCCTTATGAAGCTTTTTATGTGTTTTAGGAAAGGTTTAAGCAGAATATCTAGGAAGTTGCTTAGGCGGTGGGTTTCACAAGTGGTACCTGCTATTATAGGTCTTAATTTAAGGTCATCAGGAGGGTCTATATTGATGTAAATGTCTGTGGCTTACTTGCAGGCCGTACCTATTACTTCGCTTTTGTGTGTCTTTGGAATACCATAGAAGAGGCTGGTTCTGCTTTTGAAATTGGTGATGCAGTTGTATTCCGTGTCGGTAAGGCCTTCTTTGTAAAGGGTTGTTAGGGATTTTAGGTTTCTCATTATTTTCTGTTGTGTGTAGTGTTGGGCCTTTTCATAATATGTTTGGTGTTCTAGAGTTGAGAGTACTAGAGTCGTGTAATAATCTGTCCCCATAAGGATTACTGTACTCCTTTTATCTGCCTCTTTGATTGTTAGTGTTTTGTCGTTCTTTAGACTATTAAGACCATTCCATTCTTTTTTTGCTTAGGTTTGGTTTTTGTTTGTCTGTGTAGGTGGTGGTATGGGTAATTAGTTATGTGGTCGCAGAATTGATCGAGGAATTTGTTCTTGCTTTTTGGTGGGGTGTAGTTGCTTCTATTTCTGGCTATTGAGTCATCCTCATTGTATTTGTCGTATAGTTGCTCGCCGCTGAGTCTTAGCTTTCTACAGAATTCTGCAATATTTTCCTTTATTTCGGGGTAGTTTGGTCGTTGCGGAGTTGGTCGTAGAAGAGATAAGAAACATTAAAACACAACATGGAGGAAGGCGATAGCATCGTAAACATTTGGTTCCATGCTCTGTAAGATAAAAGAAGAGATCAGAAGCATTAAAACACAACATGGAGGGAGGCAATAGCATCGTAAACATTTGGTGACATCATCTGTAAGATAAGAGAAGTAATGTAAACATTAAAATCATTACAACACAAGATTTATTTTAAATTATTTGAGATGTTTTGGTTTTGATGTTTCTAAGGAAAGGGAGTCGAACATTTTACATAAAAAACGTAAGCCTTACTTTTCATATTAAGTATTTCTGAAGTATTTTGTAAGTTGAGAGAAAGAAAGTAAGAACAAAAGCTAGAGGAAATTAACAGCCCTAGTACTGAACTCGTACTTTATTTATCGAACTCAGTAGGCTGTAAGACACAGTTGACTTATTTTATATTAGAAATAAAAGCGCCAGCAAACCTAAGCGAATATCGACATTGGAACGACTTTGTCAATTCGCCATATTGTGTTAAAAAAAAATAAAATAAAAAACCCTTCTTACTTTCTTTTTTTTTTTTAGATGAATTCTACGGTGAAAGATTGCGCTGCATGGCGAACTCTCCACTTAACCATTAGGCAATGCGCCTTCATTTAATTGTAATTAATGGTTTCTTATATAAGTACAAGGCCAGCAATTTTGGGGGAGGGGAAAGTCGGTTAATTGACTCCAGTGTATTACTGGTACTTTATTTTATCGACCCTGTAAGAATGAAAGGCAAAGTTAACCTCGGCGGGATTTGAACTCAGATCATAAAGGGGCGTAACTCTTTGCTGCAAAACATGGTGTCCGACTCTCTACCGATACTGCCAAGCCATCGCTCTATTTAATTGTAATTAATTGTTTCTACTTTTGGCACAAGGCCAGCAATTACCCCAGTGTATTACTGGTACTTTATTTTATCGACCCTGTAAGAATGAAAGGCAAAGTTAACCCCGGTGGGATTTGAACTCAGATCATAAAGGGGCGTAACTCTTTGCTGCAAAACATGGTGTCCGACTCTCAATCGATACTGCCAAGCCATCGCTCTATTTAATTGTAATTAATTGTTTCTACTTTTGGCACAAGGCCAGCAATTACCCCAGTGTATTACTGGTACTTTATTTTATCGACCCCATAAGAATGAAAGGCAAAGTTAACCTTGGCGGGATTTGAACTCAGATCATAAAGGGGCGTAACTCTTTGCTGCAAAACATGGTGTCCGACTCTCTACCAATACTGCCAAGCCATCGCTCTATTTAATTGTAATTAATTGTTTCTACTTTTGGCACAAGGCCAGCAATTACCCCAGTGTATTACTGGTACTTTATTTTATCGACCCCATAAGGATGAAAGGCAAAGTTAACCTTGGCGGGTTTGAATTCAGAAAGGCAAGGGCCGTAACTCTATACGTCAAAGCATGGCGTCCGACCCTCTACCAATACTCCAATAATTAATTGTTTCTACTTTAGGCACAAGGCCAGCAATTATCCAGTGCATTACTGGTACTTTATTTTATCGACCCCGTAAGGATGAAAGGCAAAGTCAACCTCGGCGGGATTTGAACTCAGATCGTAAAGGGACGTAACTATGCTGGAAAGCATGGCGTCCGACCCTCTACCGATACTCCAATAATTAATGACAATAGTTATGCTACATGTCAATGTTATACATGCTGGTCATTATATCAGCACAAAGCCCGAAAGAAAAATATTTACAAATGCTAATATGAACTGTAAAAGCAGAAATGCACTTTACTTTATCAAATGTCTGAACTGAGAAGAAATATACAGGGCGGTGGAATGGCAATATCGGTAGAGCGTCGAACAACATGCTTTTTGGCATATAGTTACGGCACTTTACGTTCTAAAGGGCTGTAACTATATGTCACAAAGGTCAGCTTTGCCTTTCATCCATTCCAAGTCGATAAAAAAATGCCAGATTAACACTGCAGTCGATTCTATCTCTATATCACTTTCTCACTTCCATTCTCTTACTTCCACTCTCTCACTCTCTATCTCTCTCTCACTCTCACTTCCACTCTCTCTCTCTCTCTCTCTCTCTCTCTCACTCTCTCACACTCACTATATCTCTTTCTCACTTCCACTCTCTCACTCTCTCTCTCTCTCACTCTCTCACACTCACTATATCTCTTTCTCACTTCCACTCTCTCACTCTCTATATCTCTCTCTCACTTCCACTCTCTCACTTCCCCTCTCTCTCACTCTCTATATCACTTTCTCACTTCCACTCTCTCACTCTCTATATCTCTCTCTCACTCTCTCTCTCTCTCTCTCTCTCTCTCTCTCTCTCTCTCTCTCTCTCTCTCTCTCTCTCTCTCTATATATATATATATATATATATATATATATATATATATATATATATATATATATCACTTCCACTCTCTCACTCTCTCACTCTCTCTCTCTCCCTCCCTCTCTCTCTCTCTCTCTCTCTCTCTCTCTCTCTCTATATATATATATATATATATATATATATATATATCACTTCCACTCTCTCACTCTCTATATATCTCTCTCTCCGAAGAAGCTCAGATACAACCTCCTCACGAGGAACAGCAGACTACCCGCCTTCTAATCGAGCGTGGAAGGGCCGCTCTACAAAATGTCATGGCTCCTAGCCAGAATACCTTGCCGGGACACGTAAACAGCTCCGAGGAGGTGTTGGAGCGCCTGCATCAAATGGATCCCGACACCAGAAAGGCTAACAGGTACGCCTTCAGCCTTGGTGTGGTCGCTCTTTACACCTCGGTCCCGGCGCTCCCGGCCGTTGATATACTGATGGAACGCGTTCAATCTACCGACCTACACTGCTTCGGGATCACCCCCACTGACATCCACCAGCTCCTATCAGTCGTCGTTGACAACACGTATTTCGGATTTCTCGACCAAACACACCAGCAAACCTCAGGGCTACCCATGGGCTCAAGCCTGTCGGGTGTGCTAGCGATCTCGTACATGGACGGCCTCGAGCGCAAGGCACTCAACACCTGCCACCCCAATGCCGTCGCCTTCTTTTCAAGGTACGTGGACGACATCCTCATCCTCACATCTTCCCAGGAGATGGCGAGCGGAATTTACAGACGTTCAACAACACGGACAAGAATATTGATTTCAGTGTTGAACATCCCAACGAGGACGGGTCTCTTGCCCTCCTCGACTTCCGAATCAACATCACGGAGCATGGAGGGATCCACACCAATCTCTACCACAAGGCAGCCTGCAGGGACTTGTACGTCCACTACAAGTCTGCCCTCCCTAACAGAGGGTACATCACGAACGAGATCACGCGAATTAAAAACAGATGTAGGGAATCCGTGAGTGGTGTCACCCATACCAAGCGGTTCCTCAGGGTGATGGAGACGAACGGATACCCAGCCTCGCTTACAAACAGAGTAAGAGACACCCGGTGCAAGAGGCAGAGAAATACCCAAGGCAAGTGCTTCTTTAAAATCTCGCACTTGGGCGAGAAAACCACCAACGCAACCCGCAGGGCTATACGGAGAGAGGGCCTCGACATCCATCTGGCCCACTCGGGCCCCTCCCTACAGAGATGCCTCTCCAGGAAACCCGGGAAATCGACTGTCGCGTGTTCCATCAGAAACTGTCTGATGCGCCAAACGAACTGCTGCTTACGTACATACGTTGTATACAGGGTAGAATGTGACAAGTGTAACCACTACTATATCGGTAGCACAATCCGGCCGCTACATATCCGGATCAAGGAGTACATCAACACCAGGGCATCGTCTTTCCGGAAACACATAATCAAATGCGGAAACAAAGACGGAAGGCCCATTGTCGCAGTGCTAGCGACGGAACGCAACCTCGGCACGTTACGAATCAAGGAAGCACTTTGGATCAAACACCTAGGACCACAAATAAATAACCGATCCGAGAGAAGCGAGACGAGGTGGCTGGTGTAAACAAACGAGACAACAGCACACGCACACACACACACACACGCGCACAGAGGCATTCGAACGATTGTTATTGTGTGTATAGCGTCCCCACCATCAACGACCAACAAGCGACCAGGCAGACTACCAACACTGCCAGTATCAAAGACTGAATATAGGTAGTATAATGGATTGACAGCGAAGCACCATCCCACTCCCACAATAAAAAGGAACTGCCTCGACCCTTGCTTGACCGGACCTATTCCGCGCACCCATGCACTCTAAAGAATATCTCAGTTACGCACAAACGGCGGACAGCAGAGGCCAAGTACCGTTCCTCTCCCACAGATAATTTTGCCCCTCGGAAAACCCCCCAGTTGATGGATGCGAAATCCGAAATATAGGGACAATTAAATCTCTCCCAAGGTAACTCTATCTCGTGTTATTATTTTTATTTTTACGCTCTTTCCTACGTTCCTCTACACACTATACATCTCATTCTACATTTCCTCTTACATCTCTCTCTTCACCACCGGATTCTGTTACCCGGAGATTTACCCATATGCATTGTTGAGGGTTCCAAAACGACCAAATTTTATATATATATATATATATATATATAAGATCGGAGGAAATATCAGTTGATTCTGATTGATTTAAAACTCCTTTAAACATATCTCACTAAGGACAATAGTTATGACAGCCTGAGCTCTTCAAACGTAAGATCTCAAATAAACATCGAAGGTTCCTATGAAACCTTTAAATTTGGAAAAAAACAATAATTTCCCTGAAAAAAATTACACACACACACACACACACACACACACACACACACACACACACACACACACACACACACACACACACACACACACACACACACACACACACACACATATATATATATATATATGTCCCATGGGGGACAAAACTCTAGTGAGTGAACATCGTTAAATTTTCTCCCTCATATCAAGGATTTGAAGACAATTCATTTTCACATGACGAGATCAGTGATAATCGATCATGGCCACACAATCGATCTATCTCTTATTGAAACATGTGTCGTGATGAAATTGATTGGAATTTTATACCATGCCTTCGGATCTTTATTTTAATATATATATATATATCAAAATGAAAATCCGAAGGCAAGGTAAAATTCCAATCATTTAATCACGACACATGTTTCAATAAGAGATAGATCGATTGTGAAGCCATGATCGATTATCACTGATCTCATCAGGTGAAAATGAATTGTCTTCAAATTCTTTATATGAGGGAGAAAAAATAACGATGCTCTCTCACAGAATTCATTCCCTCATATGGAGACACACCAGTCAGTCAGAGACATGGCGACTGCTATTAGCTTTAGTTGAGGTCATAAAAGTTTTCAGATTTCTATCGCTGCAAAAGACGCTGGACATCAATCAAATCTGTAGGGATACAGTCAGTCACAGTTAGAAGTGAGTGGGTTCACACACACTCCACACCTACATACATCGGCTCGAGGTCAAAGAAAGATATATACATATATATACACACATCAACACAGTATTAAACCCGTAGAATTAGCGTGGGTGGGTACACACACACTTTCACACACACCGAAGCGATGTCCGAGAAAAAACAAATATAAGAATGTACCAACACAGCACTCACCGAAAGGTAGTTCACAAAGCAACAGAAGCTATGTCGGTCAAATCTCAATTTGACGATGTAAATTGGAAATATTGGGTTAACCAACGCTACACACATACACACGCGCGCGTGCGCGCAAGTAAGTTCAGTTCAGTGTTCTGCTATACGTGTATAGATCGAATTGTAACATCCATATCTTCAAGTGTGTGTTATGGTATATACACATCCGAATCATCCCAAAAATGGGGGGGGGGGGGGGGGGCGGGGTATGTCCGGGTATATACACATCCATGTGAAGAGCAAGCAATCAGCTCATGTCGAACTCCTTGTGTACCGCTGTCCCGTTGCGAATCCGTGTCACCAAATCCGTGCGTGCAAGCAACTGCAATGTGGGCCGGCAAAAGGCTCCGTGTAGGGTTGGGTATTGGGTAAATGCATCCGCAAGTGCGATTTCACGTCACATGGGCCAATGGGCTTTTAAGATAGTTGTTTGAGTGGTGGAGGTGTGTTATCCAACACAGAAGGTGGTGTAGAAAACAAAGGTCAGTAAAATCCAAAAGATGTGTGTAGGCACATTAATGGTGTGTCAGTATTATTGTTCAATCCGTAACAGTGAGTCCACCATGGTTAGATGATCACGCATTAAAACCTGGTGTAGTGTTCAGTCGGTAGGAACGTGACGGTCGTAAATGTGGGAGCTCAATGTCTAAAGGAAACGGGTACTGTGTGTAGAGCTATGTGTAGAGAGTGTAATCGGTCCTAACCAAGTGTGTAATCAATCTAACTATTTACTAGCTAGGTATTCTAAAAGAGAGCACTCAGCTGTTAGAACTCCGTGGAAACAGGGCGAGTATCGTTTGCAAGTGCGCAAACAATCTTAGCCGTCTAACTACCTAAGTGTGTGACTGTCCGTTTATTGAGTGAACTCTATGGCTAAAGTAGAGAGGGAGGAGTTATTGGTAGGTTATCTTCCAAAAATCCTGCGGAAGGTTTTCGAGGTTCTATGTTGACAGTTGCTGAACAAATCTGCTCTTCTATTAATTAATAGGGGGCCGCCTCTAATAATATTAAAAGTTTCAGCTATACATAAATTGCAGACGCCAGTGCTGCCGTTATAAGGTTGGGCTGAGCAAACTATGGACCAGGATAAGGAGTGCTCTATATTATGATGTTTAAGCTTCGAGACTAATTCCGAAACTGCCGTGCTATTTTTTTTATCTAATCTATTAAAGGTATGGCGGTGATTATACCATCTATTCTTAAATTCCGTGGCAGTTACCCCAACATACCTAAAGGTTCTATCAGGAGTGGAGACCTTGCAGTCGTAGGCTATGTTTTTGGTAAGGCATTTCCCAACCATGGGGCAGGTGGCGGTGCTTCTGCAGTTACATATTTTGCTATCGATCTGGGTAGTTCCGGATGGACCACGGTACCTTTGGGGTCGGGTCTCAGTTCCAGTCTGCTCTATGGGTAAATTCCCTGGGGTTGGGGAGACCCGACTCGCCTCACGTGTATGAGTCAGTTCCTCAATAGAGCTGCCATGCCTACTTCCCTCATTGGCTGTCCTAATCCTACTATAATTCATCTTAGCTATATTCTGAGCTATGTTACTAGTTGTGGAGTAGGACAGCTTGATGGTATTTCTATTGAATATTTTATAATATCTGTGCGATCTAGGGAAGCATTTGTCTAAGGCCCTAAAGAAAAGCTTAGCTATACTAGTGGTCAGGCCAGTGGAGTAAAGGGGATTATACCACAGGACTTTTCTGGTCCGATGCCTCTTGTTCCTACTAACTATATTAGAATTACCTGTCTCCCTAGTAGTTACTGGTCTATTGTAACTGGAAATTACCTGTGGGTCGATGGTGTCCTGGGGTGTCACGATTGTGTTCGGAATCGTCCCAAGTCTCCAGGGCGGTGTACCCCTCGTGCGGCTATTGAGGTTACCCTCGATAGCTGGGGTTGTATCCGCTATGCGTCTGCTACACCTGTCCCTATTACCCCTACTCGACCCTCGTTCCATACTGCGTTCAACGGTAGTTTTATCGGTTCCACAATTAAGGTTACCATTAGAGTTTCCGCTGGCGTTACGTTGCTCAGATCCAGTGTTAGTACCTGGGTGGCTGTTTCTATTAGTACCAACAGCACTGGGACTAGGCGGCAGTACAACATGAAGACTATAAGAATCCTCCCTCGTATCCCGCCTGCTGTTAACTAGAGTGTCACTATTTAGGCCTAAGCTATCGCGGGCAATGTTACTTCTACTATTTAATGGACGTTTGAATGAGATTCCCTCGCTATGCCCTGCGCGTTCCAGGGCGCTATTATAGTAATTCGAGATCTTATTAAAGGTATCTACATTGGAAGATAGTCCTGAAATTCTACTAGAGACGCTTTTGGTAATACCGTTAGTGACTATTCTAGGGTAGTTAGATTTTGCGTTGACATTGTTTAGATTCTCTTTGGGTTTGTGGTAAGGTTGGAAGAGTCCTGAATTGAGGTTAAGTGTAACATCTAGAAAATTAACTATTTTTAAATCTCTTCAAATACTATACTTAGGTCTATGCTCTTGAAGAATTTGCTAAGTTTTTTCCTCACCCTCTCTACCATACTATTATTATGGAACGACACAGTAAACAAGACGACGTCACGGTATTGTTTTTGTTGTTGTTGTTGGTTGTTGTGTTTGTGTTTGGGTGGTGATTCGGTTTTCTTGTTATTATGGTTTTAATGATTTCATAGGATGTGTGTTTGAGGATTGTTTCTTCACTTGTAGAATTAAGTTTGTTGGTGAGTATTGAGAAATTAGAGTTTATTTTTTGTAGTTTTTGGAGTATCTCTTGATTGATGCTAATGAGAGTGGAGTCTGCTTTTGTTTTAGTAGGCATTTTCTGTATCTCGTGTGTGAGTAAATAATAATAAAATGTGGAGAAGGAGCACACGAGTTAGGATATATATATATATATATATATATATATATATATATATATATATATATATATATATATATATATATATATATATATATATATATATATATATATATATATATACATGTAAAGTTATATTTAAAATTGTTGGGTTACGGAATAAAAATAAAAATAAAAATAAAACCCTTTGAAGGGTTGTTCTTTGTGGTTTATTTTCATTTTTATTGTTAAAATAAGTTGTTGCAAGCATAGATTAAACTCAACGTTTAAATATAAATTTAAATTAAAATGTAGTATATTTAGTTTGATTTATATTTATATGAGAACTAGCCGATAAATCTTTTGATTCCTAAATCTTTGATTCCCTCTTTTTACTCTTTTTATTGTTTAATTTATTTAATTTATTTTTTAATCTAAACATTCCTCATGTAAAATTAAGCTACCCTAAAAGCCGATGCTCCAAATTTTTTGAATTAACCTTACACTAGATAAACTTCTATATTAAATATAGGAACATATGTAGACATTATTGGACATCATAATCTTTTTTTGCGATATTCTTTGCTAGATGTGATTTGATAGATAATTTTTGGCTTTGTCTTGTAATGAACTTGGCAATATATTGTCAATTAACTTTGAAGGGTTGTTCTTTGTGGTTTATTTTCATTTTTATTTTTATTTTTATTTTTATTTTTATTTTTATCTTTATTCTTTTAGTATTGTAGTATTCTATAATATTTTTATTTTTATTTTATTTTTAATATTTTTATATGTAAATTTTTAATACGTAATATTTTTTAATACGTATTTTTAATATGCAATATTTTTATTATGTAATATTCTTTCGTAATATCTTTTTAGTTTTCTATTCTATATTTTTATATATTTTTACTTATTATTATTATTATTGTTATCTTTGTTTATAATATAATATATATTTTCGATTAGTATATTGAAATCTGCTCTCTATTTCTGCTTGATAGATAATCTTGTAGAGTAATCGCAAGAATAATAATATGCTCAAATTTTTATACCACATTGAGAATGTTTTCCGGTAACTTAGAATTTGCGGAGTGAATCAGTTGGATTCACATTGATGTTTGTAGCTGTCACATAAACATATGAATTTTTTAAAACTAAACATAAGATAATGAATTTTCACACATTGTGAATACTTGTTTCATTCAGGAATACTGATATTTACAGTATAGTGTAAGTTTTATAAATACTAATACATTAAAACATAGGGTTTTCTACGCCTCGAATATGTCTGGCTATTTTTATATTTTTAAATTTTTTCTCTCTCTATATCTCTCTATATCTCTCTATATTTCTCCCTTACATTAATACTTGAGCTAAATAAATGAATGAATAAATAAATAAATAAATAAATGTATCATTGATACACTTACTCAAAATGACCTCCCACTACCTAATTTTCTATATATATATATGTATCTATCTCTATTTCCTCTCTCTCTATATATATATATCTCTTTCTGTCTCTTTACATGAAGCTCTTCGCTTTATCTATGTTTCCATCTCTCTATTTTGTTCCATGCATTTCTTCTTTTTCTTTTTTCTTCTTTTTCTTTTTCTTCCTTCTCTTCGTTCTGTCTTTCTTTCTTTCTTTTTTTTTTTCCCTCTTTTCTTTCTCTCTTTCTTTCTCTCTGTATTTTCACTGCTAGCGTAAACCTCTCCAAATGAAGTTGATGTTTATTACGGTATGTCGAATATATTTATCTATAAAACTGTTTATATTGTATTTTGTCTGATGAAGGCATAGCATATTGTTAATATGATATCCCCGAAATATATATAATGAAATAAATATGGTTTTATAAATATAGTTTTCCATCTATTTAATATTGTATATATATATATATATATATATATATATATATGTGGGTAAATGAAAACAGGGAGAAAAAGACGATTATTAGGAAGAAAAAAATATTTTTTCCTTTTTATTCTTTTCTCTTTTTTTGTTGGTTAGAAAATAATTAAAACAAAATATTTTACTTTGTGTGAAGTGTTAAGGTATTAGTTAATTTATTTATTAATTAACAATGGCATTTATTTATTTATTTATATATCTAATAATTGTCTATTACCGGTTTCAGCATCTTTATGCATTATCAAATAATAATAATATGTATTATATATATATATATATATATATATATATATATATATATATATATATAGTAAGGTGCATTATTGGTTGTGTAAAATGGTCCAATAACTTTATGTTAGCAATATTAAGTTCTCCACGCATTTGTATATCTCCAATTCCATTCGAGGGAACAGCTAGATGATGTAAAACGGAGTAGAAGTATCAAAATGAAAATCCGAAGGCAAGGTAAAATTCCAATCATTTAATCACGACACATATTTCAATAAGAGATAGATCGATTGTGAAGCCATGATCGATTATCACTGATCTCATCAGGTGAAAATGAATTGTCTTCAAATTCTTGATATGAGGGAGAAAAATTAACGATGTTCTCTCACAGAATTCATTACCTCATATGGAGACACACCAGTCAGTCAGAGACATGGCGACTGCTATTAGCTTTAGTTGACGTCATAAAAGTTTTCAGATTTCTATCTCTGCAAAAGACGCTGGACATCAATCAAATCTGTAGGGATACAGTCAGTCACAGTTAGAAGTGAGTGGGTTCACACACACTCCACACCTACATACATCGGCACGAGGTCAAAGAAAGATATATACATATATATACAAAGAACAACACAGTATTAAACCCGTAGAATTAGCGTGGGTGGGTACACACACACTTTCACACACACCGAAGCGATGTCCGAGAAAAAACAAATATAAGAATGTACCAACACAGCACTCACCGAAAGGTAGTTCACAAAGCAACAGAAGCTATGTCGGTCAAATCTCAATTTGACGATGTAAATTGGAAATATTGGGTTAACCAACGCTACACACATACACACGCGCGCGTGCGCGCAAGTAAGTTCAGTTCAGTGTTCTGCTATACGTGTATAGATCGAATTGTAACATCCATATCTTCAAGTGTGTGTTATGGTATATACACATCCGAATCATCCCAAAAACGGGGGGGGGGGGGTATGTCCGGGTATATACACATCCATGTGAAGAGCAAGCAATCAGCTCATGTCGAACTCCTTGTGTACCGCTGTCCCGTTGCGAATCCGCGTCACCAAATCCGTGCGTGCAAGCAACTGCAATATGGGCCGGCAAAGGGCTCCGTGTAGGGTTGGATATTGGGTAAATGCGTCCGCAAGTGCGATTTCACGTCACATGGGCCAATGAGCTTTTAAGATAGTTGTTTGAGTGGTGGAGGTGTGTTATCCAACACAGAAGGTGGAGTAAGAAAACACAGGACAGTAAAATCCAAAGGATGTGTGTAGGCCCATTAATGGTGTGTCAGTATTATTGTTCAATCCGTAACAGTGAGTCCTCCATGGTTAGATGATCACGCATCAAAACCTGGTGTAGTGTTCAGTCGGTAGGAACGTGTCAGTCGTAAATGTGGGAGCTCAATGTCTAAAGGAAACCGGTACTGTGTGTAGAGCTATGTATAGAGAGCGTAATTGGTCCTAACCAAGTGTGTAATCAATCTAACTATTTACTAGCTAGGTATTCTAAAAGAGAGCACTCAGCTGTGAGAACTCCGTGGAAACAGGGCGAGTATCGTTTGCAAGTGCGCAAACAATCTTAGCCGTCTAACTACCTAAGTGTGTGACTGTCCGTTTATTGAGAGAACTCTATGGCTAAAGTAGAGAGGGAGCAGTTATTGGTAGGTTATCTTCCAAAAATCCTGCGGCTGAGCAAACTATGGACCAGGATAAGGAGTGCTCTATATTATGATGTTTAAGCTTCGAGACTAATTCCGAAAGTGCCGTGCTATTTTTTTTTATCTAATCTATTAAAGGTATGGCGGTGATTATACCATCTATCCTTAAATTCCGTGGCAGTTACCCCAACATACCTAAAGGTTCTATCAGGAGTGGAGACCTTGCAGTCGTAGACTATGTTTTTGGTAAGGCATTTCCCAACCATGGGGCAGGTGGCGGTGCTTCTGCAGTTACATATTTTGCTATCGATCTGGGTAGTTCCGGATGGACCACGGTACCTTTGGGGTCGGGTCTCAGTTCCAGTCTGCTCTATGGGTAAATTCCCTGAGGTTGGGGAGACCCGACTCGCCTCACGTGTATGAGTCAGTTCCTCAATAGAGCTGCCATGCCTACTTCCCTCATTGGCTGTCCTAATCCTACTATAATTCATCTTAGCTATATTCTGAGCTATGTTACTAGTTGTGGAGTAGGACAGCTTGATGGTATTTCTATTGAATATTTTATAATATCTGTGCGATCTAGGGAAGCATTTGTCTAAGGCCCTAAAGAAAAGCTTAGCTATACTAGTGGTCAGGCCAGTGGAGTAAAGGGGATTATACCACAGGACTTTTCTGGTCCGATGCCTCTTGTTCCTACTAACTATATTAGAATTACCTGTCTCCCTAGTAGTTACTGGTCTATTGTAACTGGAAATTACCTGTGGGTGATGGTGTCCTGGGGTGTCACGATTGTGTTCGGAATCGTCCCAAGTCTCCAGGGCGGTGTACCCCTCGTGCGGCTATTGGGGTTACCCTCGATAGCTGGGGTTGTATCCGCTATGCGTCTGCTACACCTGTCCCTATTACCCCTACTCGACCCTCGTTCCATACTGCGTTCAACGGTAGTTTTATCGGTTCCACAATTAAGGTTACCATTAGAGTTTCCGCTGGCGTTACGTTGCTCAGACCCAGTGTTACTACCTGGGTGGCTGTTTCTATTAGTACCAACAGCACTGGGACTAGGCGGCAGTACAACATGAAGACTATAAGAATCCTCCCTCGTATCCCGCCTGCTGTTAACTAGAGTGTCACTATTTAGGCCTAAGCTATCGCGAGCAATGTTACTTCTACTATTTAATGGACGTTTGAATGAGATTCCCTCGCTATGCCCTGCGCGTTCCAGGGCGCTATTATAGTAATTCGAGATCTTATTAAAGGTATCTACATTGGAAGATAGTCCTGAAATTCTACTAGAGACGCTTTTGGTAATACCGTTTGTGACTATTCTAGGGTGGTTAGATTTTGCGTTGACATTGTTTAGATTCTCGTTGGGTTTGTGGTAAGGTTGGAAGAGTCCTGAATTGAGGTTAAGTGTAACATCTAGAAAATTAACTATTTTTAAATCTCTTCAAATACTATACTTAGGTCTATGCTCTTGAAGAACTTGCTAAGTTTTTCCTCACCCTCTCTACCATACTATTATTATGGAACGACACAGTAAACAAGACAACGTCACGGTAAGCGCCGCCTCCACCGTGGGGCATTTCCGCTCCGAGACAGTCAAGAAGGTAAAGGCCCACCAGATCCGTCACCTGGGCTGAGTCCGTGTATCCCATGGTGATGTCGAAATTGTCTGGCCACTTCCTCCTAGTCCACAGGTCACCGTTGAATTCAATTAAGGTTTTCCTAGCTAGGAGAATAATGCTAATTTCCTCGGATGTAAAGTCGGTATGTAAGCTAGCAAAGTTAAGAAGAGTTGGAGAGATTGAACAGTAGCAATTAGAGATATCGAACTGTATAAACTTAGTGCTATTCTTATTCTGCAATTTCTCAAACCAGTTAATTACCTCACTAGTTCCTGACCACAACTTGAGCTTCGATCTCCTAACTAGAGTGGGGATTATTTTATCAAGGATGTTTTTACTTACGATTCCTATGTCCGTCTTCGAAGGGGCTATCAGCCTAACAGGTCTTAATGATTCAAAGTTCAATTTGTGGTCCTTCAGCAAAATCCTCGGGGTTCTAGGATGGAAGGGTTCGGTTTTATCCTCAATACCCAGTTTAATCATGACGCTATTGGCCTCCGTGTTAATTAAATCCAGATTGGCTCGTGTAGTTTTTCTGTAGCTTTTCCTAAGTTCAATGGTTATCAAATCATCATATGAGGGAATGAATTCTGTGAGAGAGCATCGTTATTTTTTCTCCCTCATATCAAGAATTTGAAGACAATTCATTTTCACCTGATGAGATCAGTGATAATCGATCATGGCTTCACAATCGATCTATCTCTTATTGAAACATGTCTCGTGATTAAATGATTGGAATTTTACCTTGCCTTCGGATTTTCATTTTGATATATATATATATATTAAAATAAAGATCCGAAGGCATGGTATAAAATTACAATCAATTTCATCACGACACATGTTTCAATAGGAGATAGATCGATTGTGTGGCCATGATCGATTATCACTGATCTCGTCAGGTGAAAATGAATTGTCTTCAAATCCTTGATATGAGGGAGAAAAATTAACGATGTTCACTCACTAGAGTTTTGTCCCCCATGGGACATATATATATATATATATATATATATATATATATATATATATATATATATATATATATGTGTGTGTGTGTGTGTGTGTGTGTGTGTGTGTGTGTGTGTGTGTGTGTGTGTGTGTATATAATCTTTTTCGGGGAAATTATTGTTTTTTTCAAAATTTAAAGGTTTCATAGGAACCTTCAATGTTTATTTGAGATTTTACGTCTGAAGAGCTCAGGCTGTCATAACTGATAGTCCTTAGTGAGATATGTTTAAAGGAGTTTTAAATCAATCAGAATCAACTGATATGGCCTCCGATCTTTGATTAATATATATATATATATATATATATATATATATATATATAAATACAATATCGGAGAAAGCTTTTTAGCGATACACCGGCCAAATTCCAACTCACTCAACAAACATTAGGAAATAAGTGATTATATTCCCAATTATGTGTTCGGGGTGCTAACTAAAAGTATTGTGTGGAAAATTGACTGTATTATTTCAAATGAGACATATCTAATATATCTCTTCCCAGACGGACGTCTCGTTTCATTATAGGATTCCTACAATTTGGGTGAAATTATACCAATTTATGTAGGAGCTTGTATACCATCAATAGATATATATCCAAGTGGGCTCCTATAATTCATCAGTGGGTGCCCCAATAATACTAATATTGATAATCTAACCAACATCAGCATTTAGCGATAATTACTTTCTGTGCCTGAGGTATCTGTCAGGTTGCCAGTCCAGCAGTTCTGAAAGAAGTGCTCGAACTGATTCAAAAAATGAGGATGTGAATTACTGCAAAAAAAAACAATTACTGCGCGTGACAATGAACTCTGAAAGGAATTCAGGCCACGTGCTAAGAACTCAATTGGAAATTGAAAAAATATCTATGTGTGTACAACATTTGATGACACACACAGATATTTTCTCGGGCAAAATAACAGAATGAGATATAAGGAACAATCAATATTCATATATAATAAATAAACAAAGAAATGCTAACCTTATACCGGGAAATCTTTTCAAATCTGCTGCGCCAAGAGTAAGTAAATATATATATATATATATATATATATATATATATATATATATATATATATATAAAATTTGGTCGTTTTGGAACCCTCAACAATGCATATGGGTAAATCTCCGGGTAACAGAATCCGGTGGTGAAGAGAGAGATGTAAGAGGAAATGTAGAATGAGATGTATAGTGTGTAGAGGAACGTAGGAAAGAGCGTAAAAATAAAAATAATAACACGAGATAGAGTTACCTTGGGAGAGATTTAATTGTCCCTATATTTCGGATTTCGCATCCATCAACTGGGGGGTTTTCCGAGGGGGAAAATTATCTGTGGGAGAGGAACGGTACTTGGCCTCTGCTGTCCGCCGTTTGTGCGTAACTGAGATATTCTGTAGAGTGCACGTGTGCGCGGAATAGGTCCGGTCAAGCAAAGGTCGAGGCAGTTCCTTTTTATTGTGGGAGTGGGATGGTGCTTCGCTGTCAATCCATTATACTACCTATATTCAGTCTTTGATACTGGCAGTGTTGGTAGTCTGCCTGGTCGCTTGTTGGTCGGTGGATGGTGGGGGCGCTATACACACAATAACAATCGTTCGAATGCTTCTGTGCGCGTGTGTGTGTGTGTGTGTGTGTGTGTGTGTGCGTGTGCTGTTGTCTCGTTTGTTTACACCAGCCACCTCGTCTCGCTTCTCTCGGATCGGTTATTTATTTGTGGTCCTAGGCGTTTGATCCAAAGTGCTTCCTTGATTCGTAACATGCCGAGGTTGCGTTCCGTCGCTAGCACTGCGACAATGGGCCTTCCGTCTTTGTTTCCGCATTTGATTATGTGTTTCCGGAAAGACGATGCCCTGGTGTTGATGTGCTCCTTGATCCAGATATGTAGCGGCCGGATTGTACTACCGATATAGTAGTGGTTACACTTGTCACATTCTACCCTGTATACAACGTATGTACGTAAGCAGCAGTTCGTTTGGCGCATCAGACAGTTTCTGAGGGAACACGCGACAGTCGATTTCCCGGGTTTCCTGGAGAGGCATCTCTGTAGGGAGGGGCCCGAGTGGGCCAGATGGATGTCGAGGCCCTCTCTCCGTATAGCCCTGCGGGTTGCGTTGGTGGTTTTCTCGCCCAAGTGCGAGATTTTAGAGAAGCACTTGCCTTGGGTATTTCTCTGCCTCTTGCACCTGGTGTCTCTTACTCTGTTTGTAAGCGAGGCTGGGTATCCGTTCGTCTCCATCACCCTGAGGAACCGCTTGGTATGGGTGACACCACTCACGGATTCCCTACATCTGTTTTTAATTCGCGTGATCTCGTTCGTGATGTACCCTCTGTTAGGGAGGGCAGACTTGTAGTGGACGTACAAGTCCCTGCAGGCTGCCTTGCGGTAGAGATTGGTGTGGATCCCTCCATGCTCCGTGATGTTGATTCGGAAGTCGAGGAGGGCAAGAGACCCGTCCTCGTTGGGATGTTCAACACTGAAATCAATATTCTTGTCCGTGTTGTTGAACGTCTGTAAATTCCGCTCGCCATCTCCTGGGAAGATGTGAGGATGAGGATGTCGTCCACGTACCTTGAAAAGAAGGCGACGGCATTGGGGTGGCAGGTGTTGAGTGCCTTGCGCTCGAGGCCGTCCATGTACGAGATCGCTAGCACACCCGACAGGCTTGAGCCCATGGGTAGCCCTGAGGTTTGCTGGTATGTTTGGTCGAGAAAACCGAAATACGTGTTGTCAACGACGACTGATAGGAGCTGGTGGATGTCAGTGGGGGTGATCCCGAAGCAGTGTAGGTCGGTAGATTGAACGCGTTCCATCAGTATATCAACGGCCGGGAGCGCCGGGACCGAGGTGTAAAGAGCGACCACACCAAGGCTGAAGGCGTACCTGTTAGCCTTTCTGGTGTCGGGATCCATTTGATGCAGGCGCTCCAACACCTCCTCGGAGCTGTTTACGTGTCCCGGCAAGGTATTCTGGCTAGGAGCCATGACATTTTGTAGAGCGGCCCTTCCACGCTCGATTAGAAGGCGGGTAGTCTGCTGTTCCTCGTGAGGAGGTTGTATCTGAGCTTCTTCGGAGAGAGAGATATATAGAGAGTGAGAGAGTGGAAGTGATATATATATATATATATATATATATATATATATATAGAGAGAGAGAGAGATAGAGAGTGAGAGAGTGGAAGTGATATATATATATATATATATATATATATATATATATATATATATATATATATATATATAGAGAGAGAGAGAGAGATAGAGAGTGAGAGAGAGATATAGAGAGTGAGAGAGTGGAAGTGAGAAAGTGATATAGAGAGTGAGAGAGAGAGAGGGGAAGTGAGAGAGTGGAAGTGAGAGAGAGATATAGAGAGTGAGAGAGTGGAAGTGAGAAAGAGATATAGTGAGTGTGAGAGAGTGAGAGTGAGAGAGAGAGAGAGAGAGAGAGAGAGAGAGTGGAAGTGAGAGTGAGAGAGAGAGATAGAGAGTGAGAGAGTGGAAGTAAGAGAATGGAAGTGAGAAAGTGATATAGAGATAGAATCGACTGCAGTGTTAATCTGGCATTTTTTTATCGACTTGGAATGGATGAAAGGCAAAGCTGACCTTTGTGACATATAGTTACGGCCCTTTAGAACGTAAACTACCGTAACTATATGCCAAAAAGCATGTTGTTCGACGCTCTACCGATATTGCCATTCCACCGCCCTGTATATTTCTTCTCAGTTCAGACATTTGATAAAGTAAAGTGCATTTCTGCTTTTACAGTTCATATTAGCATTTGTAAATATTTTTCTTTCGGGCTTTGTGCTGATATAATGACCAGCATGTATAACATTGACATGTAGCATAACTATTGTCATTAATTATTGGAGTATCGGTAGAGGGTCGGACGCCATGCTTTCCAGCATAGTTACGTCCCTTTACGATCTGAGTTCAAATCCCGCCGAGGTTGACTTTACCTTTCATCCTTACGAGGTCGATAAAATAAAGTACCAGTAATGCACTGGATAATTGCTGGCCTTGTGCCTAAAGTAGAAACAATTAATTATTGGAGTATTGGTAGAGGGTCGGACGCCATGCTTTGACGTATAGAGTTACGGCCCTTGCCTTTCTGAATTCAAACCCGCCAAGGTTAACTTTGCCTTTCATCCTTATGGGGTCGATAAAATAAAGTACCAGTAATACACTGGGGTAATTGCTGGCCTTGTGCCAAAAGTAGAAACAATTAATTACAATTAAATACAGCGATGGCTTGGCAGTATCGGTAGAGAGTCGGACACCATGTTTTGCAGCAAAGAGTTACGCCCCTTTATGATCTGAGTTCAAATCCCGCCGGGGTTAACTTTGCCTTTCATTCTTACAGGGTCGATAAAATAAAGTACCAGTAATACACTGGGGTAATTGCTGGCCTTGTGCCAAAAGTAGAAACAATTAATTACAATTAAATAGAGCGATGGCTTGGCAGTATCGATTGAGAGTCGGACACCATGATTTGCAGCAAAGAGTTACGCCCCTTTATGATCTGAGTTCAAATCCCGCCGAGGTTAACTTTGCCTTTCATTCTTACAGGGTCGATAAAATAAAGTACCAGTAATACACTGGAGTCAATTAACCGACTTTCCCCTCCCCCAAAATTGCTGGTCTTGTACTTATATAAGAAACCATTGATTACAATTAAATGAAGGCGCATAGCCTAATGGTTAAGTGGAGAGTTCGCCATGCAGCGCAATCTTTCACCGTAGAATTCATCTGAAAAAAAAAAAAAGTAAGAAGGGTTTTTTATTTTATTTTGTTTTAACACAATATGGCGAATTGACAAAGTCGTTCCAATGTCGATATTCGCTTAGGTTTGCTGGCGCTTTTATTTCTAATATAAAATAAGTCAACTGTGTCTTACAGCCTACTGAGTTCGATAAATAAAGTACGAGTTCAGTACTAGGGCTGTTAATTTCCTCTAGCTTTCGTTCTGACTTTCTTTCTCTCAACTTACAAAATACTTCAGAAATACTTAATATGAAAAGTAAGGCTTACGTTTTTTATCTAAAATGTTCGACTCCCTTTCCTTAGAAACATCAAAACCAAAACATCTCAAATAATTTAAAATAAATCTTGTGTTGTAATGATTTTAATGTTTACGTTACTTCTTTTATCTTACAGATGATGTCACCAAATGTTTACAATGTTATTGCCTCCCTCCATGTTGTGTTTTAATGTTTCTTATCTCTTCTTTTATCTTACAGAGCATGGAACCAAATGTTTACGATGCTATCGCCTTCCTCCATGTTGTGTTTTAATGTTTCTTATCTCCTCTTTTATCTTACAGAGCATGGAACCAAATGTTTACGATGCTATCGCCTTCCTCCATGTTGTGTTTTAATGTTTCTTATCTCTTCTTTTATCTTACAGAGCATGGAACCAAATGTTTACGATGCTATCGCCTTCCTCCATGTTGTGTTTTAATGTTTCTTATCTCCTCTTTTATCTTACAGAGCATGGAACCAAATGTTTATGATGCTATCGCCTTCCTCCATGTTGTGTTTTAATGTTTCTTATCTCTTCTTTTATCTTACAGAGCATGGAACCAAATGTTTACGATGCTATCGCCTTCCTCCATGTTGTGTTTTAATGTTTCTTATCTCCTCTTTTATCTTACAGAGCATGGAACCAAATGTTTACGATGCTATCGCCTTCCTCCATGTTGTGTTTTAATGTTTCTTATCTCTTCTTTTATCTTACAGAGCATGGAACCAAATGTTTACGATGCTATCGCCTTCCTCCATACAGGTGCGACTGCCAGAAATGCTCACAATGGTCCTGTATTCCTCACCTGGCACAGAATATATGTGAAAATGTAAGCAATGAAATTGAATATTGATTTACACCTCATGTTTCTTCTTCTTCTTCTTCTTCTTCTTCTTCTTCTTCTTCTTCTTCTTCTTCTTCTTCTTCTTCTTCTTCTTCTTCTTCTTCTTCTTCTTCTTCTTCTTCTTCTTCTTCTTCTTCTTCTTCTTCTTCTTCTTGAGAGGGTTGGATCCTCAAGCGAGACCAGCCAAGCTCATGGGTTTTTCTTGCTCGGGTCTACTCCTGGGCCTCCTGTCGGTTGGTTTTGGCCGTAAAATCTGTCCAGCGATTCTTTCCTGAGACATTCCTTCCACATGCCTATAGTATCGGAGCTGTGATCTCTCAATTCGGAGAATTTTATATAAATTTTATTTAAGCCCGTTAGATAAGCTTTGAAACGAATACGATCTTAATAATTAAAATAATTGATAATTTAAATAAATCCCTCGTAATATTTCATTCATTAAATATGTCATTAGAAATATGTTAATGTGGTTTTTATTTTTAAATTTCAGGATGGAAGATGCTCTTCGTACAAAAGTACCAACTGTAGCAATTCCATTTTGGGATCCAACTCTTGATGCTTCTCTTTCTAATCCTCGAGATTCCATTATCTGGTCGGACACGTTCATGGGAACAGTCAATGGATTTTTGAATCGTGGACCGTTTGCTAATTGGACCACACCATCTGGTCATCTAGTAAGGAATGGAGGTTTCAATACAACTTTGCCAAGACATCGTAATATCGAAGATGTTCTCAGTCGAACGAAACTCGAGGAAATATCAGAACCAAACGCTGACCGACGCTATAACTTTGAATTTATGCATAATTCTATGCACGTTTCTGTTGGAGGACTTATGGCTATGATTCCAGCTGCACCTATGGATCCTTTCTTCTTTCTACTTCACAGTTATGTAGAACTTGTTCACACACGTTTCAATGAAAACCAAAGAAAAACAACATCGATCCTGCAACAGATTATCCTTCGAATTTTGGTTTAGATATTTATGCTCCCAACCAAAGTATTGGCATTATGAATTTAACAGTCGAAGAAGCATTAAAAGTAACTCAAAGTTACACTGGTATTTACAGATATGAATATGATTACTTACTTGGAAATTGTACTTACAATCCAAATCTTTGTAATCCTCGATACTTAACATGCGAAAATGGTAGATGTGTAACAAAATCTAAATCAACAACTCGTTGTAATACTCTCATTCCCTATCAAAATATGTTTTGTATCAACCGTGTGTGTGATTTAAAAGAATGGGCATTTATTCCGATCGAAATAGTTTACGAACGACCTTACGAGACGATGAGATTTGGAAATTTCCCAATCGTAAATGGTCAACCAAACTTATTGAATGATATATACGACAACAGTCTATCCAAAAATTCCTCGTCCAGTAATTCTACTTGTCGGACGAGTAAGTGTTGTGGACCAGCAGGAAGAGTGAATGTTCAAGCCAGTGGCATCAATTATTTTGGAAATTATGAAGAAATGGTGGTAGTGGACCGTAGATTAGCTGTATCATCAGATCTAGCTTATATCGGTATCAGAGACCCCGAAAAAAACTTTAGTTTGGTATTTCTAACAGTTACGGAACAATGTGGAAGAATATGCCGGCCATCTTGCTTAGTTCCAGGTTCCAACCCACCATGATACACAGAATGTATAGGACTTTTGAACATAACTCGTAACGACACTGCCTTCTACGGTAAAACCCTCGCAGATACTTACATGAAGGTCTGGGATTATAACAACCAGATTCGACCGAAACTGAAGCACCAGAATATTCCAATTGTTTTCCACTGTGATGACAGCCGGTGGCCATTTACCAGCAGTAATGTGACTACAACAACGACCACACCAGTTCGAACAACAACAACAACCACAACTAGAACAACCCCGACAACAACAACCACAACAACAACACCAGTACCGACAACAACAACAACAACAACAACACCAGTACCGACAACAACAACAACACCAGTGCCGACAACAACAACTACTACTACTACAACAAGGTGGACAACACCTACAATAACAACACGTGTGTATTGGCCACAGACAACAAAACCAACACCTAAAAGTAAGTATTAATATACGAATGTCATGCTTTTCAGCAAAGAGTTACAGCCCTTTATGATCTGAGTTTAACTTTGTCTTTCATCCTTACTGGGTTGATAAAATAAAGTACCAGTCACGCACTGGGGTCAATTTAATCGACTTTCCCCTCCCTCAAAATTGCTGGCCTTGTGACTATATAAGAAACAATTATTATGGTGGATTGGCAGTATCGTTAGGGCGTCAGACACCATGCTTTGTAGCATAGAGTTATGGCCCTTCATGATCTAAGTTCAAATCCCGCCAAGGTTAACTTTGCCTTTCATCCTTACGGGGTCGATAAAATAAAGCACCAGTAATGTACTGGGTCGAGTTAATCGACTTTCCCCTCCCCAAAATTGTTGGCCTTGTGCCTATGTAAGAAACCATTAATTACAATTAAATGAAGGCGCATAGCCTAATGGTTAAGATGCTTGACATACGATTGTAATGTCGTCGGTTCGATTCCTGGACTGAGTTTGTGTTGTGTTTTTGAGCAAAACTTTATTTCATATTGCTATAGCACACACAGCTGAGAGTGAGTACCAGCAGTAACTGGAGAGTTAATCCTGCGATAACCCGGCGTCGTAGCCAGGGAGAGTCTTGCACTCGTCTTATCCTGGTAGAGTCTTGTACTCGTCATATTCAGGGACAGACTTGTACTCTCAATCGCTTAACGCCAAGAAGACCATGTATAAGCACCGTCCTGATGAGCCTTCGGCTTAGAACAGACTTTAACACTTCATTACTGTGAAGTCTTATTGTTGTTGTTTTATTCAAATTTTTCCCTTGTTAACGATTGTGTCAAGTTCTCTGGTTCTTATTCTCTTTGAATAAATACGTAGATCTTTTAGTTTATTACTTTGTCTGATAATTATCAGATACACCAATCATAATTAGTATATGTGGTTTGGCATTATGGAATAGTTCGATATGTTCTGAATGGTATCATTCGAAATTTAGGTACACTGTGTGTCTGTGTTTTTATAATGTGTTGTGATGTTGGCGTTATTTTCAATCACCATTATGTCCAGAAATGTTAATTTTATGGTATTTGTCTTTTTTTGTAAATTTTAAAGTTTAATATAAATTGTTCAAGAGAAGGATGCTGGTTTTTAAAGATTTGACAGATTTTATCTTATCATGAAACGGTTACCAAAAACGTCTATGCGTCTTTTATATATCGTAAAACGATTTCCTCTACTTCTGGGTACAGATTTTGTTCTAAGTATCTCTTTACCAAGTTTCCATATTTCATGTTTGTACCTCTAATTTGTCGGTAGTTTTTGCCATTGAAAAAGAATGTATTATTCTCCAGAATATATATATGACATCGTCTAAAATATGCAGTTCATGGTAAATCTCTCTCCGTATGTTTTGACTCAATCGTCTAAGTAAGTTTATTAACTTTATTTTGAAACTACTGTGGACCTAAAGAGTTTCATTCGGGATTACACTGATACTTTGTCTCATCTACCCCAAACAACAGAACTCAATTCTGTATTAATTTTGATATGGTAAACCACGTTACCAATATTCCACATGATTTGGAAATGGTGGCGGTAAAATATTGGGTCGAAAAACATGGACTGTATATTAGACGTTGTCAATCTCATTCTTGATAGTAAAAGAGTAAAGAGTAAAAACCCCCATCCTCAGTCAAAAATGACCATGGGTTTTGCACCGAGAAAGTTCCGCTCAAAAACCCAAGTCCGGGCAAGCTTGTTTGTGGAAGACCAGCAGTCACCCATAGATGCAGTCTTCCCTCTAACTTCTCCCCGTCACTAATTTGTCGTCCAAAGGAAAGGTAAAAACCGACACAGCTTGAAATTAGTGATGTCGCAACTCTTTTCTACAGCTGATGGAACTGGAGTAACAAGGACACAACACATCACCCAGTCCGGGAATGGAATCCACAGGCTCACAATTGTAAGTTCCATGCTTTAAACCCCAAGCCACGTGCCTTAGTATTCTTGATAGTTATATTTTCTTTTTCAAAGGAAAAATCTACCTCTATTTTATAACAGGGCTTCTCAAAGCTTTGTACTTGATAGATACTTTTAATTTTTCTTCACTCCCTCCTCAAACAAATCAAACGTTCATTGAAATAATCCGTTTCTTTTGAACGGATTATTCGCGAACGACTTATCACTACTGTTCATGACACCTAATAAAGCATTGTGCTAGATGTACGATATCTACCAGTTAGTCTACATGGTTCAGGATTACCCTTTTCCCTTTCAAGGAAGGGTGATCCTTAATTTGGGTCGCGACGTGTTATGTCTCATTCTCTGCTTCCAGCATTGTCGCTTCGGCTACAAACCCGAGAGGAAGATAGTTAAATACCGGAAGCCTGCCCGACCTCTTCCTATTGGTACCGGTTTTCATCGAAACCTCTGGTGTCCTTGATCCTCGCACTGCTGATTTCCTCATTAAAAAAGACAGTGGCCCGCTATAGGGAAAAACCGCGTGGGGAAACTGTTGCAGTGGATGTCCCTGTAACACCTTTGCCATTTTGTCAACGTAGCACGGCTGAGGCACCGTTTAGACTAAAGTATAGTGTCTGTCCCTCCCCATCTCCCTTTCTATCGTTGCTTGATTTTTTTTTTTATTATTTCCATTTTCTTTTTTTTTAAATTGATGTTGGCTTTAATAGTGTGTCTTGTTTTATTTCGTTTTTAAACAGCTTTTTTTAAACAGCTTTATGAAATAAAAAAGGAAGTTGTAAAAAAAAGAAGAAAAAAAGGATTGCTAAATGCGAACTAGAGAATTCACTCCCGCTGTGGATTGCAAAGTTCTTATTCAATTCCGATGAAGTTTTATTCACCCACAAAGGGTTTGTATGCACAACTTTAAGAAAACCTTTTGAATATTGGTTGCTACGAGACGTGTAGAATACTCTATGCTGAGTAAATATAACAATCAATTGTTTCTTTTATCCTGGACATCCTGCTTGACGCATCTACTGGCTCATCTACAGCGAAGTCAAAGGAAGTTCTAGCCAGACAAAGCTATAACGCCGAAGCAAATCAATTAAACCGTTGATTGAAGCTATACCTACATATAGAATTAGAGAGAAAGTGACGTCCTCTATCAACTAACTTACCCTGTGGATCCCGGTCGACAAGATGGAGAATACATTGCCTCGAAGGTCGGTGAGGGAGACGCGCTGGAACAGCCATTCCACCATGCGGGGATCGCACCTGAGGAAGGCCAACCCCGCTCCAATAGCAGTGAGTAGGAATGTGGTCTGGGGATAGTGGGGGTGACAAGAATGCCGGAAATCTCCACTGCTACAGGCCCTATCACAAACCTATCAGAGAGCGGCCGTTACTTTTCTTGATTTAAATCCAAATAACGTTTACAATTTCCGCGTATGATTTTAATGTATAAAAATAGGAAAATATATGATGTAATATTATGTTTATTCAGATTCATAATAAAACTCAATTACAATTCTTTGTATGAAAAATAAATAATTATTTTGATAAATGAATAAATGATTACAAAAGGTAACTATATGAAAAAGTTCATGTGATATTCTGTTCAAAATTAGCACCGGATTTCGTAAATATATATAGATATATCTCACCATATATTTATTTATATATCTGTTTACTATTGTTAAATAGTGTTCCATATTTCTATCTTTCTCACCATTCATTCCCCATGTATATAATCATTTATTACCTGTCCTTCCATCCATTCAATCCATACATCTTCCCATCCTGCAATCCATTCTTACGTTGACTGTTGTTAAATGATGTTCTCTCTTAAACAGTACAATTCAAACGTCTTTTGAAACTACACGTTCAAATGTGTAGTTTCATTAGGAATGTTGCTTAGTAAAAATGTTGCTGGGTTAAAATCTATAATGACAGTATCCACGAATACATCTTTTTGTAATGGGGTCAAACCTTCTACCATAGCCACAGGAAGCCACAATATATCTGCCATATGCACAAATAGCATAATGAGAACATATTTGTAAGCAAGGCTGTTTGTCTCTCGATTTACAATTACATGCTTTAGGAACGAGACATTTTTTGTTGATGTAACATTCTGTAATAGAGAAAGAAGAAAGGTTAGCTGAAACAAGACAAATTTACGAAATAGGAAATATATATGTATAGAATTAATAATCATTTATAAACCAAATGCTTTGGTGCTTATCGTCTCAAATTTACAAGTTGCGTGAAGCTGAATAGTCCTACAGCAAATATGTGATTAGATGGCAGATACAACCTGGAAGTAACAACATTTGTGTGTTTTTAAGCATACACACGCACTATATGCAAATGAGCATCGCCAACCAAAATTTAATAGGCAAACAGCATATAAGCTTTTAGTTTATTCTTGTCTTATGACAGTGTATATAAAAGCATATCCTTATGTTTATGTATAATAATTTTAAAAGGTGTGAACATGTCACAGTTATCTCAGCAGTGGTGAGAATGCCAGGTAGATATTTATGCATTTTATCCTTCAACAGTAACATATATTTACTTGCTACTGAGACAAAATCTGCTAAAACCTATATAGTGTTTGCATATCAATAATCCGCTAGTGAAAGGGAGATAATTAGGTAGCAATATCAGCGTTTTTCGTCACAGGGTTGTATATGTTTATGTATAATAAACACAAATCTCGCCTTGAAATTTTCAAAAAGTAGGGATCATGTCACAGGTATCTTAGTATTGGTGAGAATGCAAGATAGCTATTTCCGGATTGTTGTCCTTCATCAGTGACATTTACTCACTCGCTACAGAGACAAAATGGGTTAAATCTCCAATGGTTTTTGCGTATGAGACATTAAATGGAGATGCTCATTTGCATATAGTGTGAACATTACTGTTGAAAGGGAATAACTATGTTGTACTAACACACACATTGTTCTTTGTCTTGTATGTTGAACCCATAACTTGTAGTAAAGGCATGGTAGTGTCATACAGCGTTTCTTGGACATTTTTGAAACCTGGTGGAGTCTACTCCACCCAAGGGCTAATTACAGTCAACTTCTTCCAGGGAGGGCGAGAGAGAGTGATAGAGTGAAGAAGTGAGTAAGAAATACAGAGGTAAAAAAAAACGACACCAGTATTGGACTGGTATCTTTTATTATCGATGACGAATCGATGAAAGGCCTAGTTGACCTCAGCAAGATTTGAACTGACAGAGTAGAGAGCCGGAATGAAGACTTCAAAGCATTCTATCTGACGTTCTAAAGACTTTGTTAATTCGCCGCCTATTTATCTTGTAGGATACATTATATATTGTAACGAAATGTGAACCCATGAAAAACTAATGCTGTATGTCTGTTTTGGTATACGTCCTCAAATATAAACATTCTTCACTACTCTAGTTACAATAACCTATACTGACCTATATTTGTTTATTTTAACCATGATATGGTCACATACACCCCCTCCTTTGATAAACAGTTCTTCACACTTCGACTACCCCTACCTTTATTAGACTACAACCATCACCATCTACCATATCCATAAGAGCTACTATCACATACAAATATACATATGAGTGCACATTACACTGCTCTGAAAAGTTCAACATTATAAAAATAAGTGTTTCTACTTTTGGCACACGTCCAGCAATTACCCCAGTGCATTACTGGTACTTTATTTTATCGACCCCGTAAGGATGAAAGACAAAGTTAACATCGTCTGGATTTGAACTCTGACCGTAAAGGGACGTAACTATGCTGGAAAGCATGTCCAACCCTCCACCGATACTGCACATTGACCGCCCAATTCACTGCCAAAAAATAATGGGTTCTAATTTAAGTAGAAAATCAGCAATTTGGGGAAGAGGAAAATCGATTAAATCGACACCAGTACTTTCCTGGTACTTAATTATATCGGCTTCTGGAAGGATGAAGGGTAAAGTTGACTTCAACAAGATTTGAAACCAGAACGTAAAGAACCGGAACAAGTACATGGACCTTTGTCCGGTACTTTAACCATTCTGCCAATCAAAACACATAATTACTTACTTTGAGATGTTGTTGTTGGTACTAGTGTTGTTGTTGTTGTCGGTACTGGTGTTGTTGTTGTTGTTGTCGGTACTGGTGTTGTTGTTGTTGTTGTCGGTACTGGTGTTGTTGTTGTTGTTGTCGGTACTGGTGTTGTTGTTGTTGTTGTCGGTACTGGTGTTGTTGTTGTTGTTGTCGGTACTGGTGTTGTTGTTGTTGTTCGAACTTGTGTGGTCGTTGTTGTAGTCACATTACTGCTGGTAAATGGCCACCGGCTGTCATCACAGTGGAAAACAATTGGAATATTCTGGTGCTTCAGTTTCGGTCGAATCTGGTTGTTATAATCCCAGACCTTCATGTAAGTATCTGCGAGGGTTTTACCGTAGAAGGCAGTGTCGTTACGAGTTATGTTCAAAAGTCCTATACATTCTGTGTATCTTGGTGGGTTGGAACCTGGAACTAAGCAAGATGGCCGGCATATTCTTCCACATTGTTCCGTAACTGTTAGAAATACGAGAGCAGCTCCTTTTTCGGGGTCTCTGATACCGATATAAGCTAGATCTGATGATACAGCTAATCTACGGTCCACTACCACCATTTCTTCATAATTTCCAAAATAATTGATGCCACTGGCTTGAACATTCACTCTTCCTGCTGGTCCACAACACTTATTCATTCGACAAGTAGAATTACTGGACGAGGAATTTTTGGATAGACTGTTGTCGTATATATCATTCAATAAGTTTGGTTGACCATTTACGATTGGGAAATTTCCAAATCTCATCGTCTCGTAAGGTCGTTCGTAAATTATTTCGATCGGAATAAATGCCCATTCTTTTAAATCACACACACGGTTGATACAAAACATATTTTGATAGGGAATGAGAGTATTACAACGAGTTGTTGATTTAGATTTTGTTACACATCTACCATTTTCGCATGTTAAGTATCGAGGATTACAAAGATTTGGATTGTAAGTACAATTTCCAAGTAAGTAATCATAATCATATTTGTAAATACCAGTGTAACTTTGAGTTACTTTTAATGCTTCTGCGACTGTTAAATTCATAATGCCAATACTTTGGTTGGGAGCATAAATATCTAAACCAAAATCTGTAGGATAATCTGTTGCAGGATCGATGTTGTTTTTCCTTTGGTTTTCATTGAAACGTGTGTGAACAAGTTCTACATAACTGTGAAGTAGAAAGAAGAAAGGATCCATAGGTGCAGATGGAATCATAGCCATATGTCCTCCAACAGAAACGTGCATAGAATTATGCATAAATTCAAAGTTATAGCGTTCGAGTGCATTTGGTTCTGATATTTCTTCGAGTTTCGTTCGAGTGAGAACATCTTCGATATTACGATGTGTTGGCAAAGTTGTGCTGAAACCTCCATTCCTTACTAGATGACCAGATGGTGTGATCCAATTAGCAAACGGTCCACGATTCACAAATCCATTGACTGTTCCCATGAACGTGTCCGACCAGATAATGGAATCTCGAGGATTAGAAAGAGAAGCATCAAGAGTTGGATCCCAAAATGGAATTGTTACAGTTGGTACTTTTGTACGAAGAGCATCTTCCATCCTGAAATTTAAAAATAAAAACCACATTAACATATTTCTAATGACATATTTAATGAATGAAATATTACGAGGGATTTATTTAAATTATCAATTATTTTAATTATTAAGATCGTATTCGTTTCAAAGCTTATCTAACGGGCTTAAATAAAATTTATATAAAATTCTCCGAATTGAGAGATCACAGCTCCGATACTATAGGCATGTGGTAGGAATGTCTCAGGAAAGAATCGCTGGACAGATTTTACGGCCAAAATTTTATGGCCAAAATTCGCTCCGCCCCGCTTTTTGGAACACTTCAAAAGGCATGCTTGCTGGGAACAGCAAGAACCCTCCGATACTTCCCAATTTGGAGCTCGTTAAGTATACAAAGATCGGAATTAAGAGTATTCCGCAGTTCATTGTAATAATAATAATAATAATTGTTTCTACTTTAGGCACAAGGCCAGCAATAACCCAGTGCATTACTGGTACTTTCATTTTATCGACCCCGTAAGGATGAAAGGCAAAGTCATCCTCGGCGGGATTTGAACTCAGATCGTAAAGGGACGTAACTATGCTGGAAAGCATGGCGTCCGACCCTCTACCGATACTGCCAATCCACCACCTGCTATAATAATAATAATAATAATAATAATAATAATAATAATAATAATAATAATGAGTTTGTGTATGTTGTGTTATGTTGACGTTGGATTTTGGATATAAGATAAGTAGTAATCTTCGTTTTTTTTCATTAATTCTTTATTTTAACATAGATGGAGGAAAAGACTATGAAAGGGAACCAAAAGGGAAATGAAAAGAAGAAAAAACAAGAATCAAGCAACGAAAGAAAGGGAAAATGGGGGACAGACACTACACCCCAGTTTGAGCAGTGCCTCAGCTGCGCCCCGTGGACAAAATGACAAAGGCATATACCACGGAGAATGGCTAGAGATACCCGCTACAACAGCCATCCCATCTCACGGGGCTTCCTCCTCGAGCTAGCTGCTGTCTTTCCGATAAGCAGTGTGGGGACCAAGGACATCAGAGGTCTCGACGGACACCGGTACAACGAAGAAGCGGTTGGTCAGGACCCGGTATTAAACTACAATTATATTTCATGCCTTGCGGTATTCATTTTGGTTATCTTCTCTCTGAGTTCAAATCCCGCCGAGGTCAACTTTGCCTTTCATCCATTCAAGGTCGAAAAAAGTACCAGTCTAGTACTGGGATCGATACTTCCTCTATATATCTTTCTCACTTTCATTCTCTCACTCTATCCTTCTCTGGAAGAAATCTGCTTTATTCAGAACTAGGGTGGAGACGGGCTCTGTCAGGTTTTAAAAAATACCATAGAATCACTGTATGTCAATATGTGGCTCCTACAAGTCCCACACAAGAACATCTGTTAAAACAGCAAAATGCCGACAATATTCATGGAATAATGGCGAAAAATCAGCGCAAGAGTAGCTGTTAAAACATGGTATTTAACGGCATTTTGGTGTTAACAGCTATTCTTGCGATGAGTTTTATTTTTCATTATTCTATGAATTCTAATATTAAAGTTATTAGCATAATATTACAGTAGAAAAAATAAGTAATTGGAAAATACTGAATTATTTACATTTTTAAATATATTCTGTGCCAGGTGAGGAATACAGGACCATTGTGAGCATTTCTGGCAGTTGCACCTGTATGGAGGAAGGCGATAGCATCGTAAACATTTGGTTCCATGCTCTGTAAGATAAAGAAAGAGATATAAGACATTACAATCATTGAAACAAAATATGGAGGCAGGTGTATATATATACACACACACACGCACACACACACACACACACACACACATATATATATAATTACTTCTCTCGTAAGTGTACATATATATGAATATATAGTGAATTTTTTCTTTTTAAAACTTGTATCACTATCAACTTATACACAACAGCAACACGTCTCTTCTCTTTGCTCTTTAACCTCTTAAAACGTATTGAAGCACAACTAGAGTGTCCTGCCGAGATTTCTTAACCCCACCTTTTTTGTATCATAGTTCTATTGAAATACATTGCAAATAATTTTCAATGAATTTATGAAAATATATTTTTTTAAATGTTGGAATTCAGTAAAATAACGTTTTCATTAGTAAGCTGGTTACATAAAATTATGATGGAATGTTTCTATATAATTATGAACACTTTAAAACGGACAATTTTATATCATAGAATAGGAGCTGTTTTAAGTATCAAAATGGGTTAAATGCTATAATTATACTTCTTTTAAATGATGCAAATGATGATATTGTACAAGTAAACACTTGATCAAATATAAAGACTGTCTGAACAGAAGGTTATTGAGTATATAGCTCTGTAGCCGGCACGTTACAATGCAAATGATCCAGTAACTCACATACTTTACTAGCGTGTATTAAATCGATCTGCTATGAATAATCCACTTCCACTCACGAAAGTATCTATATGTAGATAATATACTAGATTTCTCACTTCGCAGCATCCTCAACATCTGCTGGAGTGATAGAGCGATTTTGTTACCAGCATTGAAGTTCTTGAAGAGACAGAGAGCACCAATGCATGTTTCCCGAATAGAAAATCATCATCGCTGCATGGCGAACTCTTCATTTTCCACTGAAACAGAGGGATCCGCAGAAAACGTACAAGGGTTCTCTAAAGAAATCTCTTTAAGCATGTCATATTGATCACCACCAGAGGTGTGATATGTCCTCTGATCAGGTGATCTGGTGACATACCATCTGTCAATTTCCTCCTTCGAGAATGAATGGAGGACTGTTGATGAAGACAAAAGTCCGGGGAAGAAATGTAGTATGGTAACACTGAAACCAGAACAAAATTAGACATACTCTTGCTTTAGTCGTGTTTGCCTATCTTACGTTTTTCTCGCCAGTTACCAGCGAGCCTACGATAGATGTGGACAGCCCCTTTCATAAATCTTCGTTAACGAAGTAAAGTCATGATACTAGTTTAGTAAAATATCAAAGTCTGTCAGTACTCTGAACTTCTCTCAATAATATTCATATAAAAAAATAGAACCTTACCGTATCTTGTTTTAGAAGATGAATACTACGGTGGAAATCATATCTTTCTTGTTCACTGAGTTGTCTATATTCCTTCCTTACTCGGAGCATTTTCAAATGATTTGGTTGTGATGTTTTTGGTTCATCGGTTGGTAGATTATAATTTAGATAGTTTGTTGTCCAATTAGGACATATTTTCGCCATTTGGAGCTGACCTATGCAATATTTCCATATAGCGGCCTTCTTTTCAATTGGTGGATTTGTTGATTTGCATACATTCTCAAAACAGTCTGGAACATAGCTACCTATTTCTGGAACATAATACTGTATATCTGACTTCACGTTAACGAAAGCCAGCAATATGATGAATGCTAGGTACAGACGATTCATTGCTGAAAATATAAGAAAATGTAAAACATCATTCAGACGAAAGCATGGCTGTTAAGGAGTCTACTTTGCAACCACGTAGTTCTAGGCTCTGTCACTCTGTGTGGTGCTTCGAGATCATTAGCTCAATCCTCATCGAAATCAACTTTGCCTTTCATTCTTCCAAATTTGATAAAACAAAGTGTCAGTTCAATACAAGGATCGATTCTCTACCTCCTCTCTATTTCTCTAGAAGAAGTCGGTTATGTTCAGACCTAGAGAGAGATGGGCTCTGCCAGGTTTAAAGTGAATGTAACGACGAGACTCCACCAGGAGTTAAGAGCTCAAAAGACGCACACTTATGGGATTCAACTCACATATTTGCTTCTTTTTATGGCTTACACTAAAACTAACCTGGGCGGGATTTGAACTCATCCATTTACACAATAATAATTTCAATAAATGCTGGAAAGAACGAGTTGATCTTGGTAAATGTTGGTTTCAAAAGTTCTAATTGAGGCGAGTTTAAAGAAATACCCTGTCTAATCGAATATCAATTCAAAATTAAGATATATAACACTGACATTCTCCCTCTACCTATTTATGTATTAAATTTTGTTACTTGGTCTGCAAAACAAACTTCGAAAATTGAAGTATTTCAAAACCATGTCATGATATTTATTACTGGTAAACGCCTAACCGACAGAGTTAAAATATTATTGTACATCTACGAGAAATGATACAACAATGAGCAGTTTTTGATAGCAATTCTCTCAAGTTGTTTTGCTACGTCAACTTTTCTATTTGTTGTCTCCCGAAAATCTGTCTGAAGAGGATATTATATCTTGAAAGAGAAATTAGGACGCTCCAATGTATATGAAGAGATCAGACCCTAAAATCTGCTTGGAGCATATGGTACATGAAAAGCGAAACTGAAGACGCCTCACTGATAGCTGGAGACACCATATCCTAAAATGGTCTTAATCCAAATCATGGAAAGAACTCAATAAAATGACAATAAACAGAGAGAGAGAAATGGAAAAAATACGTTCACAAAGTTTTGTACTCTACTACCGGAAACGGAAATAACGATTACCAAGCAGATTTCTAGATTTCTTCAATGGTGATTCAGTGAGACGATTATTATATTTTTGTTTGCTGTTACTATTACAATTTTTTGGAGTCTTTTGAGGTGGGAGAAAGGAGATAAGATTGAGTGATGTTTATGAAGAAATTATCGGAGTTATTTGAATTATCTCTACAATCCTCACGAAATTATTTCAAAATAATTAGCCATTTTGTCTCTATTGTGGGGTCGTTTACAATTGCTAACGTCTCTCTTGGGAATCCAGTCAGTTCTGTAAAGAGCGTTGTTTTAAATTATTGGACCTATTGTAGTATATTACTGGTATATATTTAACCAAGCGTAATGTAAGTTAAATCAAAGGTAACCAGAAACATCTGTGAATTGATTTAAATAGCAATAACTTCATAATGTATTGACACTAGTAAGACTTGGAGATGGTGTTGTATAAATTAGAACTTCAGTTATGTTATTGCTGTATGAACTTGTCATAATACAGTAAGACTCTTACCTTCAGTTGGTTCTTAACACTTCCAGAACAATGTAGCTTGACAAAGTGATATGAATTCTTAAATAGTTACGGTATATATAGAGAGAGAAATAGAAATATTTGGAAATACCAGAATTTAATTAACTCTATGCCTATTGTTGGTATATACAGTAACAAATGGGAAGTGATGAATTAATTGCATGTTTCATGCTCTCCCACACACACTTCCCATCCCACAATTGTTGCAATCTAACGTCCTTGTACAGTTGTTGATATCACTCGATACAACACGTGCTTATAGTAATCTTACATCAGTCAATGCTGTCCATCCCTGAACTCTCAGTTTATGACGAAATGCATTGCATTGAATATTTTTGAAACCCGTTGTTCAGGTTGTGGACGTTCTTTCCCACATCATTCCGCACCAAGCAGACATATGGTCAAAGGCGTTCCATTCGTGACCATCCCATCGTTCTTTGTTGTATATATATTTTAGGATTACATTGGACAATGTGTTCTCCCGTTTTATAACGGAGGGAATTTGACTATGAAGGTTGTACTCCGTGGTTTGTAACTAACTTTTTAGTTGCAGCCATGTCATGAGTCCTTAACTCCTGATGCAGTTGGAGGGAGCCCATCGCTCTCCAAATTTTAACAGAGAGAGAGAGTGAGAGAGAGTATTAGACCGGTACTTTATTTATCGATCTCAAAAGGATGAAAGACAATGATGACCTCGGTTGGATTTGAACTCAGGGCACAGGGAGCCGGCGCAAACACCGCAAAATATTCTATCTGACATTCTAACGACTCTGCCAATTTGCAGCTTAAATTGTTATATGCAATATGAGAATGACGAAAAGAAAAAAGAAAACACATGGAGGAGAAATGCAAAAGCAGTGGACCCTACACCCTTGACTGCACTTCACAGACAAGATGGCGAAGGCATTACTGTAGAGAAGAGCCAACAATACTTGTTGCGTCAGCCATTTCTACCTCATGATGTGAACTTTACATCCTTGATGGTCAGTGTATATCAGCTACTGCATCTTACGGACAAAATGGTGAAAGCATTGTCGTGGAGAACAGACAACGATACTCAATACATTTATCCATTCCACCTCGTTGAGCTCCTTCCTCAAGCATAATGCCCTCCCTATTGGGAGGAGGAAAAATGACAATCTGTTGATCGAGGGCACCCAAGGTCTCAACACATTATACTCAACTGTAACCTATGTAGTATGAAAATTTTATCCTAAACTATAGGACTTCAAACATTATCTTGGGTATGACTTGAATAATAATGGGCTCAAACAGTTGAATTACCCCAGATTTCCTGACCACTAATATCGAAAGAATTGAAAGCGCATGATCTGGTTGGAGTATTACATCTAAACCTTTGCTCATAAAATAGTGGGTTAAATTCCTGGACTGAAACACGCTTTGTTTTCTTGAATAAAATATGTTATTTTATGGTGCTCTTTTTACCAGGAGTTGTGCCTCACAGATAGTAATCAATAAAGGAAAAGACCAATGAAATAGTTGTTTCCTTGGTCCAATCTGATGACCAGATTCTATTCTTTTTTTCCCCTAAAGAAATTAAGGTGTTATATTTATCGATATTTCGGAGGAACCCATAAAAGGTGACCTCGGCACTATCAACTGATTTGAACAATGGTACTCTCACTTCATCTTATTAAGTAATCGAAGCTGGAATGGCTTAACTTGACGGTCTGGTGATAGGAGAGATGGGCAGATAGATTTAAATCCAACGAGAATCGAATTGGAATTTCATCAAACTTGGATCCATATTATAAAGTACCATATTCGGGTCTCGAACGCAACAGACTAAACTTGCGCTCAACGTGTGCTCCGCTATGTCTGTGTTGAGAAATACAATATATATATATACAATATATATACATATACAATTGTTTCTATATCGATCAGCTCAGGGTACATTTATAATCATGGGGCCTGACTCTTCTTTGACATCTCCTTAAATATGCACGTTTTATGCACTCACGCACACGCATATATATATGCTTGTGGGTGTGTGTGTGTGTGTGTGTGTGTGTGTGTGTGTGTGTGTGTGTGTGTGTGTGTTCGTCACGGTTCCCAGTCATCTCTGTGAGCTTCAGCGATATGAGGTCAGCTCTCACCACCTTCGCCCATGTTTTTCGTGGTCTTCCTCTACTGCGACTTCCTTCCACCGGGATTTCTTGGTACTTCTCCACCCAGCCGTCATCCTCCATGCGCATCTGTCCCACACACTACAGTTTATCCCTCTTATACAGTTTCACTCTCAACCCGTCTATGCTTGATCGTTCACGCACATTGACATTGTACATCCATTGGAGCATGCTTGCTTCATTTCTCTCCAGCCGTCGCATATCCTCCGCATTTGCTGCCCATGTTTCACTACCATGCAGCATCGCTCATCTCACACAGACATCTTATGACCGACCTTTCGTTCGTAGGGAGAAACACTTCGTTGTCAACAGAGGAGGCAGCTCTCTAAACTCCTTCCATCCTGTCCTTATTCTAGATATTATGACCTCGGAGCTTCCTCCTCGCTTTCTAATATGATCACCTAGGTATCGGAAGCTATCAACTACCTCTATAGATCCTACTTGCATTTGAAAAATATGCTTATCACTGACACTTCTACTATCAATTTTCCCTGAACATCCACTACATATGAGGTTTTCCTTTCCTGTTAGTTTGCCTGCAATCCCACTACACCTATTGTGTATCCAAAATCTGCATTGTGTACATTCTATAGAGTTTATATCCAACTCCTCTATATACAGTATATGTTCATTTCCCTGATGGAATCAGACTTTTGTCCTCTTTCCTACTTATCAACACTTTAGTCTTTGCTAGGTTCACTTTCAGTCCTCTTGATTCCAACTGCTGTTTCCTTAGCCATAATTTATTCTCTAGCTCCTCTGCTGTTTCTGCTATACCAGATCGTCAGAATAGAGAAGTTCCCATGGGCAGCCAGTATTAATCTCCTCTGTTATGGCTTGGAGAACTAAAATGAATAAAAGTGGGCTGAGGACTGAACACTGATGTACTCCTACTTGTGTCTGGAATTCCTCACTAAACTCCATTCTTACTCTCACTTTACTAACAGCTCGTCTCTACATAGCTTAAGGAAACAAAGAATCAGTGTTGCATCATATACATATTTATTTACATATTACATGTGTTACACTGTTGATCAGCTCGAGGAACGATCGATTAATGTTCGATCCTGACTCTGGAATCGTAAAGCTCCACAGATATGTTTTAACATGTAGACTGGCGTCAACACTGATTCTTTGTTCCCTTATATATTATTATTATTATTGATACTCTGCGGTGGATTGGCAGTATCGGTAGAGAGTCGGACGCCATGCTTTGCAGCAAAGAGTTACGGCCCTTTATGATCTGAGTTCAAATCCCGCCGAGGTTAACTTTGCCGTTCATCCTTACGGGGGTCGATAAAATAAAGTACCAGTAATACACTGGAAATTGTTGGCCATGTGCCAAAAGTAGAAACAATTATTATAGATACTCTGCTCTACACCTATACCTATATATATATATATATATACGTTATTCCGGGTTGAATCGGAGGTAACCACAGTAAGTAAGGTACTCAATACATAGCAGAGTATAACAGTTTTAATATAGATGAGATTCTACAGGACTAGAACTGTTTCATTCATTAGAAATCATCAGGAATCTCTGAGATTCCTGATGATTTCTAATGAATGAAACAGTTCTAGTCCTGTAGAATCTCATCTATATATATATATATATATATATATATATATATATATCTTTCTTATATATATCTTTCTTATATCAAAGTTTATATCTTTCTTACATATATCTTTCTTATATCAAAGTTTAATGGGCTTCCACTGATGATTTATAAGCGCCCACCTAAATATATTCTTACCTGAATATATATTAGGCTTCTACATAAACTGGAAATATTCTCCCAACTTGTAGAAAACTTATAATGAAACAATTGTTTGGAAAGAGAGATATACTTTAACTTTAATTATATCTCATAAAATAATACAACTGGTTTTTCCACATTATACATATTGTTAGCACCCCAAACACTTAAATTGGGTTTATATTTAAATATAACCTAATGTTTGTTGAGTGAGATGGTTACCAGTCAGAGTTTAGCTTTAAACTATCTCTGTTATTGTATTAAATATTTACTCTTGATTGGTCAGAGGTGTTTATTTCCAGGTACCTTATGAATTTGACTTTCCGTATTTATTACTGTTGCGAAATGTTGTGTTTTTTTTTGGTTGTAACTTCTCTGTTTTTTAGCCTAAGAAAATATATATATGCCTATGTATATAATTACATGCATACATTCATTTTCTTTAATTAATTGAGTTCTTTACACGAGGAATTAATATTAGTTTTGAAATAACTAATTAACTCGCGTGTGTTTTATATTTTACTCTTAATTCGGCCGGAGAGTTACATTCCCATTTGCCCTTTAAAGCATAACTTTCTGTATTTACTGCGGTTATGAGATGCGGTTTTTATTCGGGTACAACTTCTGATTTTAGCCTAAGAAAATATCTATATGGGTGTGTAATTTATACACGCATATATTTATCTTTTTATTTTCAATTGAGTTTTTAACACGTTGGATTGATAATGTTTTCGAAAAAACTAATTAACCCGCGTGTATATTATTTTTTTCCTCCTTTCGTGGATCGTAGTTGTCTCCCCTTCCCGCTTCGTGTCGCTATGATACTTCCTCAGTCAAAAACTGCTGGAATTTCAAATTTGGCGGTCATTCGAGGCGAGAAGGAGCAACTTAAGAGACACGATTTTTGACTGCGGTAAGAATTTCTTTCTTATATCAAAGTTTAATGGGCTTCCACTGATGATTTATAAACGCCCACCTAAATATATTCTTACATGAATATATATTAGGCTTCTACATAAACTGGAAATATTCTCCCAACTTGTAGAAAACTTATAATGAAACAATTGTTTGGAAAGAGAGATATACTTTAACTTTAATTATATCTCATAAAATAATACAACTGGTTTTTCCACATTATACATATTGTTAACACCCCAAACACTTAAATTGGGTTTATATTTAAATATAACCTAATGTTTGTTGAGTGAGATGGTTACCAGTCAGAGTTTAGCTTTAAACTATCTCTGTTATTGTATTAAATATATATATATATATATATATATATATATATATATATATATATATATATATATATATATGATAATAATGATGGCTGCGCGTTGCAAATGGTGGTGCATATGAAAAAGTCAGTCCTTCATCAGTGACCCTCCAACCGTCCCAGGCATTTCATCGCTTTAAGGGCCATATGCCTCAGATTGGTGCGAACAACGGCTAAAAAAAGTCGTTGGGACACGTAAATAAAGGGGACGTTAGGGTATCAAACAAAAAGGTTTAAGCAACGGAAAGTGAGAAGAAATAGACAAGTCCCAGATCTCTATGAATATAAACTCGGTGAAATCGTGAACAAGAGACAAAAGACCATCAAACCTGGTTGAAATGTGAGCAAGGAAAGAATTTCGCACAGGTCTAATGGGGGGGGGGGGGGAGAAAAAGAAGAAGAAGAAGAAGAAGAAGAAGAAGAAGAAGAAGAAGAAGAAGAAGAATGGGTCTGGTCTACGAATTCGGTAAACATAAGTTTTGTGAAGTCGCAGACGAAAGAGAGAGAGAGAAAAAAATTCCATACCAGCTTGACCAAGACATATATATATATATATATATATATGCAATGACTGATAATATACAATTACAATAAATTTAGTCTATTAGATTATTATTCTTATATCGTTCAACATAAATGCATTATCTGCATATGGCATCTGATTTGCTTGAATATAACCATAATGCCTTAGTACAAGAAAAGACTATATATTTCTATATTACCATTCTTTTTATTTTTTTCAATTGAATTTCTATCACGTAGTATTATCATTTACTTAAATATGATGGGGTGGTTTTCAAGCCAGTGAACAGTCACTGGTGGACTAATGTTTCATTTTTGCTTTGTTTCAACAAAACACTCATTAAATTTACTATGTTGCGGCTGCTTGCAATATTGAGTCGTTCACTGTGTGGTATCTCTATCCAATGAGGGCGCATGGCTTAGTTGTTAGGGTGATCGGCTCACGATCGTAAGGTGATGGGTTCGATTATCCGCGGCACATTGTGTTCTTCAGTAAAACATAAATTCGAGTTGCTCCAGTCCACTCAGCTGGATAAGAACAAAAGAGATCTAATTATATTTCAAACTATCAGCCTTGTCCTCCACATTGTGTCATACTGAATCTCCCTGAGATCTACGCTAAGGATACTCGTGTCTGTAGAATACTCAGTTACTTGCACGTTGATCTCACGAGCAGACTGTTCCGCTGTTTGAACAAATGGAACACCTGTCTACGAAACCGACGGAGGTCCAACAGAAGAGAGAAAAGCATGTGTGTGTGTGTGTGTGGTAGTGGCGTTTTGTGTGAGTGTGTGATTGTGTGGGTGTGTGTGTAGTGGCGTTCTCTGTGTGTGAGTGTAGTGGCGTTCTGTGTGTGTGTGTGTAGTGGCGTTCGGTGTGTGTGTGAGTAGCGTTCTGTGTGTGTGTGTGGTAGCAGCATTCTGTGTGTGTGTGGGTGTAGTAGCATTCTGCGTGTGTGTATGGTAGTGACGTTCTGTGTGTGTGTAGTGGCATTCTGCATGTGCGTGTGTAGTTGTGGCGTTCTGTGTGTTTGTATGTATGTGTGTGTGAGTGTGTGTGTGTATGGCGTTCTGTGTATGGGTCATTTATTATTGTTGGTGTATGTATGTGTGTGTGTGTGGTTGTGGCGTTCTGTGTGTATGTATATGTGTGTATGTGTGTGTGTGTGTGTGTGTGATTGTGGCGTTCTGTGTGTATGTATATGTGTGTGTGTGTGTGTGTGTGTGTGTGTATAGGCGGCGGGGTGGGAGACGCATGTATAGGTAGGCGTGCCTGTTGAAAGAAATGTAAAGGTTGTGATGTAGGTGTGAGAATGACCGTATGTGAAGGTGTGTCGGTAGAAGGTGGGTGAGGTGGAAGGAGAATGCCGAGGATAAATTATAGCGTATGCAGGTGTATCAGGGAGTGTGAGTAAAGGGAGAATTAAATTGTTTTCGTGTGTACGTGTGATATAAATAATTGTTTCTACTGATATAGGTCAGTGTGGTTTTTATATACTATATATATATATATATATATATATATATATATATATATATGAATGTATGTATAGTATATTTGGCTATATACCGTATGTTTAATTAAAAACACTTTGAAGACCTTGCGCTATCATTTTTAAAGTAGTGACTATGTCTTCTTTTTTTTCCGGCAAAAGAAGGGAGAGAAGCTGACAGAGTCTGTTTCACATTGTTGGTGATCATCAGAGCAACGTTGGTGATCATCAGAGCCTTTTCCGAAAACTATAGCAGCTGGATTCTTATAGAATCCCAGTAAAAATCAGGAGCTGATTATACAGAGCGATTGCCGGTCCAGCAAAAATGAGGTATTAGGATTGGTGCTCTGAAATAGCGATGTATACATGAATGTATGTATAGTATATTTGGCAATATACCGTATGTTTAATTAAAAACATTTTGAGGAACCCTTGCGCAATCATTTTTAAAGTAGTGATTATGTCACTTATTTATTTCTCTCTCTCTCTCTCTCTCTCTCTCTCTCTCTCTCTCTCTCTCTCTCTCTCTCTCTCTCTCTCTCTCTCTATATATATATATATATATATATATATATATATATATATATATATAAATTAAAACAAAATGAAAACGAAATTTCATTTCTCACTCTTAGTATGGCACTTACTTAAATGTAAGTATGCATGTATACGTACATACATATATGTATACAGGCGTACAGTAGCATGCACATATATATATATATATACATATATACATACATATGCATACAGGTACACATACATATATGCACGTATCAGTTTAGCGGCGCTAACGTCGCTTTGTTCGTTTGTAAACAAACTGAACAGCCTGAATTTATGCCATACGGTGTTAAGGCAACCACGTCACCTTTTTGTTCAACACTGACACAGGAACGATGTACTAGTTTCAAGCTTGTTAGCTATCATCAGCACCGTTTACCCATCTGCCAGATAGTTGAACG
>OZ024743.1:94563117-94568117 GCA_964016885.1 Eledone cirrhosa
CGATAACCCGAATGTTATAACAAAAGAGGATGCTGGGGATAGAAACTGCACTGGTTATTTATTAACAAAGATCGAAAATGTAAACACTGCAACGCAGAGAAAAACATTAGAGTAACCAAATTATCAGTTATGTCTGTCTGCACGCCTATATCACCTCTCTGCACGACTGTCTGTCTGCACGCGTATATCACCTCTCTGCACGACTGTCTGTCTGCACGACTGTCTGTCTGCACGCCTAACGAAATTTACAGATACATATATTTTAAATAAACTTATATAATTTTTGCTTTTTTTTACGAAATATTTGCTTGTTTTACGTAGTCTTTAAATAGACTTGTTTTCAAGTAAAAATATTGTTTTAAAATGCTTTTAAATGGAAATGAAGCTTGTTTTACGTAGTCTTTAAATAGACTTGTTTTCAAGTAAAAATATTGTTTTAAAATGCTTTTAAATAGAAATGAAGCAAAACGGAAGCTTAGTGTTCGAACTGATGAATTTTGCAGGTCAATATTTTGCTGGCTCGACGACAACTGTTCGTGTATTGTGTTAATGTCATTTTAAACGCTGAGAAAGCCAGCGTAATTTTTTACGTAAGACGCTCAATGTAAACAGAACAAAGGGAAATAACTGATAACTTACGCTCAAAAATCGATACATTATATTCGATTTCGTCACATAGGGCGGGTCAATTTGAAATATTTTTTTCCGATGTCTTCGCTAGGGCTCAATGTACAAGTATAGCAATTTCGGTGCAATTCCGTGAGAGATTCTAAGAGGAGATGTGTGCCAAAAATCGATAGACAGACAGACAACCACAGTTTTATATATATAGATAAAGAATTCCGCAGACACATGCGAATACATACATATACATGAATATACTCACATATATCCCTGAATTTGTGTGGTGCCAACCTTAACCGTTGTTGCTCTATGAATAATAGGGACAAAATAATCCGAATGGATTAGATTGATTCAATATCAGAGCTATATAATACACTAGCAGTAAAGCCCGGCGTTGCTCGGGGTCGCTCAGTAGCTGTGTTAAAGTTACAATGTTAAGTTTCTTTCTTGGCTTAAAAACTGTAGTGTCTACTGTGCAGACTTGCATGTGGTGTTTTTGATTAATATTCCCTCAACCAACAATATGCCTTATGAAGTTAAGAAAACATAACGATAACCCGAATGTTATAACAAAAGAGGATGCTGGAGAGAAAAACTGCACTGGTTATTTATTAACAAAGATCGAAAATGTAAACACTGCAACGCAGAGAAAAACATTAGAGTAACCAAATTATCAGTTATGTCTGTCTGCACGCCTATATCACCTCTCTGCACGACTGTCTGTCTGCACGCCTATATCACCTCTCTGCACGACTGTCTGTCTGCACGCCTATATCACCTCTCTGCACGACTGTCTGTCTGCACGCCTATATCACCTCTCTGCACGACTGTATGTCTGCACGCGTATATCACCTCTCTGCACGACTGTCTGTCTGCACGACTGTCTGTCTGCACGCCTAACGACGAAATATTTGCTTGTTTTACGTAGTCTTTAAATAGACTTGTTTTCAAGTAAAAATATTGTTTTAAAATGCTTTTAAATGGAAATGAAGCAAAACGGAAGCTTAGTGTTCGAACTGATGAATTTTGCAGGTCAATATTTTGCTGGCTCGACGACAACTGTTCGTGTATTGTGTTAATGTCATTTTAAACGCTGAGAAAGCCAGCGTAATTTTTTACGTAAGACGCTCAATGTAAACAGAACAAAGGGAAATAACTGATAACTTACGCTCAAAAATCGATACATTATATTCGATTTCGTCACATAGGGCGGGTCAATTTGAAATATTTTTTTTCCGATGTCTTCGCTAGGGCTCAATGTACAAGTATAGCAATTTCGGTGCAATTCCGTGAGAGATTCTAAGAGGAGATGTGTGCCAAAAATCGATAGACAGACAGACAACCACAGTTTTATATATATAGATTATAAAGAAGGAAGAAACATTAGATATAATTAATAAGATATACCATACCTAAATTTCTTTATTATATTCGACTACGTAGTTTCGCACCACACAAATTCAGGGATATATGTGGATATATTCATGTATATGTATGTATTCGCATGTGTCTGTGTATTTCTTTATATTGGTTATATATATATATATATATATATTTCGTTGACAAATATATCAATATGCCCAGACATGCAGATATATTGCCCTTGGTATGACAGTGTGGTTTTAGCTCCATGTAGGATAACTAGTATACTACAGAGCCGTTATAGTTATAGGAATAACCAAAGAGTACTTAGAAATACATTGCTTTATTAGCTAACAGTGTTTCATCCATACACCATGGCAGGAATCATCAGAGCCTATAAACATGAGTATATCAGTAGATGCATGCTCCATCGAGCTGCGTCACCAGAACAAGGTAAAAGGACCAGAAGGGGGGTCCCAAGGCCAGCGCTATATGGAAAAAGGCAGAATACATGATGCACATAATGTCATAAAATGTCTTAAAAATTTAAAAATAAAAAAATTAAAAATGACACCAAAAATGTATCACTTAAATGGTGCAATAGATGATAAAGAGGTTGGGAGAGGGTAGCAAGGGAAGAGTGAAAATAATAAAAAAAATAATAAAAAAGTGCAAAAATACAGGGATAATAAAAGAGATAAATATAAAAATACAAAACAATAAAGGAACAAACAGCCCGGAGACCCCAGAGAAATATAAGACAAAGCAAATTATTAAGGGCTTCGAGGAAAATGCTAACATTCTCGTCCCCTCAGATAAAACAAAACATTTATATAACTTGGACTACAAGACTTACAGAAACTTCAAATACAGGGAACTCCACAGAAATTATAGGAAAACTACCTATGGAAACCTAGACGAGATAAATAAGAAAGGGCTAGAAATCGTTAAGACGCTGAACCTGGAAAAGTACACCCAACCTTTCACCCCTAAGCAACGCAGATTCACACTGAAGGATCACAAAGAGGACTTCCTTAGTAGCCCCTCAATTAGGCTCATTAGCCCCTCTAAGTCTGACTTAGGGATAATAAGTAAGAAAATCTTAGACGCCGTCATCCCTGTTATACGAAGTAAAATTTACCTTGACCTATGGGGGAATACTGAGGAGGTCATTAAATGGTTCTCAAGCATTAATAACCATAAGTCCCTGAAGTTCATCCAATTCGATATCAACCCATACTATACCTCGATCTCTCCCATCCTTCTAAATAAGGCCCTTATATTAGCTATGCAAAATAGTAACCTGACTAGATCCAAAATTGACATCATCATTGCTGCCCGGAGAACTATCATCCTCTTCGAAGACCAACTTTGGACCCGGAAGAACACGACGAATAACTTTGATGTCACAATGGGGTCCAGCGATTCGGTGCAGGTCACTTGGTTGGACTTTACCTCCTCCATGAACTGCATAAAACATTCCCGCATTTCAAAGGCGGGCTATACCGTGACGACGCCCTGTTCACTATTGAATATAAAAAACATAATATAGAAAGGACGAGAAAAGAACTACATAAATTCTTCAAAAGCATAACGATAGACATAAATAATAAAACGGTTAACTTTCTAGACGTAACCCTAGACTTGGAAAATAAATACTTCTCACTCTATCACAAGCCAGATGAAACACTAACATACGTGAATGCAAATTCCAACCACCCCAGACCCGTCCTAAATGCCATAATTAAAGGGGTATCTGACAGGATTAGCAGACTATCACATAATGAGCATGCATTTAGGTCTAATGCAAGGTACTATAATAAAGCACTAGCAAAGCCCGGTTTTAGAGAAAAAATATACTACATACATAATAACGCCACCACCAGGGCCGGACAATATAATGTAATCACACACAATATGGCTTTGCCTAATAGAAGCGGACACAAAAATAGGAACTACACGGGTACTGTAGGCGGCTCTGACCAACCCCAAGAGATTCCATTTAACACGCCTCATCGGTATGGTAATAACACTAACACTAGCATAAGAGCTAGAAAATTGAAGTACAATAGGAAAGACAAGGAAGCCTGTGAACCCCTCCGGGTAAGGTTACCACCCCAGGTTCTCTCTACCACGGAAGATGGGTTGTCTATGCGCAGGGCCAACTCTTCCCCTAGTACGAAAAATAAGAAAAATAGACGAAGATCCAATTCCTACTTTAATCCACCTTACAACTCTGAGATATCAACCAATATACCAAAGGCATTCTTCTCGATCTTGGAACCCCCCCCCCCCCGGTAGTAAATACCATAGTATCATCAATAAAGACACAATTAAGCTATCATTCTTCACTACTCCAAATCTAGCTCGTCACCTAGCCATAACGAATAACAAAAAAAGTAGAAAGGGTTTCGATACCATTGCAGCTGCGGCATACCGACAACCACTAGATGGACCTGATGCGGCGTCACCCAGCAATAGTATCCACACTCCCGATGTACGGTTGCCAAATCTGGAACGCATGGAACACCAAACATCTCCTGTGCCGCAGACTCACATACACCGAAAATGTAACTGCAGACGAAAGGCGGAGTGCCCCCTAAAGGGACAATGCCTTATAAACAATATTGTCTACACATGTGATGTTACAACTCGGACCTCCTCCAAAACATATATAGGGTCTACATTGACCCCCTTTAAGACTGGATACAACTCCCATCGCTATACATTTAGACATGATAGACTTAAGAATACTACATCCCTAGCTAGTTACATATCCCTCCTGAAGAACACTGATATTCAATACACGCTTGATTGGAGAATCATCACTAAATCATCGCAGTACAGACCCCCTAACAAGACCTGTGACCTTTGTCTCTCTGAATCACACGCCATAATACACTCCAAACTGAACCTGCTAAATAAGCAGTCGGAGATATTCTCTTCTTGCCCGAACATAAATCTTAGCTCCTTCTATACTTTAGACCAATTAGCTAACGCTGTAGGACCTGCAT
>OZ024743.1:94573117-94593117 GCA_964016885.1 Eledone cirrhosa
GGTGGTGCTATTACGGAGTTAAATATTATAATGAAATGACAGGAGGCTGGATTTGTGTAAATCCTTGAAAGGTTTATTATACTATGATCATTTCAATGACCGGGTTCCGTATGAATCCGGTGATATCATCAGGTATTCGAAATATAATACGTGAATGTAATAGGTAAAATCCATGGGGCTGAAAATCGAGACCCGAGGGCGACCGCTATTCTGTTCCTTCAACCTCAGCCGGTCGCCCTGGAGTGACGTGGCTAAATTTTACAGTATGCTACTACCGGTCAGATGAACGAAAACAGAAAGGGATGGGAGCATAGGTTAACGTTGAAACTATTAGATATATCAACCTGAAACTGTTGAGCTTTAAATTTTCTAACCTCTTTAATATGGAATATTGATTATTAATTTATTAATTTTTTAACTTCATCCTATAAGTCTAAACATTGTAACACATTGACCCCCAATATATTCACCTCTGCTAAGATGCGAGTCCCTGTGAAAATTTTGTCGCGCCACTCCTGGCCCGACTGTGGTGTGACATTAATATCGACCTTCCTTCCTCTCTCTTTCTATCTTCCTTCTTGTAGCTATCAACCATTACTCTTTTACTTCTCTAAGCAAAATTTTAAAGTTCCAACTTTCTGTCGGACTGTTGGGTGGGTTTTAATGGCGGCGCGACCGGCTCCCTGGCGAACGAGCTCACCTGGAGTGCTTGGAAAAATAAATTTCCCCTTCTTTCAGTAAATGAAAATACTCGGCGTGGCTTAGTTCGCCATGGGGCCCGGGGCGCGGCCGGGGTTTTAACCGCCAAATAGTACCTTTAAATTACAGAACAAATCGGAACTATTATATAATTAAATGTTAAACTGTTGAACTTTAAATTTTCTAACCTCTTTAATATTGAATATTGATTATTAATTTTTTTAACTTCATCCTAGAAGTCTAAACACTGTAAAACACTGACTCCCAATATATTCATCTCTGCTAAGATGCGGGTCCCTGTGAAAATTTTCTCCCGCCACTCCTGGCTTGACTGTGGTCTGATATTAATATCGACCTTTCTTCCTCTTTCTTTCTATCTTCCTTCTTGTAGCCATCAACCCTTACTTTTCTACTTCTCTCTTCCCATCCTTCTCTTCTCCCCTCCCCCTGTCTTCCTCCCGCAGACTTATCTTCCTTCCCCCTCTTGCTTGCCTATATCTGACCAGTAGTAGTTGCCTTCCTCTTTTAGCTGACATTAACCCTGGCTTCTCTTCTTTCTTCCCCCTTCTTCTCTCTCCTTCCTTTCTTTCTTTCTTTTACCTTGTGTCATGGGATCGACGTTAACCTATGCTCCCATCCCTTTCTGTTTTCGTTCATCTGACCGGTAGTAGCATACTGTAAAATTTAGCCACGTCACTCCAGGGCGACCGGCTGAGGTTGAAGGAACAGAATAGCGGTCGCCCTCGGGTCTCGATTTTCAGCCCCATGGATTTTACCTATTACATTCACGTATTATATTTCGAATACCTGATGATATCACCGGATTCATACGGAACCCGGTCATTGAAATGATCATAGTATAATAAACCTTTCAAGGATTTACACAAATCCAGCCTCCTGTCATTTCATTATATATATATATTAATTCAAAATATTAACAAAATAGATATTCTCGTGATCAATTATATTTTATTATACATATTTCAGAGGTACTGAGTTAAGTTCAACAGTACGTCCTCATCAGATAAAATAAAATGATGCATGACTACCATGACTGAATCTTAACCATCTACTATGTCAGGGTATGTCATGCATCATTTTATTTTATCTGATGAGGACGTACTTTTGAACTTAACTCAGTACCTCTGAAATATGTATAATAAAATATAATTGATCACAAGAATATCTATTTTGTTAATATTTTGAATTAATATTAATAACTCTGGAAAACATTTACTTGTTGAGTGCTTCCAATCTATTGTAAAACACATTCTTTGATGTATTCATTGAACCTTGTTTAACTTTTAAATATATATATATATATATATATATATATATATATATATATATTCTAAGGTGAATACGATTTTCTATTCTCAAATAATGCCTCGACGAGGAAGAAAGAAAACATCTGGTTGGTCTATCGATAGTGGAAAGAAACCACGACTAAGGAGAGCCGAAGAAGGTGAGCAAGATAGTGGTCAACACCAACAAGATCGGGACAGGCATGCGAATAGAAGGATCGATGAGACTGATAAAGCAAGGGTTGCGCGTCTGGCAGAACAGAGGGAAAGAGACAGAAGAAGGAGAGATCATGAATCGGATGGTCGGAGAACTGAACGTCTTTGCCAACAAACCATTAGGGATAGAACAAGGACAGTTCAACGACGTGACCTCTCTGCTGATGTTGGACAAATGAATAAGATCTGTGTCTGTTGACATGCAATGCTTTTTCATGGTGAAACTGCTAACTTTTGCTGTATGAATGGAAAAGTCAGGTTGGGGAATCTGCAGCCTTCACAGTTTATTTAGTACTGATCAACCTAGGGCAAACGAGTTCAGGAAGAACCTCAGACAATACAACTCCTGTTCCAAATGATATCTTTTGGGGCCGAAGAAGTTCGTTCCTCAAGGAGTGGATGGAATCCTTCTATCGTTATTCATGGTCAAATTCCCCATTACATCGGTTCCTTAACCCCTAATCCCAACGAACAACCCCAATTTCTTCAAATTTACTTCTTGGATCCTCAGGATAGTGTTGATTTGAGGATCAAGAAGTAGGATGGCATTCAGCGCGACATAGTTGAATTATTGGAATTAATACTCAGACAATATAACAATATAACAATTCGCCATGTTGGAAAGATGAAACGTGCAGTAAACGGTATCCTAAGCCTTTCAGTGAATATACATTGTGTGGAGAGGACTCTTATCCTGTGTACAGAAGACGGTCTCCAGGAATGGGAGGATTTGAGGGGCACCAAGAAGGAAGGGGAAGCCGAAAAATAACTTCGGAATGGGTGGTTCCCTACAATATGAAACTATTAAAACTGTTCAACTGCCACCTAAACGTAGAGATGTGCTCTTCCGTGAAATCGATCAAATACGTTATCAAATATACCATGAAGGGTAATGATCAGGCAATGTTTGGAGTGAACAGGGAAGATGAGATAATACAATATTTAACAGGAAGCTGTTGCCTTGGTACTTGGATTTCCAATTCATGAGAGAGAACCGGTCGTAGTTCGCCTTCAAGTTCATCTACCTGAGGAAAATCAAATCTTCTTTCGGGTCAATGCTGCTGTAAACAATAACATGGCTAAGACGACTCTCTCTGAGTTCATGGATCTTTGCGATCGCGATCCGTTTGCAAAAACATTGTATTATTCCGATGTGCCAAAGTTTTACACTTGGAGTAATAAGAGATGGGAAAGGAGAAAGGTGGGGAAAACAGTTGAGCAGTATCCAGGGTTTTTGAGGCGAACGTTTTGGGACGAGTATACACTGTTTCTCCACGAAGTGGTGACCTGTATTATTTAAGACTCCGTCTGCATCACGTCAAAGGGACAGTATCCTTCAACTCTTTGAAAATGTGTGATGGAGAACTTCTGCCATTATTCAAAGACGTCTGCAGAGAGAAAGGTCTACTTCAATCGGATGATCATTGGCAGCAGACTCTGGAAGATGCTGAGCAAACAAGGCTTCCCGAAGCCATGAGAGATCTATTGATCGTGCTCCTCACAAATACGGAAATTGACAATTCCAGTGCTTTATGGGCTCGATTTAAGCATTCGCTGTCTGAGGATTACCTTCAAATAGAAAAAAAGGCTACCAGAAACTCTAATCTTTTGATTAGCGAGAGACATTATGATCAATGTCGTCTGTATTTTGAAGACAAACTTAACGACCTGGGCAAAAGTCTTAGTGACTTTAACTTGCCAAGGCCAAATAATATTGTTGCTAATCAGGATATTGGCAAGTTGGAGTTATTGCATGAATTGCAATACAGCAGAGAAGAGCAGCGACGATTTGTAGAAGAGACGGAGCCTCTATTGAATGGTGATCAAAAACAAGTGTACGACTTCGTTTGTAACAGTTTAGAGACGAACACATCTGCATTGATTTTCATTGACGCTCCAGGTGGAACAGGAAAGACATTCCTGATTAACTTAATTCTTTCAAAAGTCAGGGGAAACGGTGACGTGGCTATTGCTGTTGCGTCATCTGGCATTGCCGCAACACTGATGCCTGGTGGAAGAACAGCACATTCTAGGTTCAAAATACCGGTAGTAGTGAAAGAAAATGGTCTGTGCAACATTGATAAAAACTCAAAGACGGCAAACCTCTTCCAGCATACAAGGCTGATTGTTTGGGATGAGTGTCCTATGTTCGGAGGGAAAGTTTCAAAGCTGTTAACCTCACTCTGCGTCATATATGCGACAACAATGAGGCATTCGGTGGAATTTTGACAATTTGCTGTGGCGATTTCCGTCAGCTTCTTCCGGTAGTGAAAAGGGGGAAATGAAGCGGACGTGGAAAACGCCTGCATTAAAAAATCCTATTTATGGCGAAGCTTCAAAAGATTTCAGTTGAAGACAAACACGCGGTTGGGTGGGGGAGCAGGAGACTAGTCACAGTTCCTATTGGATATTGGAGAAGATAAGATAAAAAAAACTGAAAATGAGAAAATTATTTTGCCAAAAGAAATGGTTCTCCAAGCAACAACTATGGAAGAATGTATTGATTTCATCTACCCCTCATTCGACAATCCAGCTGAAGTGTTTTCGGACAATTGCATCTTAGTACCTCTCAATGAAATGATGAGAAACATCAATTCCACCTATATCAGACGCTTCCCTGCAACCATAAAAGAGTAGCAATCCTATGATTCTGTGAGTGATGGTGCCAATGCCACTCATTTCCCGACTCAATTCCTTGATTCGGTTGAACTGTCAGAAATTGATAAAACCTGGAATTGAAAAAAGGATCGCCAATAATTCTTATGAGAAACTTGAATCCCCCAAGGCTTTGTAATGAAACGCGCATGAGCGTGGAAGAACTGCACGACAATCTCATAGTAGCAAGAATCAACACTGCTACTTTCAGAAATGCGATCGTTATGATACCTAGAACAAGAATTAATTTATCCGAAGGTGAGGATATCCCTTTGCTGCGAAGCCAATTCCCAGTTCAATCGTGCTTCGCTATGACTATTCATAAAGCACAAGGACAAACTATGGAAAACGTCTTGGTTTATCTGGAACGACCTGTATTCCAACACAATCAACTGTATGTAGCCCTTAGCCGCGGAAAACGAAAAGAAAATGTCAGAGTGTTTCTGAAGGATACCCAGTCAACTAAGAATGTTGTCATAAAAAGCATTCTTTTGAACAAACTGTAACAGCGTAAATATGAGAAAATGTTGATTCCGACGTCAGAAAATGAAAGGAAAAGGAAAAACTAAGACAAGTAAGAATAATTTCTTTCAAATTTTTGTAAATAAAACCAGCTTTTCTTTAACATTGCAACTTTTTAAGGAGAAAAATCTTTCAGAACAAACAGTCAAGCATCCATAGAGATATAAAAAAAATGAATTTTGAAGTGGAGTGATTGGATAGCTATTAGTGAAAAATGATTTGATATTTTCCTTGTGAAAATACTTGTGAATAATACAGTGAAAAGACAAGTTTCACGTAAATCGGACCACGGGTTCCCGAGATACGCGGATTTTTTTCGGGTACCTTTATAAATAGCCAAATCAGCGCAAAAAGGGAAAATACTTTGAAAGTAAGGTACCATTGAAATGTGAATACAAACGCAGATAGTGGTTGTGAGTGAGAGAGAGAGAGAGAGAGAGGGAGAGAGCTGGTGGTGTTGTTGAATGAAATTATGACAGGTGACTTCAAAGAATCGAATACAGCATTACTGTATCTAGCTGGAATTTGGTGACTGAATATTAAGTTAGATTAAGGTTATAACTTGTGTTAGGACAGGATGTATGTGTGTGTGTCTGTGACCAGTGTATATAGGGCACAGACACCCCCCCACACACATATATATATACACGTACATATACACACATACACGTAAATATATATATTGGCTTTCCAATGTCATTTTACATTATATACATTCTGTGTATATTTTAATTATTTAAAAATTATTTTTAAGTGAACATGACCCAACGGGTCACGGGTGGTCTAGTAAATATATATATATATATATATGTATATATATATATATATGTATATATATATATATATATATATATATATATATATATATATAACGAAGGAAATGTGGTAAGGAACCAGGTGGACCATAACGCACCAAAGTACTCAATACTTAGGGTAGTAGAGTGGGTAATAGGAACGAGTAGGACCCCGACGGCTGAGCTCAAGACGTTCCGACGGCTAATTCTGGACTAAATGAAAATTTTTATCCTGGTATATGAATAGCCGAGCTTCTCAGGGGGTAATTCCATATATGGTAAACGTGATTGTCACAAGGATTGGTCAAACGTTTGTTGTTGAGACACATAATTCTATCATGGCAATTTGTGGAAGGAAGGGGTAGCTGAACCTGCCAGTAGAAGAAAGAGGGAGAGGGGGTGGAGGAAACCCAGTGGTGCGTTGATAGTGCCAACTACAGCAGGGCAGGAGGTCAAGGAAGTATACTAGGGAGGGGGAGGGGGAGGAAGTCGAAACAATAAGTAAATCAATATGGGGTAAATATATAGAAGAATACCGAGAATGTTAAAAAAACAATTAAATATAAAAAAAAAAAATTCTGGTTACTATTCCCTAACGACAGCCATCAAGTCTCTCACTGGTACTGCTAGACTATAGAAAAGTTTACTAGATGGGACGGAATTATAATGAGACCCTTTTAAGAGGTAGTGGAAATCAACTGGACGGGGGCAAGGCACGACGGTCAGGCGGTAGCAGATGACGGACGCGATGTACGCATTCGCCACCTCCGCGCGACCTTTCAGTGATAGCTTCCTTCTAGCCCATTTTTGGGTGAGACTGGCTAGTCTGCTCGTTACCTCGTCCCAATTCTTTTCCACCTGGAAGTCTGGTCGGAACCAAACCCCGAGCAACTTTACCGGTCCGTCCGTCCAACGCCCCACGACACTGTTGGACGGCATGGGCTTGCCTCTCCAGGTTCCGAGCTGCAAGCCAACCGACTTTTCCGGGTTAAGTTTGGCTCCTGTCAACCTTTCATATTCCTTCAATAAGGTGCCGACCACCTCGATTTCTGAGGTGTTCGACACCATCACGGTGATGTCGTCCGCATAAGCCGACACCGCCTTTCCACGTCCCGGTTCGAGCGGGATGCCCTGCAACGGCTCCAGCTTCCGCAGTAAAGGGAAGAGAGAGGGCACCCTTGACGGACCGATCGGGCGAGCCGAAATGGTTCCGAGAGGTGGCCATTAACCTTGACCACCGAACGTGTGCCGCTGTGCATTGCAGCGATTCAGCTTCTGAAGACAGGGCCGAAGCCAGCTGCTCTGAGGACAAATTCCAGATACAGATGGTCAACCCTATCGAATGCTTTCGATTGATCTAAATTGATCAGTGCCCCACCGAAGCCAGGTTTACACCCTACCCTCTCTATGATGTATCGCATGAGGTGGAGATTGTCGTGTATGGACCTGGCTGGGATTGCGCAAGTTTGCGCCTCCCCAACCAAATCCTCGACGACAAGCGCCAATCTCTTCGCTAACACCTTGGCCAAAATCTTAAACTCTGTGTTGAGCAGAGTTATGGGCCTGAAGTTGTCTAATGTATCCCTCTTGTTCTCGTCTTTCCTTATCAGCGTCACCACTCCCCTGCTCACAGAACTGGGAATACTCCCATTCTGCTGCCAGTTGCAGTAGAGTGCTTCGAGGAGATCGGAGAACAAGTCTGGCATATTTACGTAAAGCTCGTACGGCAGGCCATCCAAACAGGGTGACTTGCCCCTGTAGGGGCGTAGACGGCCAGCAGTCTAAAGGTACCACCTTCGCTACTGCTCACATCCAAGACCACCAACTTACCGTCCGTGTCCCGGAAGATCGACCTAACCTCGAGATCCAGTCCTTTATAAGGAGCACTGCCATCCCCCCCATTCCCGGCCTGCTAACAGATGCGAAGATCTGATAGTCGTCGAAAATGGGGGCTAGTGCGTGCGTGTCGGAAATTCTCGTCTCGCTGACGGCAATCACATCCATTTCCAGCGACCTGAGGTCGTTGAGCAGGTGTCCCTGCTTCCAGGGTGACCCCACGCCGCGAACATTTAAACTTCCTACTTTTAATATGGCCACGTTGGTAAGCTAAGAGAGAGAGGGAAGGTTTACTTACCTCCCGGGGTCTTGTGAAGGTCGGGTGATTCGACCTCCATGGTTGGTGGGGTTTCTTTTGGAACCCCTTTAAAAGTCTCGATGTGGGTTTCACATTCGGTGTTCCCACGTCTTGAGGAAAGCTCTCTCGAATTTCTTTGAAGGAATTGAATGACATTCGGACCCGAAGCAAATCTTCTGGTACGCAAAATGTACTCATTTCAAAGATCTCCCCTCTGTTTGAATGTCCTCGCTTCGTGCTAAGAGGGCCATCAGTTTATCGTTGGCCTTTCTGACAAGCACAAAATTTTTAACATTTTGTTCGTGTGTTTTTATTTGTTTTCGTTTTGGTGACTGTGGTGGTGATAGTTTTGGTGGTGTTGTTTCGGGTATGTCTGTGTTTCTTGTAGGTGTGGTGTCTGCAATTTCAGGTATTTGTCTGTTTATTTGTACTTGTGTTTGTATAGGTTGTTTGCGTTTCTTCGGGGATTGTGAAGGTGGTGTCGATGTTGCTGTTGGTGCTGATGTTATTGGGGAAGTGTTTGCGTTAGTGGTGTCTGTATTTTTTGTTGTGTATGTTTTTGTGTTTTGTTGGGGCTTTTTTTTGGTGAGTTTTCTCTGTTTTTTCTGCACTTTTGGGTTTTCCTTCATCTTCGCTGGTGGAAGACAAAGGGTCTGTGGCTGTGAGTGTCTCTGTGTCTGTGTGTGCGTTTATTGTTTTGTCTATGTGTATAATGGGTGGGGGTGGGGGGTGGGAGAGCTTTCCTCGTTTCCCCCTTGGATTGGTTTTGGTGTTGGTGGTGATCCGGCTGTTTTTGATGTTGGTGTCCGTGTCTTTGTTGGTGTTGTTTTTGGTGGTGGTGGTGGTTCAGCTTTCCGTGCTGACACTGGCTTTGGCAACAAATGAGATTTGCGACCCCCTGCAATTTTGCGCTGAGGGCAGAAGGCTTGCAGTTGCGTTGCTTCCCCGCAGACGAAGCAGCGTGGCCTTCTTCCGTCAATGATTAGTTGGATTGTTGTCCCGTCCTGCAGGCGGGCAAAATCCGGGATGTTGTTCATGTCCTCCGGTTTCATTTGGAGAAGAATCTCCAAATCCATTCCGGACCAGTCCTCTCTCTCTGTCCTTTTGATATCCAGGAGGGTAGTGTCTGTCCCCTCCTCGATTACGCATCCCAGCAGCCACCATATGTTCATTCCTGGTGGGATGCTGGGAATACGGACCTTTACTGTCCTTTTACCCATGTAGGAAGAATGCATGATAATGCGTTCCGTTCTGCAGGGGGTCAACGAGTGCTTAATAGCAAGGGCCTCGATTTTGAACAGTACCGAGATGGTACCGAACTGTTTGCATCTTGCTTTATACACTATGTTACTTCCGATGTATTCCAAAGCAGGCTCGACCTCAGCTTGGCTGGCAATTCCACTTTTCGTGTCTGCACCGAAATGCATCGAAAGTACACCATCCTCCTTTGCATGGCCGCTATTGCCTCGTCCGGGATGGTCAGGTTTGCCCAGGACTTCTCCCGTTTAATTAGCCTCCACGCTTGGGCCAACTGTTCGTCTTTATCGTTAATATCAATATCAATATTCAATAAGCGCTTTGTTTTTGCTGCTGCTGCAGCAAATGTGGTGCTTCTGATGCTCTTGTTGTTGGTGTTGTCATTCTTGCTGTTGTTATTGGTGTTGTTGTTGTTGTTTAGTTTGTTGATGCTATTGCGACCGCCACCGCTGTCGATGTTTTTGTCGTTATTGCTCTGAGTTGTTGTGGTTGTGGTGGTGGTGGTGGCGGCGGTGGTGGTGGTGATGTCGTTTTCAGATGATACTGCTGCTATCAGAGAAGGGTGTGATGGTAGCTTTTGTGTTTTGCCTTCACATTCAGTAGAGTGGACGACAGGCATGACTGTAGCCGTCGTAGTCGTGGTGAAATCTATAGTGGCTGCCTTTAAACTTTTGACCTGAATGTTGTTTACCGTTTCAAGGTCGAAAATTTCCATTTTTTTTGGTGGGGAAGCGATTTTTTTCGAAGTTTTTAAAAAATAAATCTGAATATTCGGGCTTAAAACTAAAAATCAACCCTAGAATAGGAATGAGAAATGGGATGACAAATAACAAATCCCCAGGTAATAATAACCCTAGGAAGGCCCCTACCAACTCCACTAGAACCCCTAGAAGGAATAGACCTAGAAATATCACCTGGCTCAACCCCCCATTCTCGTCTAATCTAGCCACTAATATCCCCAAACGCTTCTTCTCTATCCTATCCAAACACTTCCCCCAGCCATAGATATTACAAACTCTTTAATAAAAATAACATTAAAATCTCATTCTCCACAACACCTAACCTAGCTAGCCACATCGCGTTCAGTAACCATCATAAGCTAAGACAGTATAACTCCCACACCGCGGTACCACCACCCCTATCAAATACACCACGCCACTACAACAATAATTACTCTAGTAGCACACCTACCCCCTCTAATCCTTCTAGCACGGACCTACCGCTTAGGTTAAACAACCCTACTCTCACTAACCGCAGAAACAACTGCAACTGCCGTTACCCCAATGCATGCCCATTAAATGGACACTGCCTGACACCCAACATAGTCTATAGGTGCACGGTTGAGACTGCTTCGAAAACCAGCTCTTATATCGGGTCTACCTCTAACCCTTTTAAGGTACGCTATAGCGCGCACTCTTTTTCCTTCCGAGACCCTAGCAGCAGATGTTCGACATCGCTAGCTAGGCTCATTAAAAACCTTAAATTAAACAACGTTCAACACTCACTAAAATGGGATATCGTGGCTAGGGCCCAACCGTTCAATGGACGAAGAAAATCTTGTGATCTCTGTGTTACGGAAGCATATTACATAACTCTAGCCAGGACATCTACTCTTGGGTCCCAATTAATAGAGGTGATGGAATAAGCGGGGGACAGGTGTAGAAAATTGGTAAAATTTCCATGTTGTGTCCGTTGATTTTTTTTATAAAACCAGAATTAGACTTTTAGTTTACATATTGAGACACCAACACATCCTATTTATTTTATAAGGTATGGGATTTCTAGGAATGTACTTTTTTTGTCATGTGTAATGTTTTTGAATGAATAACGAAAATTAAATGTCGTAGAAATGCTACCAATTAAGATAAAATTTCGCTGGAGATAGATTAGCAAAAGTTAATAAGTGGGTGGGGTGGGTGAGGTGTAATAAGAGCAGGTGGTGGGAGGTTGTAAAAACCCTGAAATATTATTACACAAGGTAGGGTGGGTATTATTCGAGACCCAAGAATGAGTGAATATTAACATGGCGATATGTCGGTAGCGTGAGTTTACTTAAAGGGAGATAATCTTTGAATATTTTCATATTTCATAAATTATTATTTTCTGTCCTAGGTCGAAGGGAAATAATCGATCAAATAGTTTCGGTTACTCTCGGGTCCTTTTAGTTTACATATTGAGACCCCAACCCACCCTATTCATTTTGTAACGTATGTGATTTCGGGTAATGTACTATTTCAGTCATATAAACGACAGGTGGGGATGGAACAGGAGCGGTCGGTATGGACACATTTGAAAAATTAACAAGCGGGGTGTCGGGGAGGGATTGTTCGAGACCCGTGAGTAGGTGAATATTAACATAGTAACGATATCTCGGTAGCGCTAGTTTACTTAAAGGGAGATAATCTTTGAACATTTTCATATATAATTTATTATTTAGGATGCTTTCCCCAATCATATGTTAAAGGGAGATAATCGGTAAAAGGTATCGGTGAAAAGAAATTTCAGAGTATATCAATTTAAGCCAAATTGAATTTAAATCACCTATATCAAGCTAAATCAAATCAAATCAATATCATTATCTATATTCAGAATTGGTTTGATCTTTTTAATAAAATTCTTTTCTTCTATGAATTTGTTTTGCGAGATTTCTTATCTTGAAACAGATATTGTTATACTTTGGGTGGGTCGTGTTGTCAATAAGAATACACGCACATGTCAGTTTTCACTTCAATTTATCATAAATTTCCGGTTGATGGGTTGGTTCGGTAACCGGAGGATTGTTTATATATTGTCAAAGTTCTTTTGTCACACATTCTGTGACCTTTTCAGTGACTAGGTTGTTTTATTTTGTGTGTAGCTCCTTTGTTCTGTCCTGCACCATCTTGTTTTTGTGTGTTCTTTTCTTTTACATTTCTTTCAACTTCATTTGAGTCCTGAAGTTTATAAAATGGGAATATTATTATTTTTTTAATGCGTCAGTTTCCCAAATGACTACTTAGGGTCTTTGATCTGTTGATGGTGTACTGATGAATGTGTGTATTGTTTATATGGACCCGTAACTCCTGGAGGAACCGTGGGTGTCGCCTTTGCCATTTTGTTAGCGTGGCATGGCTGAGGCACCGCTTAGACTAAATTATAGTATCTGTCCCTCCCCATTTCCCTTTCAATCGTTGCTTGAATATTGGTTGCTACGAGACGTGTAGAATACTCTATGCTGAGTAAATATAACAATCAATTGTTTCTTTTATCCTGGACATCCTGCTTGACGCATCTACTGGCTCATCTACAGCGAAGTCAAAGGAAGTTCTAGCCAGACAAAGCTATAACGCCGAAGCAAATCAATTAAACCGTTGATTGAAGCTATACCTACATATAGAATTAGAGAGAAAGTGACGTCCTCTATCAACTAACTTACCCTGTGGATCCCGGTCGACAAGATGGAGAATACATTGCCTCGAAGGTCGGTGAGGGAGACGCGCTGGAACAGCCATTCCACCATGCGGGGATCGCACCTGAGGAAGGCCAACCCCGCTCCAATAGCAGTGAGTAGGAATGTGGTCTGGGGATAGTGGGGGTGACAAGAATGCCGGAAATCTCCACTGCTACAGGCCCTATCACAAACCTATCAGAGAGCGGCCGTTACTTTGCTTGATTTAAATCCAAATAACGTTTACAATTTCCGCGTATGATTTTAATGTATAAAAATAGGAAAATATATGATGTAATATTATGTTTATTCAGATTCATAATAAAACTCAATTACAATTCTTTGTATGAAAAATAAATAATTATTTTGATAAATGAATAAATGATTACAAAAGAGTAACGAAATGAAAAAGTTCATGTGATATTCTGTTCAAAATTAGCACCGGATTTCGTAAATATATATAGATATATCTCACCATATATTTATTTATATATCTGTTTACTATTGTTAAATAGTGTTCCATATTTCTATCTTTCTCACCATTCATTCTCCATATACACAACCATTTATTCATCAATCAATCCATCCATCCATTTTTTTCTTCCATCCATCCATCCGTCCATCCATCCATTCAATCCATACATCTTCCCATCCTGCAATCCATTCTTACGTTGACTGTTGTTAAATGATGTTCTCTCTTAAACAGTACAATTCAAACGTCTTTTGAAACTACACGTTCAAATGTGTAGTTTCATTAGGAATGTTGCTTAGTAAAAATGTTGCTGGGTTAAAATCTATAATGACAGTATCCACGAATACATCTTTTTGTAATGGGGTCAAACCTTCTACCATAGCCACAGGAAGCCATAATATATCTGCCATATGCACATATAGCATAATGAGAACATATTTGTAAGCAAGGCTGTTTGTCTCTCGATTTACAATTACATGCTTTAGGAACGAGACATTTTTTGTTGATGTAACATTCTGTAATAGAGAAAGAAGAAAGGTTAGCTGAAACAAGACAAATTTACGAAATAGGAAATATATATGTATAGAATTAATAATCATTTATAAACCAAATGCTTTGGTGCTTATCGTCTCAAATTTACAAGTTGCGTGAAGCTGAATAGTCCTACAGCAAATATGTGATTAGATGGCAGATACAACCTGGAAGAAACAACATGCTTTCTCCGTCAAGGGGTATCTGGAAATTTATGACGTTCTTGATTGATTGTAAGTAGCTCTCCACTTCTCGGTGTTATATATATATATATATATATATATATATATATATATATATATATATATATATATATATATATATATATATATATATATATATATATATATATACATACTACTGTACGTCTGTATACATATATGTATGTACGTATACATACATACTTACATTTAAGTAACTGCTGTACTAAGAGTGAGAAATGAAATTTCGTTTCATTTTTTCCATTTATCGTTTTCGGTGCGCCTGGCCAACTAAACTCACCCGATATGCAATTTAAGCTGCTCAGCCGTTAATATGCATAAGGAAGTATATACTTTCAGACGTTCAATCATCTGGTAGGAAGGTATACGATGCTGACGATAGCTAATAAGCTTGAAACTAGTACATCGTTCCTTTGTCAGTATTGAACAAAAGGCAACGATGGTTGCAAACACTGTATGGATTAATTCGGGCTGTCTGTTTACAAACAAACCAAACATTATAATAAATGTTCGGTAAACCGATACGTACATATATATCTGTGTACATTTATGTACATATATACATACTACTGTACGTCTGTATACATATATGTGTGTACGTATACATACATACTTACATTTAAGTAACTGCCGTACTAAGAGTGAGAAAAGAAATTTCGTTTCATTTTTTCCATTTATATATATATATAGAAGTGGTTACACAACAGTTAGTTCACCATACCGTGAACAATTGTTTCACCTTAACGGATCCTCAGCTCGTAATGGATCCGCTAAGGTGAAACAATTGTTCTCGGTATGGTGAACTAACTGTTGTGTAACCACTTCTACCTAACTCGTCCCATGGACTGAGTGTTCTACCACTACGGATATTACCTTCCAGTGTTCTACCACTATATATATATATATTCTTTTTTTCTTTCTTGTCACATCACCAGTCTGAGGAGCAGATAGATACTGGAATCTGGTCCATAACACCTATGGGCTACCTTGAGCCAATCCTCTGCGAAACGCGCGTAACAGGTCGATACACAGTAAATATTTTTTATATGTAAACCAAACTTCCTCGTTTTTTTTATTACACACACACACGCACACACATTATATATATTTGAGTGTGTTTATGCATACACACCCACTATATGCAAATGAGCATCGCCAGCCAAAATTTAATAGGCAAACAGCATATAAGCTTTTAGTTTATTCTTGTCTCCTGACAGTGTATATAAAAGCATATCCTTATGTTTATGTATAATAATTTTAAAAGGTGTGAACATGTCACAGTTATCTCAGCAGTGGTGAGAATGCCAGGTAGATATTTAAGCATTTTATCCTTCAACAGTAACATATATTTACTTGCTACTGAGACAAAATCTGCTAAAACCTATATAGTGTTTGTATGTCAATAATCCGCTAGTGAAAGGGAGATAATTAGGTAGCAATATCAGCGTTTTTCGTCACAGGGTTGTATATGTATAATAAACACAAATCTCGCCTTGAAATTTTCAAAAAGCAGGGATCATATCACAGGTATCTTAGTATTGGTGAGAATGCAAGATAGCTATTTCCGGATTGTTATCCTTCATCAGTGACATTTACTCATTCGCTACAGAGACAAAATGGGTTAAATCTCCTATGGTTTTTGCGTATGAGAGATTAATTGGAGATGCTCATTTGCATATAGTGTGAACATTACTGTTGAAAGGGAGATAACTATGTTGTACTAACACACACATTGTTCTTTGTCTTGTATGTATGAACCCATAACTATTATCGATGACGAATCGATGAAAGGCCTAGTTGACCTCAGCGAGATTCGAACTGACAGAGTAGAGAGCCGGAATGAAGACTTCAAAGCATTCTATCTGACGTTCTAAATTCGCCGCCTATTTATCTTGTAGGATACATTATATATTGTAACGAAATGTGAACCCATGAAAAACTAATGCTGTATGTCTGTTTTGGTATACGTCCTCAAATATAAACATTCTTCACTACTCTAGTTACAATAACCTATACTGACCTATATTTGTTTATTTTAACCATGATATGGTCACATACACCCCCCTCCTTTGATAAACAGTTCTTCACACTTCGACTACCCCTACCTTTATTAGACTACAACCATCACCATCTACCATATCCATAAGAGCTACTATCACATACAAATATACATATGAGTGCACATTACACTGCTCTGAAAAGTTTAACATTATAAAAATAAGTGTTTCTACTTTTGGCACACGGCCAGCAATTACCCCAGTGCATTACTGGTACTTTATTTTATCGACCCCGTAAGGATGAAAGGCAAAGTTAACATCGGCTGGATTTGAACTCTGACCGTAAAGGGACGTAACTATGCTGGAAAGCATGTCCAACCCTCCACCGATACTGCACATTGACCGCCCAATTCACTGCCAGAAAATAAAGGGTTCTAATTTAAGTAGAAAATTAGCAATTTGGGGAAGAGGAAAATCGATTAAATCGACCCCAGTACTTTCCTGGTACTTAATTATATCGGCTTCTGGAAGGATGAAGGGTAAAGTTGACTTCAACAAGATTTGAAACGAGAACGTAAAGAACCGGAACAAGTACATGGCACTTTGTCCGGTACTTTAACGATTCTACCAATCAAAACATACATAATTACTTACTTTGAGATGTTGTTGTTGTTGGTACTAGTGTTGTTGTTGTTGTCGGTACTGGTGTTGTTGTTGTTGTCGGTACTGGTGTTGTCGTTGTGATTGTCGGTACTGGTGTTGTTGTTGTTGTTGTCGGTACTGGTGTTGTTGTTGTTGTTGTCGGTACTGGTGTTGTTGTTGTTGTTGTCGGTACTGGTGTTGTTGTTGTTGTTGTCGGTACTGGTGTTGTCGTTGTGGTTGTTGTTGTCGGGGTTGTTCTACTTGTGGTTGTTGTTGTTGTTCGAACTGGTGTGGTCGTTGTTGTAGTCACATTACTGCTGGTAAATGGCCACCGGCTGTCATCACAGTGGAAAACAATTGGAATATTCTGGTGCTTCAGTTTCGGTCGAATCTGGTTGTTATAATCCCAGACCTTCATGTAAGTATCTGCGAGGGTTTTACCGTAGAAGGCAGTGTCGTTACGAGTTATGTTCAAAAGTCCTATACATTCTGTGTATCTTGGTGGGTTGGAACCTGGAACTAAGCAAGATGGCCGGCATATTCTTCCACATTGTTCCGTAACTGTTAGAAATACGAGAGCAGCTCCTTTTTCGGGGTCTCTGATACCGATATAAGCTAGATCTGATGATACAGCTAATCTACGGTCCACTACCACCATTTCTTCATAATTTCCAAAATAATTGATGCCACTGGCTTGAACATTCACTCTTCCTGCTGGTCCACAACACTTATTCATTCGACAAGTAGAATTACTGGACGAGGAATTTTGGGATAGACTGTTGTCGTATATATCATTCAATAAGTTTGGTTGACCATTTACGATTGGGAAATTTCCAAATCTCATCGTCTCGTAAGGTCGTTCGTAAATTATTTCGATCGGAATAAATGCCCATTCTTTTAAATCACACACACGGTTGATACAAAACATATTTTGATAGGGAATGAGAGTATTACAACGAGTTGTTGATTTAGATTTTGTTACACATCTTCCATTTTCGCATGTTAAGTATCGAGGATTACAAAGATTTGGATTGTAAGTACAATTTCCAAGTAAGTAATCATATTCATATCTGTAAATACCAGTGTAACTTTGAGTTACTTTTAATGCTTCTGCGACTGTTAAATTCATAATGCCAATACTTTGGTTGGGAGCATAAATATCTAAACCAAAATTCGAAGGATAATCTGTTGCAGGATCGATGTTGTTTTTCCTTTGGTTTTCATTGAAACGTGTGTGAACAAGTTCTACATAACTGTGAAGTAGAAAGAAGAAAGGATCCATGGGTGCAGATGGAATCATAGACATATGTCCTCCAACAGAAACGTGCATAGAATTATGCATAAGTTCAAAGTTATAGCGTCGGTCAGCGTTTGGTTCTGATATTTCTTCGAGTTTCGTTCGAGTGAGAACATCTTCGATATTACGATGTGTTGGCAAAGTTGTACTGAAACCTCCATTCCTTACTAGATGACCAGATGGTGTGATCCAATTAGCAAACGGTCCACGATTCACAAATCCATTGACTGTTCCCATGAACGTGTCCGACCAGATAATGGAATCTCGAGGATTAGAAAGAGAAGCATCAAGAGTTGGATCCCAAAATGGAATTGTTACAGTTGGTACTTTTGTACGAAGAGCATCTTCCATCCTGAAATTTAAAAATAAAAACCACATTAACACATTTCTAATGACATATTTAATGAATGAAATATTACGAGGGATTTATTTAAATTATCAATTATTTTAATTATTAAGATCGTATTCGTTTCAAAGCTTATCTAACGGGCTTAAATAAAATTTATATAAAATTCTCCGAATTGAGAGATCACAGCTCCGATACTATAGGCATGTGGTAGGAATGTCCCAGGAAAGAACCGCTGGACAGATTTTACGGCCAAAATTTTATGGCCAAAATTCGCTCCGCCCCGCTTTTTGGAACACTTCAAAAGGCATGCTTGCTGGGAACAGCAAGAACCCTCCGATACGTCCTGAATATCTGAGGCTGCAGGTAGTGGCTTGATATTCATTTCAACAAACTTCCCATTTAACTAACATCAATGACTGAGACTCAAAGAACAACAATAATAATAATAATAATAATAATAATAATAATAATAATAATAATAATAATAATAATAATAATAATAATAATAATAATAATAATAATGTATGTATGTTCTTTCTTGAACATGGCGGACCTTGTTGTCTCTTGAGGTCACTGGTTGTGATTTGGTGATAACTCGTATGAACATAAAGCAAGATAAATGCAACTTTAATAATAATAATAATAATAATAATAATAATAATAATAATAATTAGGTACAGTGCGGGAATTCTGAGATGGAATGTTGCTGAACAAAAAGAATGGATAGGAAGACTAGGAAGCTATTGACTATCTACAACATGTTCCACAAGAGAAGTGATGTCGATAGACTCTACTTAAGGAGATCTGAAGGTGGAAGAGGTCTTATCAACATAGAGGACTGTGTTCAGTTGGAGAAAAACAACCTACACAAATACGTGACTGATAGGAAGGAACCAATGCTCAGAACTGTACTGAAGGAGGGGACAATAGGCCAGGGGATGTCCAAGGAGGAAATAACATCAAGGAGAAAGAGCAGCCTTCAGGAAAAATCCCTTCATAGTACCTTCTTTGAGAAAACTGAATTTAGAGATCCACAGACATGGAACTGGTTGAAAAGAGGAGACCTTAAAAAGTCTACAGAAGGAATGTTAATGGCTGCGCAGGAGCAGGCCCTCAAAACGAAGTGGTTGAAACACCACATTTACAAGGAGGAGGCTAGCCCACTGTGCAGGATCTGTGGAGAGAGAGAGGAGACTGTGGCTCACATTGTATCCGAGTGTAAACACCTAGCCCAGACTCACTATAAGGGCTGGAGACATGATGTGATGGTCAGGATGATCCACTGGCCCCTATGCAAAGTAAACAATTTACCACATTCTGAGAAGTGGTATGAGCATAAGCCAGAGTCGGTGATAGAAAACGATCAGGTGAAGGTGCTGTGGAATTTTAGGATACAGACGGACAAGAAATTGGAACACAATAGACCTGACCTGGTGGTTGTGGACAAAGAAAAAAGATCGTGCCTGATTGTGGATGTGGCCTG
>OZ024743.1:94598117-94913117 GCA_964016885.1 Eledone cirrhosa
TAGTAAGACATGGAGATGGTGTTGTATAAATTAGAACTTCAGTTATAATATTGCTGTATGAACTTGTCATAATACAGTAAGACTCTTACCTTCAGTTGGTTCTTAACACTTCCAGAACAATGTAGCTTGATAGAGTGATATGAATTCTTAAATAGTTACGGTATATATATAGAGAGAAATAGAAATATTTGGAAATACCAGAATCTAATTAACTCTATGCCTATTGTTGGTATATATAGTAACAAATGGGAAGTGATGAATTAATTGCATGTTTCATGCTCTCCCACACACACTTCCCATCCCACAATTGTTGCAATCTAACGTCCTTGTACAGTTGTTGATATCACTCGATACAACACGTGCTTATAGTAATCTTACATCAGTCAATGCTGTCCATCCCTGAACTCTCAGTTTATGACGAAATGCATTGCATTGAATATTTTTGAAACCCGATGTTCAGGTTGTGGACTTTCTTTCCCACATCAGTCTGCACCAAGCAGACATATGGTCAAAGGCGTTCCATTCGTGACCATCCCATCGTTCTTTGTTGTTGTATATATATTTTAGGATTACATTGGACAATGTGTTCTCCCGTTTTATAACGGAGGGAATTTGACTATGAAGTTTGTACTCCGTGGTTTGTAACTAACTTTTTAGTTGCAGCCATGTCATGAGTCCTTAACTCCTGATGCAGTTGGAGGGAGCCCATCGCTCTCCAAATTTTAACAGAGAGAGAGAGTGAGAGAGAGTATTAGACCGGTACTTTATTTATCGATCTCAAAAGGATGAAAGACAATGTTGACCTCGGTTGGATTTGAACTCATGGCACAGGGAGCCGGCTCAAACACCGCAAAATATTCTATCTGACATTCTAACGACTCTGCCAATTTGCAGCTTAAATTGTTATATGCAATATGAGAATGACGAAAAGAAAAAAGAAAACACATCGAGGAGAAATGCAAAAGCAGGGGACCCTACACCCTTGACTGCACTTCACAGACAAGATGGCGAAGGCATTACTGTAGAGAAGAGCCAACAATACTTGTTGCGTCAGCCATTTCTACCTCATGATGTGAACTTTACATCCTTGATGGTCAGTGTATATCAGCTACTGCATCTTACGGACAAAATGGTGAAAGCAGTCGTGGAGAACAGACAACGATACTCAATACATTTATCCATTCCACCTCGTTGAGCTCCTTCCTCAAGCATAATGCCCTCCCTATTGGGAGGAGGAAAAATGACAATCTGTTGATCGAGGGCACCCAAGGTCTCAACACATTATACTCAACTGTAACCTATGTAGTATGAGAATTTAATCCTAAACTATAGGACTTAAAACATTATCTTGGGTATGACTTGAATAATAATGGGCTCAAACAGTTGAATTACCCCAGATTTCCTGACCACTAATATCGAAAGAATTGAAAGCGCATGATCTGGTTGGAGTATTACATCTAAACCTTTGCTCATAAGATAGTGGGTTAAATTCCTGGACTGAAACACGCTTTGTTTTCTTGAATAAAATATGTTATTTTATGGTGCTCTTTTTACCAGGAGTTGTGCCTCACAGATAGTAATCAATAAAGGAAAAGACCAATGAAATAGTTGTTTCCTTGGTCCAATCTGATGACCAGATTCTATTCTTTTTTTCCCCTAAAGAAATTAAGGTGTTATATTTATCGATATTTCGGAGGAACCCATAAAAGGTGACCTCGGCACTATCAACTGATTTGAACAACGGTACTCTCACTTCATCTTATTAAGTAATCGAAGCTGGAATGGCTTAACTTGAAGGTCTGGTGATAGGAGAGATGGACAGATAGATTTAAATCCAACGAGAATCGAATTGGAATTTCATCAAACTTGGATCCATATTATAAAGTACCATATTCGGGTCTCGAACGCAACAGACTAAACTTGCGCTCAACGTGTGCTCCGCTATGTCTGTGTTGAGAAATACAATATATATATATACAATATATATACATATACAATTGTTTCTATATCGATCAGCTCAGGGTACATTTATAATCATGGGGCCTGACTCTTCTTTGACATCTCCTTAAATATGCACGTTTTATGCACTCACGCACACGCATATATATATGCTTGTGTGTGTGTGTGTGTGTGTGTGTGTGTGTGTGTGTGTGTGTGTGTGTGTGTGTGTGTGTGTGTGTGTGTTCGTCACGGTTCCCAGTCATCTCTGTGAGCTTCAGCGATCTGAGGTCAGCTCTCACCACCTTCGCCCATGTTTTTCGTGGTCTTCCTCTACTGCGACTTCCTTCCACCGGGATTTCTTGGTACTTCTCCACCCAGCCGTCACCCTCCATGCGCATCTGTCCCACACACTACAGTTTATCCCTCTTATACAGTTTCACTCTCAACCCGTCTATGCTTGATCGTTCACGCACATTGACATTGTACATCCATTGGAGCATGCTTGCTTCATTTCTCTCCAGCCGTCGCATATCCTCCACATTTGGTGCACATGTATCACTACCATGCAGCATCGCTCATCTCACACAGGCATCTTATGACCGACCTTTCGTTCGTAGGGAGAAAAACTTCGTTGTCAACAGAGGAAGCAGCTCTCTAAACTCCTTCCATCCTGTCCTCATTCTAGATATTATGACCTCGGAGCTTCCTCCTCGCTTGCTAATATGATCACCTAGGTATCGGAAGCTATCAACTACCTCTATAGGTCCTACTTGCATTTGAAAAATGTGCCTATCACTGACATTTCTACTATCAATTTTCCCTGAACATCCACTACATATGAGGTTTTCCTTTGCTGTTAGTTTGCCTGCTATCCCACTACACCTATTGTGTATCCAAAATCTGCATTGTGTACATTCTATAGAGTTTATATCCAACTCCTCTATATACAGTATATGGTCATTTCCCTGATGGAATCAGACTTTTGTCCTCTTTCCTACTTAACACTTTAGTCTTTGCTAGGTTCACTCTCAGTCCTCTTGATTCCAACTGCTGTTTCCTTAGCCATAATTTATTCTCTAGCTCCTCTGCTGTTTCTGCTATACCAGATCGTCAGAATAGAGAAGTTCCCATGGGCAGCCAGTATTAAACTCCTCTGTTATGGCTTGGAGAACTAAAATGAATAAAAGTGGGCTGAGGACTGAACACTGATGTACTCCTACTTGTGTCTGGAATTCCTCACTAAACTCCATTCTTACTCTCACTTTACTAACATAGCTTAAGGGAACAAAGAATCAGTGTTGCATCATATACATATTTATTTACATATTACATGTGTTACACTGTTGATCAGCTCGAGGAACGATCGATTAATGTTCGATCCTGACTCTGGAATCGTAAAGCTCCACAGATATGTTTTAACATGTAGACTGGCGTCAACACTGATTCTTTGTTCCCTTATATATTATTATTATTATTGATACTCTGCGGTGGATTGGCAGTATCGGTAGAGAGTCGGACGCCATGCTTTGCAGCAAAGAGTTACGGCCCTTTATGATCTGAGTTCAAATCCCGCCGAGGTTAACTTTGCCGTTCATCCTTACGGGGGTCGATAAAATAAAGTACTAGTAATACACTGGAAATTGTTGGCCATGTGCCAAAAGTAGAAACAATTATTATAGATACTCTGCTCTACACCTATACCTATATATATATATATATATATATATGTAAAGTTATATTTAAAATTGTTGGGTTACAACTAGTAAATATTTATAACTGATATAAAAGCACTCGACAAATATTTGGAGTATATTTACAATATTAAATAAATGGAAAACTATATTTATAAAACCATATTTATTTCATTATATATATTTCGGGGATATCATATTAACAATATGCTATGCCTTCATCAGACAAAATACAATATAAACAGTTTTATAGATAAATATATTCAACATACCGTAATAAACATCAACTTCATTTGAAGAGGTTTACGCTAGCAGTGAAAATACAGAGAGAAAGAAAAAGAGAGAGAAAAGAGGGAAATAAGAAAGAAAGAAAGACAAAACAAAGAAAAGGAAGAAAAAGAAGAAAAAGAAAAAGAAAAAGAAAAAGAAAAAGAAAAAGAAAAAGAAAAAGAAGAAATGCATGGGACAAAATAGAGAGATGGAAAAATAGATAAAGCGAAGAGCTTCATGTAAAGAGACAGAAAGAGATATATATATATAGAGAGAGAGGAAATAGAGATAAATACATATATATATATAGAAAATTAGGTAGTGGGAGGTCATTTTGAGTAAGTGTATCAATGATGCATTTATTTATTTATTTATTTATTTATTTATTTATTTAGCTCAAGTATTAATGTAAGGGAGATATATAGAGAGATATAGAGAGATATAGAGAGAGAAAAAATTTAAAAATAGCCAGACATATTCGAGGCGTAGAAAACCCTATGTTTTAATGTATTAGTATTTATAAAACTTATACTATATTGTAAATATCAGTATTCCTGAATGAAACAAGTATTCACAATGCGTGAAAATTCATTATCTTATGTTTAGTTTTTTAAAAAATTCATATGTCTATGTGACAGCTACAAACATCAATGTGAATCCAACTGATTCACTCCGCAAATTCTAAGTTACCGGAAAACATTCTCAATGTGGTATAAAAATTTGAGCGTATTATTATTCTTGCGATTACTCTACAAGATTATCTATCAAGCAGAAATAGAGAGCAGATTTCAATATACTAATCGAAAATATATATTATATTATAAACAAAGATAACAATAATAATGATAATAAGTAAAAATATATAAAAATATAGAATATAGAATAGAAAACTAAAAAAAAAAAATATTACGAAAGAATATTACATAATAAAAATATTGCATATTAAAAATACTACGTATTAAAAATATTACGTATTAAAAATTTACATATAAAAATATTAAAAATAAAAATTTACATATAAAAATATTAAAAATAAAAATAAAATAAAATAAAAAATAAAAATATTATAGAATACTACAATACTAAAAGAATAAAAATAAAAATAAAAATAAAAATAAAAATAAAAATAAAAATGAAAATAAAAATAAACCACAAAGAACAACCCTTCAAAGTTAATTGACAATATATTGCCAAGTTCATTACAAGACAAAGCCAAAAATTATCTATCAAATCACATCTAGCAAGGAATATCGCAAAAAAGATTATGATGTCCAATAATGTCTACATATGCTCCTATATTTAATATATAAGTTTATCTAGTGTAAGGTTAATTCAAAAAAATTTGGAGCATCGGCTTTTAGGGTAGCTTAATTTTTCATGAGGAATGTTTAGATAAAAATAAAAATAAATAAAATAAAATAAACAATAAAAAGAGTAAAAAGAGGGAATCAAAGATTTAGGAATCAAAAGATTTATCGGCTAGTTCTCATATAAATATAAAACAAACTAAATATACTACATTTTAAATTTAAATTTATATTTAAACGTTGAGTTTAATCTATGTTTGCAACAACTGAATAAATTTGTCCGTAGGTTAAGGGAATTTTTAGATTTTAGTATAAAGAATATCTCCTCTGCGCAGAGGTCACATGTCTCAGAGGATGAATTAAAAGGAATCCCTCTTGAGACTATATTCCAAGCCGTCGAATATCTAACGTTATCTAGCTTAAGTTGCCAGAGTACCCCTGATAGTGCCGTTGAAGATTTTTTATTTGGATCTGTGAAAGAATTCTTGTGGTTATTATAGCGAAGTTTAAATTCCGTCGATGTGGAGCCGACGTAGTTAAAAGAATTAGAGTCAGTATTAACATTACAATTGTATACTATATTTTTAACTAAGCAGTTGTTATTTAACGGACATTTAGATCTATCTCTACAGTTACATTTGTTAACTTGTATATTATTTATGCTATTATCAGTAGGTTTTAAGTTCCTATTATTTATTCTATTAATATTTTGTGCTAAATTTTTGGTGGATGAGTAGGTTAATTTAATTGTATGCCTATTGAAGATTGAGTGGTACCTATGTGTTCTAGGGAAGCGATTATCAAGAGCTTTGAAAAATAATTTAGCGGTGTGGGTTTTAATGTTTAGTGAGAAAGGGGGGGGGGGGGGGGCAAACCAAATTATGTTCCTAGTTCTATTTCTTTTTTGTCCTTTGGAATTATTGTAATGCTTTCTATTATAGTTGTTAATGTTGTTGCCGTAATTAAAAAAGTTGTTACTTTGTTTAGTTTGTTTATCATTATCTATGTACACAATCTTATCAGCATACCCTGCCCTAGCTAGTGCATCATTATAGTATTGGGCCTTTTCGTCAAAAATCTTTCTATTCGACGAGATCCTAGAGATACGTTTTTGGACTGAGTTTACTATAGTGTTTTTGACAGATCTGGGGTGGTTAGAGTTAAAGTTGACATAGTTTAAGTTTTCATTCAACTTGTGAAAAGGATAGTGGAGACATGTGTTGAGATTTAATGTTATATCTAGGAAATTGACTATTCTATGGTTGTTCTCAATTTCTATTTTAAGGTTAAAGTAATTAAAAAATTTTGTAATTTGTTTACATTTTCTATTTAGTTCAGGGTTATTATTATTAATAAGTAAAAGCATGTCATCCCTATATAAACCTCCGGTAGTACCAGGTATTTTCCTATGTAGCGAATTGATTAAAAATAAGCCCACAAGGTCAGTTACCTGAGCTGAGTCGGAAGATCCCATAGTTATGTCAAAATTGCTATCTCTATCTGCTCTGGTCCATAATTTGTCATCAAATTCTATCAAAGTTTTCCTAGCCGATAATATAATATGCATTTCTTTGCTAGTTATGTCAGTATGTTTGAATGCGTAATTTAGTGCCTTATTTAGTAGACTAGGGGTAATAGAAGAATAATAGTTAGCTATATCAAGTTGAATAAACCTATTATTAATATCATATTTAATTTGCCTAAACCACTCAACAACCTCTCCAGTTCCCTTCCACAAGCTCAGGTTAGATACACAATCCAAGTTCTTAATTTGCAGTATCACCCTGTCAAGAATGTTTTTGCTTAATTTGCCCAGGTCCGATTTTGAAGGTGCGATCACTAAACATTAAAACCCACATCGCTAAATTATTTTTCAAAGCTCTTGATAATCGCTTCCCTAGAACACATAGGTACCACTCAATCTTCAATAGGCATACAATTAAATTAACCTACTCATCCACCAAAAATTTAGCACAAAATATTAATAGAATAAATAATAGGAACTTAAAACCTACTGATAATAGCATAAATAATATACAAGTTAACAAATGTAACTGTAGAGATAGATCTAAATGTCCGTTAAATAACAACTGCTTAGTTAAAAATATAGTATACAATTGTAATGTTAATACTGACTCTAATTCTTTTAACTACGTCGGCTCCACATCGACGGAATTTAAACTTCGCTATAATAACCACAAGAATTCTTTCACAGATCCAAATAAAAAATCTTCAACGGCACTATCAGGGGTACTCTGGCAACTTAAGCTAGATAACGTTAGATATTCGACGGCTTGGAATATAGTCTCAAGAGGGATTCCTTTTAATTCATCCTCTGAGACATGTGACCTCTGCGCAGAGGAGATATTCTTTATACTAAAATCTAAAAATTCCCTTAACCTACGGACAAATTTATTCAGTTGTTGCAAACATAGATTAAACTCAACGTTTAAATATAAATTTAAATTTAAAATGTAGTATATTTAGTTTGTTTTATATTTATATGAGAACTAGCCGATAAATCTTTTGATTCCTAAATCTTTGATTCCCTCTTTTTACTCTTTTTATTGTTTATTTTATTTTATTTATTTTTATTTTTATCTAAACATTCCTCATGAAAAATTAAGCTACCCTAAAAGCCGATGCTCCAAATTTTTTTGAATTAACCTTACACTAGATAAACTTATATATTAAATATAGGAGCATATGTAGACATTATTGGACATCATAATCTTTTTTGCGATATTCCTTGCTAGATGTGATTTGATAGATAATTTTTGGCTTTGTCTTGTAATGAACTTGGCAATATATTGTCAATTAACTTTGAAGGGTTGTTCTTTGTGGTTTATTTTTATTTTCATTTTTATTTTTATTTTTATTTTTATTTTTATTTTTATTCTTTTAGTATTGTAGTATTCTATAATATTTTTATTTTTTATTTTATTTTATTTTTATTTTTAATATTTTTATATGTAAATTTTTATTTTTAATATTTTTATATGTAAATTTTTAATACGTAATATTTTTAATACGTAGTATTTTTAATATGCAATATTTTTATTATGTAATATTCTTTCGTAATATTTTTTTTTTTTAGTTTTCTATTCTATATTCTATATTTTTATATATTTTTACTTATTATCATTATTATTGTTATCTTTGTTTATAATATAATATATATTTTCGATTAGTATATTGAAATCTGCTCTCTATTTCTGCTTGATAGATAATCTTGTAGAGTAATCGCAAGAATAATAATACGCTCAAATTTTTATACCACATTGAGAATGTTTTCCGGTAACTTAGAATTTGCGGAGTGAATCAGTTGGATTCACATTGATGTTTGTAGCTGTCACATAGACATATGAATTTTTTAAAAAACTAAACATAAGATAATGAATTTTCACGCATTGTGAATACTTGTTTCATTCAGGAATACTGATATTTACAATATAGTATAAGTTTTATAAATACTAATACATTAAAACATAGGGTTTTCTACGCCTCGAATATGTCTGGCTATTTTTAAATTTTTTCTCTCTCTATATCTCTCTATATCTCTCTATATATCTCCCTTACATTAATACTTGAGCTAAATAAATAAATAAATAAATAAATAAATAAATAAATGCATCATTGATACACTTACTCAAAATGACCTCCCACTACCTAATTTTCTATATATATATATGTATTTATCTCTATTTCCTCTCTCTCTATATATATATATATCTTTCTGTCTCTTTACATGAAGCTCTTCGCTTTATCTATTTTTCCATCTCTCTATTTTGTCCCATGCATTTCTTCTTTTTCTTTTTCTTTTTCTTTTTCTTTTTCTTTTTCTTTTTCTTTTTCTTCTTTTTCTTCCTTTTCTTTGTTTTGTCTTTCTTTCTTTCTTATTTCCCTCTTTTCTCTCTCTCTTTCTTTCTCTCTGTATTTTCACTGCTAGCGTAAACCTCTTCAAATGAAGTTGATGTTTATTACGGTATGTTGAATATATTTATCTATAAAACTGTTTATATTGTATTTTGTCTGATGAAGGCATAGCATATTGTTAATATGATATCCCCGAAATATATATAATGAAATAAATATGGTTTTATAAATATAGTTTTCCATTTATTTAATATTGTATATATATATATCTTTCTTATATATATCTTTCTTATATCAAAGTTTATATCTTTCTTACATATATCTTTCTTATATCAAAGTTTAATGGGCTTCCACTGATGATTTATAAGCGCCCACCTAAATATATTCTTACCTGAATATATATTAGGCTTCTACATAAACTGGAAATATTCTCCCAACTTGTAGAAAACTTATAATGAAACAATTGTTTGGAAAGAGAGATATACTTTAACTTTAATTATATCTCATAAAATAATACAACTGGTTTTTCCACATTATACATATTGTTAGCACCCCAAACACTTAAATTGGGTTTATATTTAAATATAACCTAATGTTTGTTGAGTGAGATGGTTACCAGTCAGAGTTTAGCTTTAAACTATCTCTGTTATTGTATTAAATATTTACTCTTGATTGGTCAGAGGTGTTTATTTCCAGGTACCTTATGAATTTGACTTTCCGTATTTATTACTGTTGCGAAATGTTGTGGTTTTTTTTGGTTGTAACTTCTCTGTTTTTTAGCCTAAGAAAATATATATATGCCTATGTATATAATTACATGCATACATTTATTTTCTTTAATTAATTGAGTTCTTTACACGAGGAATTAATATTAGTTTTGAAATAACTAATTAACCCGCGTGTGTTTTATATTTTACTCTTAATTCGGCCGGAGAGTTACATTCCCATTTGCCCTTTAAAGCATAACTTTCTGTATTTACTGCGGTTATGAGATGCGGTTCTTATTCAGGTATAACTTCTGATTTTAGCCTAAGAAAATATCTATATGGGTGTGTAATTTATACACGCATATATTTATTTTTTTAATTTTCAATTGAGTTCTTAACACGTTGGATTGATAATGTTTTCGAAAAAACTAATTAACCCGCGTGTATATTATTTTTTTCCTCCTTTCGTGGATCGTAGCTGTCTCCCCTTCCCGCTTCGTGTCGCTATGATACTTCCTCAGTCAAAAACTGCTGGAATTTCAAATTTGGCGGTCATTCGAGGCGAGAAGGAGCAACTTAACAGACACGATTTTTGACTGCGGTAAGAATTTCTTTCTTATATCAAAGTTTAATGGGCTTCCACTGATGATTTATAAACGCCCACCTAAATATATTCTTACATGAATATATATTAGGCTTCTACATAAACTGGAAATATTCTCCCAACTTGTAGAAAACTTATAATGAAACAATTGTTTGGAAAGAGAGATATACTTTAACTTTAATTATATCTCATAAAATAATACAACTGGTTTTTCCACATTATACATATTGTTAGCACCCCAAACACTTAAATTGGGTTTATATTTAAATATAACCTAATGTTTGTTGAGTGAGATGGTTACCAGTCAGAGTTTAGCTTTAAACTATCTCTGTTATTGTATTAAATATATATATATATATATATATATATATATATATATATATATATATATATATATATATATATATATATATATATATATATATATATATATATATGATAATAATGATGGCTGCGCGTTGCAAATGGTGGTGCATATGAAAAAGTGAGTCCTTCATCAGTGACCCTCCAACCGTCCCAGGCATTTCATCGCTTTAAGGGCCATATGCCTCAGATTGGTGCGAACAACGGCTAAAAAAAGTCGTTGGGACACGTAAATAAAGGGGACGTTAGGGTAACAAACAAAAAGGTTTAAGCAACGGAAAGTGAGAAGAAATAGACAAGTCCCAGATCTCTATGAATATAAACTCGGTGAAATCGTGAACAAGAGACAAAAGACCATCAAACCTGGTTGAAATGTGAGCAAGGAAAGAATTTCGCACAGGTCTAACGGGGGGGGGGGGGGGGGAAGAAGAAGAAGAAGAAGAAGAAGAAGAAGAAGAAGAAGAAGAAGAAGAAGAATGGGTCTGGTCTACGAATTCGGTAAACATAAGTTTTGTGAAGTCGCAGACGAAAGAGAGAGAGAGAAAAAAATTCCATACCAGCTTGACCAAGACATATATATATATATATATGCAATGACTGATAATATACAATTATAATAAATTTAGTCTATTAGATTATTATTCTTATATCGTTCAACATAAATGCATTATCTGCATATGGCATCTGATTTGCTTGAATATAACCATAATGCCTTAGTACAAGAAAAGACTATATATTTCTATATTACCATTCTTTTTATTTTTTTCAATTGAATTTCTATCACGTAGTATTATCATTTACTTAAATATGATGGGGTGGTTTTCAAGCCAGTGAACAGTCACTGGTGGACTAATGTTTCATTTTTGCTTTGTTTCAACAAAACACTCATTAAATTTACTATGTTGCGGCTGCTTGCAATATTGAGTCGTTCACTGTGTGGTATCTCTATCCAATGAGGGCGCATGGCTTAGTTGTTAGGGTGATCGGCTCACGATCGTAAGGTGATGGGTTCGATTATCCGCGGCACATTGTGTTCTTCAGTAAAACATAAATTCGAGTTGCTCCAGTCCACTCAGCGGGATAAGAACAAAAGAGATCTAATTATATTTCAAACTATCAGCCTTGTCCTCCACATTGTGTCATACTGAATCTCCCTGAGATCTACGCTAAGGATACTCGTGTCTGTAGAATACTCAGTTACTTGCACGTTGATCTCACGAGCAGACTGTTCCGTTGTTTGAACAAATGGAACACCTGTCTACGAAACCGACGGAGGTCCAACAGAAGAGAGAAAAGCATGTGTGTGTGTGTGTGTGGTAGTGGCGTTTTGTGTGAGTGTGTGATTGTGTGGGTGTGTGTGTAGTGGCGTTCTCTGTGTGTGAGTGTAGTGGCGTTCTGTGTGTGTGTGTGAGTAGCGTTCTGTGTGTGTGTGTGGTAGCAGCATTCTGTGTGTGTGTGGGTGTAGTAGCATTCTGCGTGTGTGTATGGTAGTGACGTTCTGTGTGTGTGTAGTGGCATTCTGCATGTGCGTGTGTAGTTGTGGTGTTCTGTGTGTTTGTATGTATGTGTGTGTGAGTGTGTGTGTGTATGGCGTTCTGTGTATGGGTCATTTATTATTGTTGGTGTATGTATGTGTGTGTGTGTGGTTGTGGCGTTCTGTGTGTATGTATATGTGTGTATGTGTGTGTGTGTGTGTGTGATTGTGGCGTTCTGTGTGTATGTATATGTGTGTGTGTGTGTGTGTGTGTGTGTGTGTGTATAGGCGGCGGGGTGGGAGACGCATGTATAGGTAGGCGTGTCTGTTGAAAGAAATGTAAAGGTTGTGATGTAGGTGTGAGAATGACCGTATGTGAAGGTGTGTCGGTAGAAGGTGGGTGAGGTGGAAGGAGAATGCCGAGGATAAATTATAGCGTATGCAGGTGTATCAGGGAGTGTGAGTAAAGGGAGAATTAAATTGTTTTCGTGTGTACGTGTGATATAAATAATTGTTTCTACTGATATAGGTCAGTGTGGTTTTTATATACTATATATATATATATATATATATATATATATATATATATATATATATATATGAATGTATGTATAGTATATTTGGCTATATACCGTATGTTTAATTAAAAACACTTTGAAGACCTTGCGCTATCATTTTTAAAGTAGTGACTATGTCTTCTTTTTTTTCCGGCAAAAGAAGGGAGAGAAGCTGACAGAGTCTGTTTCACATTGTTGGTGATCATCAGAGCAACGATGGTGATCATCAGAGCCTTTTTCGAAAACTATAGCAGCTGGATTCTTATAGAATCCCAGTAATAATCAGGAGCTGATTATACAGAGCGATTGCCGGTCCAGCAAAAATGAGGTATTAGGATTGGTGCTCTGAAATAGCGATGTATACATGAATGTATGTATAGTATATTTGGCAATATACCGTATGTTTAATTAAAAACATTTTGAAGAACCCTTGCGCAATCATTTTTAAAGTAGTGATTATGTCACTTATTTATTTCTCTCTCTCTCTCTCTCTCTCTCTCTCCTCTCTCTCTCTCTCTCTCTCTCTCTCTCTCTCTCTCTCTCTCTCTCTCTCTCTCTATATATATATATATATATATATATATATATATATATATATATATATATATATATACACACATATATATATATATAAGTAAAATTAGAATTTTATTTCTCACCCTAGTACAGCTGGTACATAAATGTAAGTATGCACATGTGCACACACACACACACACACACACACATATATATATATACATACAAATACATATGTACATATACGTATGTACGTATGGGTTATATCTAACATCAATAATTGTTTCTACTTTTGGCACAAGGCCAGTAATTACCCAGTGTATTACTGGTACTTTATTTTATCGACCCCGTAAGGATGAAAGGCAAAGTTAACCTCGACGGGATTTGAAACATCAATAATAATATTCGATTCGTTTGTAAACAAACGGCCTGATTTGAAGCTGTGCCATGCTGGTGACCGATCGTCCCCCATTTGTTCATCAAAGCCAGTGATGGACAAACGGGGGGCGATCGGTCACCAGCATGGCACAGCTTTAGATCGGGCCATTTGTTCACAAACGAATCGAATATTATTATTGATGTTCGATATAACCCATACGTACATATGTATATGTATATATGTGTATATATATATATATATATATATATATATATATATATATACACACACACACACACACATACACACATATGTATACGAGACATGAAAAATGCGCAAGCTCAAAAGTGCCACAGAATGTTATAATAAACCTTCAAAAGTGTGGGACTAGAGTTGTTGCTAAAAAATATTGTAATCATTATATATCGTACATTCTGTGGCATCCTTTATAAAAATAGCTTAAACCAACGAAGCCTTTATTTTTACGCTATTTCACTTAGTTAATTCTTAGAGTGTAACATATAAAATATGATTTACAACTATAAAATAAATTAATTAATATAATAACAGAGCTGCGGAGCTGAAATTTAGGAAATAATGGAGTATCGGATCCTGAGTTGGAGCCAGTCAATTTTTGGCCGACTCCGCAGCCCTGTATAATACATTTCATATTAAAGTTATTAATAAACCTATTTTACACTGCATGCAAATTACCATGAGATATTGATATTAGATATAAGATACAGCGCAATATCTACAGCTGTAAAAGTACGAAAGCGAAGTAATAATAAGTGGCTTAAGGTAATTCCAATATGAAAGTTTGTAGTGATAAAAATTTGATAATGCAATACGATTGTTAATATTATAGTTCTATGAAAATGTAACAATAGATAACTAAATTATTTTACTATTAGTATATTTAAGAAATTATCATTATAGATTTGATCGTTCATATAAGCATCATATTAATTTTCAACACAATTATTTTGTTACTATGAGTATATGATAATAATATTACGTAATTATTTATAGCTGTTATTACATTAAACATAGATGTATTTATTTTTATATGTTACACTCTAAGAATTAGCTAAGTGAAATAGCTTAAAAATAAAGGCTTCGTTGGTTTAAGCTATTTTTATAAAGGATGCCACAGAATGTACGATATATAATGATTACAATATTTTTTAGCAACAACTCTAGTCCCACACTTTTGAAGGTTTATTATAACATTCTGTGGCACTTTTGAGCTTGCGCATTTTTCATGTCTAGTTTAATATTTTTTTAAGGCAACGCTTGTAATAACTCTAGTTAAACAGGATATATATTAATAATAAATTATTGTTGTAATGTAATTAGATTATGTAATTGTTATTATAAATTATCTTATAAATATTAGTGTAAGATGTATAAAAATATTTTCAGACTTTTAATATAAACAACTACAAAAAACAATCAATATTAAATCAATATATTATACATAATAGAAAACATAAAATAACAATACAAAAACAAAATATTTACATACAATTGCAATTATCAGTGTATATACATTTTCTTTATATTCCCTGAGCAAATTAATAAGATTTGTTTTTATTGTACATAATTTGATGACTTGTTGGAGTGTATTAAAAGATAGCAACAATTTGTGATTAAATTGTTATCTTAAGCAACTCACTTTTTAATAGTTGTTGGCTGAGCGAAATTGTAAAAGCCTATGAGCAAATATAAAAAAAAATACACAAACCACATTTCCTTGTGTTATTACAACATTAGATAAAATAATTGAGCAATGTCGTTATATTTTGCTCTTATTGCACATTAATAGTGTTTCTATTTTTCGGCACAAATCCATTACGGCAGTCCATTACTGGTACTTTATTTTATCGAATTAGTAAGTATGAAAGTCGAAGTTAATCTCGGCAGGATTTGAACTTAGAATGCAAAGGACCATAACAATACTGCAAAGCATGGTGTCTGACGCTCTACCAATACTTGTGTTGAGCTGGTCATTAATTTATGGTGGTCGTGCGTGGAGTAGAGCAATCGTTAGTTGAAATATTATGAACAAAACATTTTTATTTGCCGAAGAACATATTTTCAATACTGTTTGTGAATGTGACGAAGGAAATACATTCTGATATGGAACAGTGTACAAAGTGTGTCTGTGAATAACATAATGTTACCTCATGTTGTTGTCAAGACATAATGGATTTCGTATATCCAGTTAGAAGATGAAACCTAGCCATCTCGGATTAGTTATATTTCATGCCATGTGTAAACGTGTTTGAGGATAGCAAAACATGCGTGTTTCTTGTCTGGAAACTTTCTGCTCAACTGATTGGTTTCGTTTTTGGCACTATACAATACTCATCCAACAGATAGCTGTATTGGATCCTTGATTGGTTAATATTTAGGTGAGGGTGCTTGATGCAGAGTTAGTGCAAAATGGATCAATGAGTGTAATAATAATAATGATAATAATAATGAAAATATTGTGTACAATGCTGAGGTGCACTACAACTCATCAAAAGTGCATATATAATACATAGGGTAATATAAAAACGTCAGGAAAAAAGAACAGTGCATGAGTCATGATATACACATATGTGCATGTGTATGGAAGGGGGACATCAGGTGTAGTTTTGGTGTATTTCGGAATGTATGATGGTTTTAAAGGATGCAGTGTGTCATCAGCTAACAACTGATGCAGGAAGTTTGTTCCATCCTTCAGCAACTCTGAGCATGAAGAAATATTTCCTAAAGTCATGGGAGCTGTGTTGTTTTCTGACTTTGTAGGCATGTCCACGTGTTAGACACATGGAGATCAAAAAGGTGTTCGGGGTTGTTGTTGGTCGGATGGTTAATAACTTTGTGGGTGTTTACCAAGTCCATTGCCAGAGGGAAGCAAAATATTCAGGGTATGGTAGGTGTCTGATGGAGGGTATGCGCTTGGTTGCATGTCTCTGAACAGTTTCCAGGAGGTCAATGTTCTGAGCAAGATAGGGGTTCCAGACTGATGACGCGAACTCCAAGTGTATTCGTACCATAGATGTATACAGCTTTAAATAGATGGCTGGAGAGCAGCTAATGAAGGTCTTGCTGATTGATGCCAAGTCAATCTTAATAAATTGACTGATTTATCTGTTCACTACTGCTAATCCACCGCTGTTTGTACAATTTTTTAGATAATGTCAATTTGAGCTTGAGTCATTGGCGTAATGAAATTTGAAAAGATTATAAGCAAATCTTTTTTAAAATACACAGATAACATTTAACTGTATGGTTGCAACATTAGATCTAATAATGGAGCAACATTTGTGCAGAATTATTGTTTGTGCAATAAGATATTTGCAGATCTGTACTTGGTCTGCTCTTTAGCCAACTCGGTACGTTTAGAAGCTCTACGCTCGGCTTGCTTTTGAGATATAATAGCTGAATTTGCAGATCTATACTTGGCCTGCTTGTTTGCCAACACATACCGTTTTGAACATCTATACTTGGCCTGTTTTTGTGTTAATTTAGCAAAATTCACAGCTCTATAATCGGCCTGTTTTTGTCTCAACTTCTCCCGATTCCGCATCCGGTAAGCTGCTTTCACATCCAATTTAATACGCCCATCTAGATTATTAGCACAGGAATGTGAACAAGCTTGTGGGACCGCATCATTGTAAGTATATGAACTGCCTGCAACATCAAGACCCAATTCACAAGTACAGCGTTGCTCATTCACATCGGCAGTGGGGACACCAAAATCAGTGACAGGTCTCGATTCACTCGCGAGATACATCACAGCTACACTATATATTTAAACATATATACAGTGATACCTCGCTACTTGGCGGTTCAACTATCGCGGATTCACGATTTCGCGCATTTTTAGAATATATATATGAACACCTAAAATTTTTCATTAAATCCATTAAAATATTAATAATAAACACAGTTCTAATCATACGCTATATATATATATATATATAAATATAAGTAATTAATACCGTATAAATGGTACAAAGACTGTTTATGTAAAATGTATTTCTCAACAGAGTATTGAATACTTAGGAGAAATTCAAAACGAAGAGTGATAAAATTTCAAGCAAAGAGTTTAATTAGGTAATGACTTACAAATTTGTTTCAGTATATAGACAAAGCCTGAAGCGCTAATTATAATAATTAGTTAATAATATTACAAAATATATTAATATTATATTAAATATATACTGAAACAAATTTGTAAGTCATTACCTAATTAAACTCTTTGCTTGAAATTTTATCACTCTTCGTTTTGAATTTCTCCTAAGTATTCAATACTCTGTTGAGAAATACATTTTACATAAACAGTCTTTGTATCTTTATCATTCTTCGTTTATATATATATATATATATATATATATATATATATATATATATATATATATATATATATATATATATATATAGAGAGAGAGAGAGAGAGAGAGAGATTTATCTAGTCCTTCGCTCAAGATTAATCTATAAGTTTAGATGTCTGCCTTCGTTTAAGTAAATATTACAGTAAGATTTTTAATATAAACAACTACAAAAAACAATTAATATTAAAACGAAAAAATTATCAATGATAAAAGAAGCGGATGCAACTTTTTTTTTTATAAAGTTATATTCCTGTTTCTTTAAAGAACATTTCATTTTTGTTCTATTGTAGGCGAAATAATGCAATGGTTTAATAGGGAAGATATAACTTACCAATTATGTCTCTAACCGTGTAACGCTTTTTAAGTAGATAACTACAATTGAAAATACTAAAGAAATGGAACCAACAATTCAATTTGAAAGTCGTCTACTTATAGTGACAGTGTATTACTGGTACTTTATTTTATCGACCCCGTAACGATGAAAGGCAAAAATGCAAATGCTTAAAATTTAAATTGCCTTAATTCTATCGTCTGCTGTTTCATTAAATGGAGATTCTCGTCTGTATTTAATTCTATCGTCTACTGTTCCACTAAACAGATATACCTCCACTATCGTCTCTATTTATACATTTTAACTTATAACTTATACACATTTGATTTGAAATATTTTATCTAGTCCCCACCTCTCAATATTATGATGATTTCTTTCGAATGAAACAGTTCTAGTCCTGTAGAAGCCATTTATATATATAATTGAACTGAGTTAAAAATTCACAATATTTATAATTAAATAAGCTCATATATATATGTGTGTATTTATCTGTTTATTGTATTATATATAATGTGTGTATATACAGGATGTCCCCCAAAAATATATACACACTTCAACAGCATTCTAATAACTATTGCCTGTACAGGTAATCAAAGTGTCAATCGAATGTTAGTTTCGTGTTTTAACAGTACAAATTTACAATACACACATAAAACCAGTGTATATACATACATGAGTGTGTATACACATACATGAATGTGTATATACAATATATATGTATATATATATAGACACATATATTCACGGTGCAACGGAACATTAAAATATAGATGCGGGAGGGGTGTATATATAGGGGCGCTGGGGATAAAGGAGTGTAAAGCGTAAGTGTGTAATTGATATATTGAAGGAGAGGAGCGTGCAGCGATAGAGTAACAAATATATAGAGAGGGGGAGAGATGGTATTGAAGGGGAGGAGTGCAAAGCGAAAGAGTAAGAGATATATATATAGAGACGGAACAGATAGAGAGAAACAGGCGTAAGTAACAGTGGAAGAGATATATAGAGAGGGGGTAATAAATAATTAATAATATAAGTGTAACAGTATAAGAGATATATAGAGAGGGGGAAATGTGTTATTGAAGGGGAGGAGTGTAAAGCGAAAGCGTAAGATATATATAGAGAGAGGGGGAATAGTATATATATATATATATATATATATCAACACTTACTCTGATTGGTTGAAAATTAGCCAATGACATACGATCACCACCACCACGGCTATCCCCGGAAAATTTATGAAGAAGTTAGGCATATATGTTAGAACACGAAAAGTGAACATTCTGTTGTTTCACACTTTTCGTGTTCTAACAGATATATATATATATATAATATAATATAAAACGAAAAACCAGTCATGCATCTGGACTCAATTTATTGTGTGTTACAATTGTTTCACCGGCAGACAACTCGAGACACGATTATTGTATGGATCTGTCTGATTCTAGATCTGCAGGTTCGTCGGACACAGGGAATAATTTCGGATCAAATTTTCTCACTGGGGTGTTAGCTTCAAAAAACATCTTCCTCGCTTGTCCTGCTGTTGGCTGTTGTTTTTCTACGTCGTCATAAATTCTGGCTAATATTTGCTGCCATACTGTCCATCAGCTACTCTCCGTCCGACACACTTCAATGAACTCATGCTGGGTTTGGTATTTCACAAGTCCGCTCACACACACATATACACACACACATGGTGGCTGCCAACTCGTTTTCGAGTATGGCCACTACTTTATATCCATGTAGGAGAACTCCTAGTGATGCGCTGAACGAGTGTGACTTTTTAGTCCAGCCAGCGACTTGAAAACTCTGGTACAAACACTACACTTGTGACAATTACTGACACATAGTGCTGGGCCCATGGTACCATGTGACGACAAGTGCAGAGAGATCTCCAGATATAAAGCAATGCCTGTGCCGTGAAGCTTTTATAGTGAGCAAAGGCACTGCACAAAGCCAGTCCCACTCTCTTAACCAAGATGATATTTACCAAAAAGAAGAACAAGTCAACATCATTGGATACCATCAGGGTTGCAGGTGTTATATCAGAGTTTTCCTTCTCCTAGAATTCTGCCTTGACAAAGGCTAAGGAGTCATCTCTCCCGGTGATTTTGGATGGCCATTGACTCTTAAGAGCTCCTTTGCCCTTTGACAGGTTTTGTTTTTAGTCCTGCAGGATGTCCAAAGTCACCCTCCTCACCAAGAAACCTTGGTAGGGTTGCCAGTTTAGTCGCCAACAACCCGACCATGAGACATATACACACACATACACACATAGATATATACATACGCATACACACACGCGCGCACACATACATATATACACACATACATATATATACACACATACGTATATATACACACCTATATACACATACACACATACTCACACACACCCACACACGCCCACGACCATATAACTAACAACATACTCGTCCAGAAGCGCCTGCCTACATGCCCTCGTACATCCGCTCTCACACGCACGCACACACACACACACAAACACGTACACGCATACAAGGACACACATGCGTACGCGTACATCTACTCATATACACAAACACGTACAGACATATACATAGACACGCACACGCCTGACCGTATAGAGAGGCACAAAGACAGACACGCTCCCAAACACACATACTCACATACACACACACACACACAGGCACACACATACACACTGGCTCATATACATTCAAACAAATACGCGCCCAATTACCTCCGTGCCGACGTACACCTACAAAGATACATACACGCACATATATATCTGTCCGTACTCAAATGTGATATACTCACAGTCATATAAATCTGCACAAAAGGTCATGCAAGGTCATCCATGGAAGGATGCATTCTGTTATACATGCACAAATATAAACAATGTACCCAAATACATACATCCAAACACACACATGCATGCATACATACACACATATAAATAAATAAATAAGTAAATACCGCCTATGGAAGCATCATAGCTACCATTAAATACGCACACACACACACATATATATATATAAATTCTATTTAATTGCTAAACCTGTAGATATTGTTCTCTATACAGTAACGGTAAACTCACTTGTAATAATTCTTTACACACATCTCACTGTGTAACACACTTCTCTTTGTGTAATATTTGCATTTGAGCTCAGAAGGAAATTCTCTTCTTCTTTGAGCTACTACTATTATTATTATTATGGTGGATTGGCAGTATCAGTAGAGGGTCGGACGCCATGCTTTCCAGCATAGTTACGTCCCTTTACGATCTGAGTTCAAATCCCGCCGAGGTTGACTTTGCCTTTCATCCTTACGGGGTCGATAAAATAAAGTACCAGTAATGCACTGGGTAATTGCTGGCCTTGTGCCTAAAGTAGAAACAATTATTATTATTATTACAGTGAACTGCGGAATACTCTTAATTCCGATCTTTGTATACTTAACGAGCTCCAAATTGTTGAGCTAATAAATTCGAATGGTTGGGCAGCCCTTTCTAGCATTTCCCCAATCCATGAGAGCCGTTATTTGATGCAAATAACACGTCATTTCGCCCTACTCTGGGCAGCGTGTGTATTAGCTTTCTCTCTATCCATGAGGTTAGATGTGTCGCGAACAGTGTTACATTTGCTGACTGAGGATCCTGTAACCTGATATACTACACATAATTAGAGGTGAAACGAAGCGAGATTCGTATCAGTAAACCTATAGTTATAAGGTTGGTAATTTAAAACTCTAATTCAGAGATCTGATTCTGACTTAGTTTTTTTCTATTTAATTGCTAAACCTGTAGATATTGTTCTCTATACAGTAACGGTAAACTCACTTGTAATAATTCTTTACACACATCTCACTGTGTAACACACTTCTCTTTGTGTAATATTTGCATTTGAGCTCAGAAGGAAATTCTCTTCTTCTTTGAGCTACTACTATTATTATTATTATTACAGTGAACTGCGGAATACTCTTAATTCCGATATTTGTATATATATATATATATATATATATATATATATATATATATATATATATATATATATATATATATATATATATATATATATATATATATATATATATATATATATATATATATATATATATATATATATATATATATATATATATATATATATATATATATATATATATATGTAATACATTATAAAGAAGCAAGAAACATTAGATATAATTAATAAGATATACCATACCTAAATTTCTTTATTATCCTCGACTACGTGGTTTCGTGGCTTATTATGCAAAAACACTACATCACAGAGATGCAGTATTTTTGTGAGGTTTGCCGACTTATCAAGAGGATACCTCATTTAGAGTTTCAAAACACGTCCGTAGGACGCGAGATAGAATCCCGAAAGGCGGAGGGGGAGTCCATCATGTGATACAGTGGTCAAGAAACAGACCTAAGCCTCTTACAACCAAGAGAAAAATACCACAAAAGGCGGAGGGGGTATTTATGTCAAGGCCGTAGAAGAGATGGCTAGGAGGAGAAGTTTGAGTAATGTAAGCTATACAGCAGTCACTATACTTCAGTGGTTACTCTACCGTAGGGAGTTATATACAATATAAAGAATTCCGCAGACACATGCGAATACATACATATACATGAATATACTCACATATATCCCTGAATTTGTGTGGTGCCAACCTTAACCGTTGTTGCTCTATGAATAATAGGGACAAAATAATCTGAATGGATTAGATTGATTCAATATCAGAGCTATATAGTACATTATAAAGAAGGAAGAAACATTAGATATAATTAATAAGATATACCATACCTAAATTTCCTCACTATCCTCGACTACGTAGTTTCGCACCACACAAATTCAGGGTTATATGTGGATATATTCATGTATATGTATGTATTCGCATGTGTCTGTGTATTTCTTTATATTGGTTATATATATATATATATATATATATATATATATATATATATATATTTCGTTGACAAATATATCAATATGCCCAGACATGCAGATATATTGCCCTTGGTATGACAGTGTGGTTTTAGCTCCATGTAGGATAACTAGTATACTACAGAGCCGTTATAGTTATAGGAATAACCAAAGAGTACTTAGAAATACATTGCTTTATTAGCTAACAATGTTTCATCCATACACCATGGCAGGAATCATCAGAGCCTATAAACATGAGTATATCAGTAGATGCATGCTCCATCGAGCTGCGTCACCAGAACAAGGTAAAAGGACCAGAAGGGGGGGGTCCCAAGGCCAGCGCTATATGGAAAAAGGCAGAATACATGATGCACCTAATGTAATAAAATGTCTTAAAGATTTAAAAATAAAAAATAAAAAATGACACCAAAAATGTATCACTTAAATGGTGCAATAGATGATAAAGAGGTTGGGAGAGGGTAGCAAGGGAAGAGTGAAAATAATAAAAAATAATAATAAAAAAGTAGCCTTACATGTATGATAGTCCATATGAGGGATGGTGTACTCCAATCATCATCATCACTCGTCGACTACTGTCGAGATGATGGAACTCACTCTCATGCCCCAGAATTCCCTGTCCCCCATCGCTGCCCCTAGGTGCTGTCTACTGATTCGCGTATCCCTAGAGATAACGTCAGGGAATGACAGCTTCCTACTCCTAGTCAGGCTGGAATCAGGGTTCCAGAGCAAGAGAGCGGATATGATTTCATTGCTGGCACGGTGACAGTGGCCAGCAAATTGAGCTCTCCGGGATTTTAGAAGGGCAGAGGCTCGAGGGAGTTTGCCATAGATTTTAGACAAGGTGGGATGTCGTTTCCAGGATAGGTTTTGCACTCTCATTAAGAGGCGGGTATATGTGCCATCCAATCTCCTCTCAATCATAACACCTTGTAACAGGTCGATTCTCCTTATCATATCCGCGCCCTACTAACCACGTGGATATGTTTCAGTTCCGAACGTTAAGTGAGATAACACTATTTTTCCAAAACCTATACCCAGGGGATTTATCACCATAGGCGGTCTGGGATATACACCACTGTGCGCATATATGTATTAGTAGATCTATGCAACTATAGTCGCATACTGGTGTATAAACTTGACAGTATGCTAACCAAAGACCATCTACCTCTGTCACTCAAGAACATTCCCATCCCATCTAGGAATACCTACGAAAGGTTTCTCATTGCTAGCGTAAACTCTTTTGTTAAAAGATTAAGGTGGCGTGCTTTCCACTACGATAGGAACCGGGTTAACCCTCAGCAAACGACCCGAGTAAATAGGTATGGATTCAAGACATACAAGAGCCCACCGCTCAATAGTGGTCTGGATGGCTTTGAAAGCGACCTTCTAAACCTTGTGAAGGGTATTAGATATAGGACTAAAAGCCACAGCAAGAACCCTTTCCGTAAAGATCTTAGCTCTATTATTAAGGGCTTCGAGGAAAATGCTAACATTCTCGTCCCCTCAGATAAAACAAAACATTTATATAACTTGGACTACAAGACTTACAGAAACTTCAAATACTGGGAACTCCACAGAAATTATAGGAAAACTACCTATGGAAACCTAGACGAGATAAATAAGAAAGGGCTAGAAATCGTTAAGACGCTGAACCTGGAAAAGTACACCCAACCTTTCACCCCTAAGCAACGCAGATTCACACTGAAGGATCACAAAGAGGACTTCCTTAGTAGCCCCTCAATTAGGCTCATTAGCCCCTCTAAGTCTGACTTAGGGATAATAAGTAAGAAAATCTTAGACGCCGTCATCCCTGTTATACGAAGTAAAATTTACCTTGACCTATGGGGGAATACTGAGGAGGTCATTAAATGGTTCTCAAGCATTAATAACCATAAGTCCCTGAAGTTCATCCAATTCGATATCAACCCATACTATACCTCGATCTCTCCCATCCTTCTAAATAAGGCCCTTATATTAGCTATGCAAAATAGTGACCTGACTAGATCCCAAATTGACATCATCATTGCTGCCCGGAGAACTATCATCCTCTTCGAAGACCAACTTTGGACCCGGAAGAACACGACGAATAACTTTGATATCACAATGGGGTCCAGCGATTCGGTGCAGGTCACTTGGTTGGACTTTACCTCCTCCATGAACTGCATAAAACATTCCCGCATTTCAAAGGCGGGCTATACCGTGACGACGCCCTGTTCACTATTGAATATAAAAAACATAATATAGAAAGGACGAGAAAAGAACTACATAAATTCTTCAAAAGCTTTAACCTTAGCATAACGATAGACATAAATAATAAAACGGTTAACTTTCTAGACGTAACCCTAGACTTAGAAAATAAATACTTCTCACCCTATCACAAGCCAGATGAAACACTAACATACGTGAATGCAAATTCCAACCACCCCAGACCCGTCCTAAATGCCATAATTAAAGGGCTATCTAACATGATTAGCAGACTATCACATAATGAGCATGCATTTAGGTCTAATGCAAGGTACTATAATAAAGCACTAGCAAAGCCCGGTTTTAGAGAAAAAATATACTACATACATAATAACGCCACCACCAGGGCCGGACAATATAATGTAATCACACACAATATGGCTTTGCCTAATAGAAGCGGACACAAAAATAGGAACTACACGGGTACTGTAGGCGGCTCTGACCAACCCCAAGGGATTCCATTTAACACGCCTCATCGGTATGGTAATAACACTAACACTAGGATAAGAGCTAGAAAATTGAAGTACAATAGGAAAGACAGGGAAGCCTGTGAACCCCTCCGGGTAAGGTTACCACCCCAGGTTCTCTCTACCACGGAAGATGGGTTGTCTATGCCCAGGGCCAACTCTTCCCCTAGTACGAAAAATAAGAAAAATAGACGAAGATCCAATTCCTACTTTAATCCACCTTACAACTCTGAGATATCAACCAATATACCAAAGGCATTCTTCTCGATCTTGGAACCCCCCCCCCCGGTAGTAAATACCATAGTATCATCAATAAAGACACAATTAAGCTATCATTCTCCACTACTCCAAATCTAGCTCGTCACCTAGCCATAACGAACAACAAAGAAATTAGAAAGGGTTTCGATACCATTGCAGCTGCGGCATACCGACAACCACTAGATGGACCTGATGCGGCGTCACCCAGCAATAGTATCCACACTCCCGATGTACGGTTGCCAAATCTGGAACGCATGGAAAACCAAACATCTCCTGTGCCGCAGACTCACATACACCGAAAATGTAACTGCAGACGAAAGGCGGAGTGCCCCCTAAAGGGACAATGCCTTATAAACAATATTGTCTACACATGTGATGTTACAACTCGGACCTCCTCCAAAACATATATAGGGTCTACATCGACCCCCTTTAAGACTGGATACAACTCCCATCGCTATACATTTAGACATGATAGACTTAAGAATACTACATCCCTAGCTAGTTACATATCCCTCCTGAAGAACACTGATATTCAATACACGCTTGATTGGAGAATCATCACTAAATCATCGCAGTACAGACCCCCTAACAAGACCTGTGACCTTTGTCTCTCTGAATCACACGCCATAATACACTCCAAACTGAACCTGCTAAATAAGCAGTCGGAGATATTCTCTTCTTGCCCGAACATAAATCTTAGCTCCTTCTATACTTTAGACCAATTAGCTAACGCTGTAGGACCTGCATACCTCCGTCCTGTCTGGCCTACGTAAAACCACGCCGCACTGCATCCTGGTTCCTTTGTGACGTTAACTGCCCTTCAGGTGCATATATACTACTCTAATACCTCTTCTCTTCTCCCCACTCTCTTACTTTTCTTCCTCTCTTCCCTGGTTCATCTTATTGGACCACAAGCCAAGCACCCTGGGGTAGAACCTACTTAAGGCTTTTCACTATACCTAGCACAGTTTGACCCTATATAGGCACATACCCACACTAACCATGTTAGTATGGTTTATAAACACACCCATTGTGCGCTAACTGATAGCACAGCACAATAGTCTGTCGAAAGCCCAGAAAACCCCGCCGCAGCCATAAAGCGGCTGAATTGGGATCCCGGAGTCTAGTTAACCTTAACCCTAAAGTGTGTAATAGATCTAACCTAGAATAGTAAACTATGGTAGCAAATCGTGTGGGCTGGGCGCCGCTGAATCGACCTAGCCCCAGGAGGAAGGGGAGGTTGATCGCCGAGGGCTTCGAATCAAACAAAGGACTCGCCCGTAGCATCCCGTTGGATATCTAATGAATCCGCCGTTTATGACGCGAATTGCCTCCCATACCTTTCATACGTACACTACGACTTCCTGTGTTTATATTCAGACCACCGTTGTGTGTTACGAGCGAGAGACTAATCTTTGAAGGTTGGAGTTAGTTGAATATGAATTGTGATCCAGGTTTGATGAATTATAGAACCACACTCTAGGCAGAGTGCAGCACTGGATATTGAACTCCCGCCAACCCAGGAGGGGTCACATCCGACTGTGAATGGATTGCAACATCCGGAGTCAATAATCTAAACGAAAACCACGTGGCGGAAATATAAATAACATAGCTGTCATTGACAGGTTTGGTTGTGAGTTCTCCCTTCTATATATATTTATATATTCTACAGAAATGTGCACTCACTCTAATAAACCCACCTATTATTATAACAATATCTGCTCATTCTGCCATATGTGATTCTGGAAGCGGATTTTCCTATATACACTTTTTCTCTATATGTAACGGGATAGCCATCATGATTTGTATTTACTGTGGTACAGTTGTATGCGGTGCGGTACATTGGTTGGACGCCAACTTGGACATACAGTGAATTTCACCTGGCACGTTGGATTGAGCGACCGAACGTGGGGATTTTGGAGAATGCCAGTTTCTGCGGACCTGGCGTGTTTTCAATTTCCTCACATCTGTGCCAGCTGTATATGTACCATACATCTCTTTAACTCGTCGTACTTTCTTTTATTTTTTATTTTAGATTTTAGGTGTATATGCCAGACCGCCTATGGTGATAAATCCCCTGGGTATAGGTTTTGAAAAAATAGTGTTATCTCACTTAACGTTCGGAACTGGAATATGTGGTTAGTAGGGCGCGGATATGATAAGGAGAATCGACCTGTTACAAGACGATATAATTGGAGTACACCATCCCTCATATGGACTATCATACATGTAAGGTTACACCACTGCTAACCAACTATTCTTTCCACAGACTCATGCTTGCAAACTCTAATGATCTGCGTGTACACCCTCTTTTTGCACTGCTTGTGCTTTGATGAATTTATGCTTTGCTTTGTCTTATATTTCTCTGGGGTCTCCGGGCTGTTTGTTCTTTTATTGTTTTGTATTTTTATATTTATCTCTTTTATTATCCCTGTATTTTTGCACTTTTTTATTATTTTTTTAATTATTTTCTTATTGTTTCTGATCATGCTGAGTAATACCCTCACTCTTCCCTTGCTACCCTCTCCCAACCTCTTTATCATCTATTGCACCATTTAAGTGATACATTTTTGGTGTAATTTTTAATTTTTAATTTTTAAATTTTTAAGACATTTTATGACATTATGTGCATCATGTATTCTGCCTTTTTCCATATAGCGCTGGCCTCAGGACCCCACTGCTGGTCCATTAACCTTGTTCTGGTAACGCAGCTCGATGGAGCATGCAACTACTGATATACTCATGTTTATAAGCTCTGATGATTCCTGCCATGGTGTATGGATGAAACACTGTTAGCTAATAAAACAATGTATTTCTAAGTACTCTTTGGTTATTCCTATAACTATATATATATATGCATGCATACATATACACATGCATGCATTATACTCACATATAAATAAATAAATAAGTAAATACCGCCTATGGAAGCATCATAGCTACCATTAAATACGCACACACACACACACACACACACGCGCACACACACACACACACACACACACACACACACACACACACACACACACACACACACACACACACACACACACACACACACACACACACACACACACACACACACACACACATATACAACATTAATTTAGCGAGAATCGCATTTCGGCGGGTAGAAATTAGCGAAACGCAACTTCCGTATTGTGCAGACAAGCTCACCATGGATATGAAGATACCAGAGCTATAAACATAAGTTTAAATGATCATACAGTCTGAGACGATGGTTAAGAAGCCATTAACCACCTTAGCCAAAAAAGCGAACAAGCTAAAGGGGTCAAACAAAATAAGATATGATTGAAATACTGCATATATATATATATATATATATATATATATATATATATATATATATATATATATATATATATATATATATATATAGGAACAAGTAAGACCCCGACGGCTAATTCTGGACAGAGTCCAGAATTAGCCGTCGAAACGGCTTGAGCTCAGCCGTCGGGGTCTTACTTGTTCCTATTACCCACTCTACTACCCTAAGTATTGAGTACTTTGGTGCGTTATGCTCCACCTGGTTCCTTACCACAATTCCTTCGTTATATATATACGTACAGGTACACATACATATATGTATGTATCAGTTTAGCGGACGCTTATTATAACGCCCGCTTTGTTCGTTTGTAAACAAACTGAACAGCCTGAATTTATGCCGTACGGCATATATGTATGTGTACCTGTATGTATATATATATATATATATATATATATATATATATATATATATATATATATATATATATATATATATATATATATATATGCATGCTACTGTACGTCTGTATACATATATGTATGTACGTATACATACATACTTACATTTAAGTAAGTGCCGTACTAAGAGTGAGAAATGAAATTTCGTTTTCATTTTATTACAACTTATCGTTCTCGGTACGCCTGGCCGAACTCACTCGATATGCAAATTAGGCTGCTCAGCCGTTAATTTTCATAAGGAAAGTATATACTTTCGAACGTTCAACCATCTGGCAGAAGGGTATACGGTGCTGATGATAGCTAACAAGCTTGAAACTAGTACATCGTTCCTGTGTCAGTGTTGAACAAACAGGTGACGTGGTTGCCTTAACACCGTACGGCATAAATTCAGGCTGTTCAGTTTGTTTACAAACGAACAAAGCGGGCGTTATAATAAGCGTCCGCTAAACTGATACGTACATATATGTATGTGTACCTGTATGTATATATATATATATATATATATATATATATTTATATGCATGCTACTGTACGTCTGTATACATATATGTATGTACGTATACATACATACTTACATTTAAGTAAGTGCCGTACTAAGAGTGAGAAATGAAATTTCGTTTTCATTTTATTACAACTTATATATATATTTATATATATATAATTATATATATTTATATATATATATATATATATTTATATATATACATATATATATTTCTCTCTCTCTCTCTCTCTCTCTCTCTCTCTCTCTCGCACTCTCTCTCCCTCTCTCTCTCTCTCTCTCTCTCTCTCTCTCGCTATATATATATATATATTTATATATATTTTATTTAGGTTTGTTGGTTCACCACTGGATAGAATTGGTCATTCCGTATGGTCAATCTTGATGTAATATTGTGGAAAGTACTTAACGTAGTACAGTTCACCCGTCTTCGTTTGTGTAGTTGGTGGTGCTAATACGGAGTTAATTATTACAAATAAAATAACAGGAGGCTGGACTGGTGTAAATCCTTGCAAAGTTTATTATACCATAATCACTTCAATGACCGGGTTCCGTATGAATCCTGTGATATCATCAGGTATTCGAAATATAACAAAGTAATATATAAAATCCATGGGTCCGAAAAACAGAGACAGAGAGGACGACTGACCAACTAGCTGCTTTCACCTCGGTCAGTCGCCCTCAAGTGATGGCAACCCAGTCATTGAAGTGATCATGGTATAATAAATTTTTCAAGGATTTACACGAGTCCAGCCTCCTGTTATTTTATTTGTAATATATATATATATATATATATATATATATATATATATATATATATATATATATATATATATATTCAGGTTTGAGGTTCACCACTGTATAGAGCTGGTCTATTCCGTATGGTCAATCGTAATGCAATAATATAGAGAGTACTCAACGTAAAGCAGTTCAACCGTCTTTGTTTTTGTAGTTGGTGGTGCTATTACGGAGTTAAATATTATAATGAAATGACAGGAGGCTGGATTTGTGTAAATCCTTGAAAGGTTTATTATACTATGATCATTTCAATGACCGGGTTCCGTATGAATCCGGTGATATCATCAGGTATTCGAAATATAATACGTGAATGTAATAGGTAAAATCCATGGGGCTGAAAATCGAGACCCGAGGGCGACCGCTATTCTGTTCCTTCAACCTCAGCCGGTCGCCCTGGAGTGACGTGGCTAAATTTTACAGTATGCTACTACCGGTCAGATGAACGAAAACAGAAAGGGATGGGAGCATAGGTTAACGTTGAAACTATTAGATATATCAACCTGAAACTGTTGAGCTTTAAATTTTCTAACCTCTTTAATATGGAATATTGATTATTAATTTATTAATTTTTTAACTTCATCCTATAAGTCTAAACATTGTAACACATTGACCCCCAATATATTCACCTCTGCTAAGATGCGAGTCCCTGTGAAAATTTTGTCGCGCCACTCCTGGCCCGACTGTGGTGTGACATTAATATCGACCTTCCTTCCTCTCTCTTTCTATCTTCCTTCTTGTAGCTATCAACCATTACTCTTTTACTTCTCTAAGCAAAATTTTAAAGTTCCAACTTTCTGTCGGACTGTTGGGTGGGTTTTAATGGCGGCGCGACCGGCTCCCTGGCGAACGAGCTCACCTGGAGTGCTTGGAAAAATAAATTTCCCCTTCTTTCAGTAAATGAAAATACTCGGCGTGGCTTAGTTCGCCATGGGGCCCGGGGCGCGGCCGGGGTTTTAACCGCCAAATAGTACCTTTAAATTACAGAACAAATCGGAACTATTATATAATTAAATGTTAAACTGTTGAACTTTAAATTTTCTAACCTCTTTAATATTGAATATTGATTATTAATTTTTTTAACTTCATCCTAGAAGTCTAAACACTGTAAAACACTGACTCCCAATATATTCATCTCTGCTAAGATGCGGGTCCCTGTGAAAATTTTCTCCCGTCACTCCTGGCTTGACTGTGGTCTGATATTAATATCGACCTTTCTTCCTCTTTCTTTCTATCTTCCTTCTTGTAGCCATCAACCCTTACTTTTCTACTTCTCTCTTCCCATCCTTCTCTTCTCCCCTCCCCCTGTCTTCCTCCCGCAGACTTATCTTCCTTCCCCCTCTTGCTTGCCTATATCTGACCAGTAGTAGTTGCCTTCCTCTTTTAGCTGACATTAACCCTGGCTTCTCTTCTTTCTTCCCCCTTCTTCTCTCTCCTTCCTTTCTTTCTTTCTTTTACCTTGTGTCATGGGATCGACGTTAACCTATGCTCCCATCCCTTTCTGTTTTCGTTCATCTGACCGGTAGTAGCATACTGTAAAATTTAGCCACGTCACTCCAGGGCGACCGGCTGAGGTTGAAGGAACAGAATAGCGGTCGCCCTCGGGTCTCGATTTTCAGCCCCATGGATTTTACCTATTACATTCACGTATTATATTTCGAATACCTGATGATATCACCGGATTCATACGGAACCCGGTCATTGAAATGATCATAGTATAATAAACCTTTCAAGGATTTACACAAATCCAGCCTCCTGTCATTTCATTATATATATATATTAATTCAAAATATTAACAAAATAGATATTCTCGTGATCAATTATATTTTATTATACATATTTCAGAGGTACTGAGTTAAGTTCAACAGTACGTCCTCATCAGATAAAATAAAATGATGCATGACTACCATGACTGAATCTTAACCATCTACTATGTCAGGGTATGTCATGCATCATTTTATTTTATCTGATGAGGACGTACTTTTGAACTTAACTCAGTACCTCTGAAATATGTATAATAAAATATAATTGATCACAAGAATATCTATTTTGTTAATATTTTGAATTAATATTAATAACTCTGGAAAACATTTACTTGTTGAGTGCTTCCAATCTATTGTAAAACACATTCTTTGATGTATTCATTGAACCTTGTTTAACTTTTAAATATATATATATATATATATATATATATATATATATATATATATATATATATATATATTCTAAGGTGAATACGATTTTCTATTCTCAAATAATGCCTCGACGAGGAAGAAAGAAAACATCTGGTTGGTCTATCGATAGTGGAAAGAAACCACGACTAAGGAGAGCCGAAGAAGGTGAGCAAGATAGTGGTCAACACCAACAAGATCGGGACAGGCATGCGAATAGAAGGATCGATGAGACTGATAAAGCAAGGGTTGCGCGTCTGGCAGAACAGAGGGAAAGAGACAGAAGAAGGAGAGATCATGAATCGGATGGTCGGAGAACTGAACGTCTTTGCCAACAAACCATTAGGGATAGAACAAGGACAGTTCAACGACGTGACCTCTCTGCTGATGTTGGACAAATGAATAAGATCTGTGTCTGTTGACATGCAATGCTTTTTCATGGTGAAACTGCTAACTTTTGCTGTATGAATGGAAAAGTCAGGTTGGGGAATCTGCAGCCTTCACAGTTTATTTAGTACTGATCAACCTAGGGCAAACGAGTTCAGGAAGAACCTCAGACAATACAACTCCTGTTCCAAATGATATCTTTTGGGGCCGAAGAAGTTCGTTCCTCAAGGAGTGGATGGAATCCTTCTATCGTTATTCATGGTCAAATTCCCCATTACATCGGTTCCTTAACCCCTAATCCCAACGAACAACCCCAATTTCTTCAAATTTACTTCTTGGATCCTCAGGATAGTGTTGATTTGAGGATCAAGAAGTAGGATGGCATTCAGCGCGACATAGTTGAATTATTGGAATTAATACTCAGACAATATAACAATATAACAATTCGCCATGTTGGAAAGATGAAACGTGCAGTAAACGGTATCCTAAGCCTTTCAGTGAATATACATTGTGTGGAGAGGACTCTTATCCTGTGTACAGAAGACGGTCTCCAGGAATGGGAGGATTTGAGGGGCACCAAGAAGGAAGGGGAAGCCGAAAAATAACTTCGGAATGGGTGGTTCCCTACAATATGAAACTATTAAAACTGTTCAACTGCCACCTAAACGTAGAGATGTGCTCTTCCGTGAAATCGATCAAATACGTTATCAAATATACCATGAAGGGTAATGATCAGGCAATGTTTGGAGTGAACAGGGAAGATGAGATAATACAATATTTAACAGGAAGCTGTTGCCTTGGTACTTGGATTTCCAATTCATGAGAGAGAACCGGTCGTAGTTCGCCTTCAAGTTCATCTACCTGAGGAAAATCAAATCTTCTTTCGGGTCAATGCTGCTGTAAACAATAACATGGCTAAGACGACTCTCTCTGAGTTCATGGATCTTTGCGATCGCGATCCGTTTGCAAAAACATTGTATTATTCCGATGTGCCAAAGTTTTACACTTGGAGTAATAAGAGATGGGAAAGGAGAAAGGTGGGGAAAACAGTTGAGCAGTATCCAGGGTTTTTGAGGCGAACGTTTTGGGACGAGTATACACTGTTTCTCCACGAAGTGGTGACCTGTATTATTTAAGACTCCGTCTGCATCACGTCAAAGGGACAGTATCCTTCAACTCTTTGAAAATGTGTGATGGAGAACTTCTGCCATTATTCAAAGACGTCTGCAGAGAGAAAGGTCTACTTCAATCGGATGATCATTGGCAGCAGACTCTGGAAGATGCTGAGCAAACAAGGCTTCCCGAAGCCATGAGAGATCTATTGATCGTGCTCCTCACAAATACGGAAATTGACAATTCCAGTGCTTTATGGGCTCGATTTAAGCATTCGCTGTCTGAGGATTACCTTCAAATAGAAAAAAAGGCTACCAGAAACTCTAATCTTTTGATTAGCGAGAGACATTATGATCAATGTCGTCTGTATTTTGAAGACAAACTTAACGACCTGGGCAAAAGTCTTAGTGACTTTAACTTGCCAAGGCCAAATAATATTGTTGCTAATCAGGATATTGGCAAGTTGGAGTTATTGCATGAATTGCAATACAGCAGAGAAGAGCAGCGACGATTTGTAGAAGAGACGGAGCCTCTATTGAATGGTGATCAAAAACAAGTGTACGACTTCGTTTGTAACAGTTTAGAGACGAAGACATCTGCATTGATTTTCATTGACGCTCCAGGTGGAACAGGAAAGACATTCCTGATTAACTTAATTCTTTCAAAAGTCAGGGGAAACGGTGACGTGGCTATTGCTGTTGCGTCATCTGGCATTGCCGCAACACTGATGCCTGGTGGAAGAACAGCACATTCTAGGTTCAAAATACCGGTAGTAGTGAAAGAAAATGGTCTGTGCAACATTGATAAAAACTCAAAGACGGCAAACCTCTTCCAGCATACAAGGCTGATTGTTTGGGATGAGTATCCTATGTTCGGAGGGAAAGTTTCAAAGCTGTTAACCTCACTCTGCGTCATATATGCGACAACAATGAGGCATTCGGTGGAATTTTGACAATTTGCTGTGGCGATTTCCGTCAGCTTCTTCCGGTAGTGAAAAGGGGGAAATGAAGCGGACGTGGAAAACGCCTGCATTAAAAAATCCTATTTATGGCGAAGCTTCAAAAGATTTCAGTTGAAGACAAACATGCGGTTGGGTGGGGGAGCAGGAGACTAGTCACAGTTCCTATTGGATATTGGAGAAGATAAGATAAAAAAAACTGAAAATGAGAAAATTATTTTGCCAAAAGAAATGGTTCTCCAAGCAACAACTATGGAAGAATGTATTGATTTCATCTACCCCTCATTCGACAATCCAGCTGAAGTGTTTTCGGACAATTGCATCTTAGTACCTCTCAATGAAATGATGAGAAACATCAATTCCACCTATATCAGACGCTTCCCTGCAACCATAAAAGAGTAGCAATCCTATGATTCTGTGAGTGATGGTGCCAATGCCACTCATTTCCCGACTCAATTCCTTGATTCGGTTGAACTGTCAGAAATTGATAAAACCTGGAATTGAAAAAAGGATCGCCAATAATTCTTATGAGAAACTTGAATCCCCCAAGGCTTTGTAATGAAACGCGCATGAGCGTGGAAGAACTGCACGACAATCTCATAGTAGCAAGAATCAACACTGCTACTTTCAGAAATGCGATCGTTATGATACCTAGAACAAGAATTAATTTATCCGAAGGTGAGGATATCCCTTTGCTGCGAAGCCAATTCCCAGTTCAATCGTGCTTCGCTATGACTATTCATAAAGCACAAGGACAAACTATGGAAAACGTCTTGGTTTATCTGGAACGACCTGTATTCCAACACAATCAACTGTATGTAGCCCTTAGCCGCGGAAAACGAAAAGAAAATGTCAGAGTGTTTCTGAAGGATACCCAGTCAACTAAGAATGTTGTCATAAAAAGCATTCTTTTGAACAAACTGTAACAGCGTAAATATGAGAAAATGTTGATTCCGACGTCAGAAAATGAAAGGAAAAGGAAAAACTAAGACAAGTAAGAATAATTTCTTTCAAATTTTTGTAAATAAAACCAGCTTTTCTTTAACATTGCAACTTTTTAAGGAGAAAAATCTTTCAGAACAAACAGTCAAGCATCCATAGAGATATAAAAAAAATGAATTTTGAAGTGGAGTGATTGGATAGCTATTAGTGAAAAATGATTTGATATTTTCCTTGTGAAAATACTTGTGAATAATACAGTGAAAAGACAAGTTTCACGTAAATCGGACCACGGGTTCCCGAGATACGCGGATTTTTTTCGGGTACCTTTATAAATAGCCAAATCAGCGCAAAAAGGGAAAATACTTTGAAAGTAAGGTACCATTGAAATGTGAATACAAATGCAGATAGTGGTTGTGAGTGAGAGAGAGAGAGAGAGAGAGAGGGAGAGAGCTGGTGGTGTTGTTGAATGAAATTATGACAGGTGACTTCAAAGAATCGAATACAGCATTACTGTATCTAGCTGGAATTTGGTGACTGAATATTAAGTTAGATTAAGGTTATAACTTGTGTTAGGACAGGATGTATGTGTGTGTGTCTGTGACCAGTGTATATAGGGCACAGACACCCCCCACACACATATATATATACACGTACATATACACACATACACGTAAATATATATATTGGCTTTCCAATGTCATTTTACATTATATACATTCTGTGTATATTTTAATTATTTAAAAATTATTTTTAAGTGAACATGACCCAACGGGTCACGGGTGGTCTAGTAAATATATATATATATATATATGTATATATATATATATATGTATATATATATATATATATATATATATATATATATATATATATATAACGAAGGAAATGTGGTAAGGAACCAGGTGGACCATAACGCACCAAAGTACTCAATACTTAGGGTAGTAGAGTGGGTAATAGGAACGAGTAGGACCCCGACGGCTGAGCTCAAGACGTTCCGACGGCTAATTCTGGACTAAATGAAAATTTTTATCCTGGTATATGAATAGCCGAGCTTCTCAGGGGGTAATTCCATATATGGTAAACGTGATTGTCACAAGGATTGGTCAAACGTTTGTTGTTGAGACACATAATTCTATCATGGCAATTTGTGGAAGGAAGGGGTAGCTGAACCTGCCAGTAGAAGAAAGAGGGAGAGGGGGTGGAGGAAACCCAGTGGTGCGTTGATAGTGCCAACTACAGCAGGGCAGGAGGTCAAGGAAGTATACTAGGGAGGGGGAGGGGGAGGAAGTCGAAACAATAAGTAAATCAATATGGGGTAAATATATAGAAGAATACCGAGAATGTTAAAAAAACAATTAAATATAAAAAAAAAAAATTCTGGTTACTATTCCCTAACGACAGCCATCAAGTCTCTCACTGGTACTGCTAGACTATAGAAAAGTTTACTAGATGGGACGGAATTATAATGAGACCCTTTTAAGAGGTAGTGGAAATCAACTGGACGGGGGCAAGGCACGACGGTCAGGCGGTAGCAGATGACGGACGCGATGTACGCATTCGCCACCTCCGCGCGACCTTTCAGTGATAGCTTCCTTCTAGCCCATTTTTGGGTGAGACTGGCTAGTCTGCTCGTTACCTCGTCCCAATTCTTTTCCACCTGGAAGTCTGGTCGGAACCAAACCCCGAGCAACTTTACCGGTCCGTCCGTCCAACGCCCCACGACACTGTTGGACGGCATGGGCTTGCCTCTCCAGGTTCCGAGCTGCAAGCCAACCGACTTTTCCGGGTTAAGTTTGGCTCCTGTCAACCTTTCATATTCCTTCAATAAGGTGCCGACCACCTCGATTTCTGAGGTGTTCGACACCATCACGGTGATGTCGTCCGCATAAGCCGACACCGCCTTTCCACGTCCCGGTTCGAGCGGGATGCCCTGCAACGGCTCCAGCTTCCGCAGTAAAGGGAAGAGAGAGGGCACCCTTGACGGACCGATCGGGCGAGCCGAAATGGTTCCGAGAGGTGGCCATTAACCTTGACCACCGAACGTGTGCCGCTGTGCATTGCAGCGATTCAGCTTCTGAAGACAGGGCCGAAGCCAGCTGCTCTGAGGACAAATTCCAGATACAGATGGTCAACCCTATCGAATGCTTTCGATTGATCTAAATTGATCAGTGCCCCACCGAAGCCAGGTTTACACCCTACCCTCTCTATGATGTATCGCATGAGGTGGAGATTGTCGTGTATGGACCTGGCTGGGATTGCGCAAGTTTGCGCCTCCCCAACCAAATCCTCGACGACAAGCGCCAATCTCTTCGCTAACACCTTGGCCAAAATCTTAAACTCTGTGTTGAGCAGAGTTATGGGCCTGAAGTTGTCTAATGTATCCCTCTTGTTCTCGTCTTTCCTTATCAGCGTCACCACTCCCCTGCTCACAGAACTGGGAATACTCCCATTCTGCTGCCAGTTGCAGTAGAGTGCTTCGAGGAGATCGGAGAACAAGTCTGGCATATTTACGTAAAGCTCGTACGGCAGGCCATCCAAACAGGGTGACTTGCCCCTGTAGGGGCGTAGACGGCCAGCAGTCTAAAGGTACCACCTTCGCTACTGCTCACATCCAAGACCACCAACTTACCGTCCGTGTCCCGGAAGATCGACCTAACCTCGAGATCCAGTCCTTTATAAGGAGCACTGCCATCCCCCCCATTCCCGGCCTGCTAACAGATGCGAAGATCTGATAGTCGTCGAAAATGGGGGCTAGTGCGTGCGTGTCGGAAATTCTCGTCTCGCTGACGGCAATCACATCCATTTCCAGCGACCTGAGGTCGTTGAGCAGGTGTCCCTGCTTCCAGGGTGACCCCACGCCGCGAACATTTAAACTTCCTACTTTTAATATGGCCACGTTGGTAAGCTAAGAGAGAGAGGGAAGGTTTACTTACCTCCCGGGGTCTTGTGAAGGTCGGGTGATTCGACCTCCATGGTTGGTGGGGTTTCTTTTGGAACCCCTTTAAAAGTCTCGATGTGGGTTTCACATTCGGTGTTCCCACGTCTTGAGGAAAGCTCTCTCGAATTTCTTTGAAGGAATTGAATGACATTCGGACCCGAAGCAAATCTTCTGGTACGCAAAATGTACTCATTTCAAAGATCTCCCCTCTGTTTGAATGTCCTCGCTTCGTGCTAAGAGGGCCATCAGTTTATCGTTGGCCTTTCTGACAAGCACAAAATTTTTAACATTTTGTTCGTGTGTTTTTATTTGTTTTCGTTTTGGTGACTGTGGTGGTGATAGTTTTGGTGGTGTTGTTTCGGGTATGTCTGTGTTTCTTGTAGGTGTGGTGTCTGCAATTTCAGGTATTTGTCTGTTTATTTGTACTTGTGTTTGTATAGGTTGTTTGCGTTTCTTCGGGGATTGTGAAGGTGGTGTCGATGTTGCTGTTGGTGCTGATGTTATTGGGGAAGTGTTTGCGTTAGTGGTGTCTGTATTTTTTGTTGTGTATGTTTTTGTGTTTTGTTGGGGCTTTTTTTTGGTGAGTTTTCTCTGTTTTTTCTGCACTTTTGGGTTTTCCTTCATCTTCGCTGGTGGAAGACAAAGGGTCTGTGGCTGTGAGTGTCTCTGTGTCTGTGTGTGCGTTTATTGTTTTGTCTATGTGTATAATGGGTGGGGGTGGGGGGTGGGAGAGCTTTCCTCGTTTCCCCCTTGGATTGGTTTTGGTGTTGGTGGTGATCCGGCTGTTTTTGATGTTGGTGTCCGTGTCTTTGTTGGTGTTGTTTTTGGTGGTGGTGGTGGTTCAGCTTTCCGTGCTGACACTGGCTTTGGCAACAAATGAGATTTGCGACCCCCTGCAATTTTGCGCTGAGGGCAGAAGGCTTGCAGTTGCGTTGCTTCCCCGCAGACGAAGCAGCGTGGCCTTCTTCCGTCAATGATTAGTTGGATTGTTGTCCCGTCCTGCAGGCGGGCAAAATCCGGGATGTTGTTCATGTCCTCCGGTTTCATTTGGAGAAGAATCTCCAAATCCATTCCGGACCAGTCCTCTCTCTCTGTCCTTTTGATATCCAGGAGGGTAGTGTCTGTCCCCTCCTCGATTACGCATCCCAGCAGCCACCATATGTTAATTCCTGGTGGGATGCTGGGAATACGGACCTTTACTGTCCTTTTACCCATGTAGGAAGAATGCATGATAATGCGTTCCGTTCTGCAGGGGGTCAACGAGTGCTTAATAGCAAGGGCCTCGATTTTGAACAGTACCGAGATGGTACCGAACTGTTTGCATCTTGCTTTATACACTATGTTACTTCCGATGTATTCCAAAGCAGGCTCGACCTCAGCTTGGCTGGCAATTCCACTTTTCGTGTCTGCACCGAAATGCATCGAAAGTACACCATCCTCCTTTGCATGGCCGCTATTGCCTCGTCCGGGATGGTCAGGTTTGCCCAGGACTTCTCCCGTTTAATTAGCCTCCACGCTTGGGCCAACTGTTCGTCTTTATCGTTAATATCAATATCAATATTCAATAAGCGCTTTGTTTTTGCTGCTGCTGCAGCAAATGTGGTGCTTCTGATGCTCTTGTTGTTGGTGTTGTCATTCTTGCTGTTGTTATTGGTGTTGTTGTTGTTGTTTAGTTTGTTGATGCTATTGCGACCGCCACCGCTGTCGATGTTTTTGTCGTTATTGCTCTGAGTTGTTGTGGTTGTGGTGGTGGTGGTGGCGGCGGTGGTGGTGGTGATGTCGTTTTCAGATGATACTGCTGCTATCAGAGAAGGGTGTGATGGTAGCTTTTGTGTTTTGCCTTCACATTCAGTAGAGTGGACGACAGGCATGACTGTAGCCGTCGTAGTCGTGGTGAAATCTATAGTGGCTGCCTTTAAACTTTTGACCTGAATGTTGTTTACCGTTTCAAGGTCGAAAATTTCCATTTTTTTGGGTGGGGAAGCGATTTTTTTCGAAGTTTTTAAAAAATAAATCTGAATATTCGGGCTTAAAACTAAAAATCAACCCTAGAATAGGAATGAGAAATGGGATGACAAATAACAAATCCCCAGGTAATAATAACCCTAGGAAGGCCCCTACCAACTCCACTAGAACCCCTAGAAGGAATAGACCTAGAAATATCACCTGGCTCAACCCCCCATTCTCGTCTAATCTAGCCACTAATATCCCCAAACGCTTCTTCTCTATCCTATCCAAACACTTCCCCCAGCCATAGATATTACAAACTCTTTAATAAAAATAACATTAAAATCTCATTCTCCACAACACCTAACCTAGCTAGCCACATCGCGTTCAGTAACCATCATAAGCTAAGACAGTATAACTCCCACACCGCGGTACCACCACCCCTATCAAATACACCACGCCACTACAACAATAATTACTCTAGTAGCACACCTACCCCCTCTAATCCTTCTAGCACGGACCTACCGCTTAGGTTAAACAACCCTACTCTCACTAACCGCAGAAACAACTGCAACTGCCGTTACCCCAATGCATGCCCATTAAATGGACACTGCCTGACACCCAACATAGTCTATAGGTGCACGGTTGAGACTGCTTCGAAAACCAGCTCTTATATCGGGTCTACCTCTAACCCTTTTAAGGTACGCTATAGCGCGCACTCTTTTTCCTTCCGAGACCCTAGCAGCAGATGTTCGACATCGCTAGCTAGGCTCATTAAAAACCTTAAATTAAACAACGTTCAACACTCACTAAAATGGGATATCGTGGCTAGGGCCCAACCGTTCAATGGACGAAGAAAATCTTGTGATCTCTGTGTTACGGAAGCATATTACATAACTCTAGCCAGGACATCTACTCTTGGGTCCCAATTAATAGAGGTGATGGAATAAGCGGGGGACAGGTGTAGAAAATTGGTAAAATTTCCATGTTGTGTCCGTTGATTTTTTTTATAAAACCAGAATTAGACTTTTAGTTTACATATTGAGACACCAACACATCCTATTTATTTTATAAGGTATGGGATTTCTAGGAATGTACTTTTTTTGTCATGTGTAATGTTTTTGAATGAATAACGAAAATTAAATGTCGTAGAAATGCTACCAATTAAGATAAAATTTCGCTGGAGATAGATTAGCAAAAGTTAATAAGTGGGTGGGGTGGGTGAGGTGTAATAAGAGCAGGTGGTGGGAGGTTGTAAAAACCCTGAAATATTATTACACAAGGTAGGGTGGGTATTATTCGAGACCCAAGAATGAGTGAATATTAACATGGCGATAATATGTTGGTAGCGTGAGTTTACTTAAAGGGAGATAATCTTTGAATATTTTCATATTTCATAAATTATTATTTTCTGTCCTAGGTCGAAGGGAAATAATCGATCAAATAGTTTCGGTTACTCTCGGGTCCTTTTAGTTTACATATTGAGACCCCAACCCACCCTATTCATTTTGTAACGTATGTGATTTCGGGTAATGTACTATTTCAGTCATATAAACGACAGGTGGGGATGGAACAGGAGCGGTCGGTATGGACACATTTGAAAAATTAACAAGCGGGGTGTCGGGGAGGGATTGTTCGAGACCCGTGAGTAGGTGAATATTAACATAGTAACGATATCTAGGTAGCGCTAGTTTACTTAAAGGGAGATAATCTTTGAACATTTTCATATATAATTTATTATTTAGGATGCTTTCCCCAATCATATGTTAAAGGGAGATAATCGGTAAAAGGTATCGGTGAAAAGAAATTTCAGAGTATATCAATTTAAGCCAAATTGAATTTAAATCACCTATATCAAGCTAAATCAAATCAAATCAATATCATTATCTATATTCAGAATTGGTTTGATCTTTTTAATAAAATTCTTTTCTTCTATGAATTTGTTTTGCGAGATAGAGATATCTTGTTTTGCGAGATTAGAGATATCTTGAAACAGATATTGTTATACTTTGGGTGGGTCGTGTTGTCAATAAGAATACACGCACATGTCAGTTTTCACTTCAATTTATCATAAATTTCCGGTTGATGGGTTGGTTCGGTAACCGGAGGATTGTTTATATATTGTCAAAGTTCTTTTGTCACACATTCTGTGACCTTTTCAGTGACTAGGTTGTTTTATTTTGTGTGTAGCTCCTTTGTTCTGTCCTGCACCATCTTGTTTTTGTGTGTTCTTTTCTTTTACATTTCTTTCAACTTCATTTGAGTCCTGAAGTTTATAAAATGGGAATATTATTATTTTTTTAATGCGTCAGTTTCCCAAATGACTACTTAGGGTCTTTGATCTGTTGATGGTGTACTGATGAATGTGTGTATTGTTTATATGGACCCGTAACTCCTGGAGGAACCGTGGGTGACGCCTTTGCCATTTTGTTAGCGGGGCATGGCTGAGGCACCGCTTAGACTAAATTATAGTATCTGTCCCTCCCCATTTCCCTTTCAATCGTTGCTTGAATATTGGTTGCTACGAGACGTGTAGAATACTCTATGCTGAGTAAATATAACAATCAATTGTTTCTTTTATCCTGGACATCCTGCTTGACGCATCTACTGGCTCATCTACAGCGAAGTCAAAGGAAGTTCTAGCCAGACAAAGCTATAACGCCGAAGCAAATCAATTAAACCGTTGATTGAAGCTATACCTACATATAGAATTAGAGAGAAAGTGACGTCCTCTATCAACTAACTTACCCTGTGGATCCCGGTCGACAAGATGGAGAATATATTGCCTCGAAGGTCGGTGAGCGAGACGCGCTGGAACAGCCATTCCACCATGCGGGGATCGCACCTGAGGAAGGCCAACCCCGCTCCAATAGCAGTGAGTAGGAATGTGGTCTGGGGATAGTGGGGGTGACAAGAATGCCGGAAATCTCTACTGCTACAGGCCCTATCACAAACCTATCAGAGAGCGGCCGTTACTTTTCTTGATTTAAATCCAAATAACGTTTACAATTTCCGCGTATGATTTTAATGTATAAAAATAGGAAAATATATGATGTAATATTATGTTTATTCAGATTCATAATAAAACTCAATTATAATTCTTTGTATGAAAAATAAATAATTATTTTGATAAATGAATAAATGATTACAAAAGGTAACGAAATGAAAAAGTTCATGTGATATTCTGTTCAAAATTAGCACCGGATTTCGTAAATATATATAGATATATCTCACCATATATTTATTTATATATCTGTTTTACTATTGTTAAATAGTGTTCCATATTTCTATCTTTCTCACCATTCATTCTCCATATACACAACCATTTATTCATCAATCAATCAATCCATCCATTTTTTCTTCCATCCATCCATCCATCCATCCATCCATCCATCCATCCATCCATCCATCCATCCATCCATCCATCCATCCATCCATCCAATCCATACATCTTCCCATCCTGCAATCCATTCTTACGTTGACTGTTGTTAAATGATGTTCTCTCTTAAACAGTACAATTCAAACGTCTTTTGAAACTACACGTTCAAATGTGTAGTTTCATTAGGAATGTTGCTTAGTAAAAATGTTGCTGGGTTAAAATCTATAATGACAGTATCCAGGAATACATCTTTTTGTAATGGGGTCAAACCTTCTACCATAGCCACAGGAAGCCATAATATATCTGCCATATGCACAAATAGCATAATGAGAACATATTTGTAAGCAAGGCTGTTTGTCTCTCGATTTACAATTACATGCTTTAGGAACGACACATTTTTTGTTGATGTAACATTCTGTAATAGAGAAAGAAGAAAGGTTAGCTGAAACAAGACAAATTTACGAAATAGGAAATATATATGTATAGAATTAATAATCATTTATAAACCAAATGCTTTGGTGCTTATCGTCTCAAATTTACAAGTTGCGTGAAGCTGAATAGTCCTACAGCAAATATGTGATTAGATGGCAGATACAACCTGAAACTAGCAACATTTGTGTGTTTTTAAGCATACACACGCACTATATGCAAATGAGCATCGCCAACCAAAATTTAATAGGCAAACAGCATATAAGCTTTTAGTTTATTCTTGTCTTATGACAGTGTATATAAAAGCATATCCTTATGTTTATGTATAATAATTTTAAAAGGTGTGAACATGTCACAGTTATCTCAGCAGTGGTGAGAATGCCAGGTAGATATTTAAGCATTTTATCCTTCAACAGTAACATATATTTACTTGCTACTGAGACAAAATCTGCTAAAACCTATATAGTGTTTGCATGTCAATAATCCGCTAGTGAAAGGGAGATAATTAGGTAGCAATATCAGCGTTTTTCGTCACAGGGTTGTATATGTTTAATATATAATAAACACAAATCTCGCCTTGAAATTTTCAAAAAGCAGGGAACATGTCACAGGTATCTTAGTATTGGTGAGAATGTAAGATAGCTATTTCCGGATTGTTGTCCTTCGTCAGTGACATTTACTCACTCGCTACAGAGACAAAATGGGTTAAATCTCCTATGGTTTTTGCGTATAAGACATTAAGTGGAGATGCTCATTTGCATATAGTGTGAACATTACTGTTGAAAGGGAGATAACTATGTTGTACTAACACACACATTGTTCTTTGTCTTGTATGTATGAACCCATAACTTGTAGTAAAGGCATGGTAGTGTCATACAGCGTTTCTTGGATATTTTTGAAACCTGGTGGAGTCCACTCCACCCAAGGGCTAATTACAGTCAACTTCTTCCAGGGAGGGCGAGAGAGAGTGATAGAGTGAAGAAGTGAGTAAGAAATACAGAGGTAAAAAAAAACGACACCAGTATTGGACTGGTATCTTTTATTATCGATGACGAATCGATGAAAGGCCTAGTTGACCTCAGCAAGATTTGAACTGACAGAGTAGAGAGCCGGAATGAAGACTTCAAAGCATTCTATCTGACGTTCTAAAGACTTTGTTAATTCGCCACCTATTTATCTTGTAGGATACATTATATGTTGTAACGAAATGTGAACCCATGAAAAACTAATGCTGTATGTCTGTTTTGGTATACGTCCTCAAATATAAACATTCTTCACTACTCTAGTTACAATAACCTATACTGACCTATATTTGTTTATTTTAACCATGATATGGTCACATACACCCCCCTCCTTTGATAAACAGTTCTTCACACTTCGACTACCCCTACCTTTATTAGACTACAACCATCACCATCTACCATATCCATAAGAGCTACTATCACATACAAATATACATATGAGTGCACATTACACTGCTCTGAAAAGTTTAACATTATAAAAATAAGTGTTTCTACTTTTGGCACACGGCCAGCAATTACCCCAGTGCATTACTGGTACTTTATTTTATCGACCCCGTAAGGATGAAAGGCAAAGTTAACATCGGCTGGATTTGAACTCTGACCGTAAAGGGACGTAACTATGCTGGAAAGCATGTCCAACCCTCCACCGATACTGCACATTGACCGCCCAATTCACTGCCAAAAAATAATGGGTTCTAATTTAAGTAGAAAATCAGCAATTTGGGGAAGAGGAAAATCGATTAAATCGACCCCAGTACTTTCCTGGTACTTAATTATATCGGCTTCTGGAAGGATGAAGGGTAAAGTTGACTTCAACAAGATTTGAAACGAGAACGTAAAGAACCGGAACAAGTACATGGCACTTTGTCCGGTACTTTAACGATTCTACCAATCAAAACATACATAATTACTTACTTTGAGATGTTGTTGTTGTTGGTACTAGTGTTGTTGTTGTTGTCGGTACTGGTGTTGTTGTTGTTGTCGGTACTGGTGTTGTCGTTGTGGTTGTTGTTGTCGGGGTTGTTCTAGTTGTGGTTGTTGTTGTTGTTCGAACTGGTGTGGTCGTTGTTGTAGTCACATTACTGCTGGTAAATGGCCACCGGCTGTCATCACAGTGGAAAACAATTGGAATATTCTGGTGCTTCAGTTTCGGTCGAATCTGGTTGTTATAATCCCAGACCTTCATGTAAGTATCTGCGAGGGTTTTACCGTAGAAGGCAGTATCGTTACGAGTTATGTTCAAAAGTCCTATACATTCTGTGTATCTTGGTGGGTTGGAACCTGGAACTAAGCAAGATGGCCGGCATATTCTTCCACATTGTTCCGTAACTGTTAGAAATACGAGAGCAGCTCCTTTTTCGGGGTCTCTGATACCGATATAAGCTAGATCTGATGATACAGCTAATCTACGGTCCACTACCACCATTTCTTCATAATTTCCAAAATAATTGATGCCACTGGCTTGAACATTCACTCTTCCTGCTGGTCCACAACACTTACTCGTCCGACAAGTAGAATTACTGGACGAGGAATTTTTGGATAGACTGTTGTCGTATATATCATTCAATAAGTTTGGTTGACCATTTACGATTGGGAAATTTCCAAATCTCATCGTCTCGTAAGGTCGTTCGTAAATTATTTCGATCGGAATAAATGCCCATTCTTTTAAATCACACACACGGTTGATACAAAACATATTTTGATAGGGAATGAGAGTATTACAACGAGTTGTTGATTTAGATTTTGTTACACATCTACCATTTTCGCATGTTAAGTATCGAGGATTACAAAGATTTGGATTGTAAGTACAATTTCCAAGTAAGTAATCATATTCATATCTGTAAATACTAGTGTAACTTTGAGTTACTTTTAATGCTTCTTCGACTGTTAAATTCATAATGCCAATACTTTGGTTGGGAGCATAAATATCTAAACCAAAATCTGTAGGATAATCTGTTGCAGGATCGATGTTGTTTTTCTTTTGGTTTTCATTGAAACGTGTGTGAACAAGTTCTACATAACTGTGAAGTAGAAAGAAGAAAGGATCCATGGGTGCAGATGGAATCATAGACATATGTCCTCCAACAGAAACGTGCATAGAATTATGCATAAGTTCAAAGTTATAGCGTCGGTCAGCGTTTGGTTCTGATATTTCCTCGAGTTTCGTTCGAGTGAGAACATCTTCGATATTACGATGTGTTGGCAAAGTTGTACTGAAACCTCCATTCCTTACTAGATGACCAGATGGTGTGGTCCAATTAGCAAACGGTCCACGATTTACAAATCCATTGACTGTTCCCATGAACGTGTCCGACCAGATAATGGAATCTCGAGGATTAGAAAGAGAAGCATCAAGAGTTGGATCCCAAAATGGAATTGCTACAGTTGGTACTTTTGTACGAAGAGCATCTTCCATCCTGAAATTTAAAAATAAAAACCACATTAACATATTTCTAATGACATATTTAATGAATGAAATATTACGAGGGATTTATTTAAATTATCAATTATTTTAATTATTAAGATCGTATTTGTTTCAAAACTTATCTAACGGGCTTAAATAAAATTTATATAAAATTCTCCGAATTGAGAGATCACAGCTCCGATACTATAGGCATGTGGAAGGAATGTCTCAGGAAAGAATCGCTGGACAGATTTTACGGCCAAAACCAACCGGCAGGAGGCCCAGGAGTAGACCCGGGCATGATGGTCGGACCACATCCATGAGCCTGGCTGGTTTCGCTTGAGGATAAGCATTGTGGGGACCACGGACATCAGAGGTCTCGACGGACACCGGTACAACGAAGAAGCGGTTGGTCAGGACCCGGTATTAAACTACAATTATATTTCATGCCTTGCGGTATTCATTTTGGCTATCTTCTCTCTGAGTTCAAATCCCGCCGAGGTCAACTTTGCCTTTCATCCATTCAAGGTCGAAAATAGTACCAGTCTAGTACTGGGATCGATACTTCCTCTATATATCTTTCTCACTTTCATTCTCTCACTCTATCTTTCTCTGGAAGAAATCTGCTTTATTCAGAACTAGGGTGGAGACGGGCTCTGTCAGGTTTTAAAAAATACCATAGAATCACTGTATGTCAATATGGGGCTCCTACAAGTCCCACACAAGAACAACTGTTAAAACAGCAAAATGCCGACAATATTCATGGAATAATGGCGAAAAATCAGCGCAAGAGTAGCTGTTAAAACATGGTATTTAACGGCATTTTGGTGTTAACAGCTATTCTTGCGATGAGTTATATTTTTCATTATTCTATGAATTCTAATATTAAAGTTATTAGCATAATATTACAGTAGAAAACATAAGTAATTGGAAAATACTGAATTATTTACATTTTTAAATAAACTCTGTGCCAGGTGAGGAATACAGGACCATTGTGAGCATTTCTGGCAGTTGCACCTGTATGGAGGAAGGCGATAGCATCGTAAACATTTGGTTCCATGCTCTGTAAGATAAAGAAAGAGATATAAGACATTACAATCATTGAAACAAAGTATGGAGGCAGGTGTATATATATACACACACACACACGCACACACACACACACACACACACACACACATATATATATATAATTACTTCTCTCGTAAGTGTACATATATATGAATATATAGTGAATTCTTTCTTTTTAAAACTTGTATCACTATCAACTTATACACAACAGCAACACGTCTCTTCTCTTTGTTCTTTAACCTCTTAAAACGTATTGAAGCACAACTAGAGTGTCCTGCCGAGATTTCTTAACTCCACCTTTTTTTTATCATATTTCTATTGAAATACATTGCAAATAATTTTCAATGAATTTATGAAAATATATTTTTTTAAATGTTGGAATTCAGTAAAATAACGTTTTCATTAGTAAGCTGGTTACATAAAATTATGATGGAATGTTTCTATATAATTATGAACACTTTAAAGCGGACAATTTTATATCATAGAATAGGAGCTGTTTTAAGTATCAAAAGGGTTAAATGCTATAATTATACTTCTTCTAAATGATGCAAATGATGATATTGTACAAGTAAACACTTGATCAAATATAAAGACTGTCTGAACAGAAGGTTATTGAGTATATAGCTCTGTAGCCGGCACGTTACAATGCAAATGATCCAGTAACTCACATACTTTACTAGCGTGTATTAAATCGATCTGCTATGAATAATCCACTTCCACTCACGAAAGTATCTATATGTAGATAATATACTAGATTTCTCACTTCGCAGCATCCTCAACATCTGCTGGAGTGATAGAGCGATTTTGTTACCAGCATTGAAGTTCTTGAAGAGACAGAGAGCACCAATGCATGTTTCCCGAATAGAAAATCATCATCGCTGCATGGCGAACTCTTCATTTTCCACTGAAACAGAGGGATCCGCAGAAAACGTACAAGGGTTCTCTAAAGAAATCTCTTTAAGCATGTCATATTGATCACCACCAGAGGTATGATATGTCCTCTGATCAGGTGATCTGGTGACATACCATCTGTCAATTTCCTCCTTCGAGAATGAATGGAGGAAACCAGAACAAAATTAGACTTACTCTTGCTTTAGTCGTGTTTGCCTATCTTACGTTTTTCTCGTCAGTTACCAGCGAGCCTACGATAGATGTGGACAGCCCCTTTCATAAATCTTCGTTAACGAAGTAAAGTCATGATACTAGTTTAGTAAAATATCAAAGTCTGTCAGTACTCTGAACTTCTCTCAATAATATTCATATAAAAAAATAGAACCTTACCGTATCTTGTTTTAGAAGATGAATACTACGGTGGAAATCATATCTTTCTTGTTCACTGAGTTGTCTATATTCCTTCCTTACTCGGAGCATTATCATAGGATTTGGTTGTGATGTTTTTGGTTCATCGGTTGGTAGATTATAATTTAGATAGTTTGTTGTCCAATTAGGACATATTTTCGCCATTTGGAGCTGACCGATGCAATATTTCCATATATCGGCCTTCTTTTCAATTGGTTGATTTGTCGATTTGCATACATTATTAAAACAGTCTGGAACATAGCTACCTATTTCTGGAACATAATACTGTATATCTGACTTCACGTTAACGAAAGCCAGCAATATGATGAATGCTAGGTACAGACGATTCATTGCTGAAAATATAAGAAAATGTAAAACATCATTCAGACGAAAGCATGGCTGTTAAGGAGTCTACTTTGCAACCACGTAGTTCTAGGCTCTGTCACTCTGTGCGGTGCTTCGAGCAAGTGTTTTCTACTAGTGAAATTTGGTAGACAGAAATTACAGTGTGTCTGTCTGTCTATATGTTTGTTTGTTTGTGTGTGTCAGAGAGAGAGAGAGAGAGAGAGAGAGAGAGAGAGAGAGAGAGAGAGAGAGAGCGAGAGAGAGAGAGAGAGAGAGAGAGAGAGAGAGAGAGAGAGAGATAGTATCTCCGTATCTTTGTTTACGTTTATGTTTGTGTGTGCAGTATTTGTTCCAGCTCTTGAGATCATTAGCTCAATCCTCATCGAAATCAACTTTGCCTTTCATTCTTCCAAATTTGATAAAACAAAGTGTCAGTTCAATACAAGGATCGATTCTCTACCTCCTCTCTATTTCTCTAGAAGAAGTCGGTTATGTTCAGACCTAGAGAGAGATGGGCTCTGCCAGGTTTAAAGTGGATGTAACGACGAGACTCCACCAGGAGTTAAGAGCTCAAAAGACGAACACTTATGGGATTCAACTCACATATTTGCTTCTTTTTATGGCTTACACTAAAACTAACCTGGGCGGGATTTGAACTCATCCATTTACACAATAATAATTTCAATAAATGCTGGAAAGAACGAGTTGATCTTGGTAAATATTGGTTTCAAATGTTCTAATTGAGGCGAGTTTAAAGAAATACCCTGTCTAATCGAATATCAATTCAAAATTAAGATATATAACACTGACATTCTCCCTCTACCTATTTATGTATTATTTTGTTACTTGGTCTGCAAAACAAACTTCGAAAATTGAAGTATTTCAAAACCATGTCATGAGATTTATTACTGGTAAACGCCTAACAGACAGAGTTAAAATATTATTGTACATCTACGAGAAATGATACAACAATGAGCAGTTTTTGATAGTAATTCTCTCAAGTTGTTTTGCTACGTCAAATTTTCTATTTGTTGTCTCCCGAAAATCTTTCTGAAGAGGATATTATATCTTGAAAGAGAAATTAGGACGCTCCAATGTATATGAAGAGATCAGACCCTAAAATCTGCTTAGAGCATATAGTACATGAAAAGCGAAAATGAAGACGCCTCACTGATAGCTGGAGACACCATTTCCTAAAATGGTCTTAATCCAAATCATGGAAAGAACTCAATAAAATGACAATGAACAGAGAGAGAAATGGAAAAAATACGTTCGTAAAGTTTCATACTCTACTACCGGAAACGGAAATAACGATTACCAAGCAGATTGCTAGATTTCTTCAATGGTGATTCAGTGAGACGATTATTATATTTTTGTTTGCTGTTACTAATACAATGTTTTGGAGTCTTTTGAGGTGGGAGAAATGAGATAAGATTGAGTGATGTTTATGAAGAAAATATCGGAGTTATTTGAATTATCTCTACAATCCTCACGAAATTATTTCAAAATAATTAGCCATTTTGTCTCTATTGTGGGGTCGTTTACAATTGCTAACGTCTCTCTTGGGAATCCAGTCAGTTCTGTAAAGAGCGTTGTTTTAAATTATTGGACCTATTGTAGTATATTACTGGTATAGATTTAACCAAGCGTAATGTAAGTTAAATCAAAGGTAACCAGAAACATCTGTGAATTGATTTAAATAGCAATAACTTCATAATGTATTGACACTAGTAAGACATGGAGATGGTGTTGTATAAATTAGAACTTCAGTTATGATATTGCTGTATGAACTTGTCATAATACAGTAAGACTCTTACCTTCAGTTGGTTCTTAACACTTCCAGAACAATGTAGCTTGACAAAGTGATATGAATTCTTAAATAGTTACGGTATATATATAGAGAGAAATAGAAATATTTGGAAATACCAGAATCTAATTAACTCTATGCCTATTGTTGGTATATATAATAACACATGGGAAGCGATGAATTAATTGCATGTTTCATGCTCTCCCACACACACTGCCCATCCCACAATTGTTGCAATCAAACGTCCTTTTACAGTTGTTGATATCACTCGATACAACACGTGCTTATAGTAATCTTACATCAGTCAATGCTGTCCATCCCGGAACTCTCAGTTTATGACGAAATGCATTGCATTGAATATTTTTGAAACCCGTTGTTCAGGTTGTGGACTTTCTTTCCCACATCAGTCTGCACCAAGCAGACATATGGTCAAAGGCGTTCCATTCGTGACCATCCCATCGTTCTTTGTTGTTGTATATATATTTTAGGATTACATTGGACAATGTGTTCTCCCGTTTTATAACGGAGGGAATTTGACTATGAAGTTTGTACTCCGTGGTTTGTAACTAACTTTTTAGTTGCAGCCATGTCATGAGTCCTTAAACTTTTGTTGGAGAGAGCCCATACCTCTCCAAGTTTGAACAGAGAGAGAGAGAGAGAGAGAGAGAGAGAGTATTAGACCGGTACTTTATTTATCGATCTCAAAAGGAGAAAGACAATGTTGACCTCGGTTGGATTTGAACTCATGGCACAGGGAGCCGGCGCAAACACCGCAAAATATTCTATCTGACATTCTAACGACTCTGCCAATTTGCAGCTTAAATTGTTATATGCAATATGAGAATGACAAAAAGAAAAAAGAAAACACATGGAGGAGAAATGCAAAAGCAGGGGACCCTACACCCTTGACTGCACTTCACAGACAAGATGGCGAAGGCATTACTGTAGAGACGAGCCAACAATACTTGTTGCGTCAGCCATTTCTACCTCATGAGGTCAACTTTACATCCTTGATGGACAGTGTATATCAGCTACTGCATCTTACTGACAAAATGGTGAAAGCATTGTCGTGGAGAACAGACAACGATACTCAATACATTTATCCATTCCACCTCGTTGAGCTCCTTCCTCAAGCATAATGCCCTCCCTATTGGGAGGAGGAAAAATGACAATCTGTGGATCGAGGGAACCCAACGTCTCAACACATTATACTCAACTGTAACCTATGTAGTATGAGAATTTAATCCTAAATTATAGGACTTCAAACATTATCTTGGGAATGACTTGAATAATAATGGGCTCAAACAGATGAATTACCCCAGATTTCCTGACCACTAATATCGAAAGAATTGGAAACGCATGATGTGGTTGGAGTATTACACCTAAACCTTTGCTCATAAGATAGTGGGTTAAATTCCTCCATGGAACTACGCGTTGTTTTCTTGAATAAAATATGTTATTTTATGGTGCTCTTTTTACCAGGAGTTGTGCCTCACAGATAGTAATCAATAAAGGAAAAGACCAATGAAATAGTTGTTTCCTTGGTCCAATCTGATGACCAGATTCTATTCTATTTTTTCCCCTAAAGAAATTAAGGTGTTATATTTATCGATATTTCGGAGGAACCCATAAAAGGTGACCTCGGCACTATCAACTGATTTGAACAACGGTACTCTCACTTCATCTTATTAGGTAATCGAAGCTGGAATGGCTTAACTTGAAGGTCTGGTGATAGGAGAGATGGGCAGATAGATTTAAATCCAACGAGAATCGAATTGGAATTTCATCGATCTTGGATCGATATTATAAAGTACCATGTGCGGGTCTCGAACGCAACAGACTAAACTTGCGCTCAACGTGTGCTCCGCTGTCTGTGTTGAGAAATACAATATATATACATACAATATATATACATATACAATTGTTTCTATATCGATCAGCTCAGGGTACATTTATAATCATGGGGCCTGACTCTTCTTCGACATCTCCTTAAATATGCGCGTTTTATACACACACACACATATATATATGCGTGTGTGTGTGTGTGTGTGTGTCTGTGTGTATGTGTGTGTATCTATCTATCTATCTATCTATCTATCTATCTATCTATCTATCTATCTATCTATATATATATATAGCATGCTTGCTTCATTTCTCTCCAGCCGTCGCATATCCTCCGCATTTGCTGCCCATGTTTCACTACCATGCAGCATCGCTCATCTCACACAGGCATCATATGACCGACCTTTCGTTCGTAGGGCGAAACACTTCGTTGTCAACAGAGGAGGCAGCTCTCTAAACTCCTTCCATCCTGTCCTTATTCTAGATATTATGACCTCGGAGCATCCTCCTCGCTTGCTAATATGATCACCTAGGTATCGGAAGCTATCAACTACCTCTATAGGTCCTACTTGCATTTGAAAAATATGCCTATCACTGACACTTCTACTATCAATTTTCCCTGAACATCCACTACATATGAGGTTTTCCTTTCCTGTTAGTTTGCCTGCCATCCCACTACACCTATTGTGTATCCAAAATCTGCATTGTGTACATTCTATAGAGTTTATATCCAACTCCTTCTCTATATACAGTATATGGTCATTTCCCTGATGGAATCAGACTTTTGTCCTCTTTCCTACTTATCAACACTTTAGTCTTTGCTAGGTTCACTCTCAGTCCTCTTGATTCCAACTGCTGTTTCCTTAGCCATAATTTATTCTCTAGCTCCTCTGCTGTTTCTGCTATACCAGATCGTCAGAATAGAGAAGTTCCCATGGGCAGCCAGTATTAAACTCCTCTGTTATGGCTTGGAGAACTAAAATGAATAAAAGTGGGCTGAGGACTGAACACTGATGTACTCCTACTTGTGTCTGGAATTCCTCACTAAACTCCATTCTTACTCTCACTTTACTAACAGCTCCTCTCTACAGAGCTTAAGGGAACAAAGAATCAGTGTTGCATCATATACATATTTATTTACATATTACATGTGTTACACTGTTGATCAGCTCGAGGAACGATCGATTAATGTTCGATCCTGACTCTGGAATCGTAAAGCTCCACAGATATGTTTTAACATGTAGACTGGCGTCAACACTGATTCTTTGTTCCCTTATATATTATTATTATTATTGATACTCTGCTCTCCACCATATATATATATATATAAATATAAATAAATATATATACATATATATATATATATATATATATATATATATATATATATATATATATATATATATATATATATATATATATATATAAACGGAAAAAATGAAACGATATTTAATTTCCCACTCTTAGTACGACTGTTACTTAAATATAAGTATATACACGTACATACATACATGTATACAGACGTACAGTAGTTTGTATATATATATATACATACATGCACACATATATATATGCACGTATGGATTCACCGAACATTTATTACAATGCTCTGTGTGTTTGTAAACAAGCATCCCGTATTAAGCCGTAGTGTCTAGCAACCACCGTTGCTCGTTTGTTCAACACTGACAAAGGAACGCTGTACTAGTTTCAAGCTTGTTAGCTATCGTCAGCAACGTATACCTTCCTGCCAGATTGTTGAACGTATATACTTACATTATGCATATTAACGGCTGAGTAGCCCAATTTGCATATCGAGTGGGTTAATCAGCCGGGTGCACCGAAAACGATAAACGGAAAAAATGAAACGATATTTCATTTCTCACTCTTAGTACGGCTGTTACTAAAATATAAGTATGTACACGTACATACATAAATGTATACAGACGTACAGTAGTATGTATACATACATATATATATATATATATATATATATATATAATTGTTTCTACTTTAGGCACAAGGCGAGCAAATACCCAGTACATTACTGGTACTTTATTTTATCGACCCCGTAAGGATGAAAGGCAAACTTAACCTCGGTGGGATTTGAACTTAGACTGTAAAGGGACGTAACTATGCTAGAAAGCATGGCGTCCAACCCTCTATAATGACGGATAGTCCTGGCTTCTTACTCTATTTTTTAATTCATATGTATCACATCTGCAACAACGCATCACGCCATTTTCATCCCTATATGTTTTCCCTCCGCTGTGACCTGTCTCTTTCTCTTCCCTTACTGCTATCCTCTTTCTCTCTCCGCCTTCTCTCTCCTTCTACCTCTTACTTTCATTCACCCCCTCTGCTAGTCACCCTTTCTCGGCTAGCCTCTTCCTCACACTTCCACTCACTCACTCTCTGCTACTCACCCTCTCTCACTCCCACTCGTCTGACCTATGTGAAATTCTTTTCTCGCTCACATTTCGCATGGTTCGGATGCATCTTTCGGCTTTCTCGTCTATGATTCGCCAGATCTTATGTTCACTTGCATCACTGACTTGATTTTCCACCCTTTACGTTGCCTTACCATTCTTGGTTGTTTACATGTCTCTCTTTTTCCACCCAATTCTTTTTATCCCAATAACTTTATTTAGTTATTGCTCGCGCTGGCCTGAGGTATATGATCTTTAATGCGAAGAAATACCTATGATGGCCAGAAGATCACTGATGACGGATAGGCCTGGCTTCTTACTCTATTTTTTAATTCATATATATATATATATATATTAGGTTATGCAAGATATGCTTAGGATTATCCTGAATGCAGTAATGGTTAATTACTGCACTAGATAGAATGGACGTACGGTGAGGGGTTATTCAACGAGTTATGAAAGAACAGTTAAAGAAACTCGGTTTTCGATTCTTCCGATAAAGAATGATTAATAAAACAGGTAGACATCATAAAAAGGTAATTTATTCCGAGTACTTACAAATGTTTCTTTAGTAGTTACACAGCCTAGTGATGCTGTGTGCAAATTGTAGTTATTTATTTGCAGGTACCCAATTTTCAAATGCTGTTCATCCTACCAAGTCTCAGAGCAAATGGCTAAATTGTAAATTCCCTGGTATTTCCTAAAGGGAGTTATTGGGGAAGATAGAGTAGAAAAGGAAGAGAGAAAGAAGGAGAGAGAGAGAGAGAGAGAGAGAGAGAGAGAGAGAGAGAGAGAGAGAGAGAGAGAGAGAGATGTAGCGGTCGGGGAAATGGGAGAGAGTGGTTTGAAGAATACAGATAGCTTAATCTAAATGTGATAGGGGTCCAACAAATGGTTTTATTATACTGCTTACTCTCAAAGTGACAACTTAGGCATTGTGTTGATATTGTCAAGTTTAGAATTATTTATTGCCACAGAGAGCAGGTTAGTAGATGTAGAGTAGGGGGGATATAGACAGAGGGCGAGAGAGAGAGAGAGAAAGGGAGGAGAGAAAGAGAAAGAGTCAGGGGGGACAGAAAAAAGCTAAGAGAAGGGGAAGGAAAGGCGATATACACCGAGTTGGTAGTTGCATTTTGCTGATCGCACTTAAGTATCCATTTATTACGATAAGCAAGCTACTGGCTTAGAGTGTGTGTGTGGGGGGTGGGGGGTGGGGGTGGAGTATAGTTGGGAAGTATTATTGAGTGAAATTAGTTAGCGAGAAAGTGGTGTAGTAGTCTCGGGTTCATATGTTAAGTTATTTTATAGTGAGAAAATTTAGCCTTCAGTTTGTGGTTGCAGTATAACGATCGTTTGATTCTGTCATTTAGTAAGTTGTTTTTAGATTTCAAGATATAAAAGAGTTCAAGGTTGCATAATCTGCAGTACTTTAATCCACTCCGATATGCACTAGCATTGGATAATTTATCCCATTTTAAGGTGAACTGCCGGAGGTATTCACGGAGTTGTCAGGTCTTATTAACGAGTGTAGTTACATAACGGTGTTCAGGATGTTTAATCGAAAATCAATGACGATACCAGCGTGATTTAAAGGAGATACTGGTAGACCCGATTAATACCATTTCTGGTCGTTTGATTCGACAGTGCGTTGGACTCTAGGCATTTATTCTTCAATGGGCATCTCTCGGGTAGGTGGCAATTGCAGTTTTTGTTATGGGTAACAGCTGTACCATGGATAGGTTGGGATAACAGTTCAGGTGGGTTGTGTAATACCCGTCTCCCATTTGGTGGAAGGGAGGTTGATATTACGTTATGCCCATCTGTTTCTAAAATATTTTGTTTTGTAGTTTTGTTTAATAATCGCTTTAAGTTAAGTTTTTTTTTTATGTATGCTTCTAGGTTTGGTGCAGTGGAGTGTGATAGCTTAACAATCTTAGAGTGTCTTTTATATCGGTAATCTAATTTATTCGGTCCTTAATGTTGCCATTGACTGACCAACGGTCAAAAATAATACAGATACAATATAGACACAAACACATATATATAGTTTATCAAAGTTCTTTCGTTGCACATCTGCAACATCGTCAGTGGTGCTATTGTTTCCTCCCGTTGCATTGTATTTTCTAAACCCTCTTTATTTAGTCTGTTTATATATTTATTTATTTGTTTATTTTATTTTGTCTTCTTTGCGCATGCGTTTGCGTGTGTGTATAGTGTTTCGTTTGATGTGTGTTCGTGATTGGGTGATTGTGTATTGGTTAATGTATTCTATCTTTACTAGTGTGTGTTTATATGTGTTTGTTGTTATTGTGCTTGTGTATGTATTAAACACACACTAGTAAAGATAGAATACATTAACCAGTACACAGTCACCCAATCACGAACACACATCAAACAAAACACTATACACACACGCAAACGCATGCGCAAAGAAGACAAAATAAAATAAACAAATAAATAAATATATAAACAGACTAAATAAAGATGGTTTAGAAAATACAATGCAACGGGAGGAAACAATAGCACCACTGACGATGTTGCAGATGTGCAACGAAAGAACTTTGATAAACTATATATATGTGTTTGCGTCTATATTGTATCTGTATTAATTTTGACCGTTGGTCAGTCAATGGCAACATTAAGGACCGAATAAATTAGATTACCGATATAAAAGACACAGAAGCGAAAAGCGAAAACCAACCAAACAGTAAGTGTGTTCTGCTATTAATTCTGGCAATATTACACAAATATAACCCTCCCCAAGTATAACAATATATATATATATATATATATATATATATAGATAGATAGATAGATAGATATATATGCAATGACTGATGATATGCAATTACAATAAATTTAGTCCATTAGATTATTATTCTTATATCGTTAAACAAAAGTGTATTATCTGCATATGGCATCTGATTTGCTTGAATATAACCATAAGCATTAGTACAAGAAAAGACTATTTATTTCTATATTACCATTCTTTAGGATGTTTTAGGATGGTGGATTTATAATCATGAAGTCGTGCTTTCACGTTTTGTTCTTGAGCAGGTTGCTTCATTTCCAATTGCTCAAGTCCGCTCAGCTGAAATATAAAAAAGAGTTGTATGCGTAATGACTGCAGATTAAATACTAGTCTGACGGGCAGGAATCACTCAAGTGTGGTTCTTATTGCCACAAGTGTGACCTTTTCTGTCTCATTGCTTTTGATTTTGCAGCCACGACGGTAGCTCTGGAATGATTATGTGGTTTTCAGAGCCTTATAATTTCATACTGATTCCTCTTGACACCTGGTCATCTCCTGTGACCTTTTCACACACATATATTGTGCTATAAAAGTCACAAGGAGTTAGGGGGTGTTAATACCACTGCAAATGCCCTCTAGTTGTCACTCTTTTATTTCGCTGGTTCAGGTATTGTGGTATGAACCTATGCGTATATCTGTGGAGGACTTGCTGCTTCCACTAATCCTCTTTGTTGAAAACCTGGCGGATGTTTTCATGTATTTTGATAGGATTGATGGAAACCAAATCCTTCCACACATCGTCTAGGACCTCCTGCAACTGTTCTTTTTAGGTAATGTGAAGCCTTTGAACGTTTAACAATACAGAGATATGTTACCCTCCTTTTTTGTTTTGGCTCTTGTAAGTGTTGCTCCGACATTTTAGATCATATCCGTTGCTAATATTTTTGGGAAAAGCACGAGTATGCCCCAATGACATTGTTTCTCACATTTTAAAATCTAAAATCTTTTGTCTCCTCTGAAGAAGGAATAATTCGCCTCTATTTTATAGAAACCTTTGAATACAATAAACATCTATTTCTTCTCCAGGAAATGAATGAGCAATTAAAACAGCTTTAATGTATTTTTTAAAATAAACAATAATAAATAGGGACGAATGATTAATAATTGTTTCTACTTTAGGCACAAGGCCAGCAAATACCCAGTGCATTACTGGTACTTTATTTTATCGACCCCGTAAGGATGAAAGGCAAAATCAACCTCGGCGGGATTTGAACTCAGATCGTAAAGGGACGTAACTATGCTGGAAAGCATGGCGTCCGACCCTCTACCTATACTGCCAATCCACCGCCCTTTACTGCCAATCCGGTAGTTTCTTATATACATTTAATGAACATATACATTTATATACATTTAAAGACACTGTGGAAACTATTGCGATAGTCAAGTATTACGTTGGATATTTGCAGTAGTGAGAATTACGATACAAATACAATCAAGGGCATACAAAACAAATATTGCCACATTTGTTTATATCTTTATATTCACACGGTCAAAGAAATAACTGTATAAAGTAGGCCTAATTAAAATATATCAAACAGAACACACCCAAAATAACATTACCCGTATAATAAATGCTGAAAACTTCTTCTTCTTCTTCTTCTTCTTCTTCTTCTTCTTGAACCCTCCAATATTGAACTAGTTCTTTATTTATTGACCTCAAAATGATGAAAGCAAAGTTAACCTCATCAGGATTTGAACTCAGAGCACAAAGTGTCGGAATGTGTGATGCAAAGCATTCTATTCGACGTTCAATTCACCGCGTTTAGTTGAACCGCTGATCAGCAAAGCGTTAATTGAAGATTTTCTCAGGAGGCTCAGGACGTATCATGGATAATTTGTGAGAAGGTATTTGAGTATCTTCTCCACGCGTGGATTCTGGAAATATAAGTCTTGAGTAAAGTAAAAGCAATTAAAGGTACATACATCAAATTTAAATACAGTAGTACAACCCCATCATCTTGTGACAATAGGAATGTATTTGAGAGATCAGGGGAGGGCTGGTTGAACTGTAGCCAAGAGCCAACAATATTTTAAATAGCCCCAAACATAAATAAACGTTAACTTTATAGATTAATACAAAGTACGCTTTTCTTAGCCATTAATTTTACTTCCTTTGCAACAACAGTTGCTACAGTTCCCTCGGTTTGTCCAGTCTAGATATTAGTCATGAGATCACTACCAAATATTTTGCTCTCTTTCAAGATCGAATGAAACTTCTTACTCCTCTCATGTTTTTCAACGAGTTTCAACATCCAGTCGTTTGTTGCTCCAAGATATTTAGCCAGTCTAATTGTAGTAGTTTTGTAAGACAGTTCAAATTGCTTCGGACTCATTGAGTTCTGGGAAGGTAAAGACAATCCACATCTGCCTTTGAGTGCCAATTCTCTTTATTTCACTGAAATTCCAGTTCAACACATTGAAGCGATAATTAACAACTGGAATTGTCATGTGCATTTAGCTCAGATTTCAGAACTGCTCGTTTTCTCCTATAACATTCTTTCCTTATATTCTCTTTCATGATTGCATGCTGAATGTCGGAGCCTTCATTTATACCTAGGTATTTATAGGTTTGTTTCTGCTCAAGTTCGTTTATAACTGCTCCAACACCCAATTCAACTTATCAAACCCAACATCCAGGCACATTTATCAAACCCAAATTCCATCTCGGTGTAATCACTGAATATTTTCACAGTACGTAAAAGGACTTCAAGCTCATCATTGTCTTCGCCATATAGTTTTAGCTAATCCATATACAATAAATGGCTTATTTTCCTGTCGTCAATTTTATATCGATAATTTTTTCTGTTAAGTCCCATTGTAAGGGATATACAAATTATTAGAGGTGAAAGTGAGTCACCTTGGAAAATGCCACAGTCGATGCTAATATTGCTTGAAATAAGTACTCCATTAGAATTATATAACTGGAGATTCATGTTCCACAATAACATGTTGTTTCAGAAAGTTAGAAATTATTGGAGAAAAATGATGAGTAGATGGAGGGAAGTCATCGATAATGATGTGAATTATATAGAGGGCTAATTTTTAATAAAATGTGAAATTTGATGACTTGTTTTTCTGACCTAAATTTCGGACATTACTTATGGGATGACCTGATAAATGATGGTAACGTCTTCTTCCTCTTTCTGTCACACACACACACACGCACGCACACGCGCACACACACACACACACACACACACACACACACACACACACACACACACACACACACACACACACACACACACACACACACACACACACACACACTCCCCTCTAAACAAATGACTTCTTTTTCTCTCTCTATGTGCTTGACGCCCTCGCTCTCTCTATATAGATTAGGGTGACGTCGCAACTTTCTGTCTATCTACATCTTTCTGTCACCTCGAAAGCACACAACGTTCGCTTTTCTATCTCTATATACATATCTCTCACTGGGCACTCCCCCTCTATTTACACAGTGAGCGTGACGGACGGACCGACGAACAGACAGTGCTCTTATAATATAGATTGGGGAATTTTCTTTTCAATCTATTTTTTCAGAAATCATCATTATTATTGATTTCTTTATTAGCCACACAGGGCTCACATTAAGAAAAAAATAAAGACAGTACAGGACGGTACAGTGTAGGGTTTTTTTCGTGTAAAACAAAATTTATAACAGAGACTAAAAAATAAACAATTAAATAATGAAACAACAAATTCCTCAAAAGTGGGGAGACCTCTGACTGTCACTCGTAGAGAAAGCCCACAAAAAGCCTCGGTCACCCTGACTGCTAGGGCAAGTGCCCTCTCCCAGCTGTCCTCCTTCAATCTACAGACGTATACTCAAGGCAGCCCATTTATTCGGACCATGATCGCCACTTACACCCACCTTTCATCAAACTGGTTGGAAGGCAGCATTTCTCTCTCCACCCTGATTTTCTCTTCAAGTGAAATCGGAAAAAGATAATCAGAGCTTCACCGAAGAGAAAAGTTCTGCTCTTCAACCCTTTCAAACGCGTCCACCACACAACCTCTTTTACCATAACCAGCAGGCAGATGAAAACTTTCCTCTAAAGGAAGGCGGGTGAGCGATCTACACAAAAGATTGTCGATAGTCGCATCCTTCCACACATGACAGCAGGTATTCGACATAAACCCACTGGTCAGCAATACTCGAACACTCGATGGGTGCGTGCAGGACGATTTAGTCGTCCTGCGTGCATCTCAGTGAGGCCCGACTCACGGAACTTCCATTCCTGTAGGGTTTATTTCAAACTGGCAAAGCTCCACGGTAGCACTGGCAGGCCAGGGATTTCTGGAAGTTATCCATGAACCCTAGACCGAAAGTCCTCTGAAAAAGAGTGGCTAGTTTATTTTTCCTCAACGCCCAGAATCACCCCGAGAACGTCGTCGCTCTTACCATCCACGACAACATCCACCTTATGCGATACATCATAGAAAGTGTGGCTAAGAAACCTGGCACGAGTGGGGCCCTGATTAATTTAGATTAGTCGAAAGCTTCGATAGGGTCGACCATCGCTACTGCGCGGTAATCCTCAAAGTAGCTGACTTCGGACCCGTTTTCAGGGGCTGGATCGCTGTAATGTACTGCGACATATGCTCTGTGGTTAGAGTGAACGGTCACCTTACGGAATCGTTCAACATCATGCATTCGGTCCACCAAGGTTGTTCTCTTTCGTCACTTTTGTATGTATTGACTCTTGAGCCATTACTACACAAATTGAAGACGTCACAGGGTATCCTGCGCGAACTAGGATGTGGGAGATCTATGTCAACATATGCCGACGACGTCATCGTAGTGGTGTCGAACACCAAACAAATCGAGTTGATCAGAATCACTCTCAAGGAGTAAGAAGCGGTAACAGGAGCAAAAATGAACCAAGAAAGGTCGCTGGGTCTTTCTGTAGACTTGTCCCTGCAGCTCGGCATTTGCAGGGACAGGTCTACACCGTTTAACAGCATCATTGGACGCTGGCCGAACAGACAGGTTGAATTGTTTAGTGTTTGATTTGGTCCAGACCTCCCTATGAACAAAACTCGGGGCGAGGTAATGCCTATATAGTCGACTACTTTGAATTATGGACAACCTATACTAGACGTATCTATTTCTCTACAGAATATCTAGATACGATCTGGATGACCCGGTGCGGTTTGTCTGTCTTCACAATGGCACATTTGGGAAATCCAGTCAGTACCTGTCAGACAGCTGGAAGCGACTGAGTATGTTAGCGTGGTATTTACACCTCCTCCCCTATCTGCTAGTACCACACAGTCCCAGCCCGTATCCAAGATACCGTTCCAGTCCCCCATGACTCTAAAGAGCGGAATGCTCCTAGAAATGTTTCAATGCGCTTGAAGAAATCAGACCGTCCTACTCATGTGGGGCTTAGACTGCCACAAGCCTGAAGACATACTCTTCATTGCTAGTCACGATCAGCACTACCAACGTATCTTCTAGATGTAGGAATATGATTTGTATCGCGAGATCCAGGCCTTTCCGAAACAACACAGCTTGGAGCTGCGTAAACTTCGTAGCCACCGAAAATGGGTGTAAAAGTTGGTGCGTCGAAAATTCTGGTGTTGCTGATAACCACCACATCTGTATTTAGTGAACTGAGGTCGTTGAGCTGGTGACCCTGCTTCCAAGATGACCTTAGGCCACGTAGCTCCGTGCATTTACATGGCTTATCCTGAATGAAGTCATGTTCGATGAAGAGGAAGAAAAGTAGGAAAGGCAATCTGTCCAGCGATTCTTTCCTGATACATTCTAACCACATGCCCATACTATCGTAGCTGTGATCTCTGAATTGGAGAAGTAGCAGCTCTACCTGGAGTGACTCTCTCATCTCCGAGCTACACACTTTATCGAGTAACGTTACTCTAAAGACCCTTCGGAGGAACCTCATTTCGGTTATTGCTCAAGATTCATGGCCATAGATAAGGGTTGGCACGAATACCGTGAATATATATTATCCAATATCAATGATATCAATATAAATAGTATCAATATATGATTTAATATGAATATCAATATATTATCCAATACCAATAATTGTTTCTGATTTATGCACAAGGCTAACCATTTTGAGGGAGAGAAAGTCGATTAAATCGACCCCAGTGCGTTACTGGTACTTTATGTTATCGACCTCGTAAAGACAATCGTCAAAGCTAACCTCCGTGGGATTTGAAATCAGAACGTAAAGGGACGTAACTAAATGCTACAATGCATTTTGTCCGAATCTCTAGGGATTTTACCAATCCAGTGCCCTCTACTTTATAAAAAAAAGACAAATACTTAACTCCTGAAATCTAATATCATGTAATAATGATATTTTAGTCCAAGGTTTGAATTTAAATTTGAATACTTTAATAAAGTCGGTATTTGGTGGGTTTGTGTTTTAGGGTTAACCCTTTTGATATCAACCCGCCTGAAACCGCCCATTGTTCTATGATACAAAACTGCCTGTATTAAAACCTTGCATTATAATTTTATTTAAGAACATTTTGTTAAATGATGTTCTAAATATCAGATTAATAATAAGGTAAAATATTTTACTAAATTTCTTCATTTTTTAAAATTTCAAAATTAATTGAAATTTGTCCGGTGCTCTACCAATTCTGCCAACCCACCGCCGTTTCAATATCAATAATTGTTTCTACTTTTGGCACAACGCAAGCAATTACCGCAGTGTATTATTTGTACTTTATTTTATCGACCCCGTAAGGATGAAAGGCAAAGTCAACCTCCGCGGGATTTGAATTCAGACCATAAAGGGCCGTAACATTTTGCTGCAAAGCATGGCGTCCGACCCTCTACCGATACTGCCAATCCACCGCCGTTTCAATATCAATAATACCGCTATATCAACGCCGTCTGAAGAAGGATTATCCAGAAGACGCAGGATTATATATATATTTTATTATTTCATGCAAAGCCAAACATTTTAACAGACACTTTTGAGTGCACCAGATTCCCAGTAGAAACAGTAGAAAGCGGTTAACTTCACCCTAACCGGTGGATCTTCAATCGAGCGTGGGTAGGTAAACGTAAGTGTTTCTATATTCATTTTTTACTATAAAAAATAATGGTGATGTATTATTTATTATGTGCTTCCGGAATAGCTATTTATTTGTTTGTTTGTTCATTTATTAATGTCCTTAGTTTTACACAACTTCTTGTTTGACGTATTTTTTCTTTAACGTTCATGAGCCACTAAATCCTGTTCCATATAACTGTTTTGTCTTTTTCGCCTATGCTCCTACGGTTTTTACACACACCTCACTCGTTTTTAACACCTCATGTAATTGTATGCATGAATTAAATTAATGACTAATTTACTTCTAGTTGAGGTTTGGATCAAATATTCAGCATGTCTTCAAAGGAAAGATGCATAAAAAAAGAAAAAGCTATATTTTCTATAGTAAAACGGCACATGTTTCTAAATGTACTCTCATACTTCAATGTTTACATCAATAGTAAGTTGCTGAATATCCTCGTCAACTGGGAATAATTACATTAATTTTCCCAAATTGTTGAATGATAGTCTCAATGGTCTGAGAAAATAAGAAAAAATGAGTTAGTAGCTAGGTGTTAACTCTATTACGTGATCAATTATCATTTAAATCCCCCAAAAGCCTTGTGTGGTATGTTTCCGAATAAAAACACAAATCACATGCCACTAAATGTGCTTTTTATGAATTTTCAAACGTCACAAACACAAAGGTGTATTTTCAATGTTTCTTTTCATTACTCTGGCATAAATCTATAAATGTCTCACTTGATTCTTTTCATTTTAACTGACTCAGGGTTGTATATGAACGATAATTTTGTCATATGTTAATTTGAAACGCCTGTGACACGCAAGTTCAGCAACAAACAAAGATTCAGTGCCAAATGTCCTTTCTAACTACTAAGATATAAAAATATATCATTTAATTACTGTATTTCCCGGCGCTGAAGACGCTTCGTCTTCGAGAAGGCACCCTAATTTTGACAACCAAAAATTTGAAAAAAATAATATACAACCTTCGGCCTCCAGGACGCATGGTAGATTTTTGAGACTTATTTTAGGAAAAAAAGTACTGTCTTCGACGCCGGGAAGTACAGTATTTAATTATTTAATTATTATTAAGGACAGACCATAACAAGGAATAACATAGTGTATGCTATTTTACATTTTCCTGGTCTGTAAAATGCAGCTTCCGGTCAAAGGTAAGTAATATCAAATCCATATCATGGACCCTTAACTCCTAATGGAGTCGTCGAGGTGCTGGCGTGACTTACGACATGACTCAAGTATTTAAATCTGGCGGAGTCCATCTCTGTTTATGTCTGAACACAACTGAGTTCTTCCAGAGAAAGAAAAGGAGAGGGCGAGAGAGGGGAGAGGGTATAAAGGTAAAATCGACCTCAGTATTGGACTAGACATGAAACAAAGTATTGGTGGTGGTAGTGGCTAGGGATATGTGCAACTCAAATACTTCCAAGGCGGTGTCCCAGCATAACTGCAGTAAAATAATTGAAACAAGTAAAAGAATAGATGAATAAAAGAATAACTAACAAGAGGACAGCGTTTCTCTCCCCGGCTTCTTAAACATCACCCCCCCCCCTCTGCCCCCCACATTTTGGTAGGCAGTGAAATGTAACTGCCCCCAGTGTCCTTTCTTAAGTAAGAACGCCAGTCAAGGGAGGCAAAATATTTTGTTACATAACTATGCAATGTTCTGTTGTTTTGTGTTCCTGAAAATTAACCAATGTTCAGAATTAAGCTTTTACAAGTAAATTTTGGCCACAAATGTCCTGCCTTTGTTACCGACTTCATTTTGCTATTTATGAAGTTGTTATTGTGTGTGTGTGTGTGTATGTGTGTGTGTGTGTACGTGTGCGCGCGTGTGTGTGTGTATTTACCCATAACAGTCGGCGCTATCTGTATATGTCACGTAACATGTTCCATCGATTGACTACCACGCATCGCAAATCGATAATAGACAGACAAACAGCTAGTGCTTATCACATTCTTGAGTAATGTACTGTTCTTCAGGGCGTATAAGGCTTATAAATATTAGTTTCTCTCTTGGTGTGGTGATCCTAGCTATTTCTTGTATTAGGTTACGCTTTTGTTTTTCTTGATGACTTAATTCTCTATAGATCTTCTTTTTTATGTTTAGAATTAATGTTCGTTTTAGCCTATCTGCTTGTTTTTTGGTGAGTTGTAATCTTCTAACGTCGGTATTGATGGTGTTGGCATTGATATTCTGGACGAGGCACACTGCTTTATGAAGCATAGTTGTCGAGATGTTATGGTTTTTCGTAGACAACAGAACATGGTGGTTTTCAGTATCTTGTTAGCCTGGCTAAGGCTTACGATATTTCGTTTCTGAATTTGTTTAGCAAGATTCTTTATCTGAAATCGTGTGTTGAAACCGATATTGTTATACTTTGGGAGGGTCATGTTGCCAATAAGAAACACACGCACCAGTTGCTTTCACTTCAATTTATTATATATTTATAAATTTATAAATTTACAAATCTACAAATTTATAAATTTCGGGTTGGTTGGTTGGTTCCACAACCAGATAGTTGTTTATATATAGTCATAGTCCTTTCGTCACACACTCTGTAACCTCTGATTGTAGACAGAAAACTGCATACGGTGGGTGAAGTGTTGTATGTGTCTCTCTAGTTCTTCGGGGTTGCACATGCGGGACACATTTCTCATCACCCGTACCAAATACGCAATCAGTATGTTGATTTTGGTATGGTCCGAAATGGCCGAGTTTCGGTGGATCAGATGTTTGGAAGTCATGGGTTTGGCATAATGGGAATGGAGGATTTGTTTTTGGTTGTTAATGGTATCTAACCAGAGCTCTGTGTCTAGTACAGGTAATCGATGGTTGGGGTGTCTACTTGGGTAGTCTATAGTAACTCTAATGCTCTGGTGGATGGAGTTTGCTATTTGCTGGATGCTTTCCATTGTGTTTTTCTCTAGTTCCTGACTGTTCTCTAGTGGGGGTGTCTTAACTAAGATGTTTATATCATCTACGTAGCGGGAGTACATTATCAGGGTTAAGCTGTCTTCTAATTGTTCTTTAAGTTTAAGTTTAAGTCTACTGTCCCACCATACCATGAATAAGTTAGCTATGTCGCCTGCAATGCTAACACCAATGGCTGCTCCTTCCTCTTGGGCATATGCTTTTCCATTAAATTTGAACATATGTTCCTTAAAGGTTAATTTTATGCTGGCCCCTACCGCATGTGCAATCATTTTCTTCAGTTCATCGTGGTTTTCGGGTGTCCGTATGGCTCTGGTCCACCCGTTCCATCTATCTGTGTGGGTTTTCTTGGTCATTGAGGTAATGGTAGGTGGTCTGCCTCTTGCTGGTCTTGTAGGGCACAGGTTGCTAAGGTCATATGTGTCTAGGTAACTATTACTATGGGTAAGCTTAAGTAGAAGTCCCAGCTCACTGGTATCAATCCCACGGAACTCAACCTTGCTCTCGCTGATCATTTCTACGCATTTCTCCACAGCAAAATCCACGTCAATAGATGGATACAGGGACACAACATCCATACTGCCTATTATGCAGTTTGTTAGGTCCCCAGATCGGTTACCCACGCCGATTCTGCTGAGGAGGTCCTCCGTGCTGTCACATACATCTGGGGACATCTCAATGATGGGGCGTATGATCAGGGAGAGGAAGTAGGACAGTCTGTAGTTACTAGCAATGTTAGCTCCACAGACCGGCCGTGTTGGTGGTCCCGCGACAGGGTCACAGCCCGTTTTATGGTCTTTTCGAAGCCCATACAACGCCGGCACGTCATTGTTCCAGGCCTGGAAGTTGTTGGCAGTCCTTTTGTTGGGCTGCATTATATTCGTCCACATCACCATATGGGCATTGAGGGCTTTTTCTCTATCCTCATGCTCCTGTGGTGTTACCTCTCTTGTGTTAGTGATGTGGGGTTGCATTGCCTGGATGTAGTTTGGCAGGCTGTCAACCGACATTCTGCCAGACTTGTCTGTTGGAAAGCATGCTATTTCTCCATTACGTGAGCGCTGCATGAGCTTACGCAAGCAATTTGCAGGTTTTTCTCCCAGTTGCTGGGCCTCTATTCTATTATGCTTCTTGCTATACTGTTCTATAATATTTCTAAGTTCGGATCTAGCTATACTAAATTGTGCTTCTGTTTGTTCATCGACCTGCGACGGCAACTGCGTGCGTTTGTTAAATGGTAAAGTCGTGGCGTGGACTCGTCGCAGGTCGAATGATTTATCGGAGGGATTATAAAACGGAGAGTTCCAGGCTGCTGCTTTATGTGTACTAGTGCTATTGTTATTGTTAGTTGTGTTGTTTCTATTTCTATTTCCACCAACAGCCTCATGGTTGTTTCTATGTCTCTCATAATTACTCCTGTCTCTTTCCACTGGCTCAATGTTGTTATCTACCCTATTTTGTGTGTCTGTGTGTTCGTCTTGGTTATTCTCTTTGTCCTTAGTCTCCCTTCTCCTTTTAATCCTATTACTTTCCCTTATTTCTGTGATTTCTGTGCTACTGTCATTACTTGTTTTCTGTGTCTGTGTGTTTGTTAAGATTGTGGTGGTGGTGAGAGGCATTGAATGCGTGTGTGTTGTTGTTGTTGATGTGTGCTGTTGTTGATGTGTGTTGTTGTTGTCTCCGTGTGTGTTATCGTTGTTGTGTGTGTTGTTATTGTTGTTTGTGTCTGCGTGTCTGTTGTTGTTGTTTCTGGGTATGTTGTTATTGTTGTTGTTGTTGATGTGTGTGTTGTTGTTATTGTTGTTTGTGTCTGTGTGTCTGTTGTTGTTGGGATGTGTGTTGTATATGTGTGTGCGTATATTGTTGCTTTTGTTTTTGATGCTCCAGCGTAGTTTTGTAAATGATTTTTCTATTTCTGACAGACAACTAATCATATTTACCTTCTTGAATGTCGCAAATTTCGGCGGCAAACATAACACAGACATTTCATCATTATCTATTTTTGCGTTCCCATATATGTTGGTGTTTTTGTTGTTGAACTCTTCTGATAATGAGGTGTCGGCCATGTTGATACCGTCAATTTTGTCGGGATATCTATTGGTATACTCTATAGTATCCTGATTTAGCTTTGCCTGTTTAAGCCACTTTAGTTTCCTGTTAAAGTGCTTATCACATTCTTGAGTAATGTACTGTTCTTCAGGGCGTATAAGGCTTATAAATATTAGTTTCTCTCTTGGTGTGGTGATCCTAGCTATTTCTTGTATTAGGTTACGCTTTTGTTTTTCTTGATGACTTAATTCTCTATAGATCTTCTTTTTTATGTTTAGAATTAATGTTCGTTTTAGCCTATCTGCTTGTTTTTTTGGTGAGTTGTAATCTTCTAACGTCGGTATTGATGGTGTTCGTGTAGATTCTGGACGAGGCACACTGCTTTATGAAGCATAGTTGTCGAGATGTTATGGTTTTTCGTAGACAACAGAACATGGTGGTTTTCAGTATCTTGTTAGCCTTGCTAAGGCTTACGATATTTCGTTTCTGAATTTGTTTAGCAAGATTCTTTATCTGAAATCGTGTGTTGAAACCGATATTGTTATACTTTGGGAGGGTCATGTTGCCAATAAGAAACATACGCACCAGTTGCTTTCACTTCAATTTATTATATATTTATAAATTTATAAATTTACAAATCTACAAATTTATAAATTTCTGGTTGGTTGGTTGGTTCCACAACCAGATAGTTGTTTATATATAGTCATAGTCCTTTCGTCACACACTCTGTGACCTCTTCAGTGACTGGGGATTCCTTTCTTTGTTTCTGTGCCTTTCCTTTCTTCTGTCCTACGCCATTTTGTTTCTGTGTGTGTGTTGTGTGCTCAGTTTGCGCATGCGCCACATCCGGGTGTCTGTGTGTGTTTGTGTTCATTTATCTATTTGTTTATTTATTTACATGTTATTGGTTGGTTGTTTGTTCTATGTGTGTGTGTGTTTTCATTTTGTCCTTAATTGTAAGTTGTGATGTTGCTGTTCCACTCATATTTTCTATTTAATTTTGGTTGTAATTCTTTTATGTTTATTGCCTCTGTAATTTGTCTAAACATTGCATCTTTTCTGTGTGTAGATTCTATTTTTATTTCTATGTTCTCTAATTTACCCTTGTGTTCTATCTTAGCATGTTGGTAGAGTACAGATGATTCTTTATTATCTTGAAGGTCTCGCCAGGGTTCATTTATCCGTTCCCCTATACTACGAGCTGTCTCACCTATGTACACTATATTTTTGTTTCTACATTGTCCTTCAGTACATCTTATGCTATACACTACATTTCTAGTTTTACAGTTAATATGGGGGCTTATTTTACAGGTTATACATTTCTTATCTATACATGAGGGTCTTTGGAACGGGTATGTCTTGCTAATAAGTGTTTTTACGGAGGTACCTGGTCTTTCTACTATCTTAATATTGAGTTTATGTTTATTTAGGGCCCTTCTAAATTTGTAGGCTAGTTCGCCTCTAGGGGTTGTGTCGATGAACATTACACTCTGGTATTTATTGCTATCATACCATGAGTTTATTCTATTGGCCTTGTTCCTAGTTCTTTCTATTCTATTCCAAAATTTGCTCCTATACAAGGGGCAGGTCCCATTTATGTCATTATTTACCATTTTTTCCCATTTGGTTCTGGCTCCTCTATACACTCTGATTCTATCTCTCTGATTGTAGACAGAGAACTGCATACGATGGGTGAAGTGTTGTATGTGTCTCTCTAGTTCTTCGGGGTTGCACATGCGGGACACATTTCTCATCACCCGTACCAAATACGCAATCAGTATGTTGATTTTGGTATGGTCCGAAATGGCCGAGTTTCGGTGGATCAGATGTTTGGAAGTCATGGGTTTGGCATAATGGGAATGGAGGATTTGTTTTTGGTTGTTAATGGTATCTAACCAGAGCTCTGTCTAGTACAGGTAATCGATGGTTGGGGTGTCTACTTGGGTAGTCTATAGTAACTCTAATGCTCTGGTGGATGGAGTTTGCTATTTGCTGGATGCTTTCCATTGTGTTTTTCTCTAGTTCCTGACTGTTCTCTAGTGGGGGTGTCTTAACTACGATGTTTATATCATCTACGTAGCGGGAGTATATTATCAGGGTTAAGCTGTCTTCTAATTGTTCTTTAAGTTTAAGTCTACTGTCCCACCATACCATGAATAAGTTAGCTATGTCGCCTGCAATGCTAACACCAATGGCTGCTCCTTCCTCTTGGGCATATGCTTTTCCATTAAATTTGAACATATGTTCCTTAAGGGTTAATTTTATGCTGGCCCCTACCGCATGTGCAATCATTTTCTTCAGTTCATCGTGGTTTTCGGGTGTCCGTATGGCTCTGGTCCACCCGTTCCATCTATCTGTGTGGGTTTTCTTGGTCATTGAGGTAATGGTAGGTGGTCTGCCTCTTGCTGGTCAGGTTGCTAAGGTCATATGTGTCTAGGTAACTATTACTATGGGTAAGCTTAAGTAGAAGTCCCAGCTCACTGGTATCAATCCCACAGAACACAACCTTGCTCTCGCTGATCATTTCTACGCATTTCTCCACAGCAAAATCCACGTCAATAGATGGATACAGGGACACAACATCCATACTGCCTATTATGCAGTTTGTTAGGTCCCCAGATCGGTTACCCATGCCGATTCTGCTGAGGAGGTCCTCCGTGCTGTCACATACATCTGGGGACATCTCAATGATGGGGCGTATGATCAGGCAGAGGAAGTAGGACAGTCTGTAGTTACTAGCAATGTTAGCTCCACAGACTGGCCGTGTTGGTGGTCCCGCGACAGGGTCACAGCAAAAGGACTGCCAACAACTTCCAGGCCTGGAACAATGACGTGCCGGCGTTGTATGGGCTTCGAAAAGACCATAAAACGGGCTGTTTACTTAAAGGGAGATAATCTTTGAATATTTTCATATTTCATAAATTATTATTTTATGTCCTAGGTCGAAGGCAAATAATCGATCAAATAGTTTCGGTTACTCTCGGGTCCTTTTAGTTTACATATTGAGACCCCAACCCACCCTATTCATTTTGTAACGTATGTGATTTCGGGTAATGTACTATTTCAGTCATATAAACGACAGGTGGGGATGGAACAGGAGCGGTCGGTATGGACACATTTGAAAAATTAACAAGCGGGGTGTCGGGGAGGGATTGTTCGAGACCCGTGAGTAGGTGAATATTAACATAGTAACGATATCTCGGTAGCGCTAGTTTACTTAAAGGGAGATAATCTTTGAACATTTTCATATATAATTTATTATTTAGGATGCTTTCCCCAATCATATGTTAAAGGGAGATAATCGGTAAAAGGTATCGGTTAAAAGAAATTTCAGAGTATATCAATTTAAGCCAAATTGAATTTAAATCACCTATATCAAGCTAAATCAAATCAAATCAATATCATTATCTATATTCAGAATTGGTTTGATCTTTTTAATAAAATTCTTTTCTTCTATGAATTTGTTTTGCGAGATTTCTTATCTTGAAACAGATATTGTTATACTTTGGGTGGGTCGTGTTGTCAATAAGAATACACGCACATGTCAGTTTTCACTTCAATTTATCATAAATTTCCGGTTGATGGGTTGGTTCAGTAACCGGAGGATTGTTTATATATTGTCAAAGTTCTTTCGTAACACATTCTGTAACCTTTTCAGTGACTAGGTTGTTTTATTTTGTGTGTAGCTCCTTTGTTCTGTCCTGCACCATCTTGTTTTTGTGTGTTCTTTTCTTTTACATTTCTTTCAACTTCATTTGAGTCCTGAAGTTTATAAAATGGGAATATTATTATTTTTTTAATGCGTCAGTTTCCCAAATGACTACTTAGGGTCTTTGATCTGTTGATGGTGTACTGATGAATGTGTGTATTGTTTATATGGACCCGTAACTCCTGGAGGAACCGTGGGTGTCGCCTTTGCCATTTTGTTAGCGGGGCATGGCTGAGGCACCGCTTAGACTAAATTATAGTATCTGTCCCTCCCCATTTCCCTTTCAATCGTTGCTTGAATATTGGTTGCTACGAGACGTGTAGAATACTCTATGCTGAGTAAATATAACAATCAATTGTTTCTTTTATCCTGGACATCCTGCTTGGCGCATCTACTGGCTCATCTACAGCGAAGTCAAAGGAAGTTCTAGCCAGACAAAGCTATAACGCCGAAGCAAATCAATTAAACCGTTGATTGAAGCTATACCTACATATAGAATTAGAGAGAAAGTGACGTCCTCTATCAACTAACTTACCCTGTGGATCCCGGTCGACAAGATAGAGAATACATTGCCTCGAAGGTCGGTGAGCGAGACGCGCTGGAACAGCCATTCCACCATGCGGGGATCGCACCTGAGGAAGGCCAACCCCGCTCCAATAGCAGTGAGTAGGAATGTGGTCTGGGGATAGTGGGGGTGACAAGAATGCCGGAAATCTCTACTGCTACAGGCCCTATCACAAACCTATCAGAGAGCGGCCGTTACTTTTCTTGATTTAAATCCAAATAACGTTTACAATTTCCGCGTATGATTTTAATGTATAAAAATAGGAAAATATATGATGTAATATTATGTTTATTCAGATTCATAATAAAACTCAATTATAATTCTTTGTATGAAAAATAAATAATTATTTTGATAAATGAATAAATGATTACAAAAGGTAACGAAATGAAAAAGTTCATGTGATATTCTGTTCAAAATTAGCACCGGATTTCGTAAATATATATAGATATATCTCACCATATATTTATTTATATATCTGTTTACTATTGTTAAATAGTGTTCCATATTTCTATCTTTCTCACCATTCATTCTCCATATACACAACCATTTATTCATCAATCAATCCATCCATTTTTTCTTCCATCCATCCATCCGTCCATCCATCCATCCATCCATCCATCCATCCATCCATCCATCCATCCATCCGTCCATCCATCCATCCATCCATCCATCCATCCATCCATCCATCCATCCAAGCCATACATCTTCCCATCCTGCAATCCATTCTTACGTTGACTGTTGTTAAATGATGTTCTCTCTTAAACAGTACAATTCAAACGTCTTTTGAAACTACACGTTCAAATGTGTAGTTTCATTAGGAATGTTGCTTAGTAAAAATGTTGCTGGGTTAAAATCTATAATGACAGTATCCACGAATACATCTTTTTGTCGTGGGGTCAAACCTTCTACCATAGCCACAGGAAGCCATAATATATCTGCCATATGCACAAATAGCATAATGAGAACATATTTGTAAGCAAGGCTGTTTGTCTCTCGATTTACAATCACATCCTTTAGGAACGACACATTTTTTGTTGATGTAACATTCTGTAATAGAGAAAGAAGAAAGGTTAGCTGAAACAAGACAAATTTACGAAATAGGAAATATATATGTATAGAATTAATAATCATTTATAAACCAAATGCTTTGGTGCTTATCGTCTCAAATTTACAAGTTGCGTGAAGCTGAATAGTCCTACAGCAAATATGTGATTAGATGGCAGATACAACCTGAAACTAGCAACATTTGTGTGTTTTTAAGCATACACACGCACTATATGCAAATGAGCATCGCCAACCAAAATTTAATAGGCAAACAGCATATAAGCTTTTAGTTTATTCTTGTCTTATGACAGTGTATATAAAAGCATATCCTTATGTTTATGTATAATAATTTTAAAAGGTGTGAACATGTCACAGTTATCTCAGCAGTGGTGAGAATGCCAGGTAGATATTTATGCATTTTATCCTTCAACAGTAACATATATTTACTTGCTACTGAGACAAAATCTGCTAAAACCTATATAGTGTTTGCATGTCAATAATCCGCTAGTGAAAGGGAGATAATTAGGTAGCAATATCAGCGTTTTTCGCCACAGGGTTGTATATGTTTAATATATAATAAACACAAATCTCGCCTTGAAATTTTCAAAAAGTAGGGATCATGTCACAGGTATCTTAGTATTGGTGAGAATGCAAGATAGCTATTTCCGGATTGTTGTCCTTCATCAGTGACATTTACTCACTCGCTACAGAGACAAAATGGGTTAAATCTCCTATGGTTTTTGCGTATGAGACATTAAATGGAGATGCTCATTTGCATATAGTGTGAACATTACTGTTGAAAGGGAGATAACTATGTTGTACTAACACACACATTGTTCTTTGTCTTGTATGTTGAACCCATAACTTGTAGTAAAGGCATGGTAGTGTCATACAGCGTTTCTTGGACGTTTTTGAAACCTGATGGAGTCTACTCCACCCAAGGGCTAATTACAGTCAACTTCTTCCAGGGAGGGTGAGAGAGAGTGATAGAGTGAAGAAGTGAGTAAGAAATACAGAGGTAAAAAAATACGCACCAGTATTGGACTGGTATCTTTTATTATCGATGACGAATCGATGAAAGGCCTAGTTGACCTCAGCAAGATTTGAACTGACAGAGTAGAGAGCCGGAATGAAGACTTCAAAGCATTCTATCTGACGTTCTAAAGACTTTGTTAATTCGCCGCCTATTTATCTTGTAGGATACATTATATATTGTAACGAAATGTGAACCCATGAAAAACTAATGCTGTATGTCTGTTTTGGTATACGTCCTCAAATATAAACATTCTTCACTACTCTAGTTACAATAACCTATACTGACCTATATTTGTTTATTTTAACCATGATATGGTCACATACACCCCCCTCCTTTGATAAACAGTTCTTCACACATCGACTACCCCTACCTTTATTAGACTACAACCATCACCATCTACCATATCCATAAGAGCTACTATCACATACAAATATACATATGAGTGCACATTACACTGCTCTGAAAAGTTTAACATTATAAAAATAAGTGTTTCTACTTTTGGCACACGGCCAGCAATTACCCCAGTGCATTACTGGTACTTTATTTTATCGACCCCGTAAGGATGAAAGGCAAAGTTAACATCGGCTGGATTTGAACTCTGACCGTAAAGGGACGTAACTATGCTGGAAAGCATGTCCAACCCTCCACCGATACTGCACATTGACCGCCCAATTCACTGCCAAAAAATAATGGGTTCTAATTTAAGTAGAAAATCAGCAATTTGGGGAAGAGGAAAATCGATTAAATCGACCCCAGTACTTTCCTGGTACTTAATTATATCGGCTTCTGGAAGGATGAAGGGTAAAGTTGACTTCAACAAGATTTGAAACGAGAACGTAAAGAACCGGAACAAGTACATGGCACTTTGTCCGGTACTTTAACGATTCTACCAATTAAAACATACATAATTACTTACTTTGAGATGTTGTTGTTGGTACTAGTGTTGTTGTTGTTGTCGGTACTGGTGTTGTTGTTGTTGTTGTCGGTACTGGTGTTGTTGTTGTTGTTGTCGGTACTGGTGTTGTCGTTGTGGTTGTTGTTGTCGGGGTTGTTCTAGTTGTGGTTGTTGTTGTTGTTCGAACTGGTGTGGTCGTTGTTGTAGTCACATTACTGCTGGTAAATGGCCACCGGCTGTCATCACAGTGGAAAACAATTGGAATATTCTGGTGCTTCAGTTTCGGTCGAATCTGGTTGTTATAATCCCAGACCTTCATGTAAGTATCTGCGAGGGTTTTACCGTAGAAGGCAGTATCGTTACGAGTTATGTTCAAAAGTCCTATACATTCTGTGTATCTTGGTGGGTTGGAACCTGGAACTAAGCAAGATGGCCGGCATATTCTTCCACATTGTTCCGTAACTGTTAGAAATACGAGAGCAGCTCCTTTTTCGGGGTCTCTGATACCGATATAAGCTAGATCTGATGATACAGCTAATCTACGGTCCACTACCACCATTTCTTCATAATTTCCAAAATAATTGATGCCACTGGCTTGAACATTCACTCTTCCTGCTGGTCCACAACACTTATTCATTCGACAAGTAGAATTACTGGACGAGGAATTTTTGGATAGACTGTTGTCGTATATATCATTCAATAAGTTTGGTTGACCATTTACGATTGGGAAATTTCCAAATCTCATCGTCTCGTAAGGTCGTTCGTAAATTATTTCGATCGGAATAAATGCCCATTCTTTTAAATCACACACACGGTTGATACAAAACATATTTTGATAGGGAATGAGAGTATTACAACGAGTTGTTGATTTAGATTTTGTTACACATCTTCCATTTTCGCATGTTAAGTATCGAGGATTACAAAGATTTGGATTGTAAGTACAATTTCCAAGTAAGTAATCATAATCATATTTGTAAATACCAGTGTAACTTTGAGTTACTTTTAATGCTTCTGCGACTGTTAAATTCATAATGCCAATACTTTGGTTGGGAGCATAAATATCTAAACCAAAATCTGTAGGATAATCTGTTGCAGGATCGATGTTGTTTTTCCTTTGGTTTTCATTGAAACGTGTGTGAACAAGTTCTACATAACTGTGAAGTAGAAAGAAGAAAGGATCCATGGGTGCAGATGGAATCATAGACATATGTCCTCCAACAGAAACGTGCATAGAATTATGCATAAGTTCAAAGTTATAGCGTCGGTCAGCGTTTGGTTCTGATATTTCCTCGAGTTTCGTTCGAGTGAGAACATCTTCGATATTACGATGTGTTGGCAAAGTTGTGCTGAAACCTCCATTCCTTACTAGATGACCAGATGGTGTGGTCCAATTAGCAAACGGTCCACGATTTACAAATCCATTGACTGTTCCCATGAACGTGTCCGACCAGATAATGGAATCTCGAGGATTAGAAAGAGAAGCATCAAGAGTTGGATCCCAAAATGGAATTGCTACAGTTGGTACTTTTGTACGAAGAGCATCTTCCATCCTGAAATTTAAAAATAAAAACCACATTAACATATTTCTAATGACATATTTAATGAATGAAATATTACGAGGGATTTATTTAAATTATCAATTATTTTAATTATTAAGATCGTATTTGTTTCAAAACTTATCTAACGGGCTTAAATAAAATTTATATAAAATTCTCCGAATTGAGAGATCACAGCTCCGATACTATAGGCATGTGGAAGGAATGTCTCAGGAAAGAATCGCTGGACAGATTTTACGGCCAAAACCAACCGGCAGGAGGCCCAGGAGTAGACCCGAGCATGATGGTCGGACCACATCCATGAGCCTGGCTGGTTTCGCTTGAGGATCCAGTCGGATCAGTTGGAGATGGTTGCTTCTGACAGGACCGACTGGAATGAGTGTGTGACGACTCTGCCTTCACGACCCTCTCAGAAATAATAATAATAATAATAATAATAATAATAATAATAATAATAATATGTTTGTGTATGTTGTGTTATGTTGACCTAGGATTTTGGATATAAAATAGTAGTAATCTTCGTTTTTTTTCATTAATGCTTTATTTTAACATAGATGGAGGAAAAGACTATGAAAGGGGACCAAAAGGGAAATGAAAAGAAGAAAAAAAGAAGAATCAAGCAACGAAAGAAAGGGAAAATGGGGGACAGATACTACACCCCAGTTTGAGCAGTGCCTCAGCTGCGCCCTGTGGACAAAATGACAAAGGCATATACCACGGAGAATGGCTAGAGATACCCGCTACAACAGCCATCCCATCTCACGGGGCTTCCTCCTCGAGCTAGCTGCTGTCTTTCCGATAAGCATTGTGGGGACCACGGACATCAGAGGTCTCGACGGACACCGGTACAACGAAGAAGCGGTTGGTCAGGACCCGGTATTAAACTACAATTATATTTCATGCCTTGCGGTATTCATTTTGGCTATCTTCTCTCTGAGTTCAAATCCCGCCGAGGTCAACTTTGCCTTTCATCCATTCAAGGTCGAAAATAGTACCAGTCTAGTACTGGGATCGATACTTCCTCTATATATCTTTCTCACTTTCATTCTCTCACTCTATCTTTCTCTGGAAGAAATCTGCTTTATTCAGAACTAGGGTGGAGACGGGCTCTGTCAGGTTTTAAAAAATACCATAGAATCACTGTATGTCAATATGGGGCTCCTACAAGTCCCACACAAGAACAACTGTTAAAACAGCAAAATGCCGACAATATTCATGGAATAATGGCGAAAAATCAGCGCAAGAGTAGCTGTTAAAACATGGTATTTAACGGCATTTTGGTGTTAACAGCTATTCTTGCGATGAGTTATATTTTTCATTATTCTATGAATTCTAATATTAAAGTTATTAGCATAATATTACAGTAGAAAAAATAAGTAATTGGAAAATACTGAATTATTTACATTTTTAAATAAACTCTGTGCCAGGTGAGGAATACAGGACCATTGTGAGCATTTCTGGCAGTTGCACCTGTATGGAGGAAGGCGATAGCATCGTAAACATTTGGTTCCATGCTCTGTAAGATAAAGAAAGAGATATAAGACATTACAATCATTGAAACAAAGTATGGAGGCAGGTGTATATATATACACACGCACACACACACACACACACACACACACACATATATATATATAATTACTTCTCTCGTAAGTGTACATATATATGAATATATAGTGAATTCTTTCTTTTTAAAACTTGTATCACTATCAACTTATACACAACAGCAACACGTCTCTTCTCTTTGCTCTTTAACCTCTTAAAACGTATTGAAGCACAACTAGAGTGTCCTGCCGAGATTTCTTAACTCCACCTTTTTTTTATCATATTTCTATTGAAATACATTGCAAATAAGTTTCAATGAATTTATGAAAATATATTTTTTTAAATGTTGGAATTCAGTAAAATAACGTTTTCATTAGTAAGCTGGTTACATAAAATTATGATGGAATGTTTCTATATAATTATGAACACTTTAAAGCGGACAATTTTATATCATAGAATAGGAGCTGTTTTAAGTATCAAAAGGGTTAAATGCTATAATTATACTTCTTCTAAATGATGCAAATGATGATATTGTACAAGTAAACACTTGATCAAATATAAAAACTGTCTGAACAGAAGGTTATTGAGTATATAGCTCTGTAGCCGGCACGTTACAATGCAAATGATCCAGTAACTCACATACTTTACTAGCGTGTATTAAATCGATCTGCTATGAATAATCCACTTCCACTCACGAAAGTATCTATATGTAGATAATATACTAGATTTCTCACTTCGCAGCATCCTCAACATCTGCTGGAGTGATAGAGCGATTTTGTTACCAGCATTGAAGTTCTTGAAGAGACAGAGAGCACCAATGCATGTTTCCCGAATAGAAAATCATCATCGCTGCATGGCGAACTCTTCATTTTCCACTGAAACAGAGGGATCCGCAGAAAACGTACAAGGGTTCTCTAAAGAAATCTCTTTAAGCATGTCATATTGATCACCACCAGAGGTATGATATGTCCTCTGATCAGGTGATCTGGTGACATACCATCTGTCAATTTCCTCCTTCGAGAATGAATGGAGGAAACCAGAACAAAATTAGACTTACTCTTGCTTTAGTCGTGTTTGCCTATCTTACGTTTTTCTCGTCAGTTACCAGCGAGCCTACGATAGATGTGGACAGCCCCTTTCATAAATCTTCGTTAACGAAGTAAAGTCATGATACTAGTTTAGTAAAATATCAAAGTCTGTCAGTACTCTGAACTTCTCTCAATAATATTCATATAAAAAAATAGAACCTTACCGTATCTTGTTTTAGAAGATGAATACTACGGTGGAAATCATATCTTTCTTGTTCACTGAGTTGTCTATATTCCTTCCTTACTCGGAGCATTTTCATAGGATTTGGTTGTGATGTTTTTGGTTCATCGGTTGGTAGATTATAATTTAGATAGTTTGTTGTCCAATTAGGACATATTTTCGCCATTTGGAGCTGACCGATGCAATATTTCCATATATCGGCCTTCTTTTCAATTGGTGGATTTGTCGATTTGCATACATTCTCAAAACAGTCTGGAACATAGCTACCTATTTCTGGAACATAATACTGTATATCTGACTTCACGTAAACAAAAGCCAGCAATATGATGAATGCTAGGTACAGACGATTCATTGCTGAAAATATAAGAAAATGTAAAACATCATTCAGACGAAAGCATGGCTGTTAAGGAGTCTACTTTGCAACCACGTAGTTCTAGGCTCTGTCACTCTGTGCGGTGCTTCGAGCAAGTGTTTTCTACTAGTGAAATTTGGTAGACAGAAATTACAGTGTGTCTGTCTATATGTTTGTTTGTTTGTGTGTGTCAGAGAGAGAGAGAGAGAGAGAGAGAGAGAGAGAGAGAGAGAGAGAGAGAGAGAGAGAGAGAGAGAGAGAGAGAGAGAGAGAGAGAGAGAGAGAGATAGTATCTCCGTATCTTTGTTTACGTTTATGTTTGTGTGTGCAGTATTTGTTCCAGCTCTTGAGATCATTAGCTCAATCCTCATCGAAATCAACTTTGCCTTTCATTCTTCCAAATTTGATAAAACAAAGTGTCAGTTCAATACAAGGATCGATTCTCTACCTCCTCTCTATTTCTCTAGAAGAAGTCGGTTATGTTCAGACCTAGAGAGAGATGGGCTCTGCCAGGTTTAAAGTGGATGTAACGACGAGACTCCACCAGGAGTTAAGAGCTCAAAAGACGCACACTTATGGGATTCAACTCACATATTTGCTTCTTTTTATGGCTTACACTAAAACTAACCTGGGCGGGATTTGAACTCATCCATTTACACAATAATAATTTCAATAAATGCTGGAAAGAACGAGTTGATCTTGGTAAATATTGGTTTCAAATGTTCTAATTGAGGCGAGTTTAAAGAAATACCCTGTCTAATCGAATATCAATTCAAAATTAAGATATATAACACTGACATTCTCCCTCTACCTATTTATGTATTAAATTTTGTTACTTGGTCTGCAAAACAAACTTCGAAAATTGAAGTATTTCAAAACCATGTCATGAGATTTATTACTGGTAAACGCCTAACAGACAGAGTTAAAATATTATTGTACATCTACGAGAAATGATACAACAATGAGCAGTTTTTGATAGCAATTCTCTCAAGTTGTTTTGCTACGTCAAATTTTCTATTTGTTGTCTCCCGAAAATCTTTCTGAAGAGGATATTATATCTTGAAAGAGAAATTAGGACGCTCCAATGTATATGAAGAGATCAGACCCTAAAATCTGCTTAGAGCATATAGTACATGAAAAGCGAAAATGAAGACGCCTCACTGATAGCTGGAGACACCATTTCCTAAAATGGTCTTAATCCAAATCATGGAAAGAACTCAATAAAATGACAATGAACAGAGAGAGAAATGGAAAAAATACGTTCGTAAAGTTTCATACTCTACTACCGGAAACGGAAATAACGATTACCAAGCAGATTGCTAGATTTCTTCAATGGTGATTCAGTGAGACGATTATTATATTTTTGTTTGCTGTTACTAATACAATGTTTTGGAGTCTTTTGAGGTGGGAGAAATGAGATAAGATTGAGTGATGTTTATGAAGAAAATATCGGAGTTATTTGAATTATCTCTACAATCCTCACGAAATTATTTCAAAATAATTAGCCATTTTGTCTCTATTGTGGGGTCGTTTACAATTGCTAACGTCTCTCTTGGGAATCCAGTCAGTTCTGTAAAGAGCGTTGTTTTAAATTATTGGACCTATTGTAGTATATTACTGGTATATATTTAACCAAGCGTAATGTAAGTTAAATCAAAGGTAACCAGAAACATCTGTGAATTGATTTAAATAGCAATAACTTCATAATGTATTGACACTAGTAAGACATGGAGATGGTGTTGTATAAATTAGAACTTCAGTTATGATATTGCTGTATGAACTTGTCATAATACAGTAAGACTCTTACCTTCAGTTGGTTCTTAACACTTCCAGAACAATGTAGCTTGACAAAGTGATATGAATTCTTAAATAGTTACGGTATATATATAGAGAGAAATAGAAATATTTGGAAATACCAGAATCTAATTAACTCTATGCCTATTGTTGGTATATATAATAACACATGGGAATCGATGAATTAATTGCATGTTTCATGCTCTCCCACACACACTGCCCATCCCACAATTGTTGCAATCAAACGTCCTTTTACAGTTGTTGATATCACTCGATACAACACGTGCTTATAGTAATCTTACATCAGTCAATGCTGTCCATCCCGGAACTCTCAGTTTATGACGAAATGCATTGCATTGAATATTTTTGAAACCCGTTGTTCAGGTTGTGGACTTTCTTTCCCACATCAGTCTGCACCAAGCAGACATATGGTCAAAGGCGTTCCATTCGTGACCATCCCATCGTTCTTTGTTGTTGTATATATATTTTAGGATTACATTGGACAATGTGTTCTCCCGTTTTATAACGGAGGGAATTTGACTATGAAGTTTGTACTCCGTGGTTTGTAACTAACTTTTTAGTTGCAGCCATGTCATGAGTCCTTAAACTTTTGTTGGAGAGAGCCCATACCTCTCCAAGTTTGAACAGAGAGAGAGAGAGAGAGAGAGAGTGAGGGAGAGAGAGAGAGAGAGAGAGAGAGAGAGAGAGAGAGAGTATTAGACCGGTACTTTATTTATCGATCTCAAAAGGAGAAAGACAATGTTGACCTCGGTTGGATTTGAACTCATGGCACAGGGAGCCGGCGCAAACACCGCAAAATATTCTATCTGACATTCTAACGACTCTGCCAATTTGCAGCTTAAATTGTTATATGCAATATGAGAATGACAAAAAGAAAAAAGAAAACACATGGAGGAGAAATGCAAAAGCAGGGGACCCTACACCCTTGACTGCACTTCACAGACAAGATGGCGAAGGCATTACTGTAGAGACGAGCCAACAATACTTGTTGCGTCAGCCATTTCTACCTCATGAGGTCAACTTTACATCCTTGATGGACAGTGTATATCAGCTACTGCATCTTACTGACAAAATGGTGAAAGCATTGTCGTGGAGAACAGACAACGATACTCAATACATTTATCCATTCCACCTCGTTGAGCACCTTCCTCAAGCATAATGCCCTCCCTATTGGGAGGAGGAAAAATGACAATCTGTGGGTCGAGGGAACCCAACGTCTCAACACATTATACTCAACTGTAACCTATGTAGTATGAGAATTTAATCCTAAATTATAGGACTTCAAACATTATCTTGGGAATGACTTGAATAATAATGGGCTCAAACAGATGAATTACCCCAGATTTCCTGACCACTAATATCGAAAGAATTGGAAACGCATGATGTGGTTGGAGTATTACACCTAAACCTTTGCTCATAAGATAGTGGGTTAAATTCCTCCATGGAACTACGCGTTGTTTTCTTGAATAAAATATGTTATTTTATGGTGCTCTTTTTACCAGGAGTTGTGCCTCACAGATAGTAATCAATAAAGGAAAAGACCAATGAAATAGTTGTTTCCTTGGTCCAATCTGATGACCAGATTCTATTCTATTTTTTCCCCTAAAGAAATTAAGGTGTTATATTTATCGATATTTCGGAGGAACCCATAAAAGGTGACCTCGGCACTATCAACTGATTTGAGCAACGGTACTCTCACTTCATCTTATTAGGTAATCGAAGCTGGAATGGCTTAACTTGAAGGTCTGGTGATAGGAGAGATGGGCAGATAGATTTAAATCCAACGAGAATCGAATTGGAATTTCATCGATCTTGGATCGATATTATAAAGTACCATGTGCGGGTCTCGAACGCAACAGACTAAACTTGCGCTCAACGTGTGCTCCGCTGTCTGTGTTGAGAAATACAATATATATACATACAATATATATACATATACAATTGTTTCTATATCGATCAGCTCAGGGTACATTTATAATCATGGGGCCTGACTCTTCTTCGACATCTCCTTAAATATGCGCGTTTTATACACATACACACATATATATATGCGTGTGTGTGTGTGTGTGTGTCTGTGTGTATGTGTGTGTATCTATCTATCTATCTATCTATCTATCTATCTATCTATCTATCTATCTATCTATCTATCTATCTATATATATATATATATATATATATATATATATATATATATATATATATATATATATATATATATATTTATATATATATATATATCATCATCATCATCATTTTACGTTCGCTTTTCCCTGCTTGCAAGGATGAGACGGGTCCTCTTCAGCACAGAATCTCTCCATTCGTCATGGTTCCCAGTCATCTCTGTGAGCTTCAGCGATCTGAGGTCAGCTCTCACCACCTCCGCCCATGTTTTTCGTGGTCTTCCTCTACTGCGACTTCCTTCCACCGGGATTTCTTGGTACTTCTCCACCCAGCCGTCACCCTTCATGCGCATTTGTCCCACGCACTACAGTTTATCCCTCTTATACTGTTTCACTCTCAACCCGTCTATGCTTCATCGTACGCGCACATTGACATTGTATATCCATTGGAGCATGCTTGCTTCATTTCTCTCCAGCCGTCGCATATCCTCCGCATTTGCTGCCCATGTTTCACTACCATGCAGCATCGCTCATCTCACACAGGCATCATATGACCGACCTTTCGTTCGTAGGGCGAAACACTTCGTTGTCAACAGAGGAGGCAGCTCTCTAAACTCCTTCCATCCTGTCCTTATTCTAGATATTATGACCTCGGAGCATCCTCCTCGCTTGCTAATATGATCACCTAGGTATCGGAAGCTATCAACTACCTCTATAGGTCCTACTTGCATTTGAAAAATGTGCCTATCACTGACACTTCTACTATCAATTTTCCCTGAACATCCACTACATATGAGGTTTTCCTTTCCTGTTAGTTTGCCTGCTATCCCACTACACCTATTGTGTATCCAAAATCTGCATTGTGTACATTCTATAGAGTTTATATCCAACTCCTCTATATACAGTATATGGTCATTTCCCTGATGGAATCAGACTTTTGTCCTCTTTCCTACTTATCAACACTTTAGTCTTTGCTAGGTTCACTCTCAGTCCTCTTGATTCCAACTGCTGTTTCCTTAGCCATAATTTATTCTCTAGCTCCTCTGCTGTTTCTGCTATACCAGATCGTCAGAATAGAGAAGTTCCCATGGGCAGCCAGTATTAAACTCCTCTGTTATGGCTTGGAGAACTAAAATGAATAAAAGTGGGCTGAGGACTGAACACTGATGTACTCCTACTTGTGTCTGGAATTCCTCACTAAACTCCATTCTTACTCTCACTTTACTAACAGATCCTCTCTACAGAGCTTAAGGGAACAAAGAATCAGTGTTGCATCATATACATATTTATTTACATATTACATGTGTTACACTGTTGATCAGCTCGAGGAACGATCGATTAATGTTCGATCCTGACTCTGGAATCGTAAAGCTCCACAGATATGTTTAAACATGTAGACTGGCGTCAACACTGATTCTTTGTTCCCTTATATATTATTATTATTATTGATACTCTGCTCTCCACCATATATATATATATATAAATATAAATAAATATATATATACATATATATATATATATATATATATATATATATATATATATATATATATATATATATATATATATATGTATATATATATATATATATATATATATATATATATATATATATATATATATATATATATATATATAAACGGAAAAAATGAAACGATATTTCATTTCCCACTCTTAGTACGGCTGTTACTTAAATATAAGTATGTACACGTACATACATATTTGTATACAGACGTACAGTAGTTTGTATATATATATATACATACATGCACACATATATATATGCACGTATGGATTCACCGAACATTTATTACAATGCTCGGTGTGTTTGTGAACAAACATCCCGTATTAAGCCGTAGTGTCTAGCAACCACCGTTGCTCGTTTGTTCAACACTGACAAAGGAACGCTGTACTAGTTTCAAGCTTGTTAGCTATCGTCAGCAACGTATACCTTCCTGCCAGATTGTTGAACGTATATACTTACATTATGCATATTAACGACTGAGTAGCCCAATTTGCATATCGAGTGGGTTAATCGGCCGGGTGCACCGAAAACGATAAACGGAAAAAATGAAACGATATTTCATTTCCCACTCTTAGTACGACTGGTACTTAAATATAAGTATATACACGTACATACATACATGTATACAGACGTACAGTAGTATGTATATATATATACATACATGCACACATATATATATATATGCACGTATGGATTCACCGAACATTTATTACAATGCTCGGTGTGCTTGTAAACACGCATCCCGTATTAAGCCGTAGTGTCTAGCAACCACCGTTGCTCGTTTGTTCAACACTGACAAAGGAACGCTGTACTAGTTTCAAGCTTGTTAGCTATCGTCAGCAACGTATACCTTCCTGCCAGATTGTTGAACGTATATACTTACATTATGCATATTAACGGCTGAGTAGCCCAATTTGCATATCGAGTGGGTTAATCAGCCGGGTGCACCGAAAACGATAAACGGAAAAAATGAAACGATATTTCATTTCTCACTCTTAGTACGGCTGTTACTAAAATATAAGTATGTACACGTACATACATATATGTATACAGACGTACAGTAGTATGTATACATAAATATATATATATATATATAATTGTTTCTACTTTAGGCACAAGGAGAGCAAATACCCAGTACATTACTGGTACTTTATTTTATCGACCCCGTAAGGATGAAAGGCAAACTTAACCTCGGTGGGATTTGAACTTAGACTGTAAAGGGACGTAACTATGCTAGAAAGCATGGCGTCCAACCCTCTATAATGACGGATAGTCCTGGCTTCTTACTCTATTTTTTAATTCATATGTATCACATCTGCAACAACGCATCACGCCATTTTCATCCCTATATGTTTTCCCTCCGCTGTGACCTGTCTCTTTCTCTTCCCTTACTGCTATCCTCTTTCTCTCTCCGCCTTCTCTCTCCTTCTACCTCTTACTTTCATTCACCCCCTCTGCTAGTCACCCTTTCTCGGCTAGCCTCTTCCTCACACTTCCACTCACTCACTCTCTGCTACTCACCCTCTCTCACTCCCACTCGTCTGACCAATGTGAAATTCTTTTCTCGCTCACATTTCGCATGGTTCGGATGCATCTTTCGGCTTTCTCGTCTATGATTCGCCAGATCTTATGTTCACTTGCATCACTGACTTGATTTTCCACCCTTTACGTTGCCTTACCATTCTTGGTTGTTTACATGTCTCTCTTTTTCTACCCAATTCTTTTTATCCCAATAACTTTATTTAGTTATTGCTCGCGCTGGCCTGAGGTATATGATCTTTAATGCGAAGAAATACCTATGATGGCCAGAAGATCACTGATGACGGATAGGCCTGGCTTCTTACTCTATTTTTTAATTCATATATATATATATATATTAGGTTATGCAAGATATGCTTAGGATTATCCTGAATGCAGTAATGGTTAATTACTGCACTAGATAGAATCGACGTACGGTGAGGGGTTATTCAACGAGTTATGAAAGAACAGTTAAAGAAACTCGGTTTTCGATTCTTCCGATAAAGAATGATTAATAAAACAGGTAGACATCATAAAAAGGTAATTTATTCCGAGTACTTACAAATGTTTCTTTAGTAGTTACACAGCCTAGTGATGCTGCGTGCAAATTGTAGTTATTTATTTGCAGGTACCCAATTTTCAAATGCTGTTCATCCTACCAAGTCTCAGAGCAAATGGCTAAATTGTAAATTCCCTGGTATTTCCTAAAGGGAGTTATTGGGGAAGATAGAGTAGAAAAGGAAGAGAGAAAGAAGGGGAGAGAGAGAGAGAGAGAGAGAGAGAGAGAGAGAGAGAGAGAGAGAGAGAGAGAGAGAGAGAGAGATGTAGCGGTCGGGGAAATGGGAGAGAGTGGTTTGAAGAATACAGATAGCTTAATCTAAATGTGATAGGGGTCCAACAAATGGTTTTATTATACTGCTTACTCTCAAAGTGACAACTTAGGCATTGTGTTGATATTGTCAAGTTTAGAATTATTTATTGCCACAGAGAGCAGGTTAGTAGATGTAGAGTAGGGGGGATATAGACAGAGGGCGAGAGAGAGAGAGAGAAAGGGAGGAGAGAAAGAGAAAGAGAGAGGGGGGACAGAAAAAAGCTAAGAGAAGGGGAAGGAAAGGCGATATACACCGAGTTGGTAGTTGCATTTTGCTGATCGCACTTAAGTATCCATTTATTACGATAAGCAAGCTACTGGCTTAGAGTGTGTGTGTGTGGGGTGGGGTATAGTTGGGAAGTATTATTGAGTGAAATTAGTTAGCGAGAAAGTGGTGTAGTAGTCTCGGGTTCATATGTTAAGTTATTTTATAGTGAGAAAATTTAGCCTTCAGTTTGTGGTTGCAGTATAACGATCGTTCGATTCTGTCATTTAGTAAGTTGTTTTTAGATTTCAAGATATAAAAGAGTTCAAGGTTGCATAATATGCAGTACTTTAATCCACTCCGATATGCACTAGCATTGGATAATTTATCCCATTTTAAGGTGAACTGCCGGATGTATTCACGGAGTTGTCAGGTCTTATTAACGAGTGTAGTTACATAACGGTGTTCAGGATGTTTAATCGAAAATCAATGACGATTCCAGCGTGATTTAAAGGAGATACTGGTAGACCCGATTAATACCATTTCTGGTCGTTTGATTCGACAGTGCGTTGGACTCTAGGCATTTATTCTTCAATGGGCATCTCTCGGGTAGGTGGCAATTGCAGTTTTTGTTATGGGTAACAGCTGTACCATGGATAGGTTGGGATAACAGTTCAGGTGGGTTGTGTAATACCCGTCTCCCATTTGGTGGAAGGGAGGTTGATATTACGTTATGCCCATCTGTTTCTAAAATATTTTGTTTTGTAGTTTTGTTTAATAATCGCTTTAAGTTAAGTTTTTTTTTATGTATGCTTCTAGGTTTGGTGCAGTGGAGTGTGATAGCTTAACAATCTTAGAGTGTCTTTTATATCGGTAATCTAATTTATTCGGTCCTTAATGTTGCCATTGACTGACCAACGGTCAAAAATAATACAGATACAATATAGACACAAACACATATATATAGTTTATCAAAGTTTTTTCGTTGCACATCTGCAACATCGTCAGTGGTGCTATTGTTTCCTCCCGTTGCATTGTATTTTCTAAACCCTCTTTATTTGGTCTGTTTATATATTTATTTATTTGTTTATTTTATTTTGTCTTCTTTGCGCATGCGTTTGCGTGTGTGTATAGTGTTTCGTTTGATGTGTGTTCGTGATTGGGTGATTGTGTATTGGTTAATGTATTCTATCTTTACTAGTGTGTGTTTATATGTGTTTGGTGTTATTGTGCTTGTGTATGTATTAAACACACACTAGTAAAGATAGAATACATTAACCAGTACACAGTCACTCAATCACGAACACACACCAAACAAAACACTATACACACACGCAAACGCATGCGCAAAGAAGACAAAATAAAATAAACAAATAAATAAATATATAAACAGACTAAATAAAGATGGTTTAGAAAATACAATGCAACGGGAGGAAACAATAGCACCACTGACGATGTTGCAGATGTGCAACGAAAGAACTTTGATAAACTATATATATGTGTTTGTGTCTATATTGTATTATTTTTGACCGTTGGTCAGTCAATGGCAACATTAAGGACCGAATAAATTAGATTACCGATATAAAAGACACAGAAGCGAAAAGCGAAAACCAACCAAACAGTGAGTGTGTTCTGTTATTAATTCTGGCAATATTACACAAATATAACCCTCCCCAAGTATAACAATATATATATATATATATATATATATATATATATATATATATATATATATATATATATATATATATATATATATATATATATAGATAGATAGATAGATAGATAGATAGATATGCAATGACTGAAGATATGCAATTACAATAAATTTAGTCCATTAGATTATTATTCTTATATCGTTAAACAAAAGTGTATTATCTGCATATGGCATCTGATTTGCTTGAATATAACCATAAGCATTAGTACAAGAAAAGACTATTTATTTCTATATTACCATTCTTTAGGATGTTTTAGGATGGTGGATTTATAATCATGAAGTCGTGCTTTCACGTTTTGTTCTTGAGCAGGACGCTTCATTTCCAATTGCTCAAGTCCGCTCAGCTGAAATATAAAAAAGAGTTGTATGCGTAATGACTGTAGATTAAATACTAGTCTGACGGGCAGGAATCACTCAAGTGTGGTTCTTATTGCCACAAGTGTGACCTTTTCTGTCTCATTGCTTTTGATTTTGCAGCCACGACGGTAGCTCTGGAATGATTATGTGGTTTTCAGAGCCTTATAATTTCATACTGATTCCTCTTGACACCTGGTCATCTCCTGTGACCTTTTCACACACATATATTGTGCTATAAAAGTCACAAGGAGTTAGGGGGTGTTAATACCACTGCAAATGCCCTCTAGTTGTCACTCTTTTATTTCGCTGGTTCAGGTATTGTGGTATGAACCTATGCGTATATCTGTGGAGGACTAAAAGGGCTTGCTGCTTCCACTAATCCTCTTTGTTGAAAACCTGGCGGATGTTTTCATGTATTTTGATAGGATTGATGGAAACCAAATCCTTCCACACATCGTCTAGGACCTCCTGCAACTGTTCTTTTTAGGTAATGTGAAGCCTTTGAACGTTTAACAATACAGAGATATGTTACCCTCCTTTTTTGTTTTGGCTCTTGTAAGTGTTGCTCCGACATTTTAGATCATATCCGTTGCTAATATTTTTGGGAAAAGCACGAGTATGCCCCAATGACATTGTTTCTCACATTTTAAAATCTAAAATCTTTTGTCTCCTCTGAAGAAGGAATAATTCGCCTTTATTTTATAGAAACCTTTGAATACAATAAACATTTATTTCTTCTCCAGGAAATGAATGAGCAATTAAAACAGCTTTAATGTATTTTTTTAAATAAACAATAATAAATAGGGACGAATGATTAATAATTGTTTCTACTTTAGGCACAAGGCCAGCAAATACCCAGTGCATTACTGGTACTTTATTTTATCGACCCCGTAAGGATGAAAGGCAAAATCAACCTCGGCGGGATTTGAACTCAGATCGTAAAGGGACGTAACTATGCTGGAAAGCATGGCGTCCGACCCTCTACCTATACTGCCAATCCACCACCCTTTACTGCCAATCCGGTAGTTTCTTATATACATTTAATGAACATATACATTTATATACATTTAAAGACACTGTGGAAACTATTGCGATAGTCAAGTATTACGTTGGATATTTGCAGTAGTGAGAATTACGATACAAATACAATCAAGGGCATAAAAAACAAATATTGCCACATTTGTTTATATCTTTATATTCACACGGTCAAAGAAATAACTGTATAAAGTAGGCCTAATTAAAATATATCAAACAGAACACACCCAAAATAACATTACCCGTATAATAAATGCTGAAAACTTCTTCTTCTTCTTCTTCTTCTTCTTCTTGAACCCTCCAATATTGAACTAGTTCTTTATTTATTGACCTCAAAATGATGAAAGCAAAGTTAACCTCATCAGGATTTGAACTCAGAGCACAAAGTGTCGGAATGTGTGATGCAAAGCATTCTATTCGACGTTCAATTCACCGCGTTTAGTTGAACCGCTGATCAGCAAAGCGTTAATTGAAGATTTTCTCAGGAGGCTCAGGACGTATCATGGATAATTTGTGAGAAGGTATTTGAGTATCTTCTCCACGCGTGGATTCTGGAAATATAAGTCTTGAGTAAAGTAAAAGCAATTAAAGGTACATACATCAAATTTAAATACAGTAGTACAACCCCATCATCTTGTGACAATAGGAATGTATTTGAGAGATCAGGGGAGGGCTGGTTGAACTGTAGCCAAGAGCCAACAATATTTTAAATAGCCCCAAACATAAATAAACGTTAACTTTATAGATTAATACAAAGTACGCTTTTCTTAGCCATTAATTTTACTTCCTTTGCAACAACAGTTGCTACAGTTCCCTCGGTTTGTCCAGTCTAGATATTAGTCATGAGATCACTACCAAATATTTTGCTCTCTTTCAAGATCGAATGAAACTTCTTACTCCTCTCATGTTTTTCAACGAGTTTCAACATCCAGTCGTTTGTTGCTCCAAGATATTTAGCCAGTCTAATTGTAGTAGTTTTGTAAGACAGTTCAAATTGCTTCGGACTCATTGAGTTCTGGGAAGGTAAAGACAATCCACATCTGCCTTTGAGTGCCAATTCTCTTTATTTCACTGAAATTCCAGTTCAACACATTGAAGCGATAATTAACAACTGGAATTGTCATGTGCATTTAGCTCAGATTTCAGAACTGCTCGTTTTCTCCTATAACATTCTTTCCTTATATTCTCTTTCATGATTGCATGCTGAATGTCGGAGCCTTCATTTATACCTAGGTATTTATAGGTTTGTTTCTGCTCAAGTTCGTTTATAACTGCTCCAACACCCAATTCAACTTATCAAACCCAACATCCAGGCACATTTATCAAACCCAAATTCCATCTCGGTGTAATCACTGAATATTTTCACAGTACGTAAAAGGACTTCAAGCTCATCATTGTCTTCGCCATATAGTTTTAGCTAATCCATATACAATAAATGGCTTATTTTCCTGTCGTCAATTTTATATCGATAATTTTTTCTGTTAAGTCCCATTGTAAGGGATATACAAATTATTAGAGGTGAAAGTGAGTCACCTTGGAAAATGCCACAGTCGATGCTAATATTGCTTGAAATAAGTACTCCATTAGAATTATATAACTGGAGATTCATGTTCCACAATAACATGTTGTTTCAGAAAGTTAGAAATTATTGGAGAAAACTGATGAGTAGATGGAGGGAAGTCATCGATAATGATGTGAATTATATAGAGGGCTAATTTTTAATAAAATGTGAAATTTGATGACTTGTTTTTCTGACCTAAATTTCGGACATTACTTATGGGATGACCTGATAAATGAGGGTAACGTCTTCTTCCTCTTTCTGTCACACACACACACACACACGCACACACACACACACACACACACACACACACACACACACACACACACACACACACACACACACACACACACACACACACACACACACACACACACACACACACACACACACACACACACCCCCTCTAAACAAATGACTTCTTTTTCTCTCTCTATTCGCTTGACGCCCTCGCTCTCTCTATATAGATTAGGGTGACGTCGCAACTTTCTGTCTATCTACCTCTTTCTGTCACCTCGAAAGCACACAACGTTCGCTTTTCTATCTCTATATACATATCTCTCACTGGGCACTCCCCCTCTATATACACAGTGAGCGTGACGGACGGACCGACGAACAGACAGTGCTCTTATAATATAGATTGGGGAATTTTCTTTTCAATCTATTTTTTCAGAAATCATCATTATTATTGATTTCTTTATTAGCCACACAGGACTCACATTAAGAAAAAAATAAAGACAGTACAGGACGGTACAGTGTAGGGTTTTTTCGTGTAAAATAAAATTTATAACAGAGACTAAAAAATAAACAATTAAATAATGAAACAACAAATTCCTCAAAAGTGGGGAGACCTCTGACTGTCACTCGTAGAGAAAGCCCACAAAAAGCCTCGGTCACCCTGACTGCTAGGGCAAGTGCCCTCTCCCAGCTGTCCTCCTTCAATCTACAGACGTATACTCAAGGCAGCCCATTTATTCGGACCATGATCGCCACTTACACCCACCTTTCAACAAACTGGTTGGAAGGAAGCATTTCTCTCTCCACCCTGATTTTCTCTTCAAGTGAAATCGGAAAAAGATAATCAGAGCTTCACCGAAGAGAAAAGTTCTGGTCTTCAACCCTTTCAAACGCGTCCACCACACAACCTCTTTTACCATAACCAGCAGGCAGATGAAAACTTTCCTCTAAAGGAAGGCGGGTGAGCGATCTACACAAAAGATTGTCGATAGTCGCATCCTTCCACACATGACAGCAGGTGTTCGACATAAACCCACTGGTCAGCAATACTCGAACACTCGATGGGTGCGTGCAGGACGATTTAGTCGTCCTGCGTGCATCTCAGAGAGGCCCGACTCACGGAACTTCCATTCCTGTAGGGTTTATTTCAAACTGGCAAAGCTCCACGGTAGCACTGGCAGGCCAGGGATTTCTGGAAGTTATCCATGAACCCTAGACCGAAAGTCCTCTGAAAAAGAGTGGCTAGTTTATTTTTCCTCAACGCCCAGAATCACCCCGAGAACGTCGTCGCTCTTACCATCCACGACAACATCCACCTTATGCGATACATCATAGAAAGTGTGGCTAAGAAACCTGGCACGAGTGGGGCCCTGATTAATTTAGATTAGTCGAAAGCTTCGATAGGGTCGACCATCGCTACTGCGCGGCAATCCTCAAAGTAGCTGACTTCGGACCCGTTTTCAGGGGCTGGATCGCTGTAATGTACTGCGACATATGCTCTGTGGTTAGAGTGAACGGTCACCTTACGGAATCGTTCAACATCATGCATTCGGTCCACCAAGGTTGTTCTCTTTCGTCACTTTTGTATGTATTGACTCTTGAGCCATTACTACACAAATTGAAGACGTCACAGGGTATCCTGCGCGAACTAGGATGTGGGAGATCTGTGTCAACATATGCCGACGACGTCATCGTAGTGGTGTCGAACACCAAACAAATCGAGTTGATCAGAATCACTCTCAAGGAGTAAGAAGCGGTAACAGGAGCAAAAATGAACCAAGAAAGGTCGCTGGGTCTTTCTGTAGACTTGTCCCTGCAGCTCGGCATTTGCAGGGACAGGTCTACACCGTTTAACAGCATCATTGGACGCTGGACGAACAGACAGGTTGAATTGTTTAGTGTTTGATTTGGTCCAGACCTCCCTATGAACAAAACTCGGGGCGAGGTAATGCCTATATAGTCGACTACTTTGAATTATGGACAACCTATACTAGACGTATCTATTTCTCTACAGAATATCTAGATACGATCTGGATGACCCGGTGCGGTTTGTCTGTCTTCACAATGGCACATTTGGGAAATCCAGTCAGTACCTGTCAGACAGCTGGAAGCGACTGAGTATGTTAGCGTGGTATTTACACCTCCTCCCCTATCTGCTAGTACCACACAGTCCCAGCCTGTATCCAAGATACCGTTCCAGTCCCCCATGACTCTAAAGAGCGGAATGCTCCTAGAAATGTTTCAATGCGCTTGAAGAAATCAGACCGTCCTACTCATGTGGGGCTTAGACTGCCACAAGCCTGAAGACATACTCTTCATTGCTAGTCAGCACTACCAACGTATCTTCTAGATCTAGGAATATGATTTGTATCGCGAGATCCAGGCCTTTCCGAAACAACACAGCTTGGAGCTGCGTAAACTTCGTAGCCACCGAAAATGGATGTAAAAGTTGGTGCGTCGAAAATTCTGGTGTTGCTGATAACCACCACATCTGTATTTAGTGAACTGAGGTCGTTGAGCTGGTGACTCTGCTTCCAAGATGACCTCAGGCCACGTAGCTCCGTGCATTTACATGGCTTATCCTGAATGAAGTCATGTTCGATGAAGAGGAAGAAAAGTAGGAAAGGCAATCTGTCCAGCGATTCTTTCCTCATACATTCTAAACACATGCCCATACTATCGTAGCTGTGATCTCTGAATTGGAGAAGTAGCAGCTCTACCTGGAGTGACTCTCTCATCTCCGAGCTACACACTTTATCGAGTAACGTTACTCTAAAGACCCTTCGGAGGAACCTCATTTCGGTTATTGCTCAAGATTCATGGCCATAGATAAGGGTTGGCACGAATACCGTGAATATATATTATCCAATATCAATAATATCAATATAAATAGTATCAATATATGATTTAATATGAATATCAATATATTATCCAATACCAATAATTGTTTCTGATTTATGCACAAGGCTAACCATTTTGAGGGAGAGAAAGTCGATTAAATCGACCCCAGTGCGTTACTGGTACTTTATGTTATCGACCTCGTAAAGACAATCGTCAAAGCTAACCTCCGTGGGATTTGAAATCAGAACGTAAAGGGACGTAACTAAATGCTACAATGCATTTTGTCCGAATCTCTAGGGATTTTACCAATCCAGTGTCCTCTACTTTATAAAAAAAAAGACAAATACTTAACTCCTGAAATCTAATATCATGTAATAATGATATTTTAGTCCAAGGTTTGAATTTAAATTTGAATACTTTAATAAAGTCGGTATTTGGTGGGTTTGTGTTTTAGGGTTAACCCTTTTGATATCAACCCGCCTGAAACCGGCCATTGTTCTATGATACAAAACTACCTGTATTAAAACCTTGCATTATAATTTTATTTAAGAACATTTTGTTAAATGATGTTCTAAATATCAGATTAATAATAAGAAGGTAAAATATTTTACTAAATTTCTTCATTTTTTAAAATTTCAAAATTAATTGAAATGCATTGGCAGCAACTTTCATGAGAAATATGGTAACTAAATGCTACAATGTATTTTGTCCGGTGCTCTACCAATTCTGCCAACCCACCGCCGTTTCAATATCAATAATTGTTTCTACTTTTGGCACAACGCAAGCAATTACCGCAGTGTATTATTTGTACTTTATTTTATCGACCCCGTAAGGATGAAAGGCAAAGTCAACCTCCGCGGGATTTGAATTCAGACCATAAAGGGCCGTAACATTTTGCTGCAAAGCATGGCGTCCGACCCTCTACCGATACTGCCAATCCACCGCCGTTTCAATATCAATAATACCGCTATATCAACGCCGTCTGAAGAAGGATTATCCAGAAGACGCAGGATTATAAATATATTTTATTATTTCATGCAAAGCCAAACATTTTAACAGACACTTTTGAGTGCACCAGATTCCCAGTAGAAACAGTAGAAAGCGGTTAACTTCACCCTAACCGGTGGATCTTCAATCGAGCGTGGGTAGGTAAACGTGAGTGTTTCTATATTCATTTTTTTACTATAAAAATAATGGTGATGTATTATTTATTATGTGCTTCCGGAATAGCTATTTATTTGTTTGTTTGTTCATTTATTAATGTCCTTAGTTTTACACAACTTCTTGTTTGACGTATTTTTTCTTTAACGTTCATGAGCCACTAAATCCTGTTCCATATAACTGTTTTGTCTTTTTCGCCTATGCTCCTACGGTTTTTACACACACACCTCACTCGTTTTTAACACCTCATGTAATTGTATGCATGAATTAAATTAATGACTAATTTACTTCTAGTTGAGGTTTGGATCAAATATTCAGCATGTCTTCAAAGGGAAGATGCATAAAAAAAAGAAAAAGCTATATTTTCTATAGTAAAACGGCACATGTTTCTAAATGTACTCTCATACTTCAATGTTTACATCAATAGTAAGTTGCTGAATATCCTCGTCAACTGGGAATAATTACATTAATTTTCCCAAATTGTTGAATGATAGTCTCAATGGTCTGAGAAAATAAGAAAAAAAGAGTTAGTAGCTAGGTGTTAACTCTATTACGTGATCAATTATCATTTAAATCCCCCAAAAGCCTTGTGTGGTATGTTTCCGAATAAAAACACAAATCACATGCCACTAAATGTGCTTTTTATGAATTTTCAAATGTCACAAACACAAAGGTGTATTTTCAATGTTTCTTTTCATTACTCTGGCATAAATCTATAAATGTCTCACTTGATTCTTTTAATTTTAACTGACTCAGGGTTGTATATGAACGATAATTTTGTCATATGTTAATTTGAAACGCCTGTGACACGCAAGTTCAGCAACAAACAAAGATTCAGTGCCAAATGTCCTTTCTAACTACTAAGATATAAAGATATATCATTTAATTACTGTATTTCCCGGCGCTGAAGACGCTTCGTCTTCGAGAAGGCACCCTAATTTTGACAACCAAAAATTTGAAAAAAATAATATACAACCTTCGGCCTCCAGGACGCATGGTAGATTTTTGAGACTTACTTTAGGAAAAAAAGTACTGTCTTCGACGCCGGGAAGTACAGTATTTAATTATTTAATTATTATTAAGGACAGACCATAACAAAGAATAACATAGTGTATGCTATTTTACATTTTCCTGGTCTGTAAAATGCAGCTTCCGGTCAAAGGTAAGTAATATCAAATCCATATCATGGACCCTTAACTCCTAATGGAGTCGTCGAGGTGCTGGCGTAACTTACGACATGACTCAAGTATTTAAATCTGGCGGAGTCCATCTCTGTTTATGTCTGAACACAACTGAGTTCTTCCAGAGAAAGAAAAGGAGAGGGCGAGAGAGGGGAGAGGGTATAAAGGAAAAATCGACCTCAGTATTGGACTAGACATGAAACAAAGTATTGGTGGTGGTAGTGGCTAGGGATATGTTCAACTCAAATACTTCCAAGGCGGTGTCCCAGCATAACTGCAGTAAAATAATTGAAACAAGTAAAATAATAGATGAATAAAAGAATAACTAACAAGAGGACAGCGTTTCTCTCCCCGGCTTCTTAAACATCAGCCCCCCCCTCTGCCCCCCACATTTTGGTAGGCAGTGAAATGTAACTGCCCCAGTGTCCTTTCTTAAGTAAGAACGCCAGTCAAGGGAGGCAAAATATTTTGTTACATAACTATGCAATGTTCTGTTGTTTTGTGTTCCTGAAAATTAACCAATGTTCAGAATTAAGCTTTTACAAGTAAATTTTGGCCACAAATGTCCTGCCTTTGTTACCGACTTCATTTTGCTATTTATGAAGTTGTTACTGTGTGTGTATGTGTGTATGTGTGAGTGTGTGTGTGTGTACGTGTGCGCGCGTGTGTGTGTATTTACCCTTAACAGTCGGCGCTATCTGTATATGTCACGTAACATGTTCCATCGATTGACTACCACGCATCGCAAATCGATAATAGACAGACAAACAGCTAGTGCTTATCACATTCTTGAGTAATGTACTGTTCTTCGGGGCGTATAAGGCTTATAAATATTAGTTTCTCTCTTGGTGTGGTGATCCTAGCTATTTCTTGTATTAGGTTACGCTTTTGTTTTTCTTGATGACTTAATTCTCTATAGATCTTCTTTTTTATGTTTAGAATTAATGTTCGTTTTAGCCTATCTGCTTGTTTTTTGGTGAGTTGTAATCTTCTAACGTCAGTATTGATGGTGTTCGTGTAGATTCTGGACGAGGCACACTGCTTTATGAAGCATAGTTGTCGAGATGTTATGGTTTTTCGTAGACAACAGAACATGGTGGTTTTCAGTATCTTGTTAGCCTGGCTAAGGCTTACGATATTTCGTTTCTGAATTTGTTTAGCAAGATTCTTTATCTGAAATCGTGTGTTGAAACCGATATTGTTATACTTTGGGAGGGTCATGTTGCCAATAAGAAACACACGCACCAGTTGCTTTCACTTCAATTTATTATATATTTATAAATTTATAAATTTACAAATCTACAAATTTATAAATTTCTGGTTGGTTGGTTGGTTCCACAACCAGATAGTTGTTTATATATAGTCATAGTCCTTTCGTCACACACTCTGTGACCTCTTCAGTGACTGGGGATTCCTTTCTTTGTTTCTGTGCCTTTCCTTTCTTCTGTCCTACGCCATTTTGTTTCTGTGTGTGTGTTGTGTGCTCAGTTTGCGCATGCGCCACATCCGGGTGTCTGTGTGTGTTTGTGTTCATTTATCTATTTGTTTATTTATTTACATGTTATTGGTTGGTTGTTTGTTCTATGTGTGTGTGTGTTTTCATTTTGTCCTTAATTGTAAGTTGTGATGTTGCTGTTCCACTCATATTTTCTATTTAATTTTGGTTGTAATTCTTTTATGTTTATTGCCTCTGTAATTTGTCATTGCATCTTTTCTGTGTGTAGATTCTATTTTTATTTCTATGTTCTCTAATTTACCCCTGTGTTCTATCTTAGCATGTTGGTAGAGTACAGATGATTCTTTATTATCTTGAAGGTCTCGCCAGGGTTCATTTATCCGTTCCCCTATACTACGAGCTGTCTCACCTATGTACACTATATTTTTGTTTCTACATTGTCCTTCAGTACATCTTATGCTATACACTACATTTCTAGTTTTACAGTTAATATGGGGGCTTATTTTACAGGTTATACATTTCTTATCTATACATGAGGGTCTTTGGAACGGGTATGTCTTGCTAATAAGTGTTTTTACGGAGGTACCTGGTCTTTCTACTATCTTAATATTGAGTTTATGTTTATTTAGGGCCCTTCTAAATTTGTAGGCTAGTTCGCCTCTAGGGGTTGTGTCGATGAACATTACACTCTGGTATTTATTGCTATCATACGATGAGTTTATTCTATTGGCCTTGTTCCTAGTTCTTTCTATTCTATTCCAAAATTTGCTCCTATACAAGGGGCAGGTCCCATTTATGTCATTATTTACCATTTTTTCCCATTTGGTTCTGGCTCCTCTATACACTCTGATTCTATCTCTCTGATTGTAGACAGAGAACTGCATACGGTGGGTGAAGTGTTGTATGTGTCTCTCTAGTTCTTCGGGGTTGCACATGCGGGACACATTTCTCATCACCCGTACCAAATACGCAATCAGTATGTTGATTTTGGTATGGTCCGAAATGGCCGAGTTTCGGTGGATCAGATGTTTGGAAGTCATGGGTTTGGCATAATGGGAATGGAGGATTTGTTTTTGGTTGTTAATGGTATCTAACCAGAGCTCTGTGTCTAGTACAGGTAATCGATGGTTGGGGTGTCTACTTGGGTAGTCTATAGTAACTCTAATGCTCTGGTGGATGGAGTTTGCTATTTGCTGGATGCTTTCCATTGTGTTTTTCTCTAGTTCCTGACTGTTCTCTAGTGGGGGTGTCTTAACTACGATGTTTATATCATCTACGTAGCGGGAGTACATTATCAGGGTTAAGCTGTCTTCTAATTGTTCTTTAAGTTTAAGTTTAAGTCTACTGTCCCACCATACCATGAATAAGTTAGCTATGTCGCCTGCAATGCTAACACCAATGGCTGCTCCTTCCTCTTGGGCATATGCTTTTCCATTAAATTTGAACATATGTTCCTTAAGGGTTAATTTTATGCTGGCCCCTACCGCATGTGCAATCATTTTCTTCAGTTCATCGTGGTTTTCGGGTGTCCGTATGGCTCTGGTCCACCCGTTCCATCTATCTGTGTGGGTTTTCTTGGTCATTGAGGTAATGGTAGGTGGTCTGCCTCTTGCTGGTCTTGTAGGGCACAGGTTGCTAAGGTCATATGTGTCTAGGTAACTATTACTATGGGTAAGCTTAAGTAGAAGTCCCAGCTCACTGGTATCAATCCCACGGAACTCAACCTTGCTCTCGCTGATCATTTCTACGCATTTCTCCACAGCAAAATCCACGTCAATAGATGGATACAGGGACACAACATCCATACTGCCTATTATGCAGTTTGTTAGGTCCCCAGATTGGTTACCCACGCCGATTCTGCTGAGGAGGTCCTCCGTGCTGTCACGTACATCTGGGGACATCTCAATGATGGGGCGTATGATCAGGGAGAGGAAGTAGGACAGTCTGTAGTTACTAGCAATGTTAGCTCCACAGACTGGCCGTGTTGGTGGTCCCGCGACAGGGTCACAGCAAAAGGACTGCCAACAACTTCCAGGCCTGGAACAATGACGTGCCGGCGTTGTATGGGCTTCGAAAAGACCATAAAACGGGCTGTTTACTTAAAGGCAGATAATCTTTGAATATTTTCATATTTCATAAATTATTATTTTATGTCCTAGGTCGAAGGGAAATAATCGATCAAATAGTTTCGGTTACTCTCGGGTCCTTTTAGTTTACATATTGAGACCCCAACCCACCCTATTCATTTTGTAACGTATGTGATTTCGGGTAATGTACTATTTCAGTCATATAAACGACAGGTGGGGATGGAACAGGAGCGGTCGGTATGGACACATTTGAAAAATTAACAAGCGGGGTGTCGGGGAGGGATTGTTCGAGACCCGTGAGTAGGTGAATATTAACATAGTAACGATATCTAGGTAGCGCTAGTTTACTTAAAGGGAGATAATCTTTGAACATTTTCATATATAATTTATTATTTAGGATGCTTTCCCCAATCATATGTTAAAGGGAGATAATCGGTAAAAGGTATCGGTTAAAAGAAATTTCAGAGTATATCAATTTAAGCCAAATTGAATTTAAATCACCTATATCAAGCTAAATCAAATCAAATCAATATCATTATCTATATTCAGAATTGGTTTGATCTTTTTAATAAAATTCTTTTCTTCTATGAATTTGTTTTGCGAGATTTCTTATCTTGAAACAGATATTGTTATACTTTGGGTGGGTCGTGTTGTCAATAAGAATACACGCACATGTCAGTTTTCACTTCAATTTATCATAAATTTCCGGTTGATGGGTTGGTTCAGTAACCGGAGGATTGTTTATATATTGTCAAAGTTCTTTCGTCACACATTATGTAACCTTTTCAGTGACTAGGTTGTTTTATTTTGTGTGTAGCTCCTTTGTTCTGTCCTGCACCATCTTGTTTTTGTGTGTTCTTTTCTTTTACATTTCTTTCAACTTCATTTGAGTCCTGAAGTTTATAAAATGGGAATATTATTATTTTTTTAATGCGTCAGTTTCCCAAATGACTACTTAGGGTCTTTGATCTGTTGATGGTGTACTGATGAATGTGTGTATTGTTTATATGGACCCGTAACTCCTGGAGGAACCGTGGGTGTCGCCTTTGCCATTTTGTTAGCGTGGCATGGCTGAGGCACCGCTTAGACTAAATTATAGTATCTGTCCCTCCCCATTTCCCTTTCAATCGTTGCTTGAATATTGGTTGCTACGAGACGTGTAGAATACTCTATGCTGAGTAAATATAACAATCAATTGTTTCTTTTATCCTGGACATCCTGCTTGACGCATCTACTGGCTCATCTACAGCGAAGTCAAAGGAAGTTCTAGCCAGACAAAGCTATAACGCCGAAGCAAATCAATTAAACCGTTGATTGAAGCTATACCTACATATAGAATTAGAGAGAAAGTGACGTCCTCTATCAACTAACTTACCCTGTGGATCCCGGTCGACAAGATGGAGAATACATTGCCTCGAAGGTCGGTGAGCGAGACGCGCTGGAACAGCCATTCCACCATGCGGGGATCGCACCTGAGGAAGGCCAACCCCTCTCCAATAGCAGTGAGTAGGAATGTGGTCTGGGGATAGTGGGGGTGACAAGAATGCCGGAAATCTCTACTGCTACAGGCCCTATCACAAACCTATCAGAGAGCGGCCGTTACTTTTCTTGATTTAAATCCAAATAACGTTTACAATTTCCGCGTATGATTTTAATGTATAAAAATAGGAAAATATATGATGTAATATTATGTTTATTCAGATTCATAATAAAACTCAATTATAATTCTTTGTATGAAAAATAAATAATTATTTTGATAAATGAATAAATGATTACAAAAGGTAATGAAATGAAAAAGTTCATGTGATATTCTGTTCAAAATTAGCACCGGATTTCGTAAATATATATAGATATATCTCACCATATATTTATTTATATATCTGTTTACTATTGTTAAATAGTGTTCCATATTTCTATCTTTCTCACCATTCATTCTCCATATACACAACCATTTATTCATCAATCAATCCATCCATCCATTTTTTCTTCCATCCATCCATCCGTCCATCCATCCATTCAATCCATACATCTTCCCATCCTGCAATCCATTCTTACGTTGACTGTTGTTAAATGATGTTCTCTCTTAAACAGTACAATTCAAACGTCTTTTGAAACTACACGTTCAAATGTGTAGTTTCATTAGGAATGTTGCTTAGTAAAAATGTTGCTGGGTTAAAATCTATAATGACAGTATCCACGAATACATCTTTTTGTCGTGGGGTCAAACCTTCTACCATAGCCACAGGAAGCCATAATATATCTGCCATATGCACAAATAGCATAATGAGAACATATTTGTAAGCAAGGCTGTTTGTCTCTCGATTTACAATCACATCCTTTAGGAACGACACATTTTTTGTTGATGTAACATTCTGTAATAGAGAAAGAAGAAAGGTTAGCTGAAACAAGACAAATTTACGAAATAGGAAATATATATGTATAGAATTAATAATCATTTATAAACCAAATGCTTTGGTGCTTATCGTCTCAAATTTACAAGTTGCGTGAAGCTGAATAGTCCTACAGCAAATATGTGATTAGATGGCAGATACAACCTGAAACTAGCAACATTTGTGTGTTTTTAAGCATACACACGCACTATATGCAAATGAGCATCGCCAACCAAAATTTAATAGGCAAACAGCATATAAGCTTTTAGTTTATTCTTGTCTGATGACAGTGTATATAAAAGCATATCCTTATGTTTATGTATAATAATTTTAAAAGGTGTGAACATGTCACAGTTATCTCAGCAGTGGTGAGAATGCCAGGTAGATATTTAAGCATTTTATCCTTCAACAGTAACATATATTTACTTGCTACTGAGACAAAATCTGCTAAAACCTATATAGTGTTTGCATGTCAATAATCCGCTAGTGAAAGGGAGATAATTAGGTAGCAATATCAGCGTTTTTCGTCACAGGGTTGTATATGTTTAATATATAATAAACACAAATCTCGCCTTGAAATTTTCAAAAAGCAGGGAACATGTCACAGGTATCTTAGTATTGGTGAGAATGTAAGATAGCTATTTCCGGATTGTTGTCCTTCATCAGTGACATTTACTCACTCGCTACAGAGACAAAATTGGTTAAATCTCCTATGGTTTTTGCGTATAAGACATTAAATGGAGATGCTCATTTGCATATAGTGTGAACATTACTGTTGAAAGGGAGATAACTATGTTGTACTAACACACACATTGTTCTTTGTCTTGTATGTATGAACCCATAACTTGTAGTAAAGGCATGGTAGTGTCATACAGCGTTTCTTGGACATTTTTGAAACCTGGTGGAGTCTACTCCACCCAAGGGCTAATTACAGTCAACTTCTTCCAGGGAGGGCGAGAGAGAGTGATAGAGTGAAGAAGTGAGTAAGAAATACAGAGGTAAAAAAAAACGACACCAGTATTGGACTGGTATCTTTTATTATCGATGACGAATCGATGAAAGGCCTAGTTGACCTCAGCAAGATTTGAACTGACAGAGTAGAGAGCCGGAATGAAGACTTCAAAGCATTCTATCTGACGTTCTAAAGACTTTGTTAATTCGCCGCCTATTTATCTTGTAGGATACATTATATATTGTAACGAAATGTGAACCCATGAAAAACTAATGCTGTATGTCTGTTTTGGTATACGTCCTCAAATATAAACATTCTTCACTACTCTAGTTACAATAACCTATACTGACCTATATTTGTTTATTTTAACCATGATATGGTCACATACACCCCCCTCCTTTGATAAACAGTTCTTCACACATCGACTACCCCTACCTTTATTAGACTACAACCATCACCATCTACCATATCCATAAGAGCTACTATCACATACAAATATACATATGAGTGCACATTACACTGCTCTGAAAAGTTTAAGATTATAAAAATAAGTGTTTCTACTTTTGGCACACGGCCAGCAATTACCCCAGTGCATTACTGGTACTTTATTTTATCGACCCCGTAAGGATGAAAGGCAAAGTTAACATCGGCTGGATTTGAACTCTGACCGTAAAGGGACGTAACTATGCTGGAAAGCATGTCCAACCCTCCACCGATACTGCACATTGACCGCCCAATTCACTGCCAAAAAATAATGGGTTCTAATTTAAGTAGAAAATCATCAATTTGGGGAAGAGGAAAATCGATTAAATCGACCCCAGTACTTTCCTGGTACTTAATTATATCGGCTTCTGGAAGGATGAAGGGTAAAGTTGACTTCAACAAGATTTGAAACGAGAACGTAAAGAACCGGAACAAGTACATGGACCTTTGTCCGGTACTTTAACGATTCTACCAATTAAAACATACATAATTACTTACTTTGAGATGTTGTTGTTGTTGGTACTAGTGTTGTTGTTGTTGTCGGTACTGGTGTTGTTGTTGTTGTCGGTACTGGTGTTGTCGTTGTGGTTGTTGTTGTCGGGGTTGTTCTAGTTGTGGTTGTTGTTGTTGTTCGAACTGGTGTGGTCGTTGTTGTAGTCACATTACTGCTGGTAAATGGCCACCGGCTGTCATCACAGTGGAAAACAATTGGAATATTCTGGTGCTTCAGTTTCGGTCGAATCTGGTTGTTATAATCCCAGACCTTCATGTAAGTATCTGCGAGGGTTTTACCGTAGAAGGCAGTATCGTTACGAGTTATGTTCAAAAGTCCTATACATTCTGTGTATCTTGGTGGGTTGGAACCTGGAACTAAGCAAGATGGCCGGCATATTCTTCCACATTGTTCCGTAACTGTTAGAAATACGAGAGCAGCTCCTTTTTCGGGGTCTCTGATACCGATATAAGCTAGATCTGATGATACAGCTAATCTACGGTCCACTACCACCATTTCTTCATAATTTCCAAAATAATTGATGCCACTGGCTTGAACATTCACTCTTCCTGCTGGTCCACAACACTTATTCATTCGACAAGTAGAATTACTGGACGAGGAATTTTTGGATAGACTGTTGTCGTATATATCATTCAATAAGTTTGGTTGACCATTTACGATTGGGAAATTTCCAAATCTCATCGTCTCGTAAGGTCGTTCGTAAATTATTTCGATCGGAATAAATGCCCATTCTTTTAAATCACACACACGGTTGATACAAAACATATTTTGATAGGGAATGAGAGTATTACAACGAGTTGTTGATTTAGATTTTGTTACACATCTTCCATTTTCGCATGTTAAGTATCGAGGATTACAAAGATTTGGATTGTAAGTACAATTTCCAAGTAAGTAATCATATTCATATCTGTAAATACCAGTGTAACTTTGAGTTACTTTTAATGCTTCTGCGACTGTTAAATTCATAATGCCAATACTTTGGTTGGGAGCATAAATATCTAAACCAAAATCTGTAGGATAATCTGTTGCAGGATCGATGTTGTTTTTCTTTTGGTTTTCATTGAAACGTGTGTGAACAAGTTCTACATAACTGTGAAGTAGAAAGAAGAAAGGATCCATGGGTGCAGATGGAATCATAGACATATGTCCTCCAACAGAAACGTGCATAGAATTATGCATAAGTTCAAAGTTATAGCGTCGGTCAGCGTTTGGTTCTGATATTTCTTCGAGTTTCGTTCGAGTGAGAACATCTTCGATATTACGATGTGTTGGCAAAGTTGTGCTGAAACCTCCATTCCTTACTAGATGACCAGATGGTGTGGTCCAATTAGCAAACGGTCCACGATTTACAAATCCATTGACTGTTCCCATGAACGTGTCCGACCAGATAATGGAATCTCGAGGATTAGAAAGAGAAGCATCAAGAGTTGGATCCCAAAATGGAATTGCTACAGTTGGTACTTTTGTACGAAGAGCATCTTCCATCCTGAAATTTAAAAATAAAAACCACATTAACATATTTCTAATGACATATTTAATGAATGAAATATTACGAGGGATTTATTTAAATTATCAATTATTTTAATTATTAAGATCGTATTTGTTTCAAAACTTATCTAACGGGCTTAAATAAAATTTATATAAAATTCTCCGAATTGAGAGATCACAGCTCCGATACTATAGGCATGTGGAAGGAATGTCTCAGGAAAGAATCGCTGGACAGATTTTACGGCCAAAACCAACCGGCAGGAGGCCCAGGAGTAGACCCGAGCATGATGGTCGGACCACATCCATGAGCCTGGCTGGTTTCGCTTGAGGATCCAGTCGGATCAGTTGGAGATGGTTGCTTCTGACAGGACCGACTGGAATGAGTGTGTGACGACTCTGCCTTCACGACCCTCTCAGAAATAATAATAATAATAATAATAATAATAATAATAATAATAATAATAATAATAATAATAATAATAATATGTTTGTGTATGTTGTGTTATGTTGACCTAGGATTTTGGATATAAAATAGTAGTAATCTTCGTTTTTTTTCATTAATGCTTTATTTTAACATAGATGGAGGAAAAGACTATGAAAGGGGACCAAAAGGGAAATGAAAAGAAGAAAAAAAGAAGAATCAAGCAACGAAAGAAAGGGAAAATGGGGGACAGATACTACACCCCAGTTTGAGCAGTGCCTCAGCTGCGCCCTGTGGACAAAATGACAAAGGCATATACCACGGAGAATGGCTAGAGATACCCGCTACAACAGCCATCCCATCTCACGGGGCTTCCTCCTCGAGCTAGCTGCTGTCTTTCCGATAAGCATTGTGGGGACCACGGACATCAGACGTCTCGACGGACACCGGTACAACGAAGAAGCGGTTGGTCAGGACCCGGTATTAAACTACAATTATATTTCATGCCTTGCGGTATTCATTTTGGCTATCTTCTCTCTGAGTTCAAATCCCGCCGAGGTCAACTTTGCCTTTCATCCATTCAAGGTCGAAAATAGTACCAGTCTAGTACTGGGATCGATACTTCCTCTATATATCTTTCTCACTTTCATTCTCTCACTCTATCTTTCTCTGGAAGAAATCTGCTTTATTCAGAACTAGGGTGGAGACGGACTCTGTCAGGTTTTAAAAAATACCATAGAATCACTGTATGTCAATATGGGGCTCCTACAAGTCCCACACAAGAACAACTGTTAAAACAGCAAAATGCCGACAATATTCATGGAATAATGGCGAAAAATCAGCGCAAGAGTAGCTGTTAAAACATGGTATTTAACGGCATTTTGGTGTTAACAGCTATTCTTGCGATGAGTTATATTTTTCATTATTCTATGAATTCTAATATTAAAGTTATTAGCATAATATTACAGTAGAAAAAATAAGTAATTGGAAAATACTGAATTATTTACATTTTTAAATAAACTCTGTGCCAGGTGAGGAATACAGGACCATTGTGAGCATTTCTGGCAGTTGCACCTGTATGGAGGAAGGCGATAGCATCGTAAACATTTGGTTCCATGCTCTGTAAGATAAAGAAAGAGATATAAGACATTACAATCATTGAAACAAAGTATGGAGGCAGGTGTATATATATACACACGCACACACACACACACACACACACACACACATATATATATATAATTACTTCTCTCGTAAGTGTACATATATATGAATATATAGTGAATTCTTTCTTTTTAAAACTTGTATCACTATCAACTTATACACAACAGCAACACGTCTCTTCTCTTTGCTCTTTAACCTCTTAAAACGTATTGAAGCACAACTAGAGTGTCCTGCCGAGATTTCTTAACTCCACCTTTTTTTTATCATATTTCTATTGAAATACATTGCAAATAATTTTCAATGAATTTATGAAAATATATTTTTTTAAATGTTGGAATTCAGTAAAATAACGTTTTCATTAGTAAGCTGGTTACATAAAATTATGATGGAATGTTTCTATATAATTATGAACACTTTAAAGCGGACAATTTTATATCATAGAATAGGAGCTGTTTTAAGTATCAAAAGGGTTAAATGCTATAATTATACTTCTTCTAAATGATGCAAATGATGATATTGTACAAGTAAACACTTGATCAAATATAAAGACTGTCTGAACAGAAGGTTATTGAGTATATAGCTCTGTAGCCGGCACGTTACAATGCAAATGATCCAGTAACTCACATACTTTACTAGCGTGTATTAAATCGATCTGCTATGAATAATCCACTTCCACTCACGAAAGTATCTATATGTAGATAATATACTAGATTTCTCACTTCGCAGCATCCTCAACATCTGCTGGAGTGATAGAGCGATTTTGTTACCAGCATTGAAGTTCTTGAAGAGACAGAGAGCACCAATGCATGTTTCCCGAATAGAAAATCATCATCGCTGCATGGCGAACTCTTCATTTTCCACTGAAACAGAGGGATCCGCAGAAAACGTACAAGGGTTCTCTAAAGAAATCTCTTTAAGCATGTCATATTGATCACCACCAGAGGTATGATATGTCCTCTGATCAGGTGATCTGGTGACATACCATCTGTCAATTTCCTCCTTCGAGAATGAATGGAGGAAACCAGAACAAAATTAGACTTACTCTTGCTTTAGTCGTGTTTGCCTATCTTACGTTTTCTCGTCAGTTACCAGCGAGCCTACGATAGATGTGGACAGCCCCTTTCATAAATCTTCGTTAACGAAGTAAAGTCATGATACTAGTTTAGTAAAATATCAAAGTCTGTCAGTACTCTGAACTTCTCTCAATAATATTCATATAAAAAAATAGAACCTTACCGTATCTTGTTTTAGAAGATGAATACTACGGTGGAAATCATATCTTTCTTGTTCACTGAGTTGTCTATATTCCTTCCTTACTCGGAGCATTATCATAGGATTTGGTTGTGATGTTTTTGGTTCATCGGTTGGTAGATTATAATTTAGATAGTTTGTTGTCCAATTAGGACATATTTTCGCCATTTGGAGCTGACCGATGCAATATTTCCATATATCGGCCTTCTTTTCAATTGGTGGATTTGTCGATTTGCATACATTCTCAAAACAGTCTGGAACATAGCTACCTATTTCTGGAACATAATACTGTATATCTGACTTCACGTTAACGAAAGCCAGCAATATGATGAATGCTAGGTACAGACGATTCATTGCTGAAAATATAAGAAAATGTAAAACATCATTCAGACGAAAGCATGGCTGTTAAGGAGTCTACTTTGCAACCACGTAGTTCTAGGCTCTGTCACTCTGTGCGGTGCTTCGAGCAAGTGTTTTCTACTAGTGAAATTTGGTAGACAGAAATTACAGTGTGTCTGTCTGTCTATATGTTTGTTTGTTTGTGTGTGTCAGAGAGAGAGAGAGAGAGAGAGAGAGAGAGAGAGAGAGAGAGAGAGAGAGAGAGAGAGAGAGAGAGAGAGAGAGAGAGAGAGAGAGAGTATCTCCGTATCTTTGTTTACGTTTATGTTTGTGTGTGCAGTATTTGTTCCAGCTCTTGAGATCATTAGCTCAATCCTCATCGAAATCAACTTTGCCTTTCATTCTTCCAAATTTGATAAAACAAAGTGTCAGTTCAATACAAGGATCGATTCTCTACCTCCTCTCTATTTCTCTAGAAGAAGTCGGTTATGTTCAGACCTAGAGAGAGATGGGCTTTGCCAGGTTTAAAGTGGATGTAACGACGAGACTCCACCAGGAGTTAAGAGCTCAAAAGACGCACACTTATGGGATTCAACTCACATATTTGCTTCTTTTTATGGCTTACACTAAAACTAACCTGGGCGGGATTTGAACTCATCCATTTACACAATAATAATTTCAATAAATGCTGGAAAGAACGAGTTGATCTTGGTAAATATTGGTTTCAAATGTTCTAATTGAGGCGAGTTTAAAGAAATACCCTGTCTAATCGAATATCAATTCAAAATTAGGATATATAACACTGACATTCTCCCTCTACCTATTTATGTATTAAATTTTGTTACTTGGTCTGCAAAACAAACTTCGAAAATTGAAGTATTTCAAAACCATGTCATGAGATTTATTACTGGTAAACGCCTAACAGACAGAGTTAAAATATTATTGTACATCTACGAGAAATGATACAACAATGAGCAGTTTTTGATAGCAATTCTCTCAAGTTGTTTTGCTACGTCAAATTTTCTATTTGTTGTCTCCCGAAAATCTTTCTGAAGAGGATATTATATCTTGAAAGAGAAATTAGGACGTTCCAATGTATATGAAGAGATCAGAGCCTAAAATCTGCTTGGAGCATATAGTACATGAAAAGCGAAAATGAAGACGCCTCACTGATAGCTGGAGACACCAATTCCTAAAATGGTCTTAATCCAAATCATGGAAAGAACTCAATAAAATGACAATGAACAGAGAGAGAAATGGAAAAAATACGTTCGTAAAGTTTCATACTCTACTACCGGAAACGGAAATAACGATTACCAAGCAGATTGCTAGATTTCTTCAATCGTGATTCAGTGAGACGATTATTATATTTTTGTTTGCTGTTACTAATACAATGTTTTGGAGTCTTTTGAGGTGGGAGAAATGAGATAAGATTGAGTGATGTTTATGAAGAAAATATCGGAGTTATTTGAATTATCTCTACAATCCTCACGAAATTATTTCAAAATAATTAGCCATTTTGTCTCTATTGTGGGGTCGTTTACAATTGCTAACGTCTCTCTTGGGAATCCAGTCAGTTCTGTAAAGAGCGTTGTTTTAAATTATTGGACCTATTGTAGTATATTACTGGTATATATTTAACCAAGCGTAATGTAAGTTAAATCAAAGGTAACCAGAAACATCTGTGAATTGATTTAAATAGCAATAACTTCATAATGTATTGACACTAGTAAGACATGGAGATGGTGTTGTATAAATTAGAACTTCAGTTATGATATTGCTGTATGAACTTGTCATAATACAGTAAGACTCTTACCTTCAGTTGGTTCTTAACACTTCCAGAACAATGTAGCTTGACAAAGTGATATGAATTCTTAAATAGTTACGGTATATATATAGAGAGAAATAGAAATATTTGGAAATACCAGAATCTAATTAACTCTATGCCTATTGTTGGTATATATAATAACACATGGGAAGCGATGAATTAATTGCATGTTTCATGCTCTCCCACACACACTGCCCATCCCACAATTGTTGCAATCAAACGTCCTTTTACAGTTGTTGATATCACTCGATACAACACGTGCTTATAGTAATCTTACATCAGTCAATGCTGTCCATCCCGGAACTCTCAGTTTATGACGAAATGCATTGCATTGAATATTTTTGAAACCCGTTGTTCAGGTTGTGGACTTTCTTTCCCACATCAGTCTGCACCAAGCAGACATATGGTAAAAGGCGTTCCATTCGTGACCATCCCATCGTTCTTTGTTGTTGTATATATATTTTAGGATTACATTGGACAATGTGTTCTCCCGTTTTATAACGGAGGGAATTTGACTATGAAGTTTGTACTCCGTGGTTTGTAACTAACTTTTTAGTTGCAGCCATGTCATGAGTCCTTAAACTTTTGTTGGAGAGAGCCCATCGCTCTCCAAGTTTGAACAGAGAGAGAGAGAGAGAGAGAGAGAGTGAGGGAGAGAGAGAGCGAGAGTATTAGACCGGTACTTTATTTATCGATCTCAAAAGGAGAAAGACAATGTTGACCTCGGTTGGATTTGAACTCATGGCACAGGGAGCCGGCGCAAACACCGCAAAATATTCTATCTGACATTCTAACGACTCTGCCAATTTGCAGCTTAAATTGTTATATGCAATATGAGAATGACAAAAAGAAAAAAGAAAACACATGGAGGAGAAATGCAAAAGCAGGGGTCCCTACACCCTTGACTGCACTTCACAGACAAGATGGCGAAAGCATTACTGTAGAGACAAGCCAACAATACTTGTTGCGTCAGCCATTTCTACCTCATGAGGTCAACTTTACATCCTTGATGGACAGTGTATATCAGCTACTGCATCTTACGGACAAAGTGGTGAAAGCATTGTCGTGGTGAACAGACAACGATACTCAATACATTTATCCATTCCACCTCGTTGAGCTCCTTCCTCAAGCATAATGCCCTCCCTATTGGGAGGAGGAAAAATGACAATCTGTGGATCGAGGGAACCCAACGTCTCAACACATTATACTCAACTGTAACCTATGTAGTATGAGAATTTAATCCTAAATTATAGGACTTCAAACATTATCTTGGGAATGACTTGAATAATAATGGGCTCAAACAGATGAATTACCCCAGATTTCCTGACCACTAATATCGAAAGAATTGGAAACGCATGATGTGGTTGGAGTATTACACCTAAACCTTTGCTCATAAGATAGTGGGTTAAATTCCTCCATGGAACTACGCGTTGTTTTCTTGAATAAAATATGTTATTTTATGGTGCTCTTTTTACCAGGAGTTGTGCCTCACAGATAGTAATCAATAAAGGAAAAGACCAATGAAATAGTTGTTTCCTTGGTCCAATCTGATGACCAGATTCTATTCTATTTTTTCCCCTAAAGAAATTAAGGTGTTATATTTATCGATATTTCGGAGGAACCCATAAAAGGTGACCTCGGCACTATCAACTGATTTGAACAACGGTACTCTCACTTCATCTTATTAGGTAATCGAAGCTGGAATGGCTTAACTTGAAGGTCTGGTGATAGGAGAGATGGGCAGATAGATTTAAATCCAACGAGAATCGAATTGGAATTTCATCGATCTTGGATCGATATTATAAAGTACCATGTGCGGGTCTCGAACGCAACAGACTAAACTTGCGCTCAACGTGTGCTCCGCTGTCTGTGTTGAGAAATACAATATATATACATACAATATATATACATATACAATTGTTTCTATATCGATCAGCTCAGGATACATTTATAATCATGGGGCCTGACTCTTCTTCGACATCTCCTTAAATATGCGCGTTTTATACACACACACACATATATATATGCGTGTGTGTGTGTGTGTGTGTGTCTGTGTGTATGTGTGTGTATCTATCTATCTATCTATCTATCTATCTATCTATCTATCTATCTATCTATCTATCTATCTATATATATATATATATATATATATATATATATATATATATATATATATATATATATATATATATATATATATATATATATATATATATATATATATATATATATATTTATATATATATATATATCATCATGATCATCATTTTACGTTCGCTTTTCCCTGCTTGCAAGGATGAGACGGGTCCTCTTCAGCACAGAATCTCTCCATTCGTCATGGTTCCCAGTCATCTCTGTGAGCTTAAGCGATCTGAGGTCAGCTCTCACCACCTCCGCCCATGTTTTTCGTGGTCTTCCTCTACTGCGACTTCCTTCCACCGGGATTTCTTGGTACTTCTCCACCCAGCCGTCACCCTCCATGCGCATTTGTCCCACGCACTACAGTTTATCCCTCTTATACTGTTTCACTCTCAACCCGTCTATGCTTGATCGTACGCGCACATTGACATTGTACATCCATTGGAGCATGCTTGCTTCATTTCTCTCCAGCCGTCGCATATCCTCCGCATTTGCTGCCCATGTTTCACTACCATGCAGCATCGCTCATCTCACACAGGCATCATATGACCGACCTTTCGTTCGTAGGGCGAAACACTTCGTTGTCAACAGAGGAGGCAGCTCTCTAAACTCCTTCCATCCTGTCCTTATTCTAGATATTATGACCTCGGAGCATCCTCCTCGCTTGCTAATATGATCACCTAGGTATCGGAAGCTATCAACTACCTCTATAGGTCCTACTTGCATTTGAAAAATGTGCCTATCACTGACACTTCTACTATCAATTTTCCCTGAACATCCACTACATATGAGGTTTTCCTTTCCTGTTAGTTTGCCTGCCATCCCACTACACCTATTGTGTATCCAAAATCTGCATTGTGTACATTCTATAGAGTTTATATCCAACTCCTTCTCTATATACAGTATATGGTCATTTCCCTGATGGAATCAGACTTTTGTCCTCTTTCCTACTTATCAACGCTTTAGTCTTTGCTAGGTTCACTCTCAGTCCTCTTGATTCTAACTGCTGTTTCCTTAGCCATAATTTATTCTCTAGCTCCTCTGCTGTTTCTGCTATACCAGATCGTCAGAATAGAGAAGTTCCCATGGGCAGCCAGTATTAAACTCCTCTGTTATGGCTTGGAGAACTAAAATGAATAAAAGTGGGCTGAGGACTGAACACTGATGTACTCCTACTTGTGTCTGGAATTCCTCACTAAACTCCATTCTTACTCTCACTTTACTAACAGCTCCTCTCTACAGAGCTTAAGGGAACAAAGAATCAGTGTTGCATCATATACATATTTATTTACATATTACATGTGTTACACTGTTGATCAGCTCGAGGAACGATCGATTAATGTTCGATCCTGACTCTGGAATCGTAAAGCTCCACAGATATGTTTTAACATGTAGACTGGCGTCAACACTGATTCTTTGTTCCCTTATATATTATTATTATTATTGATACTCTGCTCTCCACCATATATATATATATATAAATATAAATAAATATATATACATATATATATATAATATATATATATATATATATATAAACGGAAAAAATGAAACGATATTTCATTTCCCACTCTTAGTACGACTGTTACTTAAATATAAGTATATACACGTACATACATACATGTATACAGACGTACAGTAGTTTGTATATATATATATACATACATGCACACATATATATATGCACGTATGGATTCACCGAACATTTATTACAATGCTCTGTGTGTTTGTAAACAAGCATCCCGTATTAAGCCGTAGTGTCTAGCAACCACCGTTGCTCGTTTGTTCAACACTGACAAAGGAACGCTGTACTAGTTTCAAGCTTGTTAGCTATCGTCAGCAACGTATACCTTCCTGCCAGATTGTTGAACGTATATACTTACATTATGCATATTAACGGCTGAGTAGCCCAATTTGCATATCGAGTGGGTTAATCAGCCGGGTGCACCGAAAACGATAAACGGAAAAAATGAAACGATATTTCATTTCTCACTCTTAGTACGGCTGTTACTAAAATATAAGTATGTACACGTACATACATAAATGTATACAGACGTACAGTAGTATGTATACATACATATATATATATATATATATATATATATATATATATATATATATATATATATATATATAATTGTTTCTACTTTAGGCACAAGGCGAGCAAATACCCAGTACATTACTGGTACTTTATTTTATCGACCCCGTAAGGATGAAAGGCAAACTTAACCTCGGTGGGATTTGAACTTAGACTGTAAAGGGACGTAACTATGCTAGAAAGCATGGCGTCCAACCCTCTATAATGACGGATAGTCCTGGCTTCTTACTCTATTTTTTAATTCATATGTATCACATCTGCAACAACGCATCACGCCATTTTCATCCCTATATGTTTTCCCTCCGCTGTGACCTGTCTCTTTCTCTTCCCTTACTGCTATCCTCTTTCTCTCTCCGCCTTCTCTCTCCTTCTACCTCTTACTTTCATTCACCCCCTCTGCTAGTCACCCTTTCTCGGCTAGCCTCTTCCTCACACTTCCACTCACTCACTCTCTGCTACTCACCCTCTCTCACTCCCACTCGTCTGACCTATGTGAAATTCTTTTCTCGCTCACATTTCGCATGGTTCGGATGCATCTTTCGGCTTTCTCGTCTATGATTCGCCAGATCTTATGTTCACTTGCATCACTGACTTGATTTTCCACCCTTTACGTTGCCTTACCATTCTTGGTTGTTTACATGTCTCTCTTTTTCCACCCAATTCTTTTTATCCCAATAACTTTATTTAGTTATTGCTCGCGCTGGCCTGAGGTATATGATCTTTAATGCGAAGAAATACCTATGATGGCCAGAAGATCACTGATGACGGATAGGCCTGGCTTCTTACTCTATTTTTTAATTCATATATATATATATATATATTAGGTTATGCAAGATATGCTTAGGATTATCCTGAATGCAGTAATGGTTAATTACTGCACTAGATAGAATCGACGTACGGTGAGGGGTTATTCAACGAGTTATGAAAGAACAGTTAAAGAAACTCGGTTTTCGATTCTTCCGATAAAGAATGATTAATAAAACAGGTAGACATCATAAAAAGGTAATTTATTCCGAGTACTTACAAATGTTTCTTTAGTAGTTACACAGCCTAGTGATGCTGTGTGCAAATTGTAGTTATTTATTTGCAGGTACCCAATTTTCAAATGCTGTTCTTCCTACCAAGTCTCAGAGCAAATGGCTCAATTGTAAATTCTCTGGTATTTCCTAAAGGGAGTTATTGGGGAAGATAGAGTAGAAAAGGAAGAGAGAAAGAAGGAGAGAGAGAGAGAGAGAGAGAGAGAGAGAGAGAGAGAGAGAGAGAGAGAGAGAGAGAGAGAGAGAGAGAGAGAGATGTAGCGGTCGGGGAAATGGGAGAGAGTGGTTTGAAGAATACAGATAGCTTAATCTAAATGTGATAGGGGTCCAACAAATGGTTTTATTATACTGCTTACTCTCAAAGTGACAACTTAGGCATTGTGTTGATATTGTCAAGTTTAGAATTATTTATTGCCACAGAGAGCAGGTTAGTAGATGTAGAGTAGGGGGGATATAGACAGAGGGCGAGAGAGAGAGAGAGAAAGGGAGGAGAGAAAGAGAAAGAGAGAGGGGGGACAGAAAAAAGCTAAGAGAAGGGGAAGGAAAGGCGATATACACCGAGTTGGTAGTTGCATTTTGCTGATCGCACTTAAGTATCCATTTATTACGATAAGCAAGCTACTGGCTTAGAGTGTGTGTGTGTGGGGTGGGGGTGGGGGTGGGGTATAGTTGGGAAGTATTATTGAGTGAAATTAGTTAGCGAGAAAGTGGTGTAGTAGTCTCGGGTTCATATGTTAAGTTATTTTATAGTGAGAAAATTTAGCCTTCAGTTTGTGGTTGCAGTATAACGATCGTTCGATTCTGTCATTTAGTAAGTTGTTTTTAGATTTCAAGATATAAAAGAGTTCAAGGTTGCATAATCTGCAGTACTTTAATCCACTCCGATATGCACTAGCATTGGATAATTTATCCCATTTTAAGGTGAACTGCCGGAGGTATTCACGGAGTTGTCAGGTCTTATTAACGAGTGTAGTTACATAACGGTGTTCAGGATGTTTAATCGAAAATCAATGACGATACCAGCGTGATTTAAAGGAGATACTGGTAGACCCGATTAATACCATTTCTGGTCGTTTGATTCGACAGTGCGTTGGACTCTAGGCATTTATTCTTCAATGGGCATCTCTCGGGTAGGTGGCAATTGCAGTTTTTGTTATGGGTAACAGCTGTACCATGGATAGGTTGGGATAACAGTTCAGGTGGGTTGTGTAATACCCGTCTCCCATTTGGTGGAAGGGAGGTTGATATTACGTTATGCCCATCTGTTTCTAAAATATTTTGTTTTGTAGTTTTGTTTAATAATCGCTTTAAGTTAAGTTTTTTTTTATGTATGCTTCTAGGTTTGGTGCAGTGGAGTGTGATAGCTTAACAATCTTAGAGTGTCTTTTATATCGGTAATCTAATTTATTCGGTCCTTAATGTTGCCATTGACTGACCAACGGTCAAAAATAATACAGATACAATATAGACACAAACACATATATATAGTTTATCAAAGTTCTTTCGTTGCACATCTGTAACATCGTCAGTGGTGCTATTGTTTCCTCCCGTTGCATTGTATTTTCTAAACCCTCTTTATTTAGTCTGTTTATATATTTATTTATTTGTTTATTTTATTTTGTCTTCTTTGCGCATGCGTTTGCGTGTGTGTATAGTGTTTCGTTTGATGTGTGTTCGTGATTGGGTGATTGTGTATTGGTTAATGTATTCTATCTTTACTAGTGTGTGTTTATATGTGTTTGTTGTTATTGTGCTTGTGTATGTATTAAACACACACTAGTAAAGATAGAATACATTAACCAGTACACAGTCACCCAATCACGAACACACATCAAACAAAACACTATACACACACGCAAACGCATGCGCAAAGAAGACAAAATAAAATAAACAAATAAATAAATATATAAACAGACTAAATAAAGATGGTTTAGAAAATACAATGCAACGGGAGGAAACAATAGCACCACTGACGATGTTGCAGATGTGCAACGAAAGAACTTTGATAAACTATATATATGTGTTTGCGTCTATATTGTATCTGTATTATTTTTGACCGTTGGTCAGTCAATGGCAACATTAAGGACCGAATAAATTAGATTACCGATATAAAAGACACAGAAGCGAAAAGCGAAAACCAACCAAACAGTGAGTGTGTTCTGTTATTTATTCTGGCAATATTACACAAATATAACCCCCCCCTAAGTATAACATATATATATATATATATATATATATATATATATATATATATATATATATATATATATATATAGATAGATAGATAGATAGATAGATATGCAATGACTGATGATATGCAATTACAATAAATTTAGTCCATTAGATTATTATTCTTATATCGTTAAACAAAAGTGTATTATCTGCATATGGCATCTGATTTGCTTGAATATAACCATAAGCATTAGTACAAGAAAAGACTATTTATTTCTATATTACCATTCTTTAGGATGTTTTAGGATGGTGGATTTATAATCATGAAGTCGTGCTTTCACGTTTTGTTCTTGAGCAGGACGCTTCATTTCCAATTGGTCAAGTCCGCTCAGCTGAAATATAAAAAAGAGTTGTATGCGTAATGACTGCAGATTAAATACTAGTCTGACGGGCAGGAATCACTCAAGTGTGGTTCTTATTGCCACAAGTGTGACCTTTTCTGTCTCATTGCTTTTGATTTTGCAGCCACGACGGTAGCTCTGGAATGATTATGTGGTTTTCAGAGCCTTATAATTTCATACTGATTCCTCTTGACACCTGGTCATCTCCTGTGACCTTTTCACACACATATATTGTGCTATAAAAGTCACAAGGAGTTAGGGGGTGTTAATACCACTGCAAATGCCCTCTAGTTGTCACTCTTTTATTTCGCTGGTTCAGGTATTGTGGTATGAACCTATGCGTATATCTGTGGAGGACTTGCTGCTTCTACTAATCCTCTTTGTTGAAAACCTGGCGGATGTTTTCATGTATTTTGATAGGATTGATGGAAACCAAATCCTTCCACACATCGTCTAGGACCTCCTGCAACTGTTCTTTTTAGGTAATGTGAAGCCTTTGAACGTTTAACAATACAGAGATATGTTACCCTCCTTTTTTGTTTTGGCTCTTGTAAGTGTTGCTCCGACATTTTAGATCATATCCGTTGCTAATATTTTTGGGAAAAGCACGAGTATGCCCCAATGACATTGTTTCTCACATTTTAAAATCTAAAATCTTTTGTCTCCTCTGAAGAAGGAATAATTCGCCTTTATTTTATAGAAACCTTTGAATACAATAAACATTTATTTCTTCTCCAGGAAATGAATGAGCAATTAAAACAGCTTTAATGTATTTTTTTAAATAAACAATAATAAATAGGGACGAATGATTAATAATTGTTTCTACTTTAGGCACAAGGCCAGCAAATACACAGTGCATTACTGGTACTTTATTTTATCGACCCCGTAAGGATGAAAGGCAAAATCAACCTCGGCGGGATTTGAACTCAGATCGTAAAGGGACGTAACTATGCTGGAAAGCATGGCGTCCCACCCTCTACCTATACTGCCAATCCACCGCCCTTTACTGCCAATCCGGTAGTTTCTTATATACATTTAATGAACATATACATTTATATACATTTAAAGGCACTGTGGAAACTATTGCGATAGTCAAGTATTACGTTGGATATTTGCAGTAGTGAGAATTACGATACAAATACAATCAAGGGCATACAAAACAAATATTGCCACATTTGTTTATATCTTTATATTCACACGGTCAAAGAAATAACTGTATAAAGTAGGCCTAATTAAAATATATCAGACAGAACACACCCAAAATAACATTACCCGTATAATAAATGCTGAAAACTTCTTCTTCTTCTTCTTCTTCTTCTTCTTCTTCTTCTTCTTCTTCTTCTTCTTGAACCCTCCAATATTGAACTAGTTCTTTATTTATTGACCTCAAAATGATGAAAGCAAAGTTAACCTCATCAGGATTTGAACTCAGAGCACAAAGTGTCGGAATGAGTGATGCAAAGCATTCTATTCGACGTTCAATTCACCGCGTTTAGTTGAACCGCTGATCAGCAAAGCGTTAATTGAAGATTTTCTCAGGAGGCTCAGGACGTATCATGGATAATTTGTGAGAAGGTATTTGAGTATCTTCTCCACGCGTGGATTCTGGAAATATAAGTCTTGAGTAAAGTAAAAGCAATTAAAGGTACATACATCAAATTTAAATACAGTAGTACAACCCCATCATCTTGTGACAATAGGAATGTATTTGAGAGATCAGGGGAGGGCTGGTTGAACTGTAGCCAAGAGCCAACAATATTTTAAATAGCCCCAAACATAAATAAACGTTAACTTTATAGATTAATACAAAGTACGCTTTTCTTAGCCATTAATTTTACTTCCTTTGCAACAACAGTTGCTACAGTTCCCTCGGTTTGTCCAGTCTAGATATTAGTCATGAGATCACTACCAAATATTTTGCTCTCTTTCAAGATCGAATGAAACTTCTTACTCCTCTCATGTTTTTCAACGAGTTTCAACATCCAGTCGTTTGTTGCTCCAAGATATTTAGCCAGTCTAATTGTAGTAGTTTTGTAAGACAGTTCAAATTGCTTCGGACTCATTGAGTTCTGGGAAGGTAAAGACAATCCACATCTGCCTTTGAGTGCCAATTCTCTTTATTTCACTGAAATTCCAGTTCAACACATTGAAGCGATAATTAACAACTGGAATTGTCATGTGCATTTAGCTCAGATTTCAGAACTGCTCGTTTTCTCCTATAACATTCTTTCCTTATATTCTCTTTCATGATTGCATGCTGAATGTCGGAGCCTTCATTTATACCTAGGTATTTATAGGTTTGTTTCTGCTCAAGTTCGTTTATAACTGCTCCAACACCCAATTCAACTTATCAAACCCAACATCCAGGCACATTTATCAAACCCAAATTCCATCTCGGTGTAATCACTGAATATTTTCACAGTACGTAAAAGGACTTCAAGCTCATCATTGTCTTCGCCATATAGTTTTAGCTAATCCATATACAATAAATGGCTTATTTTCCTGTCGTCAATTTTATATCGATAATTTTTTCTGTTAAGTCCCATTGTAAGGGATATACAAATTATTAGAGGTGAAAGTGAGTCACCTTGGAAAATGCCACAGTCGATGCTAATATTGCTTGAAATAAGTACTCCATTAGAATTATATAACTGGAGATTCATGTTCCACAATAACATGTTGTTTCAGAAAGTTAGAAATTATTGGAGAAAACTGATGAGTAGATGGAGGGAAGTCATCGATAATGATGTGAATTATATAGAGGGCTAATTTTTAATAAAATGTGAAATTTGATGACTTGTTTTTCTGACCTAAATTTCGGACATTACTTATGGGATGACCTGATAAATGAGGGTAACGTCTTCTTCCTCTTTCTGTCTCACACACACACACACACACACACACACACACACACACACACACACACCCCTCTAAACAAATGACTTCTTTTTCTCTCTCTATTCGCTTGACGCCCTCGCTCTCTCTATATAGATTAGGGTGACGTCGCAACTTTCTGTCTATCTACCTCTTTCTGTCACCTCGAAAGCACACAACGTTCGCTTTTCTATCTCTATATACATATCTCTCACTGGGCACTCCCCCTCTATATACACAGTGAGCGTGACGGATGGACCGACGAACAGACAGTGCTCTTATAATATAGATTGGGGAATTTTCTTTTCAATCTATTTTTTCAGAAATCATCATTATTATTGATTTCTTTATTAGCCACACAGGACTCACATTAAGAAAAAAATAAAGACAGTACAGGACGGTACAGTGTAGGGTTTTTTCGTGTAAAATAAAATTTATAACAGAGACTAAAAAATAAACAATTAAATAATGAAACAACAAATTCCTCAAAAGTGGGGAGACCTCTGACTGTCACTCGTAGAGAAAGCCCACAAGAAGCCTCGGTCACCCTGACTGCTAGGGCAAGTGCCCTCTCCCAGCTGTCCTCCTTCAATCTACAGACGTATACTCAAGGCAGCCCATTTATTCGGACCATGATCGCCACTTACACCCACCTTTCAACAAACTGGTTGGAAGGCAGCATTTCTCTCTCCACCCTGATTTTCTCTTCAAGTGAAATCGGAAAAAGATAATCAGAGCTTCACCGAAGAGAAAAGTTCTGCTCTTCAACCCTTTCAAACGCGTCCACCACACAACCTCTTTTACCATAACCAGCAGGCAGATGAAAACTTTCCTCTAAAGGAAGGCGGGTGAGCGATCTACACAAAAGATTGTCGATAGTCGCATCCTTCCACACATGACAGCAGGTGTTCGACATAAACCCACTGGTCAGCAATACTCGAACACTCGATGGGTGCGTGCAGGACGATTTAGTCGTCCTGCGTGCATCTCAGAGAGGCCCGACTCACGGAACTTCCATTCCTGTAGGGTTTATTTCAAACTGGCAAAGCTCCACGGTAGCACTGGCAGGCCAGGGATTTCTGGAAGTTATCCATGAACCCTAGACCGAAAGTCCTCTGAAAAAGAGTGGCTAGTTTATTTTTCCTCAACGCCCAGAATCACCCCGAGAACGTCGTCGCTCTTACCATCCACGACAACATCCACCTTATGCGATACATCATAGAAAGTGTGGCTAAGAAACCTGGCACGAGTGGGGCCCTGATTAATTTAGATTAGTCGAAAGCTTCGATAGGGTCGACCATCGCTACTGCGCGGTAATCCTCAAAGTAGCTGACTTCGGACCCGTTTTCAGGGGCTGGATCGCTGTAATGTACTGCGACATATGCTCTGTGGTTAGAGTGAACGGTCACCTTACGGAATCGTTCAACATCATGCATTCGGTCCACCAAGGTTGTTCTCTTTCGTCACTTTTGTATGTATTGACTCTTGAGCCATTACTACACAAATTGAAGACGTCACAGGGTATCCTGCGCGAACTAGGATGTGGGAGATCTGTGTCAACATATGCCGACGACGTCATCGTAGTGGTGTCGAACACCAAACAAATCGAGTTGATCAGAATCACTCTCAAGGAGTAAGAAGCGGTAACAGGAGCAAAAATGAACCAAGAAAGGTCGCTGGGTCTTTCTGTAGACTTGTCCCTGCAGCTCGGCATTTGCAGGGACAGGTCTACACCGTTTAACAGCATCATTGGACGCTGGACGAACAGACAGGTTGAATTGTTTAGTGTTTGATTTGGTCCAGACCTCCCTATGAACAAAACTCGGGGCGAGGTAATGCCTATATAGTCGACTACTTTGAATTATGGACAACCTATACTAGACGTATCTATTTCTCTACAGAATATCTAGATACGATCTGGATGACCCGGTGCGGTTTGTCTGTCTTCACAATGGCACATTTGGGAAATCCAGTCAGTACCTGTCAGACAGCTGGAAGCGACTGAGTATGTTAGCGTGGTATTTACACCTCCTCCCCTATCTGCTAGTACCACACAGTCCCAGCCTGTATCCAAGATACCGTTCCAGTCCCCCATGACTCTAAAGAGCGGAATGCTCCTAGAAATGTTTCAATGCGCTTGAAGAAATCAGACCGTCCTACTCATGTGGGGCTTAGACTGCCACAAGCCTGAAGACATACTCTTCATTGCTAGTCAGCACTACCAACGTATCTTCTAGATCTAGGAATATGATTTGTATCGCGAGATCCAGGCCTTTCCGAAACAACACAGCTTGGAGCTGCGTAAACTTCGTAGCCACCGAAAATGGATGTAAAAGTTGGTGCGTCGAAAATTCTGGTGTTGCTGATAACCACCACATCTGTATTTAGTGAACTGAGGTCGTTGAGCTGGTGAGTCTGCTTCCAAGATGACCTCAGGCCACGTAGCTCCGTGCATTTACATGGCTTATTCTGAATGAAGTCATGTTCGATGAAGAGGAAGAAAAGTAGGGAAGGCAATCTGTCCAGCGATTCTTTCCTGATACATTCTAACCACATGCCCATACTATCGTAGCTGTGATCTCTGAATTGGAGAAGTAGCAGCTCTACCTGGAGTGACTCTCTCATCTCCGAGCTACACACTTTATCGAGTAACGTTACTCTAAAGACCCTTCGGAGGAACCTCATTTCGGTTATTGCTCAAGATTCATGGCCATAGATAAGGGTTGGCACGAATACCGTGAATATATATTATCCAATATCAATAATATCAATATAAATAGTATCAATATATGATTTAATATGAATATCAATATATTATCCAATACCAATAATTGTTTCTGATTTATGCACAAGGCTAACCATTTTGAGGGAGAGAAAGTCGATTAAATCGACCCCAGTGCGTTACTGGTACTTTATGTTATCGACCTCGTAAAGACAATCGTCAAAGCTAACCTCCGTGGGATTTGAAATCAGAACGTAAAGGGACGTAACTAAATGCTACAATGCATTTTGTCCGAATCTCTAGGGATTTTACCAATCCAGTGTCCTCTACTTTATAAAAAAAAGACAAATACTTAACTCCTGAAATCTAATATCATGTAATAATGATATTTTAGTCCAAGGTTTGAATTTAAATTTGAATACTTTAATAAAGTCGGTATTTGGTGGGTTTGTGTTTTAGGGTTAACCCTTTTGATATCAACCCGCCTGAAACCGGCCATTGTTCTATGATACAAAACTACCTGTATTAAAACCTTGCATTATAATTTTATTTAAGAACATTTTGTTAAATGATGTTCTAAATATCAGATTAATAATAAGAAGGTAAAATATTTTACTAAATTTCTTCATTTTTTAAAATTTCAAAATTAATTGAAATGAATGTGCAGCAACTTTCATGAGAAATATGGTAACTAAATGCTACAATGTATTTTGTCCGGTGCTCTACCAATTCTGCCAACCCACCGCCGTTTCAATATCAATAATTGTTTCTACTTTTGGCACAACGCAAGCAATTACCGCAGTGTATTATTTGTACTTTATTTTATCGACCCCGTAAGGATGAAAGGCAAAGTCAACCTCCGCGGGATTTGAATTCAGACCATAAAGGGCCGTAACATTTTGCTGCAAAGCATGGCGTCCGACCCTCTACCGATACTGCCAATCCACCGCCGTTTCAATATCAATAATACCGCTATATCAACGCCGTCTGAAGAAGGATTATCCAGAAGACGCAGGATTATATATATATTTTATTATTTCATGCAAAGCCAAACATTTTAACAGACACTTTTGAGTGCACCAGATTCCCAGTAGAAACAGTAGAAAGCGGTTAACTTCACCCTAACCGGTGGATCTTCAATCGAGCGTGGGTAGGTAAACGTAAGTGTTTCTATATTCATTTTTTACTATAAAAAATAATGGTGATGTATTATTTATTATGTGCTTCCGGAATAGCTATTTATTTGTTTGTTTGTTCATTTATTAATGTCCTTAGTTTTACACAACTTCTTGTTTGACGTATTTTTTCTTTAACGTTCATGAGCCACTAAATCCTGTTCCATATAACTGTTTTGTCTTTTTCGCCTATGCTCCTACGGTTTTTACACACACCTCACTCGTTTTTAACACCTCATGTAATTGTATGCATGAATTAAATTAATGACTAATTTACTTCTAGTTGAGGTTTGGATCAAATATTCAGCATGTCTTCAAAGGGAAGATGCATAAAAAAAAGAAAAAGCTATATTTTCTATAGTAAAACGGCACATGTTTCTAAATGTACTCTCATACTTCAATGTTTACATCAATAGTAAGTTGCTGAATATCCTCGTCAACTGGGAATAATTACATTAATTTTCCCAAATTGTTGAATGATAGTCTCAATGGTCTGAGAAAATAAGAAAAAAAGAGTTAGTAGCTAGGTGTTAACTCTATTACGTGATCAATTATCATTTAAATCCCCCAAAAGCCTTGTGTGGTATGTTTCCGAATAAAAACACAAATCACATGCCACTAAATGTGCTTTTTATGAATTTTCAAATGTCACAAACACAAAGGTGTATTTTCAATGTTTCTTTTCATTACTCTGGCATAAATCTATAAATGTCTCACTTGATTCTTTTCATTTTAACTGACTCAGGGTTGTATATGAACGATCATTTTGTCATATGTTAATTTGAAACGCCTGTGACACGCAAGTTCAGCAACAAACAAAGATTCAGTGCCAAATGTCCTTTCTAACTACTAAGATATAAAGATATATCATTTAATTACTGTATTTCCCGGCGCTGAAGACGCTTCGTCTTCGAGAAGGCACCCTAATTTTGACAACCAAAAATTTGAAAAAAATAATATACAACCTTCGGCCTCCAGGACGCATGGTAGATTTTTGAGACTTATTTTAGGAAAAAAAGTACTGTCTTCGACGCCGGGAAGTACAGTATTTAATTATTTAATTATTATTAAGGACAGACCATAACAAAGAATAACATAGTGTATGCTATTTTACATTTTCCTGGTCTGTAAAATGCAGCTTCCGGTCAAAGGTAAGTAATATCAAATCCATATCATGGACCCTTAACTCCTAATGGAGTCGTCGAGGTGCTGGCGTGACTTACGACATGACTCAAGTATTTAAATCTGGCGGAGTCCATCTCTGTTTATGTCTGAACACAACTGAGTTCTTCCGGGGAAAGAAAAGGAGAGGGCGAGAGAGGGGAGAGGGTATAAAGGAAAAATCGACCTCAGTATTGGACTAGACATGAAACAAAGTATTGGTGGTGGTAGTGGCTAGGGATATGTTCAACTCAAATACTTCCAAGGCGGTGTCCCAGCATAACTGCAGTAAAATAATTGAAACAAGTAAAAGAATAGATGAATAAAAGAATAACTAACAAGAGGACAGCGTTTCTCTCCCCGGCTTCTTAAACATCACCCCCCCCCCCCCCCCTCTGCCCCCCACATTTTGGTAGGCAGTGAAATATAACTGCCCCCAGTGTCCTTTCTTAAGTAAGAACGCCAGTCAAGGGAGGCAAAATATTTTGTTACATAACTATGCAATGTTCTGTTGTTTTGTGTTCCTGAAAATTAACCAATGTTCAGAATTAAGCTTTTACAAGTAAATTTTGGCCACAAATGTCCTGCCTTTGTTACCGACTTCATTTTGCTATTTATGAAGTTGTTATTGTGTGTGTGTATGTGTGAGTGTGTGTGTGTGTACGTGTGCGCGCGTGTGTGTGTGTATTTACCCTTAACAATCGGCGCTATCTGTATATGTCACGTAACATGTTCCATCGATTGACTACCACGCATCGCAAATCGATAATAGACAGACAAACAGCTAGTGCTTATCACATTCTTGAGTAATGTACTGTTCTTCAGGGCGTATAAGGCTTATAAATATTAGTTTCTCTCTTGGTGTGGTGATCCTAGCTATTTCTTGTATTAGGTTACGCTTTTGTTTTTCTTCATGACTTAATTCTCTATAGATCTTCTTTTTTATGTTTAGAATAAAATGTTTCTGTGTGTGTGTTGTGTGCTCAGTTTGCGCATGCGCCACATCCGGGTGTCTGTGTGTGTTTGTGTTCATTTATCTATTTGTTTATTTATTTACATGTTATTGGTTGGTTGTTTGTTCTATGTGTGTGTCTGTTTTCATTTTGTCCTTAATTGTAAGTTGTGATGTTGCTGTTCCACTCATATTTTCTATTTAATTTTGGTTGTAATTCTTTTATGTTTATTGCCTCTGTAATTTGTCTAAACATTGCATCTTTTCTGTGTGTAGATTCTATTTTTATTTCTATGTTCTCTAATTTACCCTTGCGTTCTATCTTAGCATGTTGGTAGAGTACAGATGATTCTTTATTATCTTGAAGGTCTCGCCAGGGTTCATTTATCCGTTTCCCTATACTACGAGCTGTCTCACCTATGTACACTATATTTTTGTTTCTACATTGTCCTTCAGTACATCTTATGCTATACACTACATTTCTAGTTTTACAGTTAATATGGGGGCTTATTTTACAGGTTATACATTTCTTATCTATACATGAGGGTCTTTGGAACGGGTATGTCTTGCTAATAAATGTTTTTACGGAGGTACCTGGTCTTTCTACTATCTTAATATTGAGTTTATGTTTATTTAGGGCCCTTCTAAATTTGTAGGCTAGTTCGCCTCTAGGGGTTGTGTCGATGAACATTACACTCTGGTATTTATTGCTATCATACGATGAGTTTATTCTATTGGCCTTGTTCCTAGTTCTTTCTATTCTATTCCAAAATTTGCTCCTATACAAGGGGCAGGTCCCATTTATGTCATTATTTACCATTTTTTCCCATTTGGTTCTGGCTCCTCTATACACTCTGATTCTATCTCTCTGATTGTAGACAGAGAACTGCATACGGTGGGTGAAGTGTTGTATGTGTCTCTCTAGTTCTTCGGGGTTGCACATGCGGGACACATTTCTCATCACCCGTACCAAATACGCAATCAGTATGTTGATTTTGGTATGATCCGAAATGACCGAGTTTCGGTGGATCAGATGTTTGGAAGTCATGGGTTTGGCATAATGGGAATGGAGGATTTGTTTTTGGTTGTTAATGGTATCTAACCAGAGCTCTGTATCTAGTACAGGTAATCGATGGTTGGGGTGTCTACTTGGGTAGTCTATAGTAACTCTAATGCTCTGGTGGATGGAGTTTGCTATTTGCTGGATGCTTTCCATTGTGTTTTTCTCTAGTTCCTGACTGTTCTCTAGTGGGGGTGTCTTAACTACGATGTTTATATCATCTACGTAGCGGGAGTACATTATCAGGGTTAAGCTGTCTTCTAATTGTTCTTTAAGTTTAAGTTTAAGTCTACTGTCCCACCATACCATGAATAAGTTAGCTATGTCGCCTGCAATGCTAACACCAATGGCTGCTCCTTCCTCTTGGGCATATGCTTTTCCATTAAATTTGAACATATGTTCCTTAAGGGTTAATTTTATGCTGGCCCCTACCGCATGTGCAATCATTTTCTTCAGTTCATCGTGGTTTTCGGGTGTCCGTATGGCTCTGGTCCACCCGTTCCATCTATCTGTGTGGGTTTTCTTGGTCATTGAGGTAATGGTAGGTGGTCTACCTCTTGCTGGTCTTGTAGGGCACAGGTTGCTAAGGTCATATGTGTCTAGGTAACTATTACTATGGGTAAGCTTAAGTAGAAGTCCCAGCTCACTGGTATCAATCCCACGGAATTCAACCTTGCTCTCGCTGATCATTTCTACGCATTTCTCCACAGCAAAATCCACGTCAATAGATGGATACAGGGACACAACATCCATACTGCCTATTATGCAGTTTGTTAGGTCCCCAGATCGGTTACCCACGCCGATTCTGCTGAGGAGGTCCTCCGTGCTGTCACATACATCTGGGGACATCTCAATGATGGGCCGTATGATCAGGGAGAGGAAGTAGGACAGTCTGTAGTTACTAGCAATGTTAGCGCCACAGACTGGCCGTGTTGGTGGTCCCGCGACAGGGTCACAGCCCGTTTTATGGTCTTTTCGAAGCCCATACAACGCCGGCACGTCATTGTTCCAGGCCTGGAAGTTGTTGGCAGTCCTTTTGTTGGGCTGCATTATATTCGTCCACATCACCATATGGGCATTGAGGGCTTTTTCTCTATCCTCATGCTCCTGTGGTGTTACCTCTCTTGTGTTAGTGATGTGGGGTTGCATTGCCTGGATGTAGTTTGGCAGGCTGTCAACCGACATTCTGCCAGACTTGTCTGTTGGGAAGCATGCTATCTCTCCATTACGTGAGCGCTGCATGAGCTTACGCAAGCGATTTGCAGGTTTTTCTCCCAGTTGCTGGGCCTCTATTCTATTATGCTTCTTGCTATACTGTTCTATAATATTTCTAAGTTCGGATCTAGCTATACTAAATTGTGCTTCTGTTTGTTCATCGACCTGCGACGGCAACTGCGTGCGTTTGTTAAATGGTAAAGTCGTGGCGTGGACTCGTCGCAGGTCGAATGATTTATCGGAGGGATTATAAAACGGAGAGTTCCAGGCTGCTGCTTTATGTGTACTAGTGCTATTGTTATTGTTAGTTGTGTTGTTTCTATTTCTATTTCCACCAACAGCCTCATGGTTGTTTCTATGTCTCTCATAATTACTCCTGTCTCTTTCCACTGGCTCAATGTTGTTATCTACCCTATTTTGTGTGTCTGTGTGTTCGTCTTGGTTATTCTCTTTGTCCTTAGTCTCCCTTCTCCTTTTAATCCTATTACTTTCCCTTATTTCTGTGATTTCTGTGCTACTGTCATTACTTGTTTTCTGTGTCTGTGTGTTTGTTAAGATTGTGGTGGTGGTGAGAGGCATTGAATGCGTGTGTGTTGTTGTTGTTGATGTGTGCTGTTGTTGATGTGTGTTGTTGTTGTCTCCGTGTGTGTTATCGTTGTTGTGTGTGTTGTTATTGTTGTTTGTGTCTGCGTGTCTGTTGTTGTTGTTTCTGGGTATGTTGTTATTGTTGTTGTTGTTGATGTGTGTGTTGTTGTTATTGTTGTTTGTGTCTGTGTGTCTGTTGTTGTTGGGATGTGTGTTGTATATGTGTGTGCGTATATTGTTGCTTTTGTTTTTGATGCTCCAGCGTAGTTTTGTAAATGATTTTTCTATTTCTGACAGACAACTAATCATATTTACCTTCTTGAATGTCGCAAATTTCGGCGGCAAACATAACACAGACATTTCATCATTATCTATTTTTGCGTTCCCATATATGTTGGTGTTTTTGTTGTTGAACTCTTCTGATAATGAGGTGTCGGCCATGTTGATACCGTCAATTTTGTCGGGATATCTATTGGTATACTCTATAGTATCCTGATTTAGCTTTGCCTGTTTAAGCCACTTTAGTTTCCTGTTAAAGTGCTTATCACATTCTTGAGTAATGTACTGTTCTTCAGGGCGTATAAGGCTTATAAATATTAGTTTCTCTCTTGGTGTGGTGATCCTAGCTATTTCTTGTATTAGGTTACTCTTTTGTTTTTCTTGATGACTTAATTCTCTATAGATCTTCTTTTTTATGTTTAGAATTAATGTTCGTTTTAGCCTATCTGCTTGTTTTTTTGGTGAGTTGTAATCTTCTAACGTCGGTATTGATGGTGTTCGTGTAGATTCTGGACGAGGCACACTGCTTTATGAAGCATAGTTGTCGAGATGTTATGGTTTTTCGTAGACAACAGAACATGGTGGTTTTCAGTATCTTGTTAGCCTTGCTAAGGCTTACGATATTTCGTTTCTGAATTTGTTTAGCAAGATTCTTTATCTGAAATCGTGTGTTGAAACCGATATTGTTATACTTTGGGAGGGTCATGTTGCCAATAAGAAACATACGCACCAGTTGCTTTCACTTCAATTTATTATATATTTATAAATTTATAAATTTACAAATCTACAAATTTATAAATTTCTGGTTGGTTGGTTCCACAACCAGATAGTTGTTTATATATAGTCATAGTCCTTTCGTCACACACTCTGTGACCTCTTCAGTGACTGGGGATTCCTTTCTTTGTTTCTGTGCCTTTCCTTTCTTCTGTCCTACGCCATTTTGTTTCTGTGTGTGTGTTGTGTGCTCAGTTTGCGCATGCGCCACATCCGGGTGTCTGTGTGTGTTTGTGTTCATTTATCTATTTGTTTATTTATTTACATGTTATTGGTTGGTTGTTTGTTCTATGTGTGTGTGTGTTTTCATTTTGTCCTTAATTGTAAGTTGTGATGTTGCTGTTCCACTCATATTTTCTATTTAATTTTGGTTGTAATTCTTTTATGTTTATTGCCTCTGTAATTTGTCTAAACATTGCATCTTTTCTGTGTGTAGATTCTATTTTTATTTCTATGTTCTCTAATTTACCCTTGTGTTCTATCTTAGCATGTTGGTAGAGTACAGATGATTCTTTATTATCTTGAAGGTCTCGCCAGGGTTCATTTATCCGTTCCCCTATACTACGAGCTGTCTCACCTATGTACACTATATTTTTGTTTCTACATTGTCCTTCAGTACATCTTATGCTATACACTACATTTCTAGTTTTACAGTTAATATGGGGGCTTATTTTACAGGTTATACATTTCCTATCTATACATGAGGGTCTTTGGAACGGGTATGTCTTGCTAATAAGTGTTTTTACGGAGGTACCTGGTCTTTCTACTATCTTAATATTGAGTTTATGTTTATTTAGGGCCCTTCTAAATTTGTAGGCTAGTTCGCCTCTAGGGGTTGTGTCGATGAACATTACACTCTGGTATTTATTGCTATCATACCATGAGTTTATTCTATTGGCCTTGTTCCTAGTTCTTTCTATTCTATTCCAAAATTTGCTCCTATACAAGGGGCAGGTCCCATTTATGTCATTATTTACCATTTTTTCCCATTTGGTTCTGGCTCCTCTATACACTCTGATTCTATCTCTCTGATTGTAGACAGAGAACTGCATACGGTGGGTGAAGTGTTGTATGTGTCTCTCTAGTTCTTCGGGGTTGCACATGCGGGACACATTTCTCATCACCCGTACCAAATACGCAATCAGTATGTTGATTTTGGTATGGTCCGAAATGGCCGAGTTTCGGTGGATCAGATGTTTGGAAGTCATGGGTTTGGCATAATGGGAATGGAGGATTTGTTTTTGGTTGTTAATGGTATCTAACCAGAGCTCTGTGTCTAGTACAGGTAATCGATGGTTGGGGTGTCTACTTGGGTAGTCTATAGTAACTCTAATGCTCTGGTGGATGGAGTTTGCTATTTGCTGGATGCTTTCCATTGTGTTTTTCTCTAGTTCCTGACTGTTCTCTAGTGGGGGTGTCTTAACTACGATGTTTATATCATCTACGTAGCGGGAGTACATTATCAGGGTTAAGCTGTCTTCTAATTGTTCTTTAAGTTTAAGTTTAAGTCTACTGTCCCACCATACCATGAATAAGTTAGCTATGTCGCCTGCAATGCTAACACCAATGGCTGCTCCTTCCTCTTGGGCATATGCTTTTCCATTAAATTTGAACATATGTTCCTTAAGGGTTAATTTTATGCTGGCCCCTACCGCATGTGCAATCATTTTCTTCAGTTCATCGTGGTTTTCGGGTGTCCGTATGGCTCTGGTCCACCCGTTCCATCTATCTGTGTGGGTTTTCTTGGTCATTGAGGTAATGGTAGGTGGTCTACCTCTTGCTGGTCTTGTAGGGCACAGGTTGCTAAGGTCATATGTGTCTAGGTAACTATTACTATGGGTAAGCTTAAGTAGAAGTCCCAGCTCACTGGTATCAATCCCACGGAATTCAACCTTGCTCTCGCTGATCATTTCTACGCATTTCTCCACAGCAAAATCCACGTCAATAGATGGATACAGGGACACAACATCCATACTGCCTATTATGCAGTTTGTTAGGTCCCCAGATCGGTTACCCACGCCGATTCTGCTGAGGAGGTCCTCCGTGCTGTCACATACATCTGGGGACATCTCAATGATGGGCCGTATGATCAGGGAGAGGAAGTAGGACAGTCTGTAGTTACTAGCAATGTTAGCGCCACAGACTGGCCGTGTTGGTGGTCCCGCGACAGGGTCACAGCCCGTTTTATGGTCTTTTCGAAGCCCATACAACGCCGGCACGTCATTGTTCCAGGCCTGGAAGTTGTTGGCAGTCTTTTTGTTGGGCTGCATTATATTCGTCCACATCACCATATGGGCATTGAGGGCTTTTTCTCTATCCTCATGCTCCTGTGGTGTTACCTCTCTTGTGTTAGTGATGTGGGGTTGCATTGCCTGGATGTAGTTTGGCAGGCTGTCAACCGACATTCTGCCAGACTTGTCTGTTGGGAAGCATGCTATCTCTCCATTACGTGAGCGCTGCATGAGCTTACGCAAGCGATTTGCAGGTTTTTCTCCCAGTTGCTGGGCCTCTATTCTATTATGCTTCTTGCTATACTGTTCTATAATATTTCTAAGTTCGGATCTAGCTATACTAAATTGTGCTTCTGTTTGTTCATCGACCTGCGACGGCAACTGCGTGCGTTTGTTAAATGGTAAAGTCGTGGCGTGGACTCGTCGCAGGTCGAATGATTTATCGGAGGGATTATAAAACGGAGAGTTCCAGGCTGCTGCTTTATGTGTACTAGTGCTATTGTTATTGTTAGTTGTGTTGTTTCTATTTCTATTTCCACCAACAGCCTCATGGTTGTTTCTATGTCTCTCATAATTACTCCTGTCTCTTTCCACTGGCTCAATGTTGTTATCTACCCTATTTTGTGTGTCTGTGTGTTCGTCTTGGTTATTCTCTTTGTCCTTAGTCTCCCTTCTCCTTTTAATCCTATTACTTTCCCTTATTTCTGTGATTTCTGTGCTACTGTCATTACTTGTTTTCTGTGTCTGTGTGTTTGTTAAGATTGTGGTGGTGGTGAGAGGCATTGAATGCGTGTGTGTTGTTGTTGTTGATGTGTGCTGTTGTTGATGTGTGTTGTTGTTGTCTCCGTGTGTGTTATCGTTGTTGTGTGTGTTGTTATTGTTGTTTGTGTCTGCGTGTCTGTTGTTGTTGTTTCTGGGTATGTTGTTATTGTTGTTGTTGTTGATGTGTGTGTTGTTGTTATTGTTGTTTGTGTCTGTGTGTCTGTTGTTGTTGGGATGTGTGTTGTATATGTGTGTGCGTATATTGTTGCTTTTGTTTTTGATGCTCCAGCGTAGTTTTGTAAATGATTTTTCTATTTCTGACAGACAACTAATCATATTTACCTTCTTGAATGTCGCAAATTTCGGCGGCAAACATAACACAGACATTTCATCATTATCTATTTTTGCGTTCCCATATATGTTGGTGTTTTTGTTGTTGAACTCTTCTGATAATGAGGTGTCGGCCATGTTGATACCGTCAATTTTGTCGGGATATCTATTGGTATACTCTATAGTATCCTGATTTAGCTTTGCCTGTTTAAGCCACTTTAGTTTCCTGTTAAAGTGCTTATCACATTCTTGAGTAATGTACTGTTCTTCAGGGCGTATAAGGCTTATAAATATTAGTTTCTCTCTTGGTGTGGTGATCCTAGCTATTTCTTGTATTAGGTTACTCTTTTGTTTTTCTTGATGACTTAATTCTCTATAGATCTTCTTTTTTATGTTTAGAATTAATGTTCGTTTTAGCCTATCTGCTTGTTTTTTTGGTGAGTTGTAATCTTCTAACGTCGGTATTGATGGTGTTCGTGTAGATTCTGGACGAGGCACACTGCTTTATGAAGCATAGTTGTCGAGATGTTATGGTTTTTCGTAGACAACAGAACATGGTGGTTTTCAGTATCTTGTTAGCCTTGCTAAGGCTTACGATATTTCGTTTCTGAATTTGTTTAGCAAGATTCTTTATCTGAAATCGTGTGTTGAAACCGATATTGTTATACTTTGGGAGGGTCATGTTGCCAATAAGAAACATACGCACCAGTTGCTTTCACTTCAATTTATTATATATTTATAAATTTATAAATTTACAAATCTACAAATTTATAAATTTCTGGTTGGTTGGTTGGTTCCACAACCAGATAGTTGTTTATATATAGTCATAGTCCTTTCGTCACACACTCTGTGACCTCTTCAGTGACTGGGGATTCCTTTCTTTGTTTCTGTGCCTTTCCTTTCTTCTGTCCTACGCCATTTTGTTTCTGTGTGTGTGTTGTGTGCTCAGTTTGCGCATGCGCCACATCCGGGTGTCTGTGTGTGTTTGTGTTCATTTATCTATTTGTTTATTTATTTACATGTTATTGGTTGGTTGTTTGTTCTATGTGTGTGTGTGTTTTCATTTTGTCCTTAATTGTAAGTTGTGATGTTGCTGTTCCACTCATATTTTCTATTTAATTTTGGTTGTAATTCTTTTATGTTTATTGCCTCTGTAATTTGTCTAAACATTGCATCTTTTCTGTGTGTAGATTCTATTTTTATTTCTATGTTCTCTAATTTACCCTTGTGTTCTATCTTAGCATGTTGGTAGAGTACAGATGATTCTTTATTATCTTGAAGGTCTCGCCAGGGTTCATTTATCCGTTCCCCTATACTACGAGCTGTCTCACCTATGTACACTATATTTTTGTTTCTACATTGTCCTTCAGTACATCTTATGCTATACACTACATTTCTAGTTTTACAGTTAATATGGGGGCTTATTTTACAGGTTATACATTTCTTATCTATACATGAGGGTCTTTGGAACGGGTATGTCTTGCTAATAAGTGTTTTTACGGAGGTACCTGGTCTTTCTACTATCTTAATATTGAGTTTATGTTTATTTAGGGCCCTTCTAAATTTGTAGGCTAGTTCGCCTTTAGGGGTTGTGTCGATGAACATTACACTCTGGTATTTATTGCTATCATACCATGAGTTTATTCTATTGGCCTTGTTCCTAGTTCTTTCTATTCTATTCCAAAATTTGCTCCTATACAAGGGGCAGGTCCCATTTATGTCATTATTTACCATTTTTTCCCATTTGGTTCTGGCTCCTCTATACACTCTGATTCTATCTCTCTGATTGTAGACAGAGAACTGCATACGGTGGGTGAAGTGTTGTATGTGTCTCTCTAGTTCTTCGGGGTTGCACATGCGGGACACATTTCTCATCACCCGTACCAAATACGCAATCAGTATGTTGATTTTGGTATGGTCCGAAATGGCCGAGTTTCGGTGGATCAGATGTTTGGAAGTCATGGGTTTGGCATAATGGGAATGGAGGATTTGTTTTTGGTTGTTAATGGTATCTAACCAGAGCTCTGTGTCTAGTACAGGTAATCGATGGTTGGGGTGTCTACTTGGGTAGTCTATAGTAACTCTAATGCTCTGGTGGATGGAGTTTGCTATTTGCTGGATGCTTTCCATTGTGTTTTTCTCTAGTTCCTGACTGTTCTCTAGTGGGGGTGTCTTAACTACGATGTTTATATCATCTACGTAGCGGGAGTACATTATCAGGGTTAAGCTGTCTTCTAATTGTTCTTTAAGTTTAAGTCTACTGTCCCACCATACCATGAATAAGTTAGCTATGTCGCCTGCAATGCTAACACCAATGGCTGCTCCTTCCTCTTGGGCATATGCTTTTCCATTAAATTTGAACATATGTTCCTTAAGGGTTAATTTTATGCTGGCCCCTACCGCATGTGCAATCATTTTCTTCAGTTCATCGTGGTTTTCGGGTGTCCGTATGGCTCTGGTCCACCCGTTCCATCTATCTGTGTGGGTTTTCTTGGTCATTGAGGTAATGGTAGGTGGTCTGCCTCTTGCTGGTCAGGTTGCTAAGGTCATATGTGTCTAGGTAACTATTACTATGGGTAAGCTTAAGTAGAAGTCCCAGCTCACTGGTATCAATCCCACGGAACTCAACCTTGCTCTCGCTGATCATTTCTACGCATTTCTCCACAGCAAAATCCACGTCAATAGATGGATACAGGGACACAACATCCATACTGCCTATTATGCAGTTTGTTAGGTCCCCAGATCGGTTACCCACGCCGATTCTGCTGAGGAGGTCCTCCGTGCTGTCACATACATCTGGGGACATCTCAATGATGGGGCGTATGATCAGGGAGAGGAAGTAGGACAGCAATGTTAGCTCCACAGACTGGCCGTGTTGGTGGTCCCGCGACAGGGTCACAGCCCGTTTTATGGTCTTTTCGAAGCCCATACAACGCCGGCACGTCATTGTTCCAGGCCTGGAAGTTGTTAGCAGTCCTTTTGTTGGGCTGCATTATATTCGTCCACATCACCATATGGGCATTGAGGGCTTTTTCTCTATCCTCATGCTCCTGTGGTGTTACCTCTCTTGTGTTAGTGATGTGGGGTTGCATTGCCTGGATGTAGTTTGGCAGGCTGTCAACCGACATTCTGCCAGACTTGTCTGTTGGAAAGCATGCTATCTCTCCATTACGTGAGCGCTGCATGAGCTTACGCAAGCGATTTGCAGGTTTTTCTCCCAGTTGCTGGGCCTCTATTCTATTATGCTTCTTGCTATACTGTTCTATAATATTTCTAAGTTCGGATCTAGCTATACTAAATTGTGCTTCTGTTTGTTCATCGACCTGCGACGGCAACTGCGTGCGTTTGTTAAATGGTAAAGTCGTGGCGTGGACTCGTCGCAGGTCGAATGATTTATCGGAGGGATTATAAAACGGAGAGTTCCAGGCTGCTGCTTTATGTGTACTAGTGCTATTGTTATTGTTAGTTGTGTTGTTTCTATTTCTATTTCCACCAACAGCCTCATGGTTGTTTCTATGTCTCTCATAATTACTCCTGTCTCTTTCCACTGGCTCAATGTTGTTATCTACCCTATTTTGTGTGTCTGTGTGTTCGTCTTGGTTATTCTCTTTGTCCTTAGTCTCCCTTCTCCTTTTAATCCTATTACTTTCCCTTATTTCTGTGATTTCTGTGCTACTGTCATTACTTGTTTTCTGTGTCTGTGTGTTTGTTAAGATTGTGGTGGTGGTGAGAGGCATTGAATGCGTGTGTGTTGTTGTTGTTGATGTGTGCTGTTGTTGATGTGTGTTGTTGTTGTCTCCGTGTGTGTTATCGTTGTTGTGTGTGTTGTTATTGTTGTTTGTGTCTGCGTGTCTGTTGTTGTTGTTTCTGGGTATGTTGTTATTGTTGTTGTTGTTGATGTGTGTGTTGTTGTTATTGTTGTTTGTGTCTGTGTGTCTGTTGTTGTTGGGATGTGTGTTGTATATGTGTGTGCGTATATTGTTGCTTTTGTTTTTGATGCTCCAGCGTAGTTTTGTAAATGATTTTTCTATTTCTGACAGACAACTAATCATATTTACCTTCTTGAATGTCGCAAATTTCGGCGGCAAACATAACACAGACATTTCATCATTATCTATTTTTGCGTTCCCATATATGTTGGTGTTTTTGTTGTTGAACTCTTCTGATAATGAGGTGTCGGCCATGTTGATACCGTCAATTTTGTCGGGATATCTATTGGTATACTCTATAGTATCCTGATTTAGCTTTGCCTGTTTAAGCCACTTTAGTTTCCTGTTAAAGTGCTTATCACATTCTTGAGTAATGTACTGTTCTTCAGGGCGTATAAGGCTTATAAATATTAGTTTCTCTCTTGGTGTGGTGATCCTAGCTATTTCTTGTATTAGGTTACGCTTTTGTTTTTCTTGATGACTTAATTCTCTATAGATCTTCTTTTTTATGTTTAGAATTAATGTTCGTTTTAGCCTATCTGCTTGTTTTTTTGGTGAGTTGTAATCTTCTAACGTCGGTATTGATGGTGTTCGTGTAGATTCTGGACGAGGCACACTGCTTTATGAAGCATAGTTGTCGAGATGTTATGGTTTTTCGTAGACAACAGAACATGGTGGTTTTCAGTATCTTGTTAGCCTTGCTAAGGCTTACGATATTTCGTTTCTGAATTTGTTTAGCAAGATTCTTTATCTGAAATCGTGTGTTGAAACCGATATTGTTATACTTTGGGAGGGTCATGTTGCCAATAAGAAACATACGCACCAGTTGCTTTCACTTCAATTTATTATATATTTATAAATTTATAAATTTACAAATCTACAAATTTATAAATTTCTGGTTGGTTGGTTGGTTCCACAACCAGATAGTTGTTTATATATAGTCATAGTCCTTTCGTCACACACTCTGTGACCTCTTCAGTGACTGGGGATTCCTTTCTTTGTTTCTGTGCCTTTCCTTTCTTCTGTCCTACGCCATTTTGTTTCTGTGTGTGTGTTGTGTGCTCAGTTTGCGCATGCGCCACATCCGGGTGTCTGTGTGTGTTTGTGTTCATTTATCTATTTGTTTATTTATTTACATGTTATTGGTTGGTTGTTTGTTCTATGTGTGTGTGTGTTTTCATTTTGTCCTTAATTGTAAGTTGTGATGTTGCTGTTCCACTCATATTTTCTATTTAATTTTGGTTGTAATTCTTTTATGTTTATTGCCTCTGTAATTTGTCTAAACATTGCATCTTTTCTGTGTGTAGATTCTATTTTTATTTCTATGTTCTCTAATTTACCCTTGTGTTCTATCTTAGCATGTTGGTAGAGTACAGATGATTCTTTATTATCTTGAAGGTCTCGCCAGGGTTCATTTATCCGTTCCCCTATACTACGAGCTGTCTCACCTATGTACACTATATTTTTGTTTCTACATTGTCCTTCAGTACATCTTATGCTATACACTACATTTCTAGTTTTACAGTTAATATGGGGGCTTATTTTACAGGTTATACATTTCTTATCTATACATGAGGGTCTTTGGAACGGGTATGTCTTGCTAATAAGTGTTTTTACGGAGGTACCTGGTCTTTCTACTATCTTAATATTGAGTTTATGTTTATTTAGGGCCCTTCTAAATTTGTAGGCTAGTTCGCCTTTAGGGGTTGTGTCGATGAACATTACACTCTGGTATTTATTGCTATCATACCATGAGTTTATTCTATTGGCCTTGTTCCTAGTTCTTTCTATTCTATTCCAAAATTTGCTCCTATACAAGGGGCAGGTCCCATTTATGTCATTATTTACCATTTTTTCCCATTTGGTTCTGGCTCCTCTATACACTCTGATTCTATCTCTCTGATTGTAGACAGAGAACTGCATACGGTGGGTGAAGTGTTGTATGTGTCTCTCTAGTTCTTCGGGGTTGCACATGCGGGACACATTTCTCATCACCCGTACCAAATACGCAATCAGTATGTTGATTTTGGTATGGTCCGAAATGGCCGAGTTTCGGTGGATCAGATGTTTGGAAGTCATGGGTTTGTCATAATGAGAATGGAGGATTTGTTTTTGGTTGTTAATGGTATCTAACCAGAGCTCTGTGTCTAGTACAGGTAATCGATGGTTGGGGTGTCTACTTGGGTAGTCTATAGTAACTCTAATGCTCTGGTGGATGGAGTTTGCTATTTGCTGGATGCTTTCCATTGTGTTTTTCTCTAGTTCCTGACTGTTCTCTAGTGGGGGTGTCTTAACTACGATGTTTATATCATCTACGTAGCGGGAGTACATTATCAGGGTTAAGCTGTCTTCTAATTGTTCTTTAAGTTTAAGTCTACTGTCCCACCATACCATGAATAAGTTAGCTATGTCGCCTGCAATGCTAACACCAATGGCTGCTCCTTCCTCTTGGGCATATGCTTTTCCATTAAATTTGAACATATGTTCCTTAAGGGTTAATTTTATGCTGGCCCCTACCGCATGTGCAATCATTTTCTTCAGTTCATCGTGGTTTTCGGGTGTCCGTATGGCTCTGGTCCACCCGTTCCATCTATCTGTGTGGGTTTTCTTGGTCATTGAGGTAATGGTAGGTGGTCTGCCTCTTGCTGGTCAGGTTGCTAAGGTCATATGTGTCTAGGTAACTATTACTATGGGTAAGCTTAAGTAGAAGTCCCAGCTCACTGGTATCAATCCCACAGAACTCAACCTTGCTCTCGCTGATCATTTCTACGCATTTCTCCACAGCAAAATCCACGTCAATAGATGGATACAGCAACACAACATCCATACTGCCTATTATGCAGTTTGTTAGGTCCCCAGATCGGTTACCCATGCCGATTCTGCTGAGGAGGTCCTCCGTGCTGTCACATACATCTGGGGACATCTCAATGATGGGGCGTATGATCAGGCAGAGGAAGTAGGACAGTCTGTAGTTACTAGCAATGTTAGCTCCACAGACTGGCCGTGTTGGTGGTCCCGCGACAGGGTCACAGCAAAAGGACTGCCAACAACTTCCAGGCCTGGAACAATGACGTGCCGGCGTTGTATGGGCTTCGAAAAGACCATAAAACGGGCTGTTTACTTAAAGGGAGATAATCTTTGAATATTTTCATATTTCATAAATTATTATTTTATGTCCTAGGTCGAAGGCAAATAATCGATCAAATAGTTTCGGTTACTCTCGGGTCCTTTTAGTTTACATATTGAGACCCCAACCCACCCTATTCATTTTGTAACGTATGTGATTTCGGGTAATGTACTATTTCAGTCATATAAACGACAGGTGGGGATGGAACAGGAGCGGTCGGTATGGACACATTTGAAAAATTAACAAGCGGGGTGTCGGGGAGGGATTGTTCGAGACCCGTGAGTAGGTGAATATTAACATAGTAACGATATCTCGGTAGCGCTAGTTTACTTAAAGGGAGATAATCTTTGAACATTTTCATATATAATTTATTATTTAGGATGCTTTCCCCAATCATATGTTAAAGGGAGATAATCGGTAAAAGGTATCGGTTAAAAGAAATTTCAGAGTATATCAATTTAAGCCAAATTGAATTTAAATCACCTATATCAAGCTAAATCAAATCAAATCAATATCATTATCTATATTCAGAATTGGTTTGATCTTTTTAATAAAATTCTTTTCTTCTATGAATTTGTTTTGCGAGATTTCTTATCTTGAAACAGATATTGTTATACTTTGGGTGGGTCGTGTTGTCAATAAGAATACACGCACATGTCAGTTTTCACTTCAATTTATCATAAATTTCCGGTTGATGGGTTGGTTCAGTAACCGGAAGATTGTTTATATATTGTCAAAGTTCTTTCGTCACACATTCTGTAACCTTTTCAGTGACTAGGTTGTTTTATTTTGTGTGTAGCTCCTTTGTTCTGTCCTGCACCATCTTGTTTTTGTGTGTTCTTTTCTTTTACATTTCTTTCAACTTCATTTGAGTCCTGAAGTTTATAAAATGGGAATATTATTATTTTTTTAATGCGTCAGTTTCCCAAATGACTACTTAGGGTCTTTGATCTGTTGATGGTGTACTGATGAATGTGTGTATTGTTTATATGGACCCGTAACTCCTGGAGGAACCGTGGGTGTCGCCTTTGCCATTTTGTTAGCGGGGCATGGCTGAGGCACCGCTTAGACTAAATTATAGTATCTGTCCCTCCCCATTTCCCTTTCAATCGTTGCTTGAATATTGGTTGCTACGAGACGTGTAGAATACTCTATGCTGAGTAAATATAACAATCAATTGTTTCTTTTATCCTGGACATCCTGCTTGACGCATCTACTGGCTCATCTACAGCGAAGTCAAAGGAAGTTCTAGCCAGACAAAGCTATAACGCCGAAGCAAATCAATTAAACCGTTGATTGAAGCTATACCTACATATAGAATTAGAGAGAAAGTGACGTCCTCTATCAACTAACTTACCCTGTGGATCCCGGTCGACAAGATGGAGAATACATTGCCTCGAAGGTCGGTGAGGGAGACGCGCTGGAACAGCCATTCCACCATGCGGGGATCGCACCTGAGGAAGGCCAACCCCGCTCCAATAGCAGTGAGTAGGAATGTGGTCTGGGGATAGTGGGGGTGACAAGAATGCCGGAAATCTCCACTGCTACAGGCCCTATCACAAACCTATCAGAGAGCGGCCGTTACTTTTCTTGATTTAAATCCAAATAACGTTTACAATTTCCGCGTATGATTTTAATGTATAAAAATAGGAAAATATATGATGTAATATTATGTTTATTCAGATTCATAATAAAACTCAATTATAATTCTTTGTATGAAAAATAAATAATTATTTTGATAAATGAATAAATGATTACAAAAGGTAACGAAATGAAAAAGTTCATGTGATATTCTGTTCAAAATTAGCACCGGATTTCGTAAATATATATAGATATATCTCACCATATATTTATTTATTTATATATCTGTTTTACTATTGTTAAATAGTGTTCCATATTTCTATCTTTCTCACCATTCATTCTCCATATACACAACCATTTATTCATCAATCAATCCATCCATTTTTTCTTCCATCCATCCATCCGTCCATCCATCCATCCATCCATCCATCCATCCATCCATCCATCCATCCATCCATCCAATCCATACATCTTCCCATCCTGCAATCCATTCTTACGTTGACTGTTGTTAAATGATGTTCTCTCTTAAATAGTACAATTCAAACGTCTTTTGAAACTACACGTTCAAATGTGTAGTTTCATTAGGAATGTTGCTTAGTAAAAATGTTGCTGGGTTAAAATCTATAATGACAGTATCCACGAATACATCTTTTTGTCGTGGGGTCAAACCTTCTACCATAGCCACAGGAAGCCATAATATATCTGCCATATGCACAAATAGCATAATGAGAACATATTTGTAAGCAAGGCTGTTTGTCTCTCGATTTACAATCACATCCTTTAGGAACGACACATTTTTTGTTGATGTAACATTCTGTAATAGAGAAAGAAGAAAGGTTAGCTGAAACAAGACAAATTTACGAAATAGGAAATATATATGTATAGAATTAATAATCATTTATAAACCAAATGCTTTGGTGCTTATCGTCTCAAATTTACAAGTTGCGTGAAGCTGAATAGTCCTACAGCAAATATGTGATTAGATGGCAGATACAACCTGAAACTAGCAACATTTGTGTGTTTTTAAGCATACACACGCACTATATGCAAATGAGCATCGCCAACCAAAATTTAATAGGCAAACAGCATATAAGCTTTTAGTTTATTCTTGTCTTATGACAGTGTATATAAAAGCATATCCTTATGTTTATGTATAATAATTTTAAAAGGTGTGAACATGTCACAGTTATCTCAGCAGTGGTGAGAATGCCAGGTAGATATTTATGCATTTTATCCTTCAACAGTAACATATATTTACTTGCTACTGAGACAAAATCTGCTAAAACCTATATAGTGTTTGCATATCAATAATCCGCTAGTGAAAGGGAGATAATTAGGTAGCAATATCAGCGTTTTTCGTCACAGGGTTGTATATGTTTAATATATAATAAACACAAATCTCGCCTTGAAATTTTCAAAAAGTAGGGATCATGTCACAGGTATCTTAGTATTGGTGAGAATGTAAGATAGCTATTTCCGGATTGTTATCCTTCATCAGTGACATTTATTCATTCGCTACAGAGACAAAATGGGTTAAATCTCCTATGGTTTTTGCGTATAAGACATTAAATGGAGATGCTCATTTGCATATAGTGTGAACATTACTGTTGAAAGGGAGATAACTATGTTGTACTAACACACACATTGTTCTTTGTCTTGTATGTTGAACCCATAACTTGTAGTAAAGGCATGGTAGTGTCATACAGCGTTTCTTGGACATTTTTGAAACCTGGTGGAGTCTACTCCACCCAAGGGCTAATTACAGTCAACTTCTTCCAGGGAGGGCGAGAGAGAGTGATAGAGTGAAGAAGTGAGTAAGAAATACAGAGGTAAAAAAAAACGACACCAGTATTGGACTGGTATCTTTTATTATCGATGACGAATCGATGAAAGGCCTAGTTGACCTCAGCAAGATTTGAACTGACAGAGTAGAGAGCCGGAATGAAGACTTCAAAGCATTCTATCTGACGTTCTAAAGACTTTGTTAATTCGCCGCCTATTTATCTTGTAGGATACATTATATATTGTAACGAAATGTGAACCCATGAAAAACTAATGCTGTATGTCTGTTTTGGTATACGTCCTCAAATATAAACATTCTTCACTACTCTAGTTACAATAACCTATACTGACCTATATTTGTTTATTTTAACCATGATATGGTCACATACACCCCCCTCCTTTGATAAACAGTTCTTCACACTTCGACTACCCCTACCCTTATTAGACTACAACCATCACCATCTACCATATCCATAAGAGCTACTATCACATACAAATATACATATGAGTGCACATTACACTGCTCTGAAAAGTTTAACATTATAAAAATAAGTGTTTCTACTTTTGGCACACGGCCAGCAATTACCCCAGTGCATTACTGGTACTTTATTTTATCGACCCCGTAAGGATGAAAGGCAAAGTTAACATCGGCTGGATTTGAACTCTGACCGTAAAGGGACGTAACTATGCTGGAAAGCATGTCCAACCCTCCACCGATACTGCACATTGACCGCCCAATTCACTGCCAAAAAATAATGGGTTCTAATTTAAGTAGAAAATCAGCAATTTGGGGAAGAGGAAAATCGATTAAATCGACCCCAGTACTTTCCTGGTACTTAATTATATCGGCTTCTGGAAGGATGAAGGGTAAAGTTGACTTCAACAAGATTTGAAACGAGAACGTAAAGAACCGGAACAAGTACATGGCACTTTGTCCGGTACTTTAACGATTCTACCAATCAAAACATACATAATTACTTACTTTGAGATGTTGTTGTTGTTGGTACTAGTGTTGTTGTTGTTGTCGGTACTGGTGTTGTTGTTGTTGTCGGTACTGGTGTTGTCGTTGTGGTTGTTGTTGTCGGGGTTGTTCTAGTTGTGGTTGTTGTTGTTGTTCGAACTGGTGTGGTCGTTGTTGTAGTCACATTACTGCTGGTAAATGGCCACCGGCTGTCATCACAGTGGAAAACAATTGGAATATTCTGGTGCTTCAGTTTCGGTCGAATCTGGTTGTTATAATCCCAGACCTTCATGTAAGTATCTGCGAGGGTTTTACCGTAGAAGGCAGTGTCGTTACGAGTTATGTTCAAAAGTCCTATACATTCTGTGTATCTTGGTGGGTTGGAACCTGGAACTAAGCAAGATGGCCGGCATATTCTTCCACATTGTTCCGTAACTGTTAGAAATACGAGAGCAGCTCCTTTTTCGGGGTCTCTGATACCGATATAAGCTAGATCTGATGATACAGCTAATCTACGGTCCACTACCACCATTTCTTCATAATTTCCAAAATAATTGATGCCACTGGCTTGAACATTCACTCTTCCTGCTGGTCCACAACACTTATTCATTCGACAAGTAGAATTACTGGACGAGGAATTTTTGGATAGACTGTTGTCGTATATATCATTCAATAAGTTTGGTTGACCATTTACGATTGGGAAATTTCCAAATCTCATCGTCTCGTAAGGTCGTTCGTAAATTATTTCGATCGGAATAAATGCCCATTCTTTTAAATCACACACACGGTTGATACAAAACATATTTTGATAGGGAATGAGAGTATTACAACGAGTTGTTGATTTAGATTTTGTTACACATCTTCCATTTTCGCATGTTAAGTATCGAGGATTACAAAGATTTGGATTGTAAGTACAATTTCCAAGTAAGTAATCATAATCATATTTGTAAATACCAGTGTAACTTTGAGTTACTTTTAATGCTTCTGCGACTGTTAAATTCATAATGCCAATACTTTGGTTGGGAGCATAAATATCTAAACCAAAATCTGTAGGATAATCTGTTGCAGGATCGATGTTGTTTTTCCTTTGGTTTTCATTGAAACGTGTGTGAACAAGTTCTACATAACTGTGAAGTAGAAAGAAGAAAGGATCCATGGGTGCAGATGGAATCATAGACATATGTCCTCCAACAGAAACGTGCATAGAATTATGCATAAGTTCAAAGTTATAGCGTCGGTCAGCGTTTGGTTCTGATATTTCCTCGAGTTTCGTTCGAGTGAGAACATCTTCGATATTACGATGTGTTGGCAAAGTTGTGCTGAAACCTCCATTCCTTACTAGATGACCAGATGGTGTGGTCCAATTAGCAAACGGTCCACGATTTACAAATCCATTGACTGTTCCCATGAACGTGTCCGACCAGATAATGGAATCTCGAGGATTAGAAAGAGAAGCATCAAGAGTTGGATCCCAAAATGGAATTGCTACAGTTGGTACTTTTGTACGAAGAGCATCTTCCATCCTGAAATTTAAAAATAAAAACCACATTAACATATTTCTAATGACATATTTAATGAATGAAATATTACGAGGGATTTATTTAAATTATCAATTATTTTAATTATTAAGATCGTATTTGTTTCAAAACTTATCTAACGGGCTTAAATAAAATTTATATAAAATTCTCCGAATTGAGAGATCACAGCTCCGATACTATAGGCATGTGGAAGGAATGTCTCAGGAAAGAATCGCTGGACAGATTTTACGGCCAAAACCAACCGGCAGGAGGCCCAGGAGTAGACCCGGGCATGATGGTCGGACCACATCCATGAGCCTGGCTGGTTTCGCTTGAGGATCCAGTCGGATCAGTTGGAGATGGTTGCTTCTGACAGGACCGACTGGAATGAGTGTGTGACGACTCTGCCTTCACGACCCTCTCAGAAATAATAATAATAATAATAATAATAATAATAATAATAATAATAATATGTTTGTGTATGTTGTGTTATGTTGACCTAGGATTTTGGATATAAAATAGTAGTAATCTTCGTTTTTTTTCATTAATGCTTTATTTTAACATAGATGGAGGAAAAGACTATGAAAGGGGACCAAAAGGGAAATGAAAAGAAGAAAAAAAGAAGAATCAAGCAACGAAAGAAAGGGAAAATGGGGGACAGATACTACACCCCAGTTTGAGCAGTGCCTCAGCTGCGCCCTGTGGACAAAATGACAAAGGCATATACCACGGAGAATGGCTAGAGATACCCGCTACAACAGCCATCCCATCTCACGGGGCTTCCTCCTCGAGCTAGCTGCTGTCTTTCCGATAAGCATTGTGGGGACCACGGACATCAGAGGTCTCGACGGACACCGGTACAACGAAGAAGCGGTTGGTCAGGACCCGGTATTAAACTACAATTATATTTCATGCCTTGCGGTATTCATTTTGGCTATCTTCTCTCTGAGTTCAAATCCCGCCGAGGTCAACTTTGCCTTTCATCCATTCAAGGTCGAAAATAGTACCAGTCTAGTACTGGGATCGATACTTCCTCTATATATCTTTCTCACTTTCATTCTCTCACTCTATCTTTCTCTGGAAGAAATCTGCTTTATTCAGAACTAGGGTGGAGACGGGCTCTGTCAGGTTTTAAAAAATACCATAGAATCACTGTATGTCAATATGGGGCTCCTACAAGTCCCACACAAGAACAACTGTTAAAACAGCAAAATGCCGACAATATTCATGGAATAATGGCGAAAAATCAGCGCAAGAGTAGCTGTTAAAACATGGTATTTAACGGCATTTTGGTGTTAACAGCTATTCTTGCGATGAGTTATATTTTTCATTATTCTATGAATTCTAATATTAAAGTTATTAGCATAATATTACAGTAGAAAAAATAAGTAATTGGAAAATACTGAATTATTTACATTTTTAAATAAACTCTGTGCCAGGTGAGGAATACAGGACCATTGTGAGCATTTCTGGCAGTCGCACCTGTATGGAGGAAGGCGATAGCATCGTAAACATTTGGTTCCATGCTCTGTAAGATAAAGAAAGAGATATAAGACATTACAATCATTGAAACAAAATATGGAGGCAGGTGTATATATATACACACACACACGCACACACACACACACACACACACATATATATATATATAATTACTTCTCTCGTAAGTGTACATATATATGAATATATAGTGAATTTTTTCTTTTTAAAACTTGTATCACTATCAACTTATACACAACAGCAACACGTCTCTTCTCTTTGCTCTTTAACCTCTTAAAACGTATTGAAGCACAACTAGAGTGTCCTGTCGAGATTTCTTAACCCCACCTTTTTTTTATCATAGTTCTATTGAAATACATTGCAAATAATTTTCAATGAATTTATGAAAATATATTTTTTTAAATGTTGGAATTCAGTAAAATAACGTTTTCATTAGTAAGCTGGTTACATAAAATTATGATGGAATGTTTCTATATAATTATGAACACTTTAAAGCGGACAATTTTATATCATAGAATAGGAGCTGTTTTAAGTATCAAAAGGGTTAAATGCTATAATTATACTTCTTCTAAATGATGCAAATGATGATATTGTACAAGTAAACACTTGATCAAATATAAAGACTGTCTGAACAGAAGGTTATTGAGTATATAGCTCTGTAGCCGGCACGTTACAATGCAAATGACCCCGTAACTCACATACTTTACTAGCGTGTATTAAATCGATCTGCTATGAATAATCCACTTCCACTCACGAAAGTATCTATATGTAGATAATATACTAGATTTCTCACTTCGCAGCATCCTCAACATCTGCTGGAGTGATAGAGCGATTTTGTTACCAGCATTGAAGTTCTTGAAGAGACAGAGAGCACCAATGCATGTTTCCCGAATAGAAAATCATCATCGCTGCATGGCGAACTCTTCATTTTCCACTGAAACAGAGGGATCCGCAGCAAATGTACAAGGGTTCTCTAAAGAAATCTCTTTAAGCATGTCATATTGATCACCACCAGAGGTATGATATGTCCTCTGATCAGGTGATCTGGTGACATACCATCTGTCAATTTCCTCCTTCGAGAATGAATGGAGGACTGTTGATGAAGACAAAAGTCCGGGGAAGAAATGTAGTATGGTAACACTGAAACCAGAACAAAATTAGACTTACTCTTGCTTTAGTCGTGTTTGCCTATCTTACGTTTTTCTCGTCAGTTACCAGCGAGCCTACGATAGATGTGGACAGCCCCTTTCATAAATCTTCGTTAACGAAGTAAAGTCATGATACTAGTTTAGTAAAATATCAAAGTCTGTCAGTACTCTGAACTTCTCTCAATAATATTCATATAAAAAAATAGAACCTTACCGTATCTTGTTTTAGAAGATGAATACTACGGTGGAAATCATATCTTTCTTGTTCACTGAGTTGTCTATATTCCTTCCTTACTCGGAGCATTATCATAGGATTTGGTTGTGATGTTTTTGGTTCATCGGTTGGTAGATTATAATTTAGATAGTTTGTTGTCCAATTAGGACATATTTTCGCCATTTGGAGCTGACCGATGCAATATTTCCATATATCGGCCTTCTTTTCAATTGGTGGATTTGTCGATTTGCATACATTATTAAAACAGTCTGGAACATAGCTACCTATTTCTGGAACATAATACTGTATATCTGACTTCACGTAAACAAAAGCCAGCAATATGATGAATGCTAGGTACAGACGATTCATTGCTGAAAATATAAGAAAATGTAAAACATCATTCAGACGAAAGCATGGCTGTTAAGGAGTCTACTTTGCAACCACGTAGTTCTAGGCTCTGTCACTCTGTGCGGTGCTTCGAGCAAGTGTTTTCTACTAGTGAAATTTGGTAGACAGAAATTACAGTGTGTCTGTCTGTCTATATGTTTGTTTGTGTGTGTCAGAGAGAGAGAGAGAGAGAGAGAGAGAGAGAGAGAGAGAGAGAGAGAGAGAGAGAGAAGAGAGAGAGAGAGAGAGAGAGAGAGAGAGAGATAGTATCTCCGTATCTTTGTTTACGTTTATGTTTGTGTGTGCAGTATTTGTTCCAGCTCTTGAGATCATTAGCTCAATCCTCATCGAAATCAACTTTGCCTTTCATTCTTCCAAATTTGATAAAACAAAGTGTCAGTTCAATACAAGGATCGATTCTCTACCTCCTCTCTATTTCTCTAGAAGAAGTCGGTTATGTTCAGACCTAGAGAGAGATGGGCTCTGCCAGGTTTAAAGTGGATGTAACGACGAGACTCCACCAGGAGTTAAGAGCTCAAAAGACGCACACTTATGGGATTCAACTCACATATTTGCTTCTTTTTATGGCTTACACTAAAACTAACCTGGGCGGGATTTGAACTCATCCATTTACACAATAATAATTTCAATAAATGCTGGAAAGAACGAGTTGATCTTGGTAAATATTGGTTTCAAATGTTCTAATTGAGGCGAGTTTAAAGAAATACCCTGTCTAATCGAATATCAATTCAAAATTAAGATATATAACACTGACATTCTCCCTCTACCTATTTATGTATTAAATTTTGTTACTTGGTCTGCAAAACAAACTTCGAAAATTGAAGTATTTCAAAACCATGTCATGAGATTTATTACTGGTAAACGCCTAACAGACAGAGTTAAAATATTATTGTACATCTACGAGAAATGATACAACAATGAGCAGTTTTTGATAGCAATTCTCTCAAGTTGTTTTGCTACGTCAAATTTTCTATTTGTTGTCTCCCGAAAATCTTTCTGAAGAGGATATTATATCTTGAAAGAGAAATTAGGACGTTCCAATGTATATGAAGAGATCAGAGCCTAAAATCTGCTTGGAGCATATAGTACATGAAAAGCGAAAATGAAGACGCCTCACTGATAGCTGGAGACACCATTTCCTAAAATGGTCTTAATCCAAATCATGGAAAGAACTCAATAAAATGACAATGAACAGAGAGAGAAATGGAAAAAATACGTTCGTAAAGTTTCATACTCTACTACCGGAAACGGAAATAACGATTACCAAGCAGATTGCTAGATTTCTTCAATCGTGATTCAGTGAGACGATTATTATATTTTTGTTTGCTGTTACTAATACAATGTTTTGGAGTCTTTTGAGGTGGGAGAAATGAGATAAGATTGAGTGATGTTTATGAAGAAAATATCGGAGTTATTTGAATTATCTCTACAATCCTCACGAAATTATTTCAAAATAATTAGCCATTTTGTCTCTATTGTGGGGTCGTTTACAATTGCTAACGTCTCTCTTGGGAATCCAGTCAGTTCTGTAAAGAGCGTTGTTTTAAATTATTGGACCTATTGTAGTATATTACTGGTATATATTTAACCAAGCGTAATGTAAGTTAAATCAAAGGTAACCAGAAACATCTGTGAATTGATTTAAATAGCAATAACTTCATAATGTATTGACACTAGTAAGACATGGAGATGGTGTTGTATAAATTAGAACTTCAGTTATGATATTGCTGTATGAACTTGTCATAATACAGTAAGACTCTTACCTTCAGTTGGTTCTTAACACTTCCAGAACAATGTAGCTTGACAAAGTGATATGAATTCTTAAATAGTTACGGTATATATATAGAGAGAAATAGAAATATTTGGAAATACCAGAATCTAATTAACTCTATGCCTATTGTTGGTATATATAATAACACATGGGAAGCGATGAATTAATTGCATGTTTCATGCTCTCCCACACACACTGCCCATCCCACAATTGTTGCAATCAAACGTCCTTTTACAGTTGTTGATATCACTCGATACAACACGTGCTTATAGTAATCTTACATCAGTCAATGCTGTCCATCCCGGAACTCTCAGTTTATGACGAAATGCATTGCATTGAATATTTTTGAAACCCGTTGTTCAGGTTGTGGACTTTCTTTCCCACATCAGTCTGCACCAAGCAGACATATGGTCAAAGGCGTTCCATTCGTGACCATCCCATCGTTCTTTGTTGTTGTATATATATTTTAGGATTACATTGGACAATGTGTTCTCCCGTTTTATAACGGAGGGAATTTGACTATGAAGTTTGTACTCCGTGGTTTGTAACTAACTTTTTAGTTGCAGCCATGTCATGAGTCCTTAAACTTTTGTTGGAGAGAGCCCATACCTCTCCAAGTTTGAACAGAGAGAGAGAGAAAGAGTGAGAGAGATAGAGAGAGAGAGAGAGAGTATTAGACCGGTACTTTATTTATCGATCTCAAAAGGAGAAAGACAATGTTGACCTCGGTTGGATTTGAACTCATGGCACAGGGAGCCGGCGCAAACACCGCAAAATATTCTATCTGACATTCTAACGACTCTGCCAATTTGCAGCTTAAATTGTTATATGCAATATGAGAATGACAAAAAGAAAAAAGAAAACACATGGAGGAGAAATGCAAAAGCAGGGGACCCTACACCCTTGACTGCACTTCACAGACAAGATGGCGAAGGCATTACTGTAGAGACGAGCCAACAATACTTGTTGCGTCAGCCATTTCTACCTCATGAGGTCAACTTTACATCCTTGATGGACAGTGTATATCAGCTACTGCATCTTACGGACAAAATGGTGAAAGCATTGTCGTGGAGAACAGACAACGATACTCAATACATTTATCCATTCCACCTCGTTGAGCTCCTTCCTCAAGCATAATGCCCTCCCTATTGGGAGGAGGAAAAATGACAATCTGTGGATCGAGGGAACCCAACGTCTCAACACATTATACTCAACTGTAACCTATGTAGTATGAGAATTTAATCCTAAATTATAGGACTTCAAACATTATCTTGGGAATGACTTGAATAATAATGGGCTCAAACAGATGAATTACCACTAATATCGAAAGAATTGGAAACGCATGATGTGGTTGGAGTATTACACCTAAACCTTTGCTCATAAGATAGTGGGTTAAATTCCTCCATGGAACTACGCGTTGTTTTCTTGAATAAAATATGTTATTTTATGGTGCTCTTTTTACCAGGAGTTGTGCCTCACAGATAGTAATCAATAAAGGAAAAGACCAATGAAATAGTTGTTTCCTTGGTCCAATCTGATGACCAGATTCTATTCTATTTTTTCCCCTAAAGAAATTAAGGTGTTATATTTATCGATATTTCGGAGGAACCCATAAAAGGTGACCTCGGCACTATCAACTGATTTGAACAACGGTACTCTCACTTCATCTTATTAGGTAATCGAAGCTGGAATGGCTTAACTTGAAGGTCTGGTGATAGGAGAGATGGGCAGATAGATTTAAATCCAACGAGAATCGAATTGGAATTTCATCGATCTTGGATCGATATTATAAAGTACCATGTGCGGGTCTCGAACGCAACAGACTAAACTTGCGCTCAACGTGTGCTCCGCTGTCTGTGTTGAGAAATACAATATATATACATACAATATATATACATATACAATTGTTTCTATATCGATCAGCTCATGGTACATTTATAATTTTATAATCATGGGGCCTGACTCTTCTTCGACATCTCCTTAAATATGCGCGTTTTATACACACACACACATATATATATGCGTGTGTGTGTGTGTGTGTGTCTGTGTGTATGTGTGTGTATCTATCTATCTATCTATCTATCTATCTATCTATCTATATATATATATATATATATATATATATATATATATATATATATATATATATATATATATATATATATATATTTATATATATATATATATCATCATGATCATCATTTTACGTTCGCTTTTCCCTGCTTGCAAGGATGAGACGGGTCCTCTTCAGCACAGAATCTCTCCATTCGTCATGGTTCCCAGTCATCTCTGTGAGCTTCAGCGATCTGAGGTCAGCTCTCACCACCTCCGCCCATGTTTTTCGTGGTCTTCCTCTACTGCGACTTCCTTCCACCGGGATTTCTTGGTACTTCTCCACCCAGCCGTCACCCTCCATGCACATTTGTCCCACGCACTACAGTTTATCACTCATATACTGTTTCACTCTCAACCCGTCTATGCTTGATCGTACGCGCACATTGACATTGTACATCCATTGGAGCATGCTTACTTCATTTCTCTCCAGCCGTCGCATATCCTCCGCATTTGCTGCCCATGTTTCACTACCATGCAGCATCGCTCATCTCACACAGGCATCTTATGACCGACCTTTCGTTCGTAGGGCGAAACACTTCGTTGTCAACAGAGGAGGCAGCTCTCTAAACTCCTTCCATCCTGTCCTTATTCTAGATATTATGACCTCGGAGCATCCTCCTCGCTTGCTAATATGATCACCTAGGTATCGGAAGCTATCAACTACCTCTATAGATCCTACTTGCATTTGAAAAATATGCTTATCACTGACACTTCTACTATCAATTTTCCCTGAACATCCACTACATATGAGGTTTTCCTTTCCTGTTACTTTGCCTGCTATCCCACTACACCTATTGTGTATCCAAAATCTGCATTGTGTACATTCTATAGAGTTTATATCCAACTCCTTCTCTATATACAGTATATGGTCATTTCCCTGATGGAATCAGACTTTTGTCCTCTTTCCTACTTATCACACTTTAGTCTTTGCTAGGTTCACTCTCAGTCCTCTTGAGTCCAACTGCTGTTTCCTTAGCCATAATTTATTCTCTAGCCCCTCTGCTGTTTCTGCTATACCAGATCGTCAGAATAGAGAAGTTCCCATGGGCAGCCAGTATTAAACTCCTCTGATATGGCTTGGAGAACTAAAATGAATAAAAGTGGGCTGAGGACTGAACACTGATGTACTCCTACTTGTGTCTGGAATTCCTCACTAAACTCCATTCTTACTCTCACTTTACTAACAGCTCCTCTCTACATAGCTTAAGGGAACAAAGAATCAGTGTTGCATCATATACATATTTATTTACATATTACATGTGTTACACTGTTGATCAGCTCGAGGAACGATCGATTAATGTTCGATTCTGACTCTGGAATCGTAAAGCTCCACAGATATGTTTTAACATGTAGACTGGCGTCAACACTGATTCTTTGTTCCCTTATATATTATTATTATTATTGATACTCTGCTCTCCACCATATATATATATATATAAATATAAATAAATATATATACATATATATATATATATATATATATATATATATATATATATATATATATATATATATATATATATATATATATATATAAATATAAATAAATATATATACATATATATATATATATATATATATATATATATATATATATATATATATAAACGGAAAAAATGAAACGATATTTCATTTCCCACTCTTAGTACGGCTGTTACTTAAATATAAGTATGTACACGTACATACATATTTGTATACAGACGTACAGTAGTTTGTATATATATATATACATACATGCACAAATAAATAAATATATAAACAGACTAAATAAAGATGGTTTAGAAAATACAATGCAACGGGAGGAAACAATAGCACCACTGACGATGTTGCAGATATGCAACGAAAGAACTTTGATAAACTATATATATGTGTTTGCGTCTATATTGTATCTGTATTATTTTTGACCGTTGGTCAGCCAATGGCAACATTAAGGACCGAATAAATTAGATTACCGATATAAAAGACACAGAAGCGAAAAGCGAAAACCAACCAAACAGTGAGTGTGTTCTGTTATTAATTCTGGCAATATTACACAAATATAACCCTCCCCAAGTATAACAATATATATATATATATATATATATATATATATATATATATATATATATATATATATATATATATATATATATATATTTCTTTATTAGCCACAAGGGCGCAACAAGAAAGGGGACAATACAAAGACATGCCGGGGATTTTACATACAGTCGTGTAAAAAATATAAAAACAAACAATTTCAACAATCGAAATCCCCAATAGGGGGGAGGCGCCACAAATGGGTTGTTTAATACCCCGTCGATAGAACAACCCTCAACCCAAGGAGCGTGTTGTGCAAGTGCTCCTTTCTTCCTTTTGCTCTCTTCCTCAACCTACAGGCTTATAAACAGAGAAGGCCCAATCACTCGGGCCATTTTCGCTTCTTTCACCCACCTTTCAGTAAATTTACTGGGGTGCAGTGCCTCTCTCTCCACCCTGATTCTCCTTCTAAAGGGATACTTAAAGAATGGAATCAATTGTTGTCCGGAGAGAAAGGCATCTGTCCTCAGTCCTCTCAACCTCGTCCACCATATAACTTCTTTCACCATAGCCACCGTACAGAGGAAAACCGACTCTCTTTCGTTTTTGAAAGAGTCTGGCGGTTTGATCCTTACTATGGACTCGGCAGTCAACTGTATTTGTCCCATACGCGACAGCAGTTGTTCTGCATAGTTCCACAGGTCGCTTACGCCCGGGCAGTGTACAATTGCGTGCAGAACTGTTTCAATGTCCTGCGCACATCTTGGACACGTCCTCTTGGACGGATCCCTGCCAGGGCGTCCGTGCCTGTAGATCTTGTCACGAACCGGTAGAGCTCCTCGGTAGCACTGCCAGGCCAGGGACCTCTGGAAGTTGTCCATAGGTCCCGGGCGGAAAGTCCTACCAAACATACTGGTGAGTTCATCAGATAGATAGATATATATGCAATGACTGATGATATGCAATTACAATAAATTTAGTCCATTAGATTATTATTCTTATATCGTTAAACAAAAGTGTATTATCTGCATATGGCATCTGATTTGCTTGAATATAACCATAAGCATTAGTACAAGAAAAGACTATTTATTTCTATATTACCATTCTTTAGGATGTTTTAGGATGGTGGATTTATAATCATGAAATCGTGCTTTCACGTTTTGTTCTTGAGCAGGACGCTTCATTTCCAATTGGTCAAGTCCGCTCAGCTGAAATATAAAAAAGAGTTGTATGCGTAATGACTGCAGATTAAATACTAGTCTGACGGGCAGGAATCACTCAAGTGTGGTTCTTATTGCCACAAGTGTGACCTTTTCTGTCTCATTGCTTTTGATTTTGCAGCCACGACGGTAGCTCTGGAATGATTATGTGGTTTTCAGAGCCTTATAATTTCATACTGATTCCTCTTGACACCTGGTCATCTCCTGTGACCTTTTCACACACATATATTGTGCTATAAAAGTCACAAGGAGTTAGGGGGTGTTAATACCACTGCAAATGCCCTCTAGTTGTCACTCTTTTATTTCGCTGGTTCAGGTATTGTGGTATGAACCTATGCGTATATCTGTGGAGGACTTGCTGCTTCCACTAATCCTCTTTGTTGAAAACCTGGCGGATGTTTTCATGTATTTTGATAGGATTGATGGAAACCAAATCCTTCCACACATCGTCTAGGACCTCCTGCAACTGTTCTTTTTAGGTAATGTGAAGCCTTTGAACGTTTAACAATACAGAGATATGTTACCCTCCTTTTTTGTTTTGGCTCTTGTAAGTGTTGCTCCGACATTTTAGATCATATCCGTTGCTAATATTTTTGGGAAAAGCACGAGTATGCCCCAATGACATTGTTTCTCACATTTTAAAATCTAAAATCTTTTGTCTCCTCTGAAGAAGGAATAATTCGCCTCTATTTTATAGAAACCTTTGAATACAATAAACATTTATTTCTTCTCCAGGAAATGAATGAGCAATTAAAACAGCTTTAATGTATTTTTTTAAATAAACAATAATAAATAGGGACGAATGATTAATAATTGTTTCTACTTTAGGCACAAGGCCAGCAAATACCCAGTGCATTACTGGTACTTTATTTTATCGACCCCGTAAGGATGAAAGGCAAAATCAACCTCGGCGGGATTTGAACTCAGATCGTAAAGGGACGTAACTATGCTGGAAAGCATGGCGTCCGACCCTCTACCTATACTGCCAATCCACCGCCCTTTACTGCCAATCCGGTAGTTTCTTATATACATTTAATGAACATATACATTTATATACATTTAAAGACACCGTGGAAACTATTGCGATAGTCAAGTATTACGTTGGATATTTGCAGTAGTGAGAATTACGATACAAATACAATCAAGGGCATAAAAAACAAATATTGCCACATTTGTTTATATCTTTATATTCACACGGTCAAAGAAATAACTGTATAAAGTAGGCCTAATTAAAATATATCAAACAGAACACACCCAAAATAACATTACCCGTATAATAAATGCTGAAAACTTCTTCTTCTTCTTCTTCTTCTTCTTCTTCTTGAACCCTCCAATATTGAACTAGTTCTTTATTTATTGACCTCAAAATGATGAAAGCAAAGTTAACCTCATCAGGATTTGAACTCAGAGCACAAAGTGTCGGAATGTGTGATGCAAAGCATTCTATTCGACGTTCAATTCACCGCGTTTAGTTGAACCGCTGATCAGCAAAGCGTTAATTGAAGATTTTCTCAGGAGGCTCAGGACGTATCATGGATAATTTGTGAGAAGGTATTTGAGTATCTTCTCCACGCGTGGATTCTGGAAATATAAGTCTTGAGTAAAGTAAAAGCAATTAAAGGTACATACATCAAATTTAAATACAGTAGTACAACCCCATCATCTTGTGACAATAGGAATGTATTTGAGAGATCAGGGGAGGGCTGGTTGAACTGTAGCCAAGAGCCAACAATATTTTAAATAGCCCCAAACATAAATAAACGTTAACTTTATAGATTAATACAAAGTACGCTTTTCTTAGCCATTAATTTTACTTCCTTTGCAACAACAGTTGCTACAGTTCCCTCGGTTTGTCCAGTCTAGATATTAGTCATGAGATCACTACCAAATATTTTGCTCTCTTTCAAGATCGAATGAAACTTCTTACTCCTCTCATGTTTTTCAACGAGTTTCAACATCCAGTCGTTTGTTGCTCCAAGATATTTAGCCAGTCTAATTGTAGTAGTTTTGTAAGACAGTTCAAATTGCTTCGGACTCATTGAGTTCTGGGAAGGTAAAGACAATCCACATCTGCCTTTGAGTGCCAATTCTCTTTATTTCACTGAAATTCCAGTTCAACACATTGAAGCGATAATTAACAACTGGAATTGTCATGTGCATTTAGCTCAGATTTCAGAACTGCTCGTTTTCTCCTATAACATTCTTTCCTTATATTCTCTTTCATGATTGCATGCTGAATGTCGGAGCCTTCATTTATACCTAGGTATTTATAGGTTTGTTTCTGCTCAAGTTCGTTTATAACTGCTCCAACACCCAATTCAACTTATCAAACCCAACATCCAGGCACATTTATCAAACCCAAATTCCATCTCGGTGTAATCACTGAATATTTTCACAGTACGTAAAAGGACTTCAAGCTCATCATTGTCTTCGCCATATAGTTTTAGCTAATCCATATACAATAAATGGCTTATTTTCCTGTCGTCAATTTTATATCGATAATTTTTTCTGTTAAGTCCCATTGTAAGGGATATACAAATTATTAGAGGTGAAAGTGAGTCACCTTGGAAAATGCCACAGTCGATGCTAATATTGCTTGAAATAAGTACTCCATTAGAATTATATAACTGGAGATTCATGTTCCACAATAACATGTTGTTTCAGAAAGTTAGAAATTATTGGAGAAAACTGATGAGTAGATGGAGGGAAGTCATCGATAATGATGTGAATTATATAGAGGGCTAATTTTTAATAAAATGTGAAATTTGATGACTTGTTTTTCTGACCTAAATTTCGGACATTACTTATGGGATGACCTGATAAATGAGGGTAACGTCTTCTTCCTCTTTCTGTCACACACACACACACACACACGCACACACACACACACACACACACACACACACACACACACACACACACACACACACACACACACACACACACACACACACACACACACACACACACACACACACACACACACACACACCCCTCTAAACAAATGACTTCTTTTTCTCTCTCTATTCGCTTGACGCCCTCGCTCTCTCTATATAGATTAGGGTGACGTCGCAACTTTCTGTCTATCTACCTCTTTCTGTCACCTCGAAAGCACACAACGTTCGCTTTTCTATCTCTATATACATATCTCTCACTGGGCACTCCCCCTCTAGATACACAGTGAGCGTGACGGACGGACCGACGAACAGACAGTGCTCTTATAATATAGATTGGGGAATTTTCTTTTCAATCTATTTTTTCAGAAATCATCATTATTATTGATTTCTTTATTAGCCACACAGGGCTCACATTAAGAAAAAATTAAAGACAGTACAGGACGGTACAGTGTAGGGTTTTTTTCGTGTAAAATAAAATTTATAACAGAGACTAAAAAATAAACAATTAAATAATGAAACAACAAATTCCTCAAAAGTGGGGAGACCTCTGACTGTCACTCGTAGAGAAAGCCCACAAAAAGCCTCGGTCACCCTGACTGCTAGGGCAAGTGCCCTCTCCCAGCTGTCCTCCTTCAATCTACAGACGTATACTCAAGGCAGCCCATTTATTCGGACCATGATCGCCACTTACACCCACCTTTCAACAAACTGGTTGGAAGGCAGCATTTCTCTCTCCACCCTGATTTTCTCTTCAAGTGAAATCGGAAAAAGATAATCAGAGCTTCACCGAAGAGAAAAGTTCTGCTCTTCAACCCTTTCAAACGCGTCCACCACACAACCTCTTTTACCATAACCAGCAGGCAGATGAAAACTTTCCTCTAAAGGAAGGCGGGTGAGCGATCTACACAAAAGATTGTCGATAGTCGCATCCTTCCACACATGACAGCAGGTGTTCGACATAAACCCACTGGTCAGCAATACTCGAACACTCGATGGGTGCGTGCAGGACGATTTCAAACTGGCAAAGCTCCACGGTAGCACTGGCAGGCCAGGGATTTCTGGAAGTTATCCATGAACCCTAGACCGAAAGTCCTCTGAAAAAGAGTGGCTAGTTTATTTTTCCTCAACGCCCAGAATCACCCCGAGAACGTCGTCGCTCTTACCATCCACGACAACATCCACCTTATGCGATACATCATAGAAAGTGTGGCTAAGAAACCTGGCACGAGTGGGGCCCTGATTAATTTAGATTAGTCGAAAGCTTCGATAGGGTCGACCATCGCTACTGCGCGGCAATCCTCAAAGTAGTTGACTTCGGACCCGTTTTCAGGGGCTGGATCGCTGTAATGTACTGCGACATATGCTCTGTGGTTAGAGTGAACGGTCACCTTACGGAATCGTTCAACATCATGCATTCGGTCCACCAAGGTTGTTCTCTTTCGTCACTTTTGTATGTATTGACTCTTGAGCCATTACTACACAAATTGGAGACGTCACAGGGTATCCTGCGCGAACTAGGATGTGGGAGATCTGTGTCAACATATGCCGACGACGTCATCGTAGTGGTGTCGAACACCAAACAAATCGAGTTGATCAGAATCACTCTCAAGGAGTAAGAAGCGGTAACAGGAGCAAAAATGAACCAAGAAAGGTCGCTGGGTCTTTCTGTAGACTTGTCCCTGCAGCTCGGCATTTGCAGGGACAGGTCTACACCGTTTAACAGCATCATTGGACGCTGGCCGAACAGACAGGTTGAATTGTTTAGTGTTTGATTTGGTCCAGACCTCCCTATGAACAAAACTCGGGGCGAGGTAATGCCTATATAGTCGACTACTTTGAATTATGGACAACCTATACTAGACGTATCTATTTCTCTACAGAATATCTAGATACGATCTGGATGACCCGGTGCGGTTTGTCTGTCTTCACAATGGCACATTTGGGAAATCCAGTCAGTACCTGTCAGACAGCTGGAAGCGACTGAGTATGTTAGCGTGGTATTTACACCTCCTCCCCTATCTGCTAGTACCACACAGTCCCAGCCTGTATCCAAGATACCGTTCCAGTCCCCCATGACTCTAAAGAGCGGAATGCTCCTAGAAATGTTTCAATGCGCTTGAAGAAATCAGACCGTCCTACTCATGTGGGGCTTAGACTGCCACAAGCCTGAAGACATACTCTTCATTGCTAGTCAGCACTACCAACGTATCTTCTAGATCTAGGAATATGATTTGTATCGCGAGATCCAGGCCTTTCCGAAACAACACAGCTTGGAGCTGCGTAAACTTCGTAGCCACCGAAAATGGATGTAAAAGTTGGTGCGTCGAAAATTCTGGTGTTGCTGATAACCACCACATCTGTATTTAGTGAACTGAGGTCGTTGAGTTGGTGACTCTGCTTCCAAGATGACCTCAGGCCACGTAGCTCCGTGCATTTACATGGCTTATCCTGAATGAAGTCATGTTCGATGAAGAGGAAGAAAAGTAGGAAAGGCAATCTGTCCAGCGATTCTTTCCTGATACATTCTAACCACATGCCCATACTATCGTAGCTGTGATCTCTGAATTGGAGAAGTAGCAGCTCTACCTGGAGTGACTCTCTCATCTCCGAGCTACACACTTTATCGAGTAACGTTACTCTAAAGACCCTTCGGAGGAACCTCATTTCGGTTATTGCTCAAGATTCATGGCCATAGATAAGGGTTGGCACGAATACCGTGAATATATATTATCCAATATCAATAATATATATATAAATAGTATCAATATATGATTTAATATGAATATCAATATATTATCCAATACCAATAATTGTTTCTGATTTATGCACAAGGCTAACCATTTTGAGGGAGAGAAAGTCGATTAAATCGACCCCAGTGCGTTACTGGTACTTTATGTTATCGACCTCGTAAAGACAATCGTCAAAGCTAACCTCCGTGGGATTTGAAATCAGAACGTAAAGGGACGTAACTAAATGCTACAATGCATTTTGTCCGAATCTCTAGGGATTTTACCAATCCAGTGTCCTCTACTTTATAAAAAAAAGACAAATACTTAACTCCTGAAATCTAATATCATGTAATAATGATATTTTAGTCCAAGGTTTGAATTTAAATTTGAATACTTTAATAAAGTCGGTATTTGGTGGGTTTGTGCTTTAGGGTTAACCCTTTTGATATCAACCCGCCTGAAACCGCCCATTGTTCTATGATACAAAACTACCTGTATTAAAACCTTGCATTATAATTTTATTTAAGAACATTTTGTTAAATGATGTTCTAAATATCAGATTAATAATAAGAAGGTAAAATATTTTACTAAATTTCTTCATTTTTTAAAATTTCAAAATTAATTGAAATGCATTGGCAGCAACTTTCATGAGAAATATGGTAACTAAATGCTACAATGTATTTTGTCCGGTGCTCTACCAATTCTGCCAACCCACCGCCGTTTCAATATCAATAATTGTTTCTACTTTTGGCACAACGCAAGTAATTACTGCAGTGTATTATTTGTACTTTATTTTATCGACCCCGTAAGGATGAAAGGCAAAGTCAACCTCCGCGGGATTTGAATTCAGACCATAAAGGGCCGTAATATTTTGCTGCAAAGCATGGCGTCCGACCCTCTACCGATACTGCCAATCCACCGCCGTTTCAATATCAATAATACCGCTATATCAACGCCGTCTGAAGAAGGATTATCCAGAAGACGCAGGATTATAAATATATTTTATTATTTCATGCAAAGCCAAACATTTTAACATACACTTTTGAGTGCACCAGATTCCCAGTAGAAACAGTAGAAAGCGGTTAACTTCACCCTAACCGGTGGATCTTCAATCGAGCGTGGGTAGGTAAACGTGAGTGTTTCTATATTCATTTTTTTACTATAAAAATAATGGTGATGTATTATTTATTATGTGCTTCCGGAATAGCTATTTATTTGTTTGTTTGTTCATTTATTAATGTCCTTAGTTTTACACAACTTCTTGTTTGACGTATTTTTTCTTTAACGTTCATGAGCCACTAAATCCTGTTCCATATAACTGTTTTGTCTTTTTCGCCTATGCTCCTACGGTTTTTACACACACACCTCACTCGTTTTTAACACCTCATGTAATTGTATGCATGAATTAAATTAATGACTAATTTACTTCTAGTTGAGGTTTGGATCAAATATTCAGCATGTCTTCAAAGGGAAGATGCATAAAAAAAAGAAAAAGCTATATTTTCTATAGTAAAACGGCACATGTTTCTAAATGTACTCTCATACTTCAATGTTTACATCAATAGTAAGTTGCTGAATATCCTCGTCAACTGGGAATAATTACATTAATTTTCCCAAATTGTTGAATGATAGTCTCAATGGTCTGAGAAAATAAGAAAAAAAGAGTTAGTAGCTAGGTGTTAACTCTATTACGTGATCAATTATCATTTAAATCCCCCAAAAGCCTTGTGTGGTATGTTTCCGAATAAAAACACAAATCACATGCCACTAAATGTGCTTTTTATGAATTTTCAAATGTCACAAACACAAAGGTGTATTTTCAATGTTTCTTTTCATTACTCTGGCATAAATCTATAAATGTCTCACTTGATTCTTTTAATTTTAACTGACTCAGGGTTGTATATGAACGATAATTTTGTCATATGTTAATTTGAAACGCCTGTGACACGCAAGTTCAGCAACAAACAAAGATTCAGTGCCAAATGTCCTTTCTAACTACTAAGATATAAAGATATATCATTTAATTACTGTTTTTCCCGGCGCTGAAGACGCTTCGTCTTCGAGAAGGCACCCTAATTTTGACAACCAAAAATTTGAAAAAAATAATATACAACCTTCGGCCTCCAGGACGCATGGTAGATTTTTGAGACTTATTTTAGGAAAAAAAGTACTGTCTTCGACGCCGGGAAGTACAGTATTTAATTATTATTAAGGACAGACCATAACAAAGAATAACATAGTGTATGCTATTTTACATTTTCCTGGTCTGTAAAATGCAGCTTCCGGTCAAAGGTAAGTAATATCAAATCCATATCATGGACCCTTAACTCCTAATGGAGTCGTCGAGGTGCTGGCGTGACTTACGACATGACTCAAGTATTTAAATCTGGCGGAGTCCATCTCTGTTTATGTCTGAACACAACTGAGTTCTTCCAGAGAAAGAAAAGGAGAGGGCGAGAGAGGGGAGAGGGTATAAAGGAAAAATCGACCTCTGTATTGGACTAGACATGAAACAAAGTATTGGTGGTGGTAGTGGCTAGGGATATGTTCAACTCAAATACTTCCAAGGCGGTGTCCCAGCATAACTGCAGTAAAATAATTGAAACAAGTAAAAGAATAGATGAATAAAAGAATAACTAACAAGAGGACAGCGTTTCTCTCCCCGGCTTCTTAAACATCAGCCCCCCCTCTGCCCCCCACATTTTGGTAGGCAGTGAAATGTAACTGCCCCAGTGTCCTTTCTTAAGTAAGAACGCCAGTCAAGGGAGGCAAAATATTTTGTTACATAACTATGCAATGTTCTGTTGTTTTGTGTTCCTGAAAATTAACCAATGTTCAGAATTAAGCTTTTACAAGTAAATTTTGGCCACAAATGTCCTGCCTTTGTTACCGACTTCATTTTGCTATTTATGAAGTTGTTATTGTGTGTGTATGTGTGTATGTGTGAGTGTGTGTGTGTGTACGTGTGCGCGCGTGTGTGTGTATTTACCCTTAACAGTCGGCGCTATCTGTATATGTCACGTAACATGTTCCATCGATTGACTACCACGCATCGCAAATCGATAATAGACAGACAAACAGCTAGTGCTTATCACATTCTTGAGTAATGTACTGTTCTTCAGGGCGTATAAGGCTTATAAATATTAGTTTCTCTCTTGGTGTGGTGATCCTAGCTATTTCTTGTATTAGGTTACGCTTTTGTTTTTCTTGATGACTTAATTCTCTATAGATCTTCTTTTTTATGTTTAGAATTAATGTTCGTTTTAGCCTATCTGCTTGTTTTTTGGTGAGTTGTAATCTTCTAACGTCAGTATTGATGGTGTTGGTGTAGATTCTGGACGAGGCACACTGCTTTATGAAGCATAGTTGTCGAGATGTTATGGTTTTTCGTAGACAACAGAACATGGTGGTTTTCAGTATCTTGTTAGCCTGGCTAAGGCTTACGATATTTCGTTTCTGAATTTGTTTAGCAAGATTCTTTATCTGAAATCGTGTGTTGAAACCGATATTGTTATACTTTGGGAGGGTCATGTTGCCAATAAGAAACACACGCACCAGTTGCTTTCACTTCAATTTATTATATATTTATAAATTTATAAATTTACAAATCTACAAATTTATAAATTTCTGGTTGGTTGGTTGGTTCCACAACCAGATAGTTGTTTATATATAGTCATAGTCCTTTCGTCACACACTCTGTGACCTCTTCAGTGACTGGGGATTCCTTTCTTTGTTTCTGTGCCTTTCCTTTCTTCTGTCCTACGCCATTTTGTTTCTGTGTGTGTGTTGTGTGCTCAGTTTGCGCATGCGCCACATCCGGGTGTCTGTGTGTGTTTGTGTTCATTTATCTATTTGTTTATTTATTTACATGTTATTGGTTGGTTGTTTGTTCTATGTGTGTGTGTGTTTTCATTTTGTCCTTAATTGTAAGTTGTGATGTTGCTGTTCCACTCATATTTTCTATTTAATTTTGGTTGTAATTCTTTTACGTTTATTGCCTCTGTAATTTGTCTAAACATTGCATCTTTTCTGTGTGTAGATTCTATTTTTATTTCTATGTTCTCTAATTTACCCCTGTGTTCTATCTTAGCATGTTGGTAGAGTACAGATGATTCTTTATTATCTTGAAGGTCTCGCCAGGGTTCATTTATCCGTTCCCCTATACTACGAGCTGTCTCACCTATGTACACTATATTTTTGTTTCTACATTGTCCTTCAGTACATCTTATGCTATACACTACATTTCTAGTTTTACAGTTAATATGGGGGCTTATTTTACAGGTTATACATTTCTTATCTATACATGAGGGTCTTTGGAACGGGTATGTCTTGCTAATAAGTGTTTTTACGGAGGTACCTGGTCTTTCTACTATCTTAATATTGAGTTTATGTTTATTTAGGGCCCTTCTAAATTTGTAGGCTAGTTCGCCTCTAGGGGTTGTGTCGATGAACATTACACTCTGGTATTTATTGCTATCATACCATGAGTTTATTCTATTGGCCTTGTTCCTAGTTCTTTCTATTCTATTCCAAAATTTGCTCCTATACAAGGGGCAGGTCCCATTTATGTCATTATTTACCATTTTTTCCCATTTGGTTCTGGCTCCTCTATACACTCTGATTCTATCTCTCTGATTGTACCCAGAGAACTGCATACGGTGGGTGAAGTGTTGTATGTGTCTCTCTAGTTCTTCGGGGTTGCACATGCGGGACACATTTCTCATCACCCGTACCAAATACGCAATCAGTATGTTGATTTTGGTATGGTCCGAAATGGCCGAGTTTCGGTGGATCAGATGTTTGGAAGTCATGGGTTTGGTATAATGGGAATGGAGGATTTGTTTTTGGTTGTTAATGGTATCTAACCAGAGCTCTGTGTCTAGTACAGGTAATCGATGGTTGGGGTGTCTACTTGGGTAGTCTATAGTAACTCTAATGCTCTGGTGGATGGAGTTTGCTATTTGCTGGATGCTTTCCATTGTGTTTTTCTCTAGTTCCTGACTGTTCTCTAGTGGGGGTGTCTTAACTACGATGTTTATATCATCTACGTAGCGGGAGTACATTATCAGGGTTAAGCTGTCTTCTAATTGTTCTTTAAGTTTAAGTCTACTGTCCCACCATACCATGAATAAGTTAGCTATGTCGCCTGCAATGCTAACACCAATGGCTGCTCCTTCCTCTTGGGCATATGCTTTTCCATTAAATTTGAACATATGTTCCTTAAGGGTTAATTTTATGCTGGCCCCTACCGCATGTGCAATCATTTTCTTCAGTTCATCGTGGTTTTCGGGTGTCCGTATGGCTCTGGTCCACCCGTTCCATCTATCTGTGTGGGTTTTCTTGGTCATTGAGGTAATGGTAGGTGGTCTGCCTCTTGCTGGTCTTGTAGGGCACAGGTTGCTAAGGTCATATGTGTCTAGGTAACTATTACTATGGGTAAGCTTAAGTAGAAGTCCCAGCTCACTGGTATCAATCCCACGGAACTCAACCTTGCTCTCGCTGATCATTTCTACGCATTTCTCCACAGCAAAATCCACGTCAATAGATGGATACAGGGACACAACATCCATACTGCCTATTATGCAGTTTGTTAGGTCCCCAGATCGGTTACCCACGCCGATTCTGCTGAGGAGGTCCTCCGTGCTGTCACATACATCTGGGGTCATCTCAATGATGGGGCGTATGATCAGGGAGAGGAAGTAGGACAGTCTGTAGTTACTAGCAATGTTAGCTCCACAGACAGGCCGTGTTGGTGGTCCCGCGACAGGGTCACAGCCCGTTTTATGGTCTTTTCGAAGCCCATACAACGCCGGCACGTCATTGTTCCAGGCCTGGAAGTTGTTGGCAGTCCTTTTGTTGGGCTGCATTATATTCGTCCACATCACCATATGGGCATTGAGGGCTTTTCCTCTATCCTCATGCTCCTGTGGTGTTACCTCTCTTGTGTTAGTGATGTGGGGTTGCATTGCCTGGATGTAGTTTGGCAGGCTGTCAACCGACATTCTGCCAGACTTGTCTGTTGGAAAGCATGCTATCTCTCCATTACGTGAGCGCTGCATGAGCTTACGCAAGCCATTTGCAGGTTTTTCTCCCAGTTGCTGGGCCTCTATTCTATTATGCTTCTTGCTATACTGTTCTATAATATTTCTAAGTTCGGATCTAGCTATACTAAATTGTGCTTCTGTTTGTTCATCGACCTGCGACGGCAACTGCGTGCGTTTGTTAAATGGTAAAGTCGTGGCGTGGACTCGTCGCAGGTCGAATGATTTATCGGAGGGATTATAAAACGGAGAGTTCCAGGCTGCTGCTTTATGTGTACTAGTGCTATTGTTATTGTTAGTTGTGTTGTTTCTATTTCTATTTCCACCAACAGCCTCATGGTTGTTTCTATGTCTCTCATAATTACTCCTGTCTCTTTCCACTGGCTCAATGTTGTTATCTACCCTATTTTGTGTGTCTGTGTGTTCGTCTTGGTTATTCTCTTTGTCCTTAGTCTCCCTTCTCCTTTTAATCCTATTACTTTCCCTTATTTCTGTGATTTCTGTGCTACTGTCATTACTTGTTTTCTGTGTCTGTGTGTTTGTTAAGATTGTGGTGGTGGTGAGAGGCATTGAATGCGTGTGTGTTGTTGTTGTTGATGTGTGCTGTTGTTGATGTGTGTTGTTGTTGTCTCCGTGTGTGTTATCGTTGTTGTGTGTGTTGTTATTGTTGTTTGTGTCTGCGTGTCTGTTGTTGTTGTTTCTGGGTATGTTGTTATTGTTGTTGTTGTTGATGTGTGTGTTGTTGTTATTGTTGTTTGTGTCTGTGTGTCTGTTGTTGTTGGGATGTGTGTTGTATATGTGTGTGCGTATATTGTTGCTTTTGTTTTTGATGCTCCAGCGTAGTTTTGTAAATGATTTTTCTATTTCTGACAGACAACTAATCATATTTACCTTCTTGAATGTCGCAAATTTCGGCGGCAAACATAACACAGACATTTCATCATTATCTATTTTTGCGTTCCCATATATGTTGGTGTTTTTGTTGTTGAACTCTTCTGATAATGAGGTGTCGGCCATGTTGATACCGTCAATTTTGTCGGGATATCTATTGGTATACTCTATAGTATCCTGATTTAGCTTTGCCTGTTTAAGCCACTTTAGTTTCCTGTTAAAGTGCTTATCACATTCTTGAGTAATGTACTGTTCTTCAGGGCGTATAAGGCTTATAAATATTAGTTTCTCTCTTGGTGTGTTGATCCTAGCTATTTCTTGTATTAGGTTACGCTTTTGTTTTTCTTGATGACTTAATTCTCTATAGATCTTCTTTTTTATGTTTAGAATTAATGTTCGTTTTAGCCTATCTGCTTGTTTTTTTGGTGAGTTGTAATCTTCTAACGTCGGTATTGATGGTGTTCGTGTAGATTCTGGACGAGGCACACTGCTTTATGAAGCATAGTTGTCGAGATGTTATGGTTTTTCGTAGACAACAGAACATGGTGGTTTTCAGTATCTTGTTAGCCTTGCTAAGGCTTACGATATTTCGTTTCTGAATTTGTTTAGCAAGATTCTTTATCTGAAATCGTGTGTTGAAACCGATATTGTTATACTTTGGGAGGGTCATGTTGCCAATAAGAAACATACGCACCAGTTGCTTTCACTTCAATTTATTATATATTTATAAATTTATAAATTTACAAATCTACAAATTTATAAATTTCTGGTTGGTTGGTTGGTTCCACAACCAGATAGTTGTTTATATATAGTCATAGTCCTTTCGTCACACACTCTGTGACCTCTTCAGTGACTGGGGATTCCTTTCTTTGTTTCTGTGCCTTTCCTTTCTTCTGTCCTACGCCATTTTGTTTCTGTGTGTGTGTTGTGTGCTCAGTTTGCGCATGCGCCACATCCGGGTGTCTGTGTGTGTTTGTGTTCATTTATCTATTTGTTTATTTATTTACATGTTATTGGTTGGTTGTTTGTTCTATGTGTGTGTGTGTTTTCATTTTGTCCTTAATTGTAAGTTGTGATGTTGCTGTTCCACTCATATTTTCTATTTAATTTTGGTTGTAATTCTTTTATGTTTATTGCCTCTGTAATTTGTCTAAACATTGCATCTTTTCTGTGTGTAGATTCTATTTTTATTTCTATGTTCTCTAATTTACCCTTGTGTTCTATCTTAGCATGTTGGTAGAGTACAGATGATTCTTTATTATCTTGAAGGTCTCGCCAGGGTTCATTTATCCGTTCCCCTATACTACGAGCTGTCTCACCTATGTACACTATATTTTTGTTTCTACATTGTCCTTCAGTACATCTTATGCTATACACTACATTTCTAGTTTTACAGTTAATATGGGGGCTTATTTTACAGGTTATACATTTCTTATCTATACATGAGGGTCTTTGGAACGGGTATGTCTTGCTAATAAGTGTTTTTACGGAGGTACCTGGTCTTTCTACTATCTTAATATTGAGTTTATGTTTATTTAGGGCCCTTCTAAATTTGTAGGCTAGTTCGCCTCTAGGGGTTGTGTCGATGAACATTACACTCTGGTATTTATTGCTATCATACCATGAGTTTATTCTATTGGCCTTGTTCCTAGTTCTTTCTATTCTATTCCAAAATTTGCTCCTATACAAGGGGCAGGTCCCATTTATGTCATTATTTACCATTTTTTCCCATTTGGTTCTGGCTCCTCTATACACTCTGATTCTATCTCTCTGATTGTAGACAGAGAACTGCATACGGTGGGTGAAGTGTTGTATGTGTCTCTCTAGTTCTTCGGGGTTGCACATGCGGGACACATTTCTCATCACCCGTACCAAATACGCAATCAGTATGTTGATTTTGGTATGGTCCGAAATGGCCGAGTTTCGGTGGATCAGATGTTTGGAAGTCATGGGTTTGGCATAATGGGAATGGAGGATTTGTTTTTGGTTGTTAATGGTATCTAACCAGAGCTCTGTCTAGTACAGGTAATCGATGGTTGGGGTGTCTACTTGGGTAGTCTATAGTAACTCTAATGCTCTGGTGGATGGAGTTTGCTATTTGCTGGATGCTTTCCATTGTGTTTTTCTCTAGTTCCTGACTGTTCTCTAGTGGGGGTGTCTTAACTACGATGTTTATATCATCTACGTAGCGGGAGTACATTATCAGGGTTAAGCTGTCTTCTAATTGTTCTTTAAGTTTAAGTCTACTGTCCCACCATACCATGAATAAGTTAGCTATGTCGCCTGCAATGCTAACACCAATGGCTGCTCCTTCCTCTTGGGCATATGCTTTTCCATTAAATTTGAACATATGTTCCTTAAGGGTTAATTTTATGCTGGCCCCTACCGCATGTGCAATCATTTTCTTCAGTTCATCGTGGTTTTCGGGTGTCCGTATGGCTCTGGTCCACCCGTTCCATCTATCTGTGTGGGTTTTCTTGGTCATTGAGGTAATGGTAGGTGGTCTGCCTCTTGCTGGTCAGGTTGCTAAGGTCATATGTGTCTAGGTAACTATTACTATGGGTAAGCTTAAGTAGAAGTCCCAGCTCACTGGTATCAATCCCACAGAACTCAACCTTGCTCTCGCTGATCATTTCTACGCATTTCTCCACAGCAAAATCCACGTCAATAGATGGATACAGGGACACAACATCCATACTGCCTATTATGCAGTTTGTTAGGTCCCCAGATCGGTTACCCATGCCGATTCTGCTGAGGAGGTCCTCCGTGCTGTCACATACATTTGGGGACATCTCAATGATGGGGCGTATGATCAGGCAGAGGAAGTAGGACAGTCTGTAGTTACTAGCAATGTTAGCTCCACAGACTGGCCGTGTTGGTGGTCCCGCGACAGGGTCACAGCAAAAGGACTGCCAACAACTTCCAGGCCTGGAACAATGACGTGCCGGCGTTGTATGGGCTTCGAAAAGACCATAAAACGGGCTGTTTACTTAAAGCGAGATAATCTTTGAATATTTTCATATTTCATAAATTATTATTTTATGTCCTAGGTCGAAGGCAAATAATCGATCAAATAGTTTCGGTTACTCTCGGGTCCTTTTAGTTTACATATTGAGACCCCAACCCACCCTATTCATTTTGTAACGTATGTGATTTCGGGTAATGTACTATTTCAGTCATATAAACGACAGGTGGGGATGGAACAGGAGCGGTCGGTATGGACACATTTGAAAAATTAACAAGCGGGGTGTCGGGGAGGGATTGTTCGAGACCCGTGAGTAGGTGAATATTAACATAGTAACGATATCTCGGTAGCGCTAGTTTACTTAAAGGGAGATAATCTTTGAACATTTTCATATATAATTTATTATTTAGGATGCTTTCCCCAATCATATGTTAAAGGGAGATAATCGGTAAAAGGTATCGGCTAAAAGAAATTTCAGAGTATATCAATTTAAGCCAAATTGAATTTAAATCACCTATATCAAGCTAAATCAAATCAAATCAATATCATTATCTATATTCAGAATTGGTTTGATCTTTTTAATAAAATTCTTTTCTTCTATGAATTTGTTTTGCGAGATATCTTATCTTGAAACAGATATTGTTATACTTTGGGTGGGTCGTGTTGTCAATAAGAATACACGCACATGTCAGTTTTCACTTCAATTTATCATAAATTTCCGGTTGATGGGTTGGTTCGGTAACCGGAGGATTGTTTATATATTGTCAAAGTTCTTTTGTCACACATTCTGTGACCTTTTCAGTGACTAGGTTGTTTTATTTTGTGTGTAGCTCCTTTGTTCTGTCCTGCACCATCTTGTTTTTGTGTGTTCTTTTCTTTTACATTTCTTTCAACTTCATTTGAGTCCTGAAGTTTATAAAATGGGAATATTATCATTTTTTTAATGCGTCAGTTTCCCAAATGACTACTTAGGGTCTTTGATCTGTTGATGGTGTACTGATGAATGTGTGTATTGTTTATATGGGCCCGTAACTCCTGGAGGAACCGTGGGTGTCGCCTTTGCCATTTTGTTAGCGGGGCATGGCTGAGGCACCGCTTAGACTAAATTATAGTATCTGTCCCTCCCCATTTCCCTTTCAATCGTTGCTTGAATATTGGTTGCTACGAGACGTGTAGAATACTCTATGCTGAGTAAATATAACAATCAATTGTTTCTTTTATCCTGGACATCCTGCTTGACGCATCTACTGGCTCATCTACAGCGAAGTCAAAGGAAGTTCTAGCCAGACAAAGCTATAACGCCGAAGCAAATCAATTAAACCGTTGATTGAAGCTATACCTACATATAGAATTAGAGAGAAAGTGACGTCCTCTATCAACTAACTTACCCTGTGGATCCCGGTCGACAAGATGGAGAATACATTGCCTCGAAGGTCGGTGAGGGAGACGCGCTGGAACAGCCATTCCACCATGCGGGGATCGCACCTGAGGAAGGCCAACCCCGCTCCAATAGCAGTGAGTAGGAATGTGGTCTGGGGATAGTGGGGGTGACAAGAATGCCGGAAATCTCTACTGCTACAGGCCCTATCACAAACCTATCAGAGAGCGGCCGTTACTTTTCTTGATTTAAATCCAAATAACGTTTACAATTTCCGCGTATGATTTTAATGTATAAAAATAGGAAAATATATGATGTAATATTATGTTTATTCAGATTCATAATAAAACTCAATTACAATTCTTTGTATGAAAAATAAATAATTATTTTGATAAATGAATAAATGATTACAAAAGGTAACGAAATGAAAAAGTTCATGTGATATTCTGTTCAAAATTAGCACCGGATTTCGTAAATATATATAGATATATCTCACCATATATTTATTTATTTATATATCTGTTTTACTATTGTTAAATAGTGTTCCATATTTCTATCTTTCTCACCATTCATTCTCCATATACACAACCATTTATTCATCAATCCATCCATTTCTTTCTTCCATCCATCCATCCATCCATCCATCCATCCATCCATCCATCCATCCATCCATCCATCCATCCATCCATCCATCCATCCATTCAATCCATACATCTTCCCATCCTGCAATCCATTCTTACGTTGACTGTTGTTAAATGATGTTCTCTCTTAAACAGTACAATTCAAACGTCTTTTGAAACTACACGTTCAAATGTGTAGTTTCATTAGGAATGTTGCTTAGTAAAAATGTTGCTGGGTTAAAATCTATAATGACAGTATCCACGAATACATCTTTTTGTCGTGGGGTCAAACCTTCTACCATAGCCACAGGAAGCCATAATATATCTGCCATATGCACAAATAGCATAATGAGAACATATTTGTAAGCAAGGCTGTTTGTCTCTCGATTTACAATTACATGCTTTAGGAACGACACATTTTTTGTTGATGTAACATTCTGTAATAGAGAAAGAAGAAAGGTTAGCTGAAACAAGACAAATTTACGAAATAGGAAATATATATGTATAGAATTAATAATCATTTATAAACCAAATGCTTTGGTGCTTATCGTCTCAAATTTACAAGTTGCGTGAAGCTGAATAGTCCTACAGCAAATATGTGATTAGATGGCAGATACAACCTGAAACTAGCAACATTTGTGTGTTTTTAAGCATACACACGCACTATATGCAAATGAGCATCGCCAACCAAAATTTAATAGGCAAACAGCATATAAGCTTTTAGTTTATTCTTGTCTTATGACAGTGTATATAAAAGCATATCCTTATGTTTATGTATAATAATTTTAAAAGGTGTGAACATGTCACAGTTATCTCAGCAGTGGTGAGAATGCCAGGTAGATATTTATGCATTTTATCCTTCAACAGTAACATATATTTACTTGCTACTGAGACAAAATCTGCTAAAACCTATATAGTGTTTGCATATCAATAATCCGCTAGTGAAAGGGAGATAATTAGGTAGCAATATCAGCGTTTTTCGTCACAGGGTTGTATATGTTTAATATATAATAAACACAAATCTCGCCTTGAAATTTTCAAAAAGTAGGGATCATGTCACAGGTATCTTAGTATTGGTGAGAATGCAAGATAGCTATTTCCGGATTGTTGTCCTTCATCAGTGACATTTACTCACTCGCTACAGAGACAAAATGGGTTAAATCTCCTATGGTTTTTGCGTATGAGACATTAAATGGAGATGCTCATTTGCATATAGTGTGAACATTACTGTTGAAAGGGAGATAACTATGTTGTACTAACACACACATTGTTCTTTGTCTTGTATGTTGAACCCATAACTTGTAGTAAAGGCATGGTAGTGTCATACAGCGTTTCTTGGACATTTTTGAAACCTGATGGAGTCTACTCCACCCAAGGGCTAATTACAGTCAACTTCTTCCAGGGAGGGCGAGAGAGAGTGATAGAGTGAAGAAGTGAGTAAGAAATACAGAGGTAAAAAAATACGACACCAGTATTGGACTGGTATCTTTTATTATCGATGACGAATCGATGAAAGGCCTAGTTGACCTCAGCAAGATTTGAACTGACAGAGTAGAGAGCCGGAATGAAGACTTCAAAGCATTCTATCTGACGTTCTAAAGACTTTGTTAATTCGCCGCCTATTTATCTTGTAGGATACATTATATATTGTAACGAAATGTGAACCCATGAAAAACTAATGCTGTATGTCTGTTTTGGTATACGTCCTCAAATATAAACATTCTTCACTACTCTAGTTACAATAACCTATACTGACCTATATTTGTTTATTTTAACCATGATATGGTCACATACACCCCCCTCCTTTGATAAACAGTTCTTCACACATCGACTACCCCTACCTTTATTAGACTACAACCATCACCATCTACCATATCCATAAGAGCTACTATCACATACAAATATACATATGAGTGCACATTACACTGCTCTGAAAAGTTTAACATTATAAAAATAAGTGTTTCTACTTTTGGCACACGGCCAGCAATTACCCCAGTGCATTACTGGTACTTTATTTTATCGACCCCGTAAGGATGAAAGGCAAAGTTAACATCGGCTGGATTTGAACTCTGACCGTAAAGGGACGTAACTATGCTGGAAAGCATGTCCAACCCTCCACCGATACTGCACATTGACCGCCCAATTCACTGCCAAAAAATAATGGGTTCTAATTTAAGTAGAAAATCAGCAATTTGGGGAAGAGGAAAATCGATTAAATCGACCCCAGTACTTTCCTGGTACTTAATTATATCGGCTTCTGGAAGGATGAAGGGTAAAGTTGACTTCAACAAGATTTGAAACGAGAACGTAAAGAACCGGAACAAGTACATGGCACTTTGTCCGGTACTTTAACGATTCTACCAATCAAAACATACATAATTACTTACTTTGAGATGTTGTTGTTGTTGGTACTAGTGTTGTTGTTGTTGTCGGTACTGGTGTTGTTGTTGTTGTCGGTACTGGTGTTGTCGTTGTGGTTGTTGTTGTCGGGGTTGTTCTAGTTGTGGTTGTTGTTGTTGTTCGAACTGGTGTGGTCGTTGTTGTAGTCACATTACTGCTGGTAAATGGCCACCGGCTGTCATCACAGTGGAAAACAATTGGAATATTCTGGTGCTTCAGTTTCGGTCGAATCTGGTTGTTATAATCCCAGACCTTCATGTAAGTATCTGCGAGGGTTTTACCGTAGAAGGCAGTATCGTTACGAGTTATGTTCAAAAGTCCTATACATTCTGTGTATCTTGGTGGGTTGGAACCTGGAACTAAGCAAGATGGCCGGCATATTCTTCCACATTGTTCCGTAACTGTTAGAAATACGAGAGCAGCTCCTTTTTCGGGGTCTCTGATACCGATATAAGCTAGATCTGATGATACAGCTAATCTACGGTCCACTACCACCATTTCTTCATAATTTCCAAAATAATTGATGCCACTGGCTTGAACATTCACTCTTCCTGCTGGTCCACAACACTTATTCATTCGACAAGTAGAATTACTGGACGAGGAATTTTTGGATAGACTGTTGTCGTATATATCATTCAATAAGTTTGGTTGACCATTTACGATTGGGAAATTTCCAAATCTCATCGTCTCGTAAGGTCGTTCGTAAATTATTTCGATCGGAATAAATGCCCATTCTTTTAAATCACACACACGGTTGATACAAAACATATTTTGATAGGGAATGAGAGTATTACAACGAGTTGTTGATTTAGATTTTGTTACACATCTTCCATTTTCGCATGTTAAGTATCGAGGATTACAAAGATTTGGATTGTAAGTACAATTTCCAAGTAAGTAATCATATTCATATCTGTAAATACCAGTGTAACTTTGAGTTACTTTTAATGCTTCTGCGACTGTTAAATTCATAATGCCAATACTTTGGTTGGGAGCATAAATATCTAAACCAAAATTCGAAGGATAATCTGTTGCAGGATCGATGTTGTTTTTCTTTTGGTTTTCATTGAAACGTGTGTGAACAAGTTCTACATAACTGTGAAGTAGAAAGAAGAAAGGATCCATGGGTGCAGATGGAATCATAGACATATGTCCTCCAACAGAAACGTGCATAGAATTATGCATAAGTTCAAAGTTATAGCGTCGGTCAGCGTTTGGTTCTGATATTTCCTCGAGTTTCGTTCGAGTGAGAACATCTTCGATATTACGATGTGTTGGCAAAGTTGTGCTGAAACCTCCATTCCTTACTAGATGACCAGATGGTGTGGTCCAATTAGCAAACGGTCCACGATTTACAAATCCATTGACTGTTCCCATGAACGTGTCCGACCAGATAATGGAATCTCGAGGATTAGAAAGAGAAGCATCAAGAGTTGGATCCCAAAATGGAATTGCTACAGTTGGTACTTTTGTACGAAGAGCATCTTCCATCCTGAAATTTAAAAATAAAAACCACATTAACATATTTCTAATGACATATTTAATGAATGAAATATTACGAGGGATTTATTTAAATTATCAATTATTTTAATTATTAAGATCGTATTTGTTTCAAAACTTATCTAACGGGCTTAAATAAAATTTATATAAAATTCTCCGAATTGAGAGATCACAGCTCCGATACTATAGGCATGTGGAAGGAATGTCTCAGGAAAGAATCGCTGGACAGATTTTACGGCCAAAACCAACCGGCAGGAGGCCCAGGAGTAGACCCGAGCATGATGGTCGGACCACATCCATGAGCCTGGCTGGTTTCGCTTGAGGATCCAGTCGGATCAGTTGGAGATGGTTGCTTCTGACAGGACCGACTGGAATGAGTGTGTGACGACTCTGCCTTCACGACCCTCTCAGAAATAATAATAATAATAATAATAATAATAATAATAATAATAATAATAATAATAATAATAATAATAATATGTTTGTGTATGTTGTGTTATGTTGACCTAGGATTTTGGATATAAAATAGTAGTAATCTTCGTTTTTTTTCATTAATGCTTTATTTTAACATAGATGGAGGAAAAGACTATGAAAGGGGACCAAAAGGGAAATGAAAAGAAGAAAAAAAGAAGAATCAAGCAACGAAAGAAAGGGAAAATGGGGGACAGATACTACACCCCAGTTTGAGCAGTGCCTCAGCTGCGCCCTGTGGACAAAATGACAAAGGCATATACCACGGAGAATGGCTAGAGATACCCGCTACAACAGCCATCCCATCTCACGGGGCTTCCTCCTCGAGCTAGCTGCTGTCTTTCCGATAAGCATTGTGGGGACCACGGACATCAGAGGTCTCGACGGACACCGGTACAACGAAGAAGCGGTTGGTCAGGACCCGGTATTAAACTACAATTATATTTCATGCCTTGCGGTATTCATTTTGGCTATCTTCTCTCTGAGTTCAAATCCCGCCGAGGTCAACTTTGCCTTTCATCCATTCAAGGTCGAAAATAGTACCAGTCTAGTACTGGGATCGATACTTCCTCTATATATCTTTCTCACTTTCATTCTCTCACTCTATCTTTCTCTGGAAGAAATCTGCTTTATTCAGAACTAGGGTGGAGACGGGCTCTGTCAGGTTTTAAAAAATACCATAGAATCACTGTATGTCAATATGGGGCTCCTACAAGTCCCACACAAGAACAACTGTTAAAACAGCAAAATGCCGACAATATTCATGGAATAATGGCGAAAAATCAGCGCAAGAGTAGCTGTTAAAACATGGTATTTAACGGCATTTTGGTGTTAACAGCTATTCTTGCGATGAGTTATATTTTTCATTATTCTATGAATTCTAATATTAAAGTTATTAGCATAATATTACAGTAGAAAAAATAAGTAATTGGAAAATACTGAATTATTTACATTTTTAAATAAACTCTGTGCCAGGTGAGGAATACAGGACCATTGTGAGCATTTCTGGCAGTTGCACCTGTATGGAGGAAGGCGATAGCATCGTAAACATTTGGTTCCATGCTCTGTAAGATAAAGAAAGAGATATAAGACATTACAATCATTGAAACAAAGTATGGAGGCAGGTGTATATATATACACACACACACACGCACACACACACACACACACACATATATATATATATAATTACTTCTCTCGTAAGTGTACATATATATGAATATATAGTGAATTCTTTCTTTTTAAAACTTGTATCACTATCAACTTATACACAACAGCAACACGTCTCTTCTCTTTGCTCTTCAACCTCTTAAAACGTATTGAAGCACAACTAGAGTGTCCTGCCGAGATTTCTTAACTCCACCTTTTTTTTATCATATTTCTATTGAAATACATTGCAAATAATTTTCAATGAATTTATGAAAATATATTTTTTTAAATGTTGGAATTCAGTAAAATAACGTTTTCATTAGTAAGCTGGTTACATAAAATTATGATGGATTGTTTCTATATAATTATGAATACTTTAAAGCGGACAATTTTATATCATAGAATAGGAGCTGTTTTAAGTATCAAAAGGGTTAAATGCTATAATTATACTTCTTCTAAATGATGCAAATGATGATATTGTACAAGTAAACACTTGATCAAATATAAAGACTGTCTGAACAGAAGGTTATTGAGTATATAGCTCTGTAGCCGGCACGTTACAATGCAAATGATCCAGTAACTCACATACTTTACTAGCGTGTATTAAATCGATCTGCTATGAATAATCCACTTCCACTCACGAAAGTATCTATATGTAGATAATATACTAGATTTCTCACTTCGCAGCATCCTCAACATCTGCTGGAGTGATAGAGCGATTTTGTTACCAGCATTGAAGTTCTTGAAGAGACAGAGAGCACCAATGCATGTTTCCCGAATAGAAAATCATCATCGCTGCATGGCGAACTCTTCATTTTCCACTGAAACAGAGGGATCCGCAGAAAACGTACAAGGGTTCTCTAAAGAAATCTCTTTAAGCATGTCATATTGATCACCACCAGAGGTATGATATGTCCTCTGATCAGGTGATCTGGTGACATACCATCTGTCAATTTCCTCCTTCGAGAATGAATGGAGGAAACCAGAACAAAATTAGACTTACTCTTGCTTTAGTCGTGTTTGCCTATCTTACGTTTTTCTCGTCAGTTACCAGCGAGCCTACGATAGATGTGGACAGCCCCTTTCATAAATCTTCGTTAACGAAGTAAAGTCATGATACTAGTTTAGTAAAATATCAAAGTCTGTCAGTACTCTGAACTTCTCTCAATAATATTCATATAAAAAAATAGAACCTTACCGTATCTTGTTTTAGAAGATGAATACTACGGTGGAAATCATATCTTTCTTGTTCACTGAGTTGTCTATATTCCTTCCTTACTCGGAGCATTATCATAGGATTTGGTTGTGATGTTTTTGGTTCATCGGTTGGTAGATTATAATTTAGATAGTTTGTTGTCCAATTAGGACATATTTTCGCCATTTGGAGCTGACCGATGCAATATTTCCATATATCGGCCTTCTTTTCAATTGGTGGATTTGTCGATTTGCATACATTATTAAAACAGTCTGGAACATAGCTACCTATTTCTGGAACATAATACTGTATATCTGACTTCACGTTAACGAAAGCCAGCAATATGATGAATGCTAGGTACAGACGATTCATTGCTGAAAATATAAGAAAATGTAAAACATCATTCAGACGAAAGCATGGCTGTTAAGGAGTCTACTTTGCAACCACGTAGTTCTAGGCTCTGTCACTCTGTGCGGTGCTTCGAGCAAGTGTTTTCTACTAGTGAAATTTGGTAGACAGAAATTACAGTGTGTCTGTCTGTCTATATGTTTGTTTGTTTGTGTGTGTCAGAGAGAGAGAGAGAGAGAGAGAGAGAGAGAGAGAGAGAGAGAGAGAGAGAGAGAGAGAGAGATAGCATCTCCGTATCTTTGTTTACGTTTATGTTTGTGTGTGCAGTATTTGTTCCAGCTCTTGAGATCATTAGCTCAATCCTCATCGAAATCAACTTTGCCTTTCATTCTTCCAAATTTGATAAAACAAAGTGTCAGTTCAATACAAGGATCGATTCTCTACCTCCTCTCTATTTCTCTAGAAGAAGTCGGTTATGTTCAGACCTAGAGAGAGATGGGCTCTGCCAGGTTTAAAGTGGATGTAACGACGAGACTCCACCAGGAGTTAAGAGCTCAAAAGACGCACACTTATGGGATTCAACTCACATATTTGCTTCTTTTTATGGCTTACACTAAAACTAACCTGGGCGGGATTTGAACTCATCCATTTACACAATAATAATTTCAATAAATGCTGGAAAGAACGAGTTGATCTTGGTAAATATTGGTTTCAAATGTTCTAATTGAGGCGAGTTTAAAGAAATACCCTGTCTAATCGAATATCAATTCAAAATTAAGATATATAACACTGACATTCTCCCTCTACCTATTTATGTATTATTTTGTTACTTGGTCTGCAAAACAAACTTCGAAAATTGAAGTATTTCAAAACCATGTCATGAGATTTATTACTGGTAAACGCCTAACAGACAGAGTTAAAATATTATTGTACATCTACGAGAAATGATACAACAATGAGCAGTTTTTGATAGTAATTCTCTCAAGTTGTTTTGCTACGTCAAATTTTCTATTTGTTGTCTCCCGAAAATCTTTCTGAAGAGGATATTATATCTTGAAAGAGAAATTAGGACGCTCCAATGTATATGAAGAGATCAGACCCTAAAATCTGCTTAGAGCATATAGTACATGAAAAGCGAAAATGAAGACGCCTCACTGATAGCTGGAGACACCATTTCCTAAAATGGTCTTAATCCAAATCATGGAAAGAACTCAATAAAATGACAATGAACAGAGAGAGAAATGGAAAAAATACGTTCGTAAAGTTTCATACTCTACTACCGGAAACGGAAATAACGATTACCAAGCAGATTGCTAGATTTCTTCAATCGTGATTCAGTGAGACGATTATTATATTTTTGTTTGCTGTTACTAATACAATGTTTTGGAGTCTTTTGAGGTGGGAGAAATGAGATAAGATTGAGTGATGTTTATGAAGAAAATATCGGAGTTATTTGAATTATCTCTACAATCCTCACGAAATTATTTCAAAATAATTAGCCATTTTGTCTCTATTGTGGGGTCGTTTACAATTGCTAACGTCTCTCTTGGGAATCCAGTCAGTTCTGTAAAGAGCGTTGTTTTAAATTATTGGACCTATTGTAGTATATTACTGGTATAGATTTAACCAAGCGTAATGTAAGTTAAATCAAAGGTAACCAGAAACATCTGTGAATTGATTTAAATAGCAATAACTTCATAATGTATTGACACTAGTAAGACATGGAGATGGTGTTGTATAAATTAGAACTTCAGTTATGATATTGCTGTATGAACTTGTCATAATACAGTAAGACTCTTACCTTCAGTTGGTTCTTAACACTTCCAGAACAATGTAGCTTGACAAAGTGATATGAATTCTTAAATAGTTACGGTATATATATAGAGAGAAATAGAAATATTTGGAAATACCAGAATCTAATTAACTCTATGCCTATTGTTGGTATATATAATAACACATGGGAATCGATGAATTAATTGCATGTTTCATGCTCTCCCACACACACTGCCCATCCCACAATTGTTGCAATCAAACGTCCTTTTACAGTTGTTGATATCACTCGATACAACACGTGCTTATAGTAATCTTACATCAGTCAATGCTGTCCATCCCGGAACTCTCAGTTTATGACGAAATGCATTGCATTGAATATTTTTGAAACCCGTTGTTCAGGTTGTGGACTTTCTTTCCCACATCAGTCTGCACCAAGCAGACATATGGTCAAAGGCGTTCCATTCGTGACCATCCCATCGTTCTTTGTTGTTGTATATATATTTTAGGATTACATTGGACAATGTGTTCTCCCGTTTTATAACGGAGGGAATTTGACTATGAAGTTTGTACTCCGTGGTTTGTAACTAACTTTTTAGTTGCAGCCATGTCATGAGTCCTTAAACTTTTGTTGGAGAGAGCCCATACCTCTCCAAGTTTGAACAGAGAGAGAGAGAGAGAGAGAGAGAGAGAGTGAGGGAGAGAGAGAGATAGTGAGAGAGAGAGAGAGAGAGAGTATTAGACCGGTACTTTATTTATCGATCTCAAAAGGAGAAAGACAATGTTGACCTCGGTTGGATTTGAACTCATGGCACAGGGAGCCGGCGCAAACACCGCAAAATATTCTATCTGACATTCTAACGACTCTGCCAATTTGCAGCTTAAATTGTTATATGCAATATGAGAATGACAAAAAGAAAAAAGAAAACACATGGAGGAGAAATGCAAAAGCAGGGGTCCCTACACCCTTGACTGCACTTCACAGACAAGATGGCGAAAGCATTACTGTAGAGACGAGCCAACAATACTTGTTGCGTCAGCCATTTCTACCTCATGAGGTCAACTTTACATCCTTGATGGACAGTGTATATTAGCTACTGCATCTTACGGACAAAGTGGTGAAAGCATTGTCGTGGAGAACAGACAACGATACTCAATACATTTATCCATTCCACCTCGTTGTGCTCCTTCCTCAAGCATAATGCCCTCCCTATTGGGAGGAGGAAAAATGACAATCTGTGGATCGAGGGAACCCAACGTCTCAACACATTATACTCAACTGTAACCTATGTAGTATGAGAATTTAATCCTAAATTATAGGACTTCAAACATTATCTTGGGAATGACTTGAATAATAATGGGCTCAAACAGATGAATTACCCCAGATTTCCTGACCACTAATATCGAAAGAATTGGAAACGCATGATGTGGTTGGAGTATTACACCTAAACCTTTGCTCATAAGATAGTGGGTTAAATTCCTCCATGGAACTACGCGTTGTTTTCTTGAATAAAATATGTTATTTTATGGTGCTCTTTTTACCAGGAGTTGTGCCTCACAGATAGTAATCAATAAAGGAAAAGACCAATGAAATAGTTGTTTCCTTGGTCCAATCTGATGACCAGATTCTATTCTATTTTTTCCCCTAAAGAAATTAAGGTGTTATATTTATCGATATTTCGGAGGAACCCATAAAAGGTGACCTCGGCACTATCAACTGATTTGAACAACGGTACTCTCACTTCATCTTATTAGGTAATCGAAGCTGGAATGGCTTAACTTGAAGGTCTGGTGATAGGAGAGATGGGCAGATAGATTTAAATCCAACGAGAATCGAATTGGAATTTCATCGATCTTGGATCGATATTATAAAGTACCATGTGCGGGTCTCGAACGCAACAGACTAAACTTGCGCTCAACGTGTGCTCCGCTGTCTGTGTTGAGAAATACAATATATATACATACAATATATATACATATACAATTGTTTCTATATCGATCAGCTCAGGGTACATTTATAATCATGGGGCCTGACTCTTCTTCGACATCTCCTTAAATATGCGCGTTTTATACACACACACACATATATATATGCGTGTGTGTGTGTGTGTGTGTGTCTGTGTGTATGTGTGTGTATCTATCTATCTATCTATCTATCTATCTATCTATCTATCTATCTATCTATCTATCTATCTATCTATCTATATATATATATATATATATATATATATATATATATATATATATATATATATATATATATATATATATATATATATATATATTTATATATATATATATATCATCATGATCATCATTTTACGTTCGCTTTTCCCTGCTTGCAAGGATGAGACGGGTCCTCTTCAGCACAGAATCTCTCCATTCGTCATGGTTCCCAGTCATCTCTGTGAGCTTCAGCGATCTGAGGTCAGCTCTCACCACCTCCGCCCATGTTTTTCGTGGTCTTCCTCTACTGCGACTTCCTTCCACCGGGATTTCTTGGTACTTCTCCACCCAGCCGTCACCCTCCATGCGCATTTGTCCCACGCACTACAGTTTATCCCTCTTATACTGTTTCACTCTCAACCCGTCTATGCTTGATCGTACGCGCACATTGACATTGTACATCCATTGGAGCATGCTTGCTTCATTTCTCTCCAGCCGTCGCATATCCTCCGCATTTGCTGCCCATGTTTCACTACCATGCAGCATCGCTCATCTCACACAGGCATCATATGACCGACCTTTCGTTCGTAGGGCGAAACACTTCGTTGTCAACAGAGGAGGCAGCTCTCTAAACTCCTTCCATCCTGTCCTTATTCTAGATATTATGACCTCGGAGCATCCTCCTCGCTTGCTAATATGATCACCTAGGTATCGGAAGCTATCAACTACCTCTATAGGTCCTACTTGCATTTGAAAAATATGCCTATCACTGACACTTCTACTATCAATTTTCCCTGAACATCCACTACATATGAGGTTTTCCTTTCCTGTTAGTTTGCCTGCCATCCCACTACACCTATTGTGTATCCAAAATCTGCATTGTGTACATTCTATAGAGTTTATATCCAACTCCTTCTCTATATACAGTATATGGTCATTTCCCTGATGGAATCAGACTTTTGTCCTCTTTCCTACTTATCAACACTTTAGTCTTTGCTAGGTTCACTCTCAGTCCTCTTGATTCCAACTGCTGTTTCCTTAGCCATAATTTATTCTCTAGCTCCTCTGCTGTTTCTGCTATACCAGATCGTCAGAATAGAGAAGTTCCCATGGGCAGCCAGCATTAAACTCCTCTGTTATGGCTTGGAGAACTAAAATGAATAAAAGTGGGCTGAGGACTGAACACTGATGTACTCCTACTTGTGTCTGGAATTCCTCACTAAACTCCATTCTTACTCTCACTTTACTAACAGCTCCTCTCTACAGAGCTTAAGGGAACAAAGAATCAGTGTTGCATCATATACATATTTATTTACATATTACATGTGTTACACTGTTGATCAGCTCGAGGAACGATCGATTAATGTTCGATCCTGACTCTGGAATCGTAAAGCTCCACAGATATGTTTTAACATGTAGACTGGCGTCAACACTGATTCTTTGTTCCCTTATATATTATTATTATTATTGATACTCTGCTCTCCACCATATATATATATATATAAATATAAATAAATATATATACATATATATATATATATATATATATATATATATATATATATATATATATATATATATATATAAACGGAAAAAATGAAACGATATTTCATTTCCCACTCTTAGTACGACTGTTACTTAAATATAAGTATATACACGTACATACATACATGTATACAGACGTACAGTAGTTTGTATATATATATATACATACATGCACACATATATATATGCACGTATGGATTCACCGAACATTTATTACAATGCTCTGTGTGTTTGTAAACAAGCATCCCGTATTAAGCCGTAGTGTCTAGCAACCACCGTTGCTCGTTTGTTCAACACTGACAAAGGAACGCTGTACTAGTTTCAAGCTTGTTAGCTATCGTCAGCAACGTATACCTTCCTGCCAGATTGTTGAACGTATATACTTACATTATGCATATTAACGGCTGAGTAGCCCAATTTGCATATCGAGTGGGTTAATCAGCCGGGTGCACCGAAAACGATAAACGGAAAAAATGAAACGATATTTCATTTCTCACTCTTAGTACGGCTGTTACTAAAATATAAGTATGTACACGTACATACATAAATGTATACAGACGTACAGTAGTATGTATACATACATATATATATATATATATATATATATATATATATATATATATATATATATATATATATATATATATATATATATATATAATTGTTTCTACTTTAGGCACAAGGCAAGCAAATACCCAGTACATTACTGGTACTTTATTTTATCGACCCCGTAAGGATGAAAGGCAAACTTAACCTCGGTGGGATTTGAACTTAGACTGTAAAGGGACGTAACTATGCTAGAAAGCATGGCGTCCAACCCTCTATAATGACGGATAGTCCTGGCTTCTTACTCTATTTTTTAATTCATATGTATCACATCTGCAACAACGCATCACGCCATTTTCATCCCTATATGTTTTCCCTCCGCTGTGACCTGTCTCTTTCTCTTCCCTTACTGCTATCCTCTTTCTCTCTCCGCCTTCTCTCTCCTTCTACCTCTTACTTTCATTCACCCCCTCTGCTAGTCACCCTTTCTCGGCTAGCCTCTTCCTCACACTTCCACTCACTCACTCTCTGCTACTCACCCTCTCTCACTCCCACTCGTCTGACCTATGTGAAATTCTTTTCTCGCTCACATTTCGCATGGTTCGGATGCATCTTTCGGCTTTCTCGTCTATGATTCGCCAGATCTTATGTTCACTTGCATCACTGACTTGATTTTCCACCCTTTACGTTGCCTTACCATTCTTGGTTGTTTACATGTCTCTCTTTTTCCACCCAATTCTTTTTATCCCAATAACTTTATTTAGTTATTGCTCGCGCTGGCCTGAGGTATATGATCTTTAATGCGAAGAAATACCTATGATGGCCAGAAGATCACTGATGACGGATAGGCCTGGCTTCTTACTCTATTTTTTAATTCATATATATATATATATATTAGGTTATGCAAGATATGCTTAGGATTATCCTGAATGCAGTAATGGTTAATTACTGCACTAGATAGAATCGACGTACGGTGAGGGGTTATTCAACGAGTTATGAAAGAACAGTTAAAGAAACTCGATTTTCGATTCTTCCGATAAAGAATGATTAATAAAACAGGTAGACATCATAAAAAGGTAATTTATTCCGAGTACTTACAAATGTTTCTTTAGTAGTTACACAGCCTAGTGATGCTGTGTGCAAATTGTAGTTATTTATTTGCAGGTACCCAATTTTCAAATGCTGTTCATCCTACCAAGTCTCAGAGCAAATGGCTAAATTGTAAATTCCCTGGTATTTCCTAAAGGGAGTTATTGGGGAAGATAGAGTAGAAAAGGAAGAGAGAAAGAAGGAGAGAGAGAGAGAGAGAGAGAGAGAGAGAGAGAGAGAGAGAGAGAGAGAGAGAGAGAGAGAGAGATGTAGCGGTCGGGGAAATGGGAGAGAGTGGTTTGAAGAATACAGATAGCTTAATCTAAATGTGATAGGGGTCCAACAAATGGTTTTATTATACTGCTTACTCTCAAAGTGACAACTTAGGCATTGTGTTGATATTGTCAAGTTTAGAATTATTTATTGCCACAGAGAGAAGGTTAGTAGATGTAGAGTAGGGGGGATATAGACAGAGGGCGAGAGAGAGAGAGAGAAAGGGAGGAGAGAAAGAGAAAGAGAGAGGGGGGACAGAAAAAAGCTAAGAGAAGGGGAAGGAAAGGCGATATACACCGAGTTGGTAGTTGCATTTTGCTGATCGCACTTAAGTATCCATTTATTACGATAAGCAAGCTACTGGCTTAGAGTGTGTGTGTGTGGGGTGGGGGGTGGGGGTGGGGTATAGTTGGGAAGTATTATTGAGTGAAATTAGTTAGCGAGAAAGTGGTGTAGTAGTCTCGGGTTCATATGTTAAGTTATTTTATAGTGAGAAAATTTAGCCTTCAGTTTGTGGTTGCAGTATAACGATCGTTCGATTCTGTCATTTAGTAAGTTGTTTTTAGATTTCAAGATATAAAAGAGTTCAAGGTTGCATAATCTGCAGTACTTTAATCCACTCCGATATGCACTAGCATTGGATAATTTATCCCATTTTAAGGTGAACTGCCGGAGGTATTCACGGAGTTGTCAGGTCTTATTAACGAGTGTAGTTACATAACGGTGTTCAGGATGTTTAATCGAAAATCAATGACGATACCAGCGTGATTTAAAGGAGATACTGGTAGACCCGATTAATACCATTTCTGGTCGTTTGATTCGACAGTGCGTTGGACTCTAGGCATTTATTCTTCAATGGGCATCTCTCGGGTAGGTGGCAATTGCAGTTTTTGTTATGGGTAACAGCTGTACCATGGATAGGTTGGGATAACAGTTCAGGTGGGTTGTGTAATACCCGTCTCCCATTTGGTGGAAGGGAGGTTGATATTACGTTATGCCCATCTGTTTCTAAAATATTTTGTTTTGTAGTTTTGTTTAATAATCGCTTTAAGTTAAGTTTTTTTTTTATGTATGCTTCTAGGTTTGGTGCAGTGGAGTGTGATAGCTTAACAATCTTAGAGTGTCTTTTATATCGGTAATCTAATTTATTCGGTCCTTAATGTTGCCATTGACTGACCAACGGTCAAAAATAATACAGATACAATATAGACACAAACACATATATATAGTTTATCAAAGTTCTTTCGTTGCACATCTGCAACATCGTCAGTGGTGCTATTGTTTCCTCCCGTTGCATTGTATTTTCTAAACCCTCTTTATTTAGTCTGTTTATATATTTATTTATTTGTTTATTTTATTTTGTCTTCTTTGCGCATGCGTTTGCGTGTGTGTATAGTGTTTCGTTTGATGTGTGTTCGTGATTGGGTGATTGTGTATTGGTTAATGTATTCTATCTTTACTAGTGTGTGTTTATATGTGTTTGTTGTTATTGTGCTTGTGTATGTATTAAACACACACTAGTAAAGATAGAATACATTAACCAGTACACAGTCACCCAATCACGAACACACATCAAACAAAACACTATACACACACGCAAACGCATGCGCAAAGAAGACAAAATAAAATAAACAAATAAATAAATATATAAACAGACTAAATAAAGATGGTTTAGAAAATACAATGCAACGGGAGGAAACAATAGCACCACTGACGATGTTGCAGATGTGCAACGAAAGAACTTTGATAAACTATATATATGTGTTTGCGTCTGTATTGTATCTGTATTAATTTTGACCGTTGGTCAGTCAATGGCAACATTAAGGACCGAATAAATTAGATTACCGATATAAAAGACACAGAAGCGAAAAGCGAAAACCAACCAAACAGTGAGTGTGTTCTGTTATTAATTCTGGCAATATTACACAAATATAACCCTCCCCAAGTATAACAATATATATATATATATATATATATATATAGATAGATAGATAGCTAGATAGATAGATAGATATGCAATGACTGATGATATGCAATTACAATAAATTTAGTCCATTAGATTATTATTCTTATATCGTTAAACAAAAGTGTATTATCTGCATATGGCATCTGATTTGCTTGAATATAACCATAAGCATTAGTACAAGAAAAGACTATTTATTTCTATATTACCATTCTTTAGGATGTTTTAGGATGGTAGATTTATAATCATGAAGTCGTGCTTTCACGTTTTGTTCTTGAGCAGGTTGCTTCATTTCCAATTGCTCAAGTCCGCTCAGCTGAAATATAAAAAAGAGTTGTATGCGTAATGACTGCAGATTAAATACTAGTCTGACGGGCAGGAATCACTCAAGTGTGGTTCTTATTGCCACAAGTGTGACCTTTTCTGTCTCATTGCTTTTGATTTTGCAGCCACGACGGTAGCTCTGGAATGATTATGTGGTTTTCAGAGCCTTATAATTTCATACTGATTCCTCTTGACACCTGGTCATCTCCTGTGACCTTTTCACACACATATATTGTGCTATAAAAGTCACAAGGAGTTAGGGGGTGTTAATACCACTGCAAATGCCCTCTAGTTGTCACTCTTTTATTTCGCTGGTTCAGGTATTGTGGTATGAACCTATGCGTATATCTGTGGAGGACTTGCTGCTTCCACTAATCCTCTTTGTTGAAAACCTGGCGGATGTTTTCATGTATTTTGATAGGATTGATGGAAACCAAATCCTTCCACACATCGTCTAGGACCTCCTGCAACTGTTCTTTTTAGGTAATGTGAAGCCTTTGAACGTTTAACAATACAGAGATATGTTACCCTCCTTTTTTGTTTTGGCTCTTGTAAGTGTTGCTCCGACATTTTAGATCATATCCGTTGCTAATATTTTTGGGAAAAGCACGAGTATGCCCCAATGACATTGTTTCTCACATTTTAAAATCTAAAATCTTTTGTCTCCTCTGAAGAAGGAATAATTCGCCTCTATTTTATAGAAACCTTTGAATACAATAAACATCTATTTCTTCTCCAGGAAATGAATGAGCAATTAAAACAGCTTTAATGTATTTTTTTAAATAAACAATAATAAATAGGGACGAATGATTAATAATTGTTTCTACTTTAGGCACAAGGCCAGCAAATACCCAGTGCATTACTGGTACTTTATTTTATCGACCCCGTAAGGATGAAAGGCAAAATCAACCTCGGCGGGATTTGAACTCAGATCGTAAAGGGACGTAACTATGCTGGAAAGCATGGCGTCCGACCCTCTACCTATACTGCCAATCCACCGCCCTTTACTGCCAATCCGGTAGTTTCTTATATACATTTAATGAACATATACATTTATATACATTTAAAGACACTGTGGAAACTATTGCGATAGTCAAGTATTACGTTGGATATTTGCAGTAGTGAGAATTACGATACAAATACAATCAAGGGCATACAAAACAAATATTGCCACATTTGTTTATATCTTTATATTCACACGGTCAAAGAAATAACTGTATAAAGTAGGCCTAATTAAAATATATCAAACAGAACACACCCAAAATAACATTACCCGTATAATAAATGCTGAAAACTTCTTCTTCTTCTTCTTCTTCTTCTTCTTCTTCTTCTTCTTCTTCTTCTTCTTGAACCCTCCAATATTGAACTAGTTCTTTATTTATTGACCTCAAAATGATGAAAGCAAAGTTAACCTCATCAGGATTTGAACTCAGAGCACAAAGTGTCGGAATGAGTGATGCAAAGCATTCTATTCGACGTTCAATTCACCGCGTTTAGTTGAACCGCTGATCAGCAAAGCGTTAATTGAAGATTTTCTCAGGAGGCTCAGGACGTATCATGGATAATTTGTGAGAAGGTATTTGAGTATCTTCTCCACGCGTGGATTCTGGAAATATAAGTCTTGAGTAAAGTAAAAGCAATTAAAGGTACATACATCAAATTTAAATACAGTAGTACAACCCCATCATCTTGTGACAATAGGAATGTATTTGAGAGATCAGGGGAGGGCTGGTTGAACTGTAGCCAAGAGCCAACAATATTTTAAATAGCCCCAAACATAAATAAACGTTAACTTTATAGATTAATACAAAGTACGCTTTTCTTAGCCATTAATTTTACTTCCTTTGCAACAACAGTTGCTACAGTTCCCTCGGTTTGTCCAGTCTAGATATTAGTCATGAGATCACTACCAAATATTTTGCTCTCTTTCAAGATCGAATGAAACTTCTTACTCCTCTCATGTTTTTCAACGAGTTTCAACATCCAGTCGTTTGTTGCTCCAAGATATTTAGCCAGTCTAATTGTAGTAGTTTTGTAAGACAGTTCAAATTGCTTCGGACTCATTGAGTTCTGGGAAGGTAAAGACAATCCACATCTGCCTTTGAGTGCCAATTCTCTTTATTTCACTGAAATTCCAGTTCAACACATTGAAGCGATAATTAACAACTGGAATTGTCATGTGCATTTAGCTCAGATTTCAGAACTGCTCGTTTTCTCCTATAACATTCTTTCCTTATATTCTCTTTCATGATTGCATGCTGAATGTCGGAGCCTTCATTTATACCTAGGTATTTATAGGTTTGTTTCTGCTCAAGTTCGTTTATAACTGCTCCAACACCCAATTCAACTTATCAAACCCAACATCCAGGCACATTTATCAAACCCAAATTCCATCTCGGTGTAATCACTGAATATTTTCACAGTACGTAAAAGGACTTCAAGCTCATCATTGTCTTCGCCATATAGTTTTAGCTAATCCATATACAATAAATGGCTTATTTTCCTGTCGTCAATTTTATATCGATAATTTTTTCTGTTAAGTCCCATTGTAAGGGATATACAAATTATTAGAGGTGAAAGTGAGTCACCTTGGAAAATGCCACAGTCGATGCTAATATTGCTTGAAATAACATGTTGTTTCAGAAAGTTAGAAATTATTGGAGAAAACTGATGAGTAGATGGAGGGAAGTCATCGATAATGATGTGAATTATATAGAGGGCTAATTTTTAATAAAATGTGAAATTTGATGACTTGTTTTTCTGACCTAAATTTCGGACATTACTTATGGGATGACCTGATAAATGAGGGTAACGTCTTCTTCCTCTTTCTGTCACACACACACACACACACGCACACACACACACACACACACACACACACACACACACACACACACACACACACATACACACACACACACACACACACACACACACACACACACACACACACACACACACACACACACACACACACACACACCCCTCTAAACAAATGACTTCTTTTTCTCTCTCTATTCGCTTGACGCCCTCGCTCTCTCTATATAGATTAGGGTGACGTCGCAACTTTCTGTCTATCTACCTCTTTCTGTCACCTCGAAAGCACACAACGTTCGCTTTTCTATCTCTATATACATATCTCTCACTGGGCACTCCCCCTCTATATACACAGTGAGCGTGACGGACGGACCGACGAACAGACAGTGCTCTTATAATATAGATTGGGGAATTTTCTTTTCAATCTATTTTTTCAGAAATCATCATTATTATTGATTTCTTTATTAGCCACACAGGACTCACATTAAGAAAAAAATAAAGACAGTACAGGACGGTACAGTGTAGGGTTTTTTCGTGTAAAATAAAATTTATAACAGAGACTAAAAAATAAACAATTAAATAATGAAACAACAAATTCCTCAAAAGTGGGGAGACCTCTGACTGTCACTCGTAGAGAAAGCCCACAAAAAGCCTCGGTCACCCTGACTGCTAGGGCAAGTGCCCTCTCCCAGCTGTCCTCCTTCAATCTACAGACGTATACTCAAGGCAGCCCATTTATTCGGACCATGATCGCCACTTACACCCACCTTTCAACAAACTGGTTGGAAGGAAGCATTTCTCTCTCCACCCTGATTTTCTCTTCAAGTGAAATCGGAAAAAGATAATCAGAGCTTCACCGAAGAGAAAAGTTCTGGTCTTCAACCCTTTCAAACGCGTCCACCACACAACCTCTTTTACCATAACCAGCAGGCAGATGAAAACTTTCCTCTAAAGGAAGGCGGGTGAGCGATCTACACAAAAGATTGTCGATAGTCGCATCCTTCCACACATGACAGCAGGTGTTCGACATAAACCCACTGGTCAGCAATACTCGAACACTCGATGGGTGCGTGCAGGACGATTTAGTCGTCCTGCGTGCATCTCAGAGAGGCCCGACTCACGGAACTTCCATTCCTGTAGGGTTTATTTCAAACTGGCAAAGCTCCACGGTAGCACTGGCAGGCCAGGGATTTCTGGAAGTTATCCATGAACCCTAGACCGAAAGTCCTCTGAAAAAGAGTGGCTAGTTTATTTTTCCTCAACGCCCAGAATCACCCCGAGAACGTCGTCGCTCTTACCATCCACGACAACATCCACCTTATGCGATACATCATAGAAAGTGTGGCTAAGAAACCTGGCACGAGTGGGGCCCTGATTAATTTAGATTAGTCGAAAGCTTCGATAGGGTCGACCATCGCTACTACGCGGCAATCCTCAAAGTAGTTGACTTCGGACCCGTTTTCAGGGGCTGGATCGCTGTAATGTACTGCGACATATGGTCTGTGGTTAGAGTGAACGGTCACCTTACGGAATCGTTCAACATCATGCATTCGGTCCACCAAGGTTGTTCTCTTTCGTCACTTTTGTATGTATTGACTCTTGAGCCATTACTACACAAATTGGAGACGTCACAGGGTATCCTGCGCGAACTAGGATGTGGGAGATCTGTGTCAACATATGCCGACGACGTCATCGTAGTGGTGTCGAACACCAAACAAATTGAGTTGATCAGAATCACTCTCAAGGAGTAAGAAGCGGTAACAGGAGCAAAAATGAACCAAGAAAGGTCGCTGGGTCTTTCTGTAGACTTGTCCCTGCAGCTCGGCATTTGCAGGGACAGGTCTACACCGTTTAACAGCATCATTGGACGCTGGCCGAACAGACAGGTTGAATTGTTTAGTGTTTGATTTGGTCCAGACCTCCCTATGAACAAAACTCGGGGCGAGGTAATGCCTATATAGTCGACTACTTTGAATTATGGACAACCTATACTAGACGTATCTATTTCTCTACAGAATATCTAGATACGATCTGGATGACCCGGTGCGGTTTGTCTGTCTTCACAATGGCACATTTGGGAAATCCAGTCAGTACCTGTCAGACAGCTGGAAGCGACTGAGTATGTTAGCGTGGTATTTACACCTCCTCCCCTATCTGCTAGTACCACACAGTCCCAGCCTGTATCCAAGATACCGTTCCAGTCCCCCATGACTCTAAAGAGCGGAATGCTCCTAGAAATGTTTCAATGCGCTTGAAGAAATCAGACCGTCCTACTCATGTGGGGCTTAGACTGCCACAAGCCTGAAGACATACTCTTCATTGCTAGTCACGATCAGCACTACCAACGTATCTTCTAGATGTAGGAATATGATTTGTATCGCGAGATCCAGGCCTTTCCGAAACAACACAGCTTGGAGCTGCGTAAACTTCGTAGCCACCGAAAATGGGTGTAAAAGTTGGTGCGTCGAAAATTCTGGTGTTGCTGATAACCACCACATCTGTATTTAGTGAACTGAGGTCGTTGAGCTGGTGACCCTGCTTCCAAGATGACCTTAGGCCACGTAGCTCCGTGCATTTACATGGCTTATCCTGAATGAAGTCATGTTCGATGAAGAGGAAGAAAAGTAGGAAAGGCAATCTGTCCAGCGATTCTTTCCTGATACATTCTAACCACATGCCCATACTATCGTAGCTGTGATCTCTGAATTGGAGAAGTAGCAGCTCTACCTGGAGTGACTCTCTCATCTCCGAGCTACACACTTTATCGAGTAACGTTACTCTAAAGACCCTTCGGAGGAACCTCATTTCGGTTATTGCTCAAGATTCATGGCCATAGATAAGGGTTGGCACGAATACCGTGAATATATATTATCCAATATCAATGATATCAATATAAATAGTATCAATATATGATTTAATATGAATATCAATATATTATCCAATACCAATAATTGTTTCTGATTTATGCACAAGGCTAACCATTTTGAGGGAGAGAAAGTCGATTAAATCGACCCCAGTGCGTTACTGGTACTTTATGTTATCGACCTCGTAAAGACAATCGTCAAAGCTAACCTCCGTGGGATTTGAAATCAGAACGTAAAGGGACGTAACTAAATGCTACAATGCATTTTGTCCGAATCTCTAGGGATTTTACCAATCCAGTGCCCTCTACTTTATAAAAAAAAGACAAATACTTAACTCCTGAAATCTAATATCATGTAATAATGATATTTTAGTCCAAGGTTTGAATTTAAATTTGAATACTTTAATAAAGTCGGTATTTGGTGGGTTTGTGTTTTAGGGTTAACCCTTTTGATATCAACCCGCCTGAAACCGCCCATTGTTCTATGATACAAAACTGCCTGTATTAAAACCTTGCATTATAATTTTATTTAAGAACATTTTGTTAAATGATGTTCTAAATATCAGATTAATAATAAGGTAAAATATTTTACTAAATTTCTTCATTTTTTAAAATTTCAAAATTAATTGAAATTTGTCCGGTGCTCTACCAATTCTGCCAACCCACCGCCGTTTCAATATCAATAATTGTTTCTACTTTTGGCACAACGCAAGCAATTACCGCAGTGTATTATTTGTACTTTATTTTATCGACCCCGTAAGGATGAAAGGCAAAGTCAACCTCCGCGGGATTTGAATTCAGACCATAAAGGGCCGTAACATTTTGCTGCAAAGCATGGCGTCCGACCCTCTACCGATACTGCCAATCCACCGCCGTTTCAATATCAATAATACCGCTATATCAACGCCGTCTGAAGAAGGATTATCCAGAAGACGCAGGATTATATATATATTTTATTATTTCATGCAAAGCCAAACATTTTAACAGACACTTTTGAGTGCACCAGATTCCCAGTAGAAACAGTAGAAAGCGGTTAACTTCACCCTAACCGGTGGATCTTCAATCGAGCGTGGGTAGGTAAACGTAAGTGTTTCTATATTCATTTTTTACTATAAAAAATAATGGTGATGTATTATTTATTATCTGCTTCCGGAATAGCTATTTATTTGTTTGTTTGTTCATTTATTAATGTCCTTAGTTTTACACAACTTCTTGTTTGACGTATTTTTTCTTTAACGTTCATGAGCCACTAAATCCTGTTCCATATAACTGTTTTGTCTTTTTCGCCTATGCTCCTACGGTTTTTACACACACCTCACTCGTTTTTAACACCTCATGTAATTGTATGCATGAATTAAATTAATGACTAATTTACTTCTAGTTGAGGTTTGGATCAAATATTCAGCATGTCTTCAAAGGAAAGATGCATAAAAAAAAGAAAAAGCTATATTTTCTATAGTAAAACGGCACATGTTTCTAAATGTACTCTCATACTTCAATGTTTACATCAATAGTAAGTTGCTGAATATCCTCGTCAACTGGGAATAATTACATTAATTTTCCCAAATTGTTGAATGATAGTCTCAATGGTCTTAGAAAATAAGAAAAAAAGAGTTAGTAGCTAGGTGTTAACTCTATTACGTGATCAATTATCATTTAAATCCCCCAAAAGCCTTGTGTGGTATGTTTCCGAATAAAAACACAAATCACATGCCACTAAATGTGCTTTTTATGAATTTTCAAACGTCACAAACACAAAGGTGTATTTTCAATGTTTCTTTTCATTACTCTGGCATAAATCTATAAATGTCTCACTTGATTCTTTTCATTTTAACTGACTCAGGGTTGTATATGAACGATAATTTTGTCATATGTTAATTTGAAACGCCTGTGACACGCAAGTTCAGCAACAAACAAAGATTCAGTGCCAAATGTCCTTTCTAACTACTAAGATATAAAAATATATCATTTAATTACTGTATTTCCCGGCGCTGAAGACGCTTCGTCTTCGAGAAGGCACCCTAATTTTGACAACCAAAAATTTGAAAAAAATAATATACAACCTTCGGCCTCCAGGACGCATGGTAGATTTTTGAGACTTATTTTAGGAAAAAAAGTACTGTCTTCGACGCCGGGAAGTACAGTATTTAATTATTTAATTATTATTAAGGACAGACCATAACAAGGAATAACATAGTGTATGCTATTTTACATTTTCCTGGTCTGTAAAATGCAGCTTCCGGTCAAAGGTAAGTAATATCAAATCCATATCATGGACCCTTAACTCCTAATGGAGTCGTCGAGGTGCTGGCGTGACTTACGACATGACTCAAGTATTTAAATCTGGCGGAGTCCATCTCTGTTTATGTCTGAACACAACTGAGTTCTTCCAGAGAAAGAAAAGGAGAGGGCGAGAGAGGGGAGAGGGTATAAAGGTAAAATCGACCTCAGTATTGGACTAGACATGAAACAAAGTATTGGTGGTGGTAGTGGCTAGGGATATGTGCAACTCAAATACTTCCAAGGCGGTGTCCCAGCATAACTGCAGTAAAATAATTGAAACAAGTAAAAGAATAGATGAATAAAAGAATAACTAACAAGAGGACAGCGTTTCTCTCCCCGGCTTCTTAAACATCACCCCCCCCCCCACCTTTTGGTAGGCAGTGAAATGTAACTGCCCCCAGTGTCCTTTCTTAAGTAAGAACGCCAGTCAAGGGAGGCAAAATATTTTGTTACATAACTATGCAATGTTCTGTTGTATTGTGTTCCTGAAAATTAACCAATGTTCAGAATTAAGCTTTTACAAGTAAATTTTGGCCACAAATGTCCTGCCTTTGTTACCGACTTCATTTTGCTATTTATGAAGTTGTTATTGTGTGTGTGTGCGTGTATGTGTGTGTGTGTGTGTACGTGTGCGCGCGTGTGTGTGTGTATTTACCCATAACAGTCGGCGCTATCTGTATATGTCACGTAACATGTTCCATCGATTGACTACCACGCATCGCAAATCGATAATAGACAGACAAACAGCTAGTGCTTATCACATTCTTGAGTAATGTACTGTTCTTCAGGGCGTATAAGGCTTATAAATATTAGTTTCTCTCTTGGTGTGGTGATCCTAGCTATTTCTTGTATTAGGTTACGCTTTTGTTTTTCTTGATGACTTAATTCTCTATAGATCTTCTTTTTTATGTTTAGAATTAATGTTCGTTTTAGCCTATCTGCTTGTTTTTTGGTGAGTTGTAATCTTCTAACGTCGGTATTGATGGTGTTGGCATTGATATTCTGGACGAGGCACACTGCTTTATGAAGCATAGTTGTCGAGATGTTATGGTTTTTCGTAGACAACAGAACATGGTGGTTTTCAGTATCTTGTTAGCCTGGCTAAGGCTTACGATATTTCGTTTCTGAATTTGTTTAGCAAGATTCTTTATCTGAAATCGTGTGTTGAAACCGATATTGTTATACTTTGGGAGGGTCATGTTGCCAATAAGAAACACACGCACCAGTTGCTTTCACTTCAATTTATTATATATTTATAAATTTATAAATTTACAAATCTACAAATTTATAAATTTCGGGTTGGTTGGTTGGTTCCACAACCAGATAGTTGTTTATATATAGTCATAGTCCTTTCGTCACACACTCTGTGACCTCTGATTGTAGACAGAAAACTGCATACGGTGGGTGAAGTGTTGTATGTGTCTCTCTAGTTCTTCGGGGTTGCACATGCGGGACACATTTCTCATCACCCGTACCAAATACGCAATCAGTATGTTGATTTTGGTATGGTCCGAAATGGCCGAGTTTCGGTGGATCAGATGTTTGGAAGTCATGGGTTTGGCATAATGGGAATGGAGGATTTGTTTTTGGTTGTTAATGGTATCTAACCAGAGCTCTGTGTCTAGTACAGGTAATCGATGGTTGGGGTGTCTACTTGGGTAGTCTATAGTAACTCTAATGCTCTGGTGGATGGAGTTTGCTATTTGCTGGATGCTTTCCATTGTGTTTTTCTCTAGTTCCTGACTGTTCTCTAGTGGGGGTGTCTTAACTACGATGTTTATATCATCTACGTAGCGGGAGTACATTATCAGGGTTAAGCTGTCTTCTAATTGTTCTTTAAGTTTAAGTTTAAGTCTACTGTCCCACCATACCATGAATAAGTTAGCTATGTCGCCTGCAATGCTAACACCAATGGCTGCTCCTTCCTCTTGGGCATATGCTTTTCCATTAAATTTGAACATATGTTCCTTAAAGGTTAATTTTATGCTGGCCCCTACCGCATGTGCAATCATTTTCTTCAGTTCATCGTGGTTTTCGGGTGTCCGTATGGCTCTGGTCCACCCGTTCCATCTATCTGTGTGGGTTTTCTTGGTCATTGAGGTAATGGTAGGTGGTCTGCCTCTTGCTGGTCTTGTAGGGCACAGGTTGCTAAGGTCATATGTGTCTAGGTAACTATTACTATGGGTAAGCTTAAGTAGAAGTCCCAGCTCACTGGTATCAATCCCACGGAACTCAACCTTGCTCTCGCTGATCATTTCTACGCATTTCTCCACAGCAAAATCCACGTCAATAGATGGATACAGGGACACAACATCCATACTGCCTATTATGCAGTTTGTTAGGTCCCCAGATCGGTTACCCACGCCGATTCTGCTGAGGAGGTCCTCCGTGCTGTCACATACATCTGGGGACATCTCAATGATGGGGCGTATGATCAGGGAGAGGAAGTAGGACAGTCTGTAGTTACTAGCAATGTTAGCTCCACAGACCGGCCGTGTTGGTGGTCCCGCGACAGGGTCACAGCCCGTTTTATGGTCTTTTCGAAGCCCATACAACGCCGGCACGTCATTGTTCCAGGCCTGGAAGTTGTTGGCAGTCCTTTTGTTGGGCTGCATTATATTCGTCCACATCACCATATGGGCATTGAGGGCTTTTTCTCTATCCTCATGCTCCTGTGGTGTTACCTCTCTTGTGTTAGTGATGTGGGGTTGCATTGCCTGGATGTAGTTTGGCAGGCTGTCAACCGACATTCTGCCAGACTTGTCTGTTGGAAAGCATGCTATCTCTCCATTACGTGAGCGCTGCATGAGCTTACGCAAGCAATTTGCAGGTTTTTCTCCCAGTTGCTGGGCCTCTATTCTATTATGCTTCTTGCTATACTGTTCTATAATATTTCTAAGTTCGGATCTAGCTATACTAAATTGTGCTTCTGTTTGTTCATCAACCTGCGACGGCAACTGCGTGCGTTTGTTAAATGGTAAAGTCGTGGCGTGGACTCGTCGCAGGTCGAATGATTTATCGGAGGGATTATAAAACAGAGAGTTCCAGGCTGCTGCTTTATGTGTACTAGTGCTATTGTTATTGTTAGTTGTGTTGTTTCTATTTCTATTTCCACCAACAGCCTCATGGTTGTTTCTATGTCTCTCATAATTACTCCTGTCTCTTTCCACTGGCTCAATGTTGTTATCTACCCTATTTTGTGTGTCTGTGTGTTCGTCTTGGTTATTCTCTTTGTCCTTAGTCTCCCTTCTCCTTTTAATCCTATTACTTTCCCTTATTTCTGTGATTTCTGTGCTACTGTCATTACTTGTTTTCTGTGTCTGTGTGTTTGTTAAGATTGTGGTGGTGGTGAGAGGCATTGAATGCGTGTGTGTTGTTGTTGTTGATGTGTGCTGTTGTTGATGTGTGTTGTTGTTGTCTCCGTGTGTGTTATCGTTGTTGTGTGTGTTGTTATTGTTGTTTGTGTCTGCCTGTCTGTTGTTGTTGTTTCTGGGTATGTTGTTATTGTTGTTGTTGTTGATGTGTGTGTTGTTGTTATTGTTGTTTGTGTCTGTGTGTCTGTTGTTGTTGGGATGTGTGTTGTATATGTGTGTGCGTATATTGTTGCTTTTGTTTTTGATGCTCCAGCGTAGATTTGTAAATGATTTTTCTATTTCTGACAGACAACTAATCATATTTACCTTCTTGAATGTCGCAAATTTCGGCGGCAAACATAACACAGACATTTCATCATTATCTATTTTTGCGTTCCCATATATGTTGGTGTTTTTGTTGTTGAACTCTTCTGATAATGAGGTGTCGGCCATGTTGATACCGTCAATTTTGTCGGGATATCTATTGGTATACTCTATAGTATCCTGATTTAGCTTTGCCTGTTTAAGCCACTTTAGTTTCCTGTTAAAGTGTTTATCACATTCTTGAGTAATGTACTGTTCTTCAGGGCGTATAAGGCTTATAAATATTAGTTTCTCTCTTGGTGTGGTGATCCTAGCTATTTCTTGTATTAGGTTACGCTTTTGTTTTTCTTGATGACTTAATTCTCTATAGATCTTCGTTTTTATGTTTAGAATTAATGTTCGTTTTAGCCTATCTGCTTGTTTTTTTGGTGAGTTGTAATCTTCTAACGTCGGTATTGATGGTGTTCGTGTAGATTCTGGACGAGGCACACTGCTTTATGAAGCATAGTTGTCGAGATGTTATGGTTTTTCGTAGACAACAGAACATGGTGGTTTTCAGTATCTTGTTAGCCTTGCTAAGGCTTACGATATTTCGTTTCTGAATTTGTTTAGCAAGATTCTTTATCTGAAATCGTGTGTTGAAACCGATATTGTTATACTTTGGGAGGGTCATGTTGCCAATAAGAAACATACGCACCAGTTGCTTTCACTTCAATTTATTATATATTTATAAATTTATAAATTTACAAATCTACAAATTTATAAATTTCTGATTGGTTGGTTGGTTCCACAACCAGATAGTTGTTTATATATAGTCATAGTCCTTTCGTCACACACTCTGTGACCTCTTCAGTGACTGGGGATTCCTTTCTTTGTTTCTGTGCCTTTCCTTTCTTCTGTCCTACGCCATTTTGTTTCTGTGTGTGTGTTGTGTGCTCAGTTTGCGCATGCGCCACATCCGGGTGTCTGTGTGTGTTTGTGTTCATTTATCTATTTGTTTATTTATTTACATGTTATTGGTTGGTTGTTTGTTCTATGTGTGTGTGTGTTTTCATTTTGTCCTTAATTGTAAGTTGTGATGTTGCTGTTCCACTCATATTTTCTATTTAATTTTGGTTGTAATTCTTTTATGTTTATTGCCTCTGTAATTTGTCTAAACATTGCATCTTTTCTGTGTGTAGATTCTATTTTTATTTCTATGTTCTCTAATTTACCCTTGTGTTCTATCTTAGCATGTTGGTAGAGTACAGATGATTCTTTATTATCTTGAAGGTCTCGCCAGGGTTCATTTATCCGTTCCCCTATACTACGAGCTGTCTCACCTATGTACACTATATTTTTGTTTCTACATTGTCCTTCAGTACATCTTATGCTATACACTACATTTCTAGTTTTACAGTTAATATGGGGGCTTATTTTACAGGTTATACATTTCTTATCTATACATGAGGGTCTTTGGAACGGGTATGTCTTGCTAATAAGTGTTTTTACGGAGGTACCTGGTCTTTCTACTATCTTAATATTGAGTTTATGTTTATTTAGGGCCCTTCTAAATTTGTAGGCTAGTTCGCCTCTAGGGGTTGTGTCGATGAACATTACACTCTGGTATTTATTGCTATCATACCATGAGTTTATTCTATTGGCCTTGTTCCTAGTTCTTTCTATTCTATTCCAAAATTTGCTCCTATACAAGGGGCAGGTCCCATTTATGTCATTATTTACCATTTTTTCCCATTTGGTTCTGGCTCCTCTATACACTCTGATTCTATCTCTCTGATTGTAGACAGAGAACTGCATACGGTGGGTGAAGTGTTGTATGTGTCTCTCTAGTTCTTCGGGGTTGCACATGCGGGACACATTTCTCATCACCCGTACCAAATACGCAATCAGTATGTTGATTTTGGTATGGTCCGAAATGGCCGAGTTTCGGTGGATCAGATGTTTGGAAGTCATGGGTTTGGCATAATGGGAATGGAGGATTTGTTTTTGGTTGTTAATGGTATCTAACCAGAGCTCTGTCTAGTACAGGTAATCGATGGTTGGGGTGTCTACTTGGGTAGTCTATAGTAACTCTAATGCTCTGGTGGATGGAGTTTGCTATTTGCTGGATGCTTTCCATTGTGTTTTTCTCTAGTTCCTGACTGTTCTCTAGTGGGGGTGTCTTAACTACGATGTTTATATCATCTACGTAGCGGGAGTACATTATCAGGGTTAAGCTGTCTTCTAATTGTTCTTTAAGTTTAAGTCTACTGTCCCACCATACCATGAATAAGTTAGCTATGTCGCCTGCAATGCTAACACCAATGGCTGCTCCTTCCTCTTGGGCATATGCTTTTCCATTAAATTTGAACATATGTTCCTTAAGGGTTAATTTTATGCTGGCCCCTACCGCATGTGCAATCATTTTCTTCAGTTCATCGTGGTTTTCGGGTGTCCGTATGGCTCTGGTCCACCCGTTCCATCTATCTGTGTGGGTTTTCTTGGTCATTGAGGTAATGGTAGGTGGTCTGCCTCTTGCTGGTCAGGTTGCTAAGGTCATATGTGTCTAGGTAACTATTACTATGGGTAAGCTTAAGTAGAAGTCCCAGCTCACTGGTATCAATCCCACAGAACTCAACCTTGCTCTCGCTGATCATTTCTACGCATTTCTCCACAGCAAAATCCACGTCAATAGATGGATACAGGGACACAACATCCATACTGCCTATTATGCAGTTTGTTAGGTCCCCAGATCGGTTACCCATGCCGATTCTGCTGAGGAGGTCCTCCGTGCTGTCACATACATCTGGGGACATCTCAATGATGGGGCGTATGATCAGGCAGAGGAAGTAGGACAGTCTGTAGTTACTAGCAATGTTAGCTCCACAGACTGGCCGTGTTGGTGGTCCCGCGACAGGGTCACAGCAAAAGGACTGCCAACAACTTCCAGGCCTGGAACAATGACGTGCCGGCGTTGTATGGGCTTCGAAAAGACCATAAAACGGGCTGTTTACTTAAAGGGAGATAATCTTTGAATATTTTCATATTTCATAAATTATTATTTTATGTCCTAGGTCGAAGGCAAATAATCGATCAAATAGTTTCGGTTACTCTCGGGTCCTTTTAGTTTACATATTGAGACCCCAACCCACCCTATTCATTTTGTAACGTATGTGATTTCGGGTAATGTACTATTTCAGTCATATAAACGACAGGGGGGGATGGAACAGGAGCGGTCGGTATGGACACATTTGAAAAATTAACAAGCGGGGTGTCGGGGAGGGATTGTTCGAGACCCGTGAGTAGGTGAATATTAACATAGTAACGATATCTCGGTAGCGCTAGTTTACTTAAAGGGAGATAATCTTTGAACATTTTCATATATAATTTATTATTTAGGATGCTTTCCCCAATCATATGTTAAAGGGAGATAATCGGTAAAAGGTATCGGTTAAAAGAAATTTCAGAGTATATCAATTTAAGCCAAATTGAATTTAAATCACCTATATCAAGCTAAATCAAATCAAATCAATATCATTATCTATATTCAGAATTGGTTTGATCTTTTTAATAAAATTCTTTTCTTCTATGAATTTGTTTTGCGAGATTTCTTATCTTGTAACAGATATTGTTATACTTTGGGTGGGTCGTGTTGTCAATAAGAATACACGCACATGTCAGTTTTCACTTCAATTTATCATAAATTTCCGGTTGATGGGTTGGTTCAGTAACCGGAGGATTGTTTATATATTGTCAAAGTTCTTTCGTCACACATTCTGTAACCTTTTCAGTGACTAGGTTGTTTTATTTTGTGTGTAGCTCCTTTGTTCTGTCCTGCACCATCTTGTTTTTGTGTGTTCTTTTCTTTTACATTTCTTTCAACTTCATTTGAGTCCTGAAGTTTATAAAATAGGAATATTATTATTTTTTTAATGCGTCAGTTTCCCAAATGACTACTTAGGGTCTTTGATCTGTTGATGGTGTACTGATGAATGTGTGTATTGTTTATATGGACCCGTAACTCCTGGAGGAACCATGGGTGTCGCCTTTGCCATTTTGTTAGCGTGGCATGGCTGAGGCACCGCTTAGACTAAATTATAGTATCTGTCCCTCCCCATTTCCCTTTCAATCGTTGCTTGAATATTGGTTGCTACGAGACGTGTAGAATACTCTATGCTGAGTAAATATAACAATCAATTGTTTCTTTTATCCTGGACATCCTGCTTGACGCATCTACTGGCTCATCTACAGCGAAGTCAAAGGAAGTTCTAGCCAGACAAAGCTATAACGCCGAAGCAAATCAATTAAACCGTTGATTGAAGCTATACCTACATATAGAATTAGAGAGAAAGTGACGTCCTCTATCAACTAACTTACCCTGTGGATCCCGGTCGACAAGATGGAGAATACATTGCCTCGAAGGTCGGTGAGGGAGATGCGCTGGAACAGCCATTCCACCATGCGGGGATCGCACCTGAGGAAGGCCAACCCCGCTCCAATAGCAGTGAGTAGGAATGTGGTCTGGGGATAGTGGGGGTGACAAGAATGCCGGAAATCTCCACTGCTACAGGCCCTATCACAAACCTATCAGAGAGCGGCCGTTACTTTTCTTGATTTAAATCCAAATAACGTTTACAATTTCCGCGTATGATTTTAATGTATAAAAATAGGAAAATATATGATGTAATATTATGTTTATTCAGATTCATAATAAAACTCAATTATAATTCTTTGTATGAAAAATAAATAATTATTTTGATAAATGAATAAATGATTACAAAAGGTAACGAAATGAAAAAGTTCATGTGATATTCTGTTCAAAATTAGCACCGGATTTCGTAAATATATATAGATATATCTCACCATATATTTATTTATATATCTGTTTACTATTGTTAAATAGTGTTCCATATTTCTATCTTTCTCACCATTCATTCTCCATATACACAACCATTTATTCATCAATCAATCCATCCATTTTTTCTTCCATCCATCCATCCATCCATCCATCCATCCATCCATCCATCCATCCATCCATCCATTCAATCCATACATCTTCCCATCCTGCAATCCATTCTTACGTTGACTGTTGTTAAATGATGTTCTCTCTTAAACAGTACAATTCAAACGTCTTTTGAAACTACACGTTCAAATGTGTAGTTTCATTAGGAATGTTGCTTAGTAAAAATGTTGCTGGGTTAAAATCTATAATGACAGTATCCACGAATACATCTTTTTGTAATGGGGTCAAACCTTCTACCATAGCCACAGGAAGCCATAATATATCTGCCATATGCACAAATAGCATAATGAGAACATATTTGTAAGCAAGGCTGTTTGTCTCTCGATTTACAATCACATCCTTTAGGAACGACACATTTTTTGTTGATGTAACATTCTGTAATAGAGAAAGAAGAAAGGTTAGCTGAAACAAGACAAATTTACGAAATAGGAAATATATATGTATAGAATTAATAATCATTTATAAACCAAATGCTTTGGTGCTTATCGTCTCAAATTTACAAGTTGCGTGAAGCTGAATAGTCCTACAGCAAATATGTGATTAGATGGCAGATACAACCTGAAACTAGCAACATTTGTGTGTTTTTAAGCATACACACGCACTATATGCAAATGAGCATCGCCAACCAAAATTTAATAGGCAAACAGCATATAAGCTTTTAGTTTATTCTTGTCTTATGACAGTGTATATAAAAGCATATCCTTATGTTTATGTATAATAATTTTAAAAGGTGTGAACATGTCACAGTTATCTCAGCAGTGGTGAGAATGCCAGGTAGATATTTATGCATTTTATCCTTCAACAGTAACATATATTTACTTGCTACTGAGACAAAATCTGCTAAAACCTATATAGTGTTTGCATGTCAATAATCCGCTAGTGAAAGGGAGATAATTAGGTAGCAATATCAGCGTTTTTCGCCACAGGGTTGTATATGTTTAATATATAATAAACACAAATCTCGCCTTGAAATTTTCAAAAAGTAGGGATCATGTCACAGGTATCTTAGTATTGGTGAGAATGCAAGATAGCTATTTCCGGATTGTTGTCCTTCATCAGTGACATTTACTCACTCGCTACAGAGACAAAATGGGTTAAATCTCCTATGGTTTTTGCGTATGAGACATTAAATGGAGATGCTCATTTGCATATAGTGTGAACATTACTGTTGAAAGGGAGATAACTATGTTGTACTAACACACACATTGTTCTTTGTCTTGTATGTTGAACCCATAACTTGTAGTAAAGGCATGGTAGTGTCATACAGCGTTTCTTGGACGTTTTTGAAACCTGATGGAGTCTACTCCACCCAAGGGCTAATTACAGTCAACTTCTTCCAGGGAGGGCGAGAGAGAGTGATAGAGTGAAGAAGTGAGTAAGAAATACAGAGGTAAAAAAATACGACACCAGTATTGGACTGGTATCTTTTATTATCGATGACGAATCGATGAAAGGCCTAGTTGACCTCAGCAAGATTTGAACTGACAGAGTAGAGAGCCGGAATGAAGACTCCAAAGCATTCTATCTGACGTTCTAAAGACTTTGTTAATTCGCCGCCTATTTATCTTGTAGGATACATTATATATTGTAACGAAATGTGAACCCATGAAAAACTAATGCTGTATGTCTGTTTTGGTATACGTCCTCAAATATAAACATTCTTCACTACTCTAGTTACAATAACCTATACTGACCTATATTTGTTTATTTTAACCATGATATGGTCACATACACCCCCCTCCTTTGATAAACAGTTCTTCACACATCGACTACCCCTACCTTTATTAGACTACAACCATCACCATCTACCATATCCATAAGAGCTACTATCACATACAAATATACATATGAGTGCACATTACACTGCTCTGAAAAGTTTAACATTATAAAAATAAGTGTTTCTACTTTTGGCACACGGCCAGCAATTACCCCAGTGCATTACTGGTACTTTATTTTATCGACCCCGTAAGGATGAAAGGCAAAGTTAACATCGGCTGGATTTGAACTCTGACCGTAAAGGGACGTAACTATGCTGGAAAGCATGTCCAACCCTCCACCGATACTGCACATTGACCGCCCAATTCACTGCCAAAAAATAAAGGGTTCTAATTTAAGTAGAAAATCAGCAATTTGGGGAAGAGGAAAATCGATTAAATCGACCCCAGTACTTTCCTGGTACTTAATTATATCGGCTTCTGGAAGGATGAAGGGTAAAGTTGACTTCAACAAGATTTGAAACGAGAACGTAAAGAACCGGAACAAGTACATGGCACTTTGTCCGGTACTTTAACCATTCTACCAATCAAAACATACATAATTACTTACTTTGAGATGTTGTTGTTGTTGGTACTAGTGTTGTTGTTGTTGTCGGTACTGGTGTTGTTGTTGTTGTCGGTACTGGTGTTGTCGTTGTTGTTGTTGTTGTCGGGGTTGTTCTAGTTGTGGTTGTTGTTGTTGTTCGAACTGGTGTGGTCGTTGTTGTAGTCACATTACTGCTGGTAAATGGCCACCGGCTGTCATCACAGTGGAAAACAATTGGAATATTCTGGTGCTTCAGTTTCGGTCGAATCTGGTTGTTATAATCCCAGACCTTCATGTAAGTATCTGCGAGGGTTTTACCGTAGAAGGCAGTATCGTTACGAGTTATGTTCAAAAGTCCTATACATTCTGTGTATCTTGGTGGGTTGGAACCTGGAACTAAGCAAGATGGCCGACATATTCTTCCACATTGTTCCGTAACTGTTAGAAATACGAGAGCAGCTCCTTTTTCGGGGTCTCTGATACCGATATAAGCTAGATCTGATGATACAGCTAATCTACGGTCCACTACCACCATTTCTTCATAATTTCCAAAATAATTGATGCCACTGGCTTGAACATTCACTCTTCCTGCTGGTCCACAACACTTATTCATCCGACAAGTAGAATTACTGGACGAGGAATTTTTGGATAGACTGTTGTCGTATATATCATTCAATAAGTTTGGTTGACCATTTACGATTGGGAAATTTCCAAATCTCATCGTCTCGTAAGGTCGTTCGTAAATTATTTCGATCGGAATAAATGCCCATTCTTTTAAATCACACACACGGTTGATACAAAACATATTTTGATAGGGAATGAGAGTATTACAACGAGTTGTTGATTTAGATTTTGTTACACATCTTCCATTTTCGCATGTTAAGTATCGAGGATTACAAAGATTTGGATTGTAAGTACAATTTCCAAGTAAGTAATCATAATCATATCTGTAAATACCAGTGTAACTTTGAGTTACTTTTAATGCTTCTTCGACTGTTAAATTCATAATGCCAATACTTTGGTTGGGAGCATAAATATCTAAACCAAAATCTGTAGGATAATCTGTTGCAGGATCGATGTTGTTTTTCTTTTGGTTTTCATTGAAACGTGTGTGAACAAGTTCTACATAACTGTGAAGTAGAAAGAAGAAAGGATCCATGGGTGCAGATGGAATCATAGACATATGTCCTCCAACAGAAACGTGCATAGAATTATGCATAAGTTCAAAGTTATAGCGTCGGTCAGCGTTTGGTTCTGATATTTCTTCGAGTTTCGTTCGAGTGAGAACATCTTCGATATTACGATGTGTTGGCAAAGTTGTGCTGAAACCTCCATTCCTTACTAGATGACCAGATGGTGTGGTCCAATTAGCAAACGGTCCACGATTTACAAATCCATTGACTGTTCCCATGAACGTGTCCGACCAGATAATGGAATCTCGAGGATTAGAAAGAGAAGCATCAAGAGTTGGATCCCAAAATGGAATTGCTACAGTTGGTACTTTTGTACGAAGAGCATCTTCCATCCTGAAATTTAAAAATAAAAACCACATTAACATATTTCTAATGACATATTTAATGAATGAAATATTACGAGGGATTTATTTAAATTATCAATTATTTTAATTATTAAGATCGTATTTGTTTCAAAACTTATCTAACGGGCTTAAATAAAATTTATATAAAATTCTCCGAATTGAGAGATCACAGCTCCGATACTATAGGCATGTGGAAGGAATGTCTCAGGAAAGAATCGCTGGACAGATTTTACGGCCAAAACCAACCGGCAGGAGGCCCAGGAGTAGACCCGAGCATGATGGTCGGACCACATCCATGAGCCTGGCTGGTTTCGCTTGAGGATCCAGTCGGATCAGTTGGAGATGGTTGCTTCTGACAGGACCGACTGGAATGAGTGTGTGACGACTCTGCCTTCACGACCCTCTCAGAAATAATAATAATAATAATAATAATAATAATAATAATAATAATAATATGTTTGTGTATGTTGTGTTATGTTGACCTAGGATTTTGGATATAAAATAGTAGTAATCTTCGTTTTTTTTCATTAATGCTTTATTTTAACATAGATGGAGGAAAAGACTATGAAAGGGGACCAAAAGGGAAATGAAAAGAAGAAAAAAAGAAGAATCAAGCAACGAAAGAAAGGGAAAATGGGGGACAGATACTACACCCCAGTTTGAGCAGTGCCTCAGCTGCGCCCTGTGGACAAAATGACAAAGGCATATACCACGGAGAATGGCTAGAGATACCCGCTACAACAGCCATCCCATCTCACGGGGCTTCCTCCTCGAGCTAGCTGCTGTCTTTCCGATAAGCATTGTGGGGACCACGGACATCAGAGGTCTCGACGGACACCGGTACAACGAAGAAGCGGTTGGTCAGGACCCGGTATTAAACTACAATTATATTTCATGCCTTGCGGTATTCATTTTGGCTATCTTCTCTCTGAGTTCAAATCCCGCCGAGGTCAACTTTGCCTTTCATCCATTCAAGGTCGAAAATAGTACCAGTCTAGTACTGGGATCGATACTTCCTCTATATATCTTTCTCACTTTCATTCTCTCACTCTATCTTTCTCTGGAAGAAATCTGCTTTATTCAGAACTAGGGTGGAGACGGGCTCTGTCAGGTTTTAAAAAATACCATAGAATCACTGTATGTCAATATGGGGCTCCTACAAGTCCCACACAAGAACAACTGTTAAAACAGCAAAATGCCGACAATATTCATGGAATAATGGCGAAAAATCAGCGCAAGAGTAGCTGTTAAAACATGGTATTTAACGGCATTTTGGTGTTAACAGCTATTCTTGCGATGAGTTATATTTTTCATTATTCTATGAATTCTAATATTAAAGTTATTAGCATAATATTACAGTAGAAAAAATAAGTAATTGGAAAATACTGAATTATTTACATTTTTAAATAAACTCTGTGCCAGGTGAGGAATACAGGACCATTGTGAGCATTTCTGGCAGTTGCACCTGTATGGAGGAAGGCGATAGCATCGTAAACATTTGGTTCCATGCTCTGTAAGATAAAGAAAGAGATATAAGACATTACAATCATTGAAACAAAGTATGGAGGCAGGTGTATATATATACACACACACACACGCACACACACACACACACACACACACACATATATATATATATAATTACTTCTCTCGTAAGTGTACATATATATGAATATATAGTGAATTCTTTCTTTTTAAAACTTGTATCACTATCAACTTATACACAACAGCAACACGTCTCTTCTCTTTGCTCTTCAACCTCTTAAAACGTATTGAAGCACAACTAGAGTGTCCTGCCGAGATTTCTTAACTCCACCTTTTTTTTATCATATTTCTATTGAAATACATTGCAAATAATTTTCAATGAATTTATGAAAATATATTTTTTTAAATGTTGGAATTCAGTAAAATAACGTTTTCATTAGTAAGCTGGTTACATAAAATTATGATGGAATGTTTCTATATAATTATGAATACTTTAAAGCGGACAATTTTATATCATAGAATAGGAGCTGTTTTAAGTATCAAAAGGGTTAAATGCTATAATTATACTTCTTCTAAATGATGCAAATGATGATATTGTACAAGTAAACACTTGATCAAATATAAAGACTGTCTGAACAGAAGGTTATTGAGTATATAGCTCTGTAGCCGGCACGTTACAATGCAAATGATCCAGTAACTCACATACTTTACTAGCGTGTATTAAATCGATCTGCTATGAATAATCCACTTCCACTCACGAAAGTATCTATATGTAGATAATATACTAGATTTCTCACTTCGCAGCATCCTCAACATCTGCTGGAGTGATAGAGCGATTTTGTTACCAGCATTGAAGTTCTTGAAGAGACAGAGAGCACCAATGCATGTTTCCCGAATAGAAAATCATCATCGCTGCATGGCGAACTCTTCATTTTCCACTGAAACAGAGGGATCCGCAGCAAATGTACAAGGGTTCTCTAAAGAAATCTCTTTAAGCATGTCATATTGATCACCACCAGAGGTATGATATGTCCTCTGATCAGGTGATCTGGTGACATACCATCTGTCAATTTCCTCCTTCGAGAATGAATGGAGGACTGTTGATGAAGACAAAAGTCCGGGGAAGAAATGTAGTATGGTAACACTGAAACCAGAACAAAATTAGACTTACTCTTGCTTTAGTCGTGTTTGCCTATCTTACGTTTTTCTCGTCAGTTACCAGCGAGCCTACGATAGATGTGGACAGCCCCTTTCATAAATCTTCGTTAACGAAGTAAAGTCATGATACTAGTTTAGTAAAATATCAAAGTCTGTCAGTACTCTGAACTTCTCTCAATAATATTCATATAAAAAAATAGAACCTTACCGTATCTTGTTTTAGAAGATGAATACTACGGTGGAAATCATATCTTTCTTGTTCACTGAGTTGTCTATATTCCTTCCTTACTCGGAGCATTATCATAGGATTTGGTTGTGATGTTTTTGGTTTATCGGTTGGTAGATTATAATTTAGATAGTTCGTTGTCCAATTAGGACATATTTTCGCCATTTGGAGCTGACCGATGCAATATTTCCATATATCGGCCTTCTTTTCAATTGGTGGATTTGTCGATTTGCATACATTCTCAAAACAGTCTGGAACATAGCTACCTATTTCTGGAACATAATACTGTATATCTGACTTCACGTTAACGAAAGCCAGCAATATGATGAATGCTAGGTACAGACGATTCATTGCTGAAAATATAAGAAAATGTAAAACATCATTCAGACGAAAGCATGGCTGTTAAGGAGTCTACTTTGCAACCACGTAGTTCTAGGCTCTGTCACTCTGTGTGGTGCTTCGAGCAAGTGTTTTCTACTAGTGAAATTTGGTAGACAGAAATTACAGTGTGTCTGTCTGTCTATATGTTTGTTTGTTTGTGTGTGTCAGAGAGAGAGAGAGAGAGAGAGAGAGAGAGCGAGAGAGTGAGAGAGAGAGAGAGAGAGAGAGAGAGAGAGAGAGAGAGAGAGAGAGAGAGAGAGAGAGAGAGAGAGAGAGAGAGATAGTATCTCCGTATCTTTGTTTACGTTTATGTTTGTGTGTGCAGTATTTGTTCCAGCTCTTGAGATCATTAGCTCAATCCTCATCGAAATCAACTTTGCCTTTCATTCTTCCAAATTTGATAAAACAAAGTGTCAGTTCAATACAAGGATCGATTCTCTACCTCCTCTCTATTTCTCTAGAAGAAGTCGGTTATGTTCAGACCTAGAGAGAGATGGGCTCTGCCAGGTTTAAAGTGGATGTAACGACGAGACTCCACCAGGAGTTAAGAGCTCAAAAGACGCACACTTATGGGATTCAACTCACATATTTGCTTCTTTTTATGGCTTACACTAAAACTAACCTGGGCGGGATTTGAACTCATCCATTTACACAATAATAATTTCAATAAATGCTGGAAAGAACGAGTTGATCTTGGTAAATATTGGTTTCAAATGTTCTAATTGAGGCGAGTTTAAAGAAATACCCTGTCTAATCGAATATCAATTCAAAATTAAGATATATAACACTGACATTCTCCCTCTACCTATTTATGTATTATTTTGTTACTTGGTCTGCAAAACAAACTTCGAAAATTGAAGTATTTCAAAACCATGTCATGAGATTTATTACTGGTAAACGCCTAACAGACAGAGTTAAAATATTATTGTACATCTACGAGAAATGATACAACAATGAGCAGTTTTTGATAGTAATTCTCTCAAGTTGTTTTGCTACGTCAAATTTTCTATTTGTTGTCTCCCGAAAATCTTTCTGAAGAGGATATTATATCTTGAAAGAGAAATTAGGACGCTCCAATGTATATGAAGAGATCAGACCCTAAAATCTGCTTAGAGCATATAGTACATGAAAAGCGAAAATGAAGACGCCTCACTGATAGCTGGAGACACCATTTCCTAAAATGGTCTTAATCCAAATCATGGAAAGAACTCAATAAAATGACAATGAACAGAGAGAGAAATGGAAAAAATACGTTCGTAAAGTTTCATACTCTACTACCGGAAACGGAAATAACGATTACCAAGCAGATTGCTAGATTTCTTCAATCGTGATTCAGTGAGACGATTATTATATTTTTGTTTGCTGTTACTAATACAATGTTTTGGAGTCTTTTGAGGTGGGAGAAATGAGATAAGATTGAGTGATGTTTATGAAGAAAATATCGGAGTTATTTGAATTATCTCTACAATCCTCACGAAATTATTTCAAAATAATTAGCCATTTTGTCTCTATTGTGGGGTCGTTTACAATTGCTAACGTCTCTCTTGGGAATCCAGTCAGTTCTGTAAAGAGCGTTGTTTTAAATTATTGGACCTATTGTAGTATATTACTGGTATAGATTTAACCAAGCGTAATGTAAGTTAAATCAAAGGTAACCAGAAACATCTGTGAATTGATTTAAATAGCAATAACTTCATAATGTATTGACACTAGTAAGACATGGAGATGGTGTTGTATAAATTAGAACTTCAGTTATGATATTGCTGTATGAACTTGTCATAATACAGTAAGACTCTTACCTTCAGTTGGTTCTTAACACTTCCAGAACAATGTAGCTTGACAAAGTGATATGAATTCTTAAATAGTTACGGTATATATATAGAGAGAAATAGAAATATTTGGAAATACCAGAATCTAATTAACTCTATGCCTATTGTTGGTATATATAATAACACATGGGAATCGATGAATTAATTGCATGTTTCATGCTCTCCCACACACACTGCCCATCCCACAATTGTTGCAATCAAACGTCCTTTTACAGTTGTTGATATCACTCGATACAACACGTGCTTATAGTAATCTTACATCAGTCAATGCTGTCCATCCCGGAACTCTCAGTTTATGACGAAATGCATTGCATTGAATATTTTTGAAACCCGTTGTTCAGGTTGTGGACTTTCTTTCCCACATCAGTCTGCACCAAGCAGACATATGGTCAAAGGCGTTCCATTCGTGACCATCCCATCGTTCTTTGTTGTTGTATATATATTTTAGGATTACATTGGACAATGTGTTCTCCCGTTTTATAACGGAGGGAATTTGACTATGAAGTTTGTACTCCGTGGTTTGTAACTAACTTTTTAGTTGCAGCCATGTCATGAGTCCTTAAACTTTTGTTGGAGAGAGCCCATACCTCTCCAAGTTTGAACAGAGAGAGAGAGAGAGAGAGAGAGAGAGTGAGGGAGAGAGAGAGATAGAGAGAGAGAGAGAGAGAGAGAGTATTAGACCGGTACTTTATTTATCGATCTCAAAAGGAGAAAGACAATGTTGACCTCGGTTGGATTTGAACTCATGGCACAGGGAGCCGGCGCAAACACCGCAAAATATTCTATCTGACATTCTAACGACTCTGCCAATTTGCAGCTTAAATTGTTATATGCAATATGAGAATGACAAAAAGAAAAAAGAAAACACATGGAGGAGAAATGCAAAAGCAGGGGACCCTACACCCTTGACTGCACTTCACAGACAAGATGGCGAAGGCATTACTGTAGAGACGAGCCAACAATACTTGTTGCGTCAGCCATTTCTACCTCATGAGGTCAACTTTACATCCTTGATGGACAGTGTATATCAGCTACTGCATCTTACTGACAAAATGGTGAAAGCATTGTCGTGGAGAACAGACAACGATACTCAATACATTTATCCATTCCACCTCGTTGAGCTCCTTCCTCAAGCATAATGCCCTCCCTATTGGGAGGAGGAAAAATGACAATCTGTGGATCGAGGGAACCCAACGTCTCAACACATTATACTCAACTGTAACCTATGTAGTATGAGAATTTAATCCTAAATTATAGGACTTCAAACATTATCTTGGGAATGACTTGAATAATAATGGGCTCAAACAGATGAATTACCCCAGATTTCCTGACCACTAATATCGAAAGAATTGGAAACGCATGATGTGGTTGGAGTATTACACCTAAACCTTTGCTCATAAGATAGTGGGTTAAATTCCTCCATGGAACTACGCGTTGTTTTCTTGAATAAAATATGTTATTTTATGGTGCTCTTTTTACCAGGAGTTGTGCCTCACAGATAGTAATCAATAAAGGAAAAGACCAATGAAATAGTTGTTTCCTTGGTCCAATCTGATGACCAGATTCTATTCTATTTTTTCCCCTAAAGAAATTAAGGTGTTATATTTATCGATATTTCGGAGGAACCCATAAAAGGTGACCTCGGCACTATCAACTGATTTGAACAACGGTACTCTCACTTCATCTTATTAGGTAATCGAAGCTGGAATGGCTTAACTTGAAGGTCTGGTGATAGGAGAGATGGGCAGATAGATTTAAATCCAACGAGAATCGAATTGGAATTTCATCGATCTTGGATCGATATTATAAAGTACCATGTGCGGGTCTCGAACGCAACAGACTAAACTTGCGCTCAACGTGTGCTCCGCTGTCTGTGTTGAGAAATACAATATATATACATACAATATATATACATATACAATTGTTTCTATATCGATCAGCTCAGGGTACATTTATAATCATGGGGCCTGACTCTTCTTCGACATCTCCTTAAATATGCGCGTTTTATACACACACACACATATATATATGCGTGTGTGTGTGTGTGTGTGTGTCTGTGTGTATGTGTGTGTATCTATCTATCTATCTATCTATCTATCTATCTATCTATCTATCTATATATATATATATATATATATATATATATATATATATATATATATATATATATATATATTTATATATATATATATATCATCATGATCATCATTTTACGTTCGCTTTTCCCTGCTTGCAAGGATGAGACGGGTCCTCTTCAGCACAGAATCTCTCCATTCGTCATGGTTCCCAGTCATCTCTGTGAGCTTCAGCGATCTGAGGTCAGCTCTCACCACCTCCGCCCATGTTTTTCGTGGTCTTCCTCTACTGCGACTTCCTTCCACCGGGATTTCTTGGTACTTCTCCACCCAGCCGTCACCCTCCATGCGCATTTGTCCCACGCACTACAGTTTATCCCTCTTATACTGTTTCACTCTCAACCCGTCTATGCTTGATCGTACGCGCACATTGACATTGTACATCCATTGGAGCATGCTTGCTTCATTTCTCTCCAGCCGTCGCATATCCTCCGCATTTGCTGCCCATGTTTCACTACCATGCAGCATCGCTCATCTCACACAGGCATCATATGATCGACCTTTCGTTCGTAGGGCGAAACACTTCGTTGTCAACAGAGGAGGCAGCTCTCTAAACTCCTTCCATCCTGTCCTTATTCTAGATATTATGACCTCGGAGCATCCTCCTCGCTTGCTAATATGATCACCTAGGTATCGGAAGCTATCAACTACCTCTATAGGTCCTACTTGCATTTGAAAAATATGCCTATCACTGACACTTCTACTATCAATTTTCCCTGAACATCCACTACACATGAGGTTTTCCTTTCCTGTTAGTTTGCCTGCCATCCCACTACACCTATTGTGTATCCAAAATCTGCATTGTGTACATTCTATAGAGTTTATATCCAACTCCTTCTCTATATACAGTATATGGTCATTTCCCTGATGGAATCAGACTTTTGTCCTCTTTCCTACTTATCAACACTTTAGTCTTTGCTAGGTTCACTCTCAGTCCTCTTGATTCCAACTGCTGTTTCCTTAGCCATAATTTATTCTCTAGCTCCTCTGCTGTTTCTGCTATACCAGATCGTCAGAATAGAGAAGTTCCCATGGGCAGCCAGTATTAAACTCCTCTGTTATGGCTTGGAGAACTAAAATGAATAAAAGTGGGCTGAGGACTGAACACTGATGTACTCCTACTTGTGTCTGGAATTCCTCACTAAACTCCATTCTTACTCTCACTTTACTAACAGCTCCTCTCTACAGAGCTTAAGGGAACAAAGAATCAGTGTTGCATCATATACATATTTATTTACATATTACATGTGTTACACTGTTGATCAGCTCGAGGAACGATCGATTAATGTTCGATCCTGACTCTGGAATCGTAAAGCTCCACAGATATGTTTTAACATGTAGACTGGCGTCAACACTGATTCTTTGTTCCCTTATATATTATTATTATTATTGATACTCTGCTCTCCACCATATATATATATATATAAATATAAATAAATATATATACATATATATATATATATATATATATATATATATATATATATATATATATATATATATATATATATATATATATATATATATATATAACGGAAAAAATGAAACGATATTTCATTTCCCACTCTTAGTACGACTGTTACTTAAATATAAGTATATACACGTACATACATACATGTATACAGACGTACAGTAGTTTGTATATATATATATACATACATGCACACATATATATATGCACGTATGGATTCACCGAACATTTATTACAATGCTCTGTGTGTTTGTAAACAAGCATCCCGTATTAAGCCGTAGTGTCTAGCAACCACCGTTGCTCGTTTGTTCAACACTGACAAAGGAACGCTGTACTAGTTTCAAGCTTGTTAGCTATCGTCAGCAACGTATACCTTCCTGCCAGATTGTTGAACGTATATACTTACATTATGCATATTAACGGCTGAGTAGCCCAATTTGCATATCGAGTGGGTTAATCAGCCGGGTGCACCGAAAACGATAAACGGAAAAAATGAAACGATATTTCATTTCTCACTCTTAGTACGGCTGTTACTAAAATATAAGTATGTACACGTACATACATAAATGTATACAGACGTACAGTAGTATGTATACATACATATATATATATATATATATATATATATATATATAATTGTTTCTACTTTAGGCACAAGGCGAGCAAATACCCAGTACATTACTGGTACTTTATTTTTTCGACCCCGTAAGGATGAAAGGCAAACTTAACCTCGGTGGGATTTGAACTTAGACTGTAAAGGGACGTAACTATGCTAGAAAGCATGGCGTCCAACCCTCTATAATGACGGATAGTCCTGGCTTCTTACTCTATTTTTTAATTCATATGTATCACATCTGCAACAACGCATCACGCCATTTTCATCCCTATATGTTTTCCCTCCGCTGTGACCTGTCTCTTTCTCTTCCCTTACTGCTATCCTCTTTCTCTCTCCGCCTTCTCTCTCCTTCTACCTCTTACTTTCATTCACCCCCTCTGCTAGTCACCCTTTCTCGGCTAGCCTCTTCCTCACACTTCCACTCACTCACTCTCTGCTACTCACCCTCTCTCACTCCCACTCGTCTGACCTATGTGAAATTCTTTTCTCGCTCACATTTCGCATGGTTCGGATGCATCTTTCGGCTTTCTCGTCTATGATTCGCCAGATCTTATGTTCACTTGCATCACTGACTTGATTTTCCACCCTTTACGTTGCCTTACCATTCTTGGTTGTTTACATGTCTCTCTTTTTCCACCCAATTCTTTTTATCCCAATAACTTTATTTAGTTATTGCTCGCGCTGGCCTGAGGTATATGATCTTTAATGCGAAGAAATACCTATGATGGCCAGAAGATCACTGATGACGGATAGGCCTGGCTTCTTACTCTATTTTTTAATTCATATATATATATATATATTAGGTTATGCAAGATATGCTTAGGATTATCCTGAATGCAGTAATGGTTAATTACTGCACTAGATAGAATCGACGTACGGTGAGGGGTTATTCAACGAGTTATGAAAGAACAGTTAAAGAAACTCGGTTTTCGATTCTTCCGATAAAGAATGATTAATAAAACAGGTAGACATCATAAAAAGGTAATTTATTCCGAGTACTTACAAATGTTTCTTTAGTAGTTACACAGCCTAGTGATGCTGTGTGCAAATTGTAGTTATTTATTTGCAGGTACCCAATTTTCAAATGCTGTTCATCCTACCAAGTCTCAGAGCAAATGGCTAAATTGTAAATTCCCTGGTATTTCCTAAAGGGAGTTATTGGGGAAGATAGAGTAGAAAAGGAAGAGAGAAAGAAGGAGAGAGAGAGAGAGAGAGAGAGAGAGAGAGAGAGAGAGAGAGAGAGAGAGAGAGAGAGAGAGAGAGATGTAGCGGTCGGGGAAATGGGAGAGAGTGGTTTGAAGAATACAGATAGCTTAATCTAAATGTGATAGGGGTCCAACAAATGGTTTTATTATACTGCTTACTCTCAAAGTGACAACTTAGGCATTGTGTTGATATTGTCAAGTTTAGAATTATTTATTGCCACAGAGAGAAGGTTAGTAGATGTAGAGTAGGGGGGATATAGACAGAGGGCGAGAGAGAGAGAGAGAAAGGGAGGAGAGAAAGAGAAAGAGAGAGGGGGGACAGAAAAAAGCTAAGAGAAGGGGAAGGAAAGGCGATATACACCGAGTTGGTAGTTGCATTTTGCTGATCGCACTTAAGTATCCATTTATTACGATAAGCAAGCTACTGGCTTAGAGTGTGTGTGTGTGGGGTGGGGGGTTGGGGTGGGGTATAGTTGGGAAGTATTATTGAGTGAAATTAGTTAGCGAGAAAGTGGTGTAGTAGTCTCGGGTTCATATGTTAAGTTATTTTATAGTGAGAAAATTTAGCCTTCAGTTTGTGGTTGCAGTATAACGATCGTTCGATTCTGTCATTTAGTAAGTTGTTTTTAGATTTCAAGATATAAAAGAGTTCAAGGTTGCATAATCTGCAGTACTTTAATCCACTCCGATATGCACTAGCATTGGATAATTTATCCCATTTTAAGGTGAACTGCCGGAGGTATTCACGGAGTTGTCAGGTCTTATTAACGAGTGTAGTTACATAACGGTGTTCAGGATGTTTAATCGAAAATCAATGACGATACCAGCGTGATTTAAAGGAGATACTGGTAGACCCGATTAATACCATTTCTGGTCGTTTGATTCGACAGTGCGTTGGACTCTAGGCATTTATTCTTCAATGGGCATCTCTCGGGTAGGTGGCAATTGCAGTTTTTGTTATGGGTAACAGCTGTACCATGGATAGGTTGGGATAACAGTTCAGGTGGGTTGTGTAATACCCGTCTCCCATTTGGTGGAAGGGAGGTTGATATTACGTTATGCCCATCTGTTTCTAAAATATTTTGTTTTGTAGTTTTGTTTAATAATCGCTTTAAGTTAAGTTTTTTTTTTATGTATGCTTCTAGGTTTGGTGCAGTGGAGTGTGATAGCTTAACAATCTTAGAGTGTCTTTTATATCGGTAATCTAATTTATTCGGTCCTTAATGTTGCCATTGACTGACCAACGGTCAAAAATAATACAGATACAATATAGACACAAACACATATATATAGTTTATCAAAGTTCTTTCGTTGCACATCTGCAACATCGTCAGTGGTGCTATTGTTTCCTCCCGTTGCATTGTATTTTCTAAACCCTCTTTATTTAGTCTGTTTATATATTTATTTATTTGTTTATTTTATTTTGTCTTCTTTGCGCATGCGTTTGCGTGTGTGTATAGTGTTTCGTTTGATGTGTGTTCGTGATTGGGTGATTGTGTATTGGTTAATGTATTCTATCTTTACTAGTGTGTGTTTATATGTGTTTGTTGTTATTGTGCTTGTGTATGTATTAAACACACACTAGTAAAGATAGAATACATTAACCAGTACACAGTCACCCAATCACGAACACACATCAAACAAAACACTATACACACACGCAAACGCATGCGCAAAGAAGACAAAATAAAATAAACAAATAAATAAATATATAAACAGACTAAATAAAGATGGTTTAGAAAATACAATGCAACGGGAGGAAACAATAGCACCACTGACGATGTTGCAGATGTGCAACGAAAGAACTTTGATAAACTATATATATGTGTTTGCGTCTGTATTGTATCTGTATTAATTTTGACCGTTGGTCAGTCAATGGCAACATTAAGGACCGAATAAATTAGATTACCGATATAAAAGACACAGAAGCGAAAAGCGAAAACCAACCAAACAGTGAGTGTGTTCTGTTATTAATTCTGGCAATATTACACAAATATAACCCTCCCCAAGTATAACAATATATATATATATATATATATATATATAGATAGATAGATAGATAGATAGATAGATAGATATGCAATGACTGATGATATGCAATTACAATAAATTTAGTCCATTAGATTATTATTCTTATATCGTTAAACAAAAGTGTATTATCTGCATATGGCATCTGATTTGCTTGAATATAACCATAAGCATTAGTACAAGAAAAGACTATTTATTTCTATATTACCATTCTTTAGGATGTTTTAGGATGGTAGATTTATAATCATGAAGTCGTGCTTTCACGTTTTGTTCTTGAGCAGGTTGCTTCATTTCCAATTGCTCAAGTCCGCTCAGCTGAAATATAAAAAAGAGTTGTATGCGTAATGACTGCAGATTAAATACTAGTCTGACGGGCAGGAATCACTCAAGTGTGGTTCTTATTGCCACAAGTGTGACCTTTTCTGTCTCATTGCTTTTGATTTTGCAGCCACGACGGTAGCTCTGGAATGATTATGTGGTTTTCAGAGCCTTATAATTTCATACTGATTCCTCTTGACACCTGGTCATCTCCTGTGACCTTTTCACACACATATATTGTGCTATAAAAGTCACAAGGAGTTAGGGGGTGTTAATACCACTGCAAATGCCCTCTAGTTGTCACTCTTTTATTTCGCTGGTTCAGGTATTGTGGTATGAACCTATGCGTATATCTGTGGAGGACTTGCTGCTTCCACTAATCCTCTTTGTTGAAAACCTGGCGGATGTTTTCATGTATTTTGATAGGATTGATGGAAACCAAATCCTTCCACACATCGTCTAGGACCTCCTGCAACTGTTCTTTTTAGGTAATGTGAAGCCTTTGAACGTTTAACAATACAGAGATATGTTACCCTCCTTTTTTGTTTTGGCTCTTGTAAGTGTTGCTCCGACATTTTAGATCATATCCGTTGCTAATATTTTTGGGAAAAGCACGAGTATGCCCCAATGACATTGTTTCTCACATTTTAAAATCTAAAATCTTTTGTCTCCTCTGAAGAAGGAATAATTCGCCTCTATTTTATAGAAACCTTTGAATACAATAAACATTTATTTCTTCTCCAGGAAATGAATGAGCAATTAAAACAGCTTTAATGTATTTTTTAAAATAAACAATAATAAATAGGGACGAATGATTAATAATTGTTTCTACTTTAGGCACAAGGCCAGCAAATACCCAGTGCATTACTGGTACTTTATTTTATCGACCCCGTAAGGATGAAAGGCAAAATCAACCTCGGCGGGATTTGAACTCAGATCGTAAAGGGACGTAACTATGCTGGAAAGCATGGCGTCCGACCCTCTACCTATACTGCCAATCCACCACCCTTTACTGCCAATCCGGTAGTTTCTTATATACATTTAATGAACATATACATTTATATACATTTAAAGACACTGTGGAAACTATTGCGATAGTCAAGTATTACGTTGGATATTTGCAGTAGTGAGAATTACGATACAAATACAATCAAGGGCATAAAAAACAAATATTGCCACATTTGTTTATATCTTTATATTCACACGGTCAAAGAAATAACTGTATAAAGTAGGCCTAATTAAAATATATCAAACAGAACACACCCAAAATAACATTACCCGTATAATAAATGCTGAAAACTTCTTCTTCTTCTTCTTCTTCTTGAACCCTCCAATATTGAACTAGTTCTTTATTTATTGACCTCAAAATGATGAAAGCAAAGTTAACCTCATCAGGATTTGAACTCAGAGCACAAAGTGTCGGAATGAGTGATGCAAAGCATTCTATTCGACGTTCAATTCACCGCGTTTAGTTGAACCGCTGATCAGCAAAGCGTTAATTGAAGATTTTCTCAGGAGGCTCAGGACGTATCATGGATAATTTGTGAGAAGGTATTTGAGTATCTTCTCCACGCGTGGATTCTGGAAATATAAGTCTTGAGTAAAGTAAAAGCAATTAAAGGTACATACATCAAATTTAAATACAGTAGTACAACCCCATCATCTTGTGACAATAGGAATGTATTTGAGAGATCAGGGGAGGGCTGGTTGAACTGTAGCCAAGAGCCAACAATATTTTAAATAGCCCCAAACATAAATAAACGTTAACTTTATAGATTAATACAAAGTACGCTTTTCTTAGCCATTAATTTTACTTCCTTTGCAACAACAGTTGCTACAGTTCCCTCGGTTTGTCCAGTCTAGATATTAGTCATGAGATCACTACCAAATATTTTGCTCTCTTTCAAGATCGAATGAAACTTCTTACTCCTCTCATGTTTTTCAACGAGTTTCAACATCCAGTCGTTTGTTGCTCCAAGATATTTAGCCAGTCTAATTGTAGTAGTTTTGTAAGACAGTTCAAATTGCTTCGGACTCATTGAGTTCTGGGAAGGTAAAGACAATCCACATCTGCCTTTGAGTGCCAATTCTCTTTATTTCACTGAAATTCCAGTTCAACACATTGAAGCGATAATTAACAACTGGAATTGTCATGTGCATTTAGCTCAGATTTCAGAACTGCTCGTTTTCTCCTATAACATTCTTTCCTTATATTCTCTTTCATGATTGCATGCTGAATGTCGGAGCCTTCATTTATACCTAGGTATTTATAGGTTTGTTTCTGCTCAAGTTCGTTTATAACTGCTCCAACACCCAATTCAACTTATCAAACCCAACATCCAGGCACATTTATCAAACCCAAATTCCATCTCGGTGTAATCACTGAATATTTTCACAGTACGTAAAAGGACTTCAAGCTCATCATTGTCTTCGCCATATAGTTTTAGCTAATCCATATACAATAAATGGCTTATTTTCCTGTCGTCAATTTTATATCGATAATTTTTTCTGTTAAGTCCCATTGTAAGGGATATACAAATTATTAGAGGTGAAAGTGAGTCACCTTGGAAAATGCCACAGTCGATGCTAATATTGCTTGAAATAAGTACTCCATTAGAATTATATAACTGGAGATTCATGTTCCACAATAACATGTTGTTTCAGAAAGTTAGAAATTATTGGAGAAAACTGATGAGTAGATGGAGGGAAGTCATCGATAATGATGTGAATTATATAGAGGGCTAATTTTTAATAAAATGTGAAATTTGATGACTTGTTTTTCTGACCTAAATTTCGGACATTACTTATGGGATGACCTGATAAATGATGGTAACGTCTTCTTCCTCTTTCTGTCACACACACACACACGCACGCACACACACACACACACACACACACGTACACACACACACACACACACACACACACACACACACACACACACACACACACACACACACACACACACACACACACACACACACACACACACACACACACACACACACACACACACACTCCCCTCTAAACAAATGACTTCTTTTTCTCTCTCTATTTGCTTGACGCCCTCGCTCTCTCTATATAGATTAGGGTGACGTCGCAACTTTCTGTCTATCTACATCTTTCTGTCACCTCGAAAGCACACAACGTTCGCTTTTCTATCTCTATATACATATCTCTCACTGGGCACTCCCCCTCTATTTACACAGTGAGCGTGACGGACGGACCGACGAACAGACAGTGCTCTTATAATATAGATTGGGGAATTTTCTTTTCAATCTATTTTTTCAGAAATCATCATTATTATTGATTTCTTTATTAGCCACACAGGGCTCACATTAAGAAAAAAATAAAGACAGTACAGGATGGTACAGTGTAGGGTTTTTTTCGTGTAAAATAAAATTTATAACAGAGACTAAAAAATAAACAATTAAATAATGAAACAACAAATTCCTCAAAAGTGGGGAGACCTCTGACTGTCACTCGTAGAGAAAGCCCACAAAAAGCCTCGGTCACCCTGACTGCTAGGGCAAGTGCCCTCTCCCAGCTGTCCTCCTTCAATCTACAGACGTATACTCAAGGCAGCCCATTTATTCGGACCATGATCGCCACTTACACCCACCTTTCATCAAACTGGTTGGAAGGCAGCATTTCTCTCTCCACCCTGATTTTCTCTTCAAGTGAAATCGGAAAAAGATAATCAGAGCTTCACCGAAGAGAAAAGTTCTGGTCTTCAACCCTTTCAAACGCGTCCACCACACAACCTCTTTTACCATAACCAGCAGGCAGATGAAAACTTTCCTCTAAAGGAAGGCGGGTGAGCGATCTACACAAAAGATTGTCGATAGTCGCATCCTTCCACACATGACAGCAGGTGTTCGACATAAACCCACTGGTCAGCAATACTCGAACACTCGATGGGTGCGTGCAGGACGATTTAGTCGTCCTGCGTGCATCTCAGAGAGGCCCGACTGACGGAACTTCCATTCCTGTAGGGTTTATTTCAAACTGGCAAAGCTCCACGGTAGCACTGGCAGGCCAGGGATTTCTGGAAGTTATCCATGAACCCTAGACCGAAAGTCCTCTGAAAAAGAGTGGCTAGTTTATTTTTCCTCAACGCCCAGAATCACCCCGAGAACGTCGTCGCTCTTACCATCCACGACAACATCCACCTTATGCGATACATCATAGAAAGTGTGGCTAAGAAACCTGGCACGAGTGGGGCCCTGATTAATTTAGATTAGTCGAAAGCTTCGATAGGGTCGACCATCGCTACTGCGCGGCAATCCTCAAAGTAGCTGACTTCGGACCCGTTTTCAGGGGCTGGATCGCTGTAATGTACTGCGACATATGCTCTGTGGTTAGAGTGAACGGTCACCTTACGGAATCGTTCAACATCATGCATTCGGTCCACCAAGGTTGTTCTCTTTCGTCACTTTTGTATGTATTGACTCTTGAGCCATTACTACACAAATTGAAGACGTCACAGGGTATCCTGCGCGAACTAGGATGTGGGAGATCTGTGTCAACATATGCCGACGACGTCATCGTAGTGGTGTCGAACACCAAACAAATCGAGTTGATCAGAATCACTCTCAAGGAGTAAGAAGCGGTAACAGGAGCAAAAATGAACCAAGAAAGGTCGCTGGGTCTTTCTGTAGACTTGTCCCTGCAGCTCGGCATTTGCAGGGACAGGTCTACACCGTTTAACAGCATCATTGGACGCTGGACGAACAGACAGGTTGAATTGTTTAGTGTTTGATTTGGTCCAGACCTCCCTATGAACAAAGCTCGGGGCGAGGTAATGCCTATATAGTCGACTACTTTGAATTATGGACAACCTATACTAGACGTATCTATTTCTCTACAGAATATCTAGATACGATCTGGATGACCCGGTGCGGTTTGTCTGTCTTCACAATGGCACATTTGGGAAATCCAGTCAGTACCTGTCAGACAGCTGGAAGCGACTGAGTATGTTAGCGTGGTATTTACACCTCCTCCCCTATCTGCTAGTACCACACAGTCCCAGCCTGTATCCAAGATACCGTTCTAGTCCCCCATGACTCTAAAGAGCGGAATGCTCCTAGAAATGTTTCAATGCGCTTGAAGAAATCAGACCGTCCTACTCATGTGGGGCTTAGACTGCCACAAGCCTGAAGACATACTCTTCATTGCTAGTCAGCACTACCAACGTATCTTCTAGATCTAGGAATATGATTTGTATCGCGAGATCCAGGCCTTTCCGAAACAACACAGCTTGGAGCTGCGTAAACTTCGTAGCCACCGAAAATGGATGTAAAAGTTGGTGCGTCGAAAATTCTGGTGTTGCTGATAACCACCACATCTGTATTTAGTGAACTGAGGTCGTTGAGCTGGTGACTCTGCTTCCAAGATGACCTCAGGCCACGTAGCTCCGTGCATTTACATGGCTTATCCTGAATGAAGTCATGTTCGATGAAGAGGAAGAAAAGTAGGAAAGGCAATCTGTCCAGCGATTCTTTCCTGATACATTCTAACCACATGCCCATACTATCGTAGCTGTGATCTCTGAATTGGAGAAGTAGCAGCTCTACCTGGAGTGACTCTCTCATCTCCGAGCTACACACTTTATCGAGTAACGTTACTCTAAAGACCCTTCGGAGGAACCTCATTTCGGTTATTGCTCAAGATTCATGGCCATAGATAAGGGTTGGCACGAATACCGTGAATATATATTATCCAATATCAATAATATCAATATAAATAGTATCAATATATGATTTAATATGAATATCAATATATTATCCAATACCAATAATTGTTTCTGATTTATGCACAAGGCTAACCATTTTGAGGGAGAGAAAGTCGATTAAATCGACCCCAGTGCGTTACTGGTACTTTATGTTATCGACCTCGTAAAGACAATCGTCAAAGCTAACCTCCGTGGGATTTGAAATCAGAACGTAAAGGGACGTGACTAAATGCTACAATGCATTTTGTCCGAATCTCTAGGGATTTTACCAATCCAGTGTCCTCTACTTTATAAAAAAAAGACAAATACTTAACTCCTGAAATCTAATATCATGTAATAATGATATTTTAGTCCAAGGTTTGAATTTAAATTTGAATACTTTAATAAAGTCGGTATTTGGTGGGTTTGTGTTTTAGGGTTAACCCTTTTGATATCAACCCGCCTGAAACCGGCCATTGTTCTATGATACAAAACTAGCTGTATTAAAACCTTGCATTATAATTTTATTTAAGAACATTTTGTTAAATGATGTTCTAAATATCAGATTAATAATAAGAAGGTAAAATATTTTACTAAATTTCTTCATTTTTTAAAATTTCAAAATTAATTGAAATGCATTGGCAGCAACTTTCATGAGAAATATGGTAACTAAATGCTACAATGTATTTTGTCCGGTGCTCTACCAATTCTGCCAACCCACCGCCGTTTCAATATCAATAATTGTTTCTACTTTTGGCACAACGCAAGCAATTACCGCAGTGTATTATTTGTACTTTATTTTATCGACCCCGTAAGGATGAAAGGCAAAGTCAACCTCCGCGGGATTTGAATTCAGACCATAAAGGGCCGTAACATTTTGCTGCAAAGCATGGCGTCCGACCCTCTACCGATACTGCCAATCCACCGCCGTTTCAATATCAATAATACCGCTATATCAACGCCGTCTGAAGAAGGATTATCCAGAAGACGCAGGATTATAAATATATTTTATTATTTCATGCAAAGCCAAACATTTTAACAGACACTTTTGAGTGCACCAGATTCCCAGTAGAAACAGTAGAAAGCGGTTAACTTCACCCTAACCGGTGGATCTTCAATCGAGCGTGGGTAGGTAAACGTGAGTGTTTCTATATTCATTTTTTTACTATAAAAATAATGGTGATGTATTATTTATTATGTGCTTCCGGAATAGCTATTTATTTGTTTGTTTGTTCATTTATTAATGTCCTTAGCTTTACACAACTTCTTGTTTGACGTATTTTTTCTTTAACGTTCATGAGCCACTACATCCTGTTCCATATAACTGTTTTGTCTTTTTCGCCTATGCTCCTACGGTTTTTACACACACCTCACTCGTTTTTAACACCTCATGTAATTGTATGCATGAATTAAATTAATGACTAATTTACTTCTAGTTGAGGTTTGGATCAAATATTCAGCATGTCTTCAAAGGGAAGATGCATAAAAAAAAGAAAAAGCTATATTTTCTATAGTAAAACGGCACATGTTTCTAAATGTACTCTCATACTTCAATGTTTACATCAATAGTAAGTTGCTGAATATCCTCGTCAACTGGGAATAATTACATTAATTTTCCCAAATTGTTGAATGATAGTCTCAATGGTCTGAGAAAATAAGAAAAAAAGAGTTAGTAGCTAGGTGTTAACTCTATTACGTGATCAATTATCATTTAAATCCCCCAAAAGCCTTGTGTGGTATGTTTCCGAATAAAAACACAAATCACATGCCACTAAATGTGCTTTTTATGAATTTTCAAATGAATGTCACAAACACAAAGGTGTATTTTCAATGTTTCTTTTCATTACTCTGGTATAAATCTATAAATGTCTCACTTGATTCTTTTAATTTTAACTGACTCAGGGTTGTATATGAACGATAATTTTGTCATATGTTAATTTGAAACGCCTGTGACACGCAAGTTCAGCAACAAACAAAGATTCAGTGCCAAATGTCCTTTCTAACTACTAAGATATAAAGATATATCATTTAATTACTGTTTTTCCCGGCGCTGAAGACGCTTCGTCTTCGAGAAGGCACCCTAATTTTGACAACCAAAAATTTGAAAAAAATAATATACAACCTTCGGCCTCCAGGACGCATGGTAGATTTTTGAGACTTATTTTAGGAAAAAAAGTACTGTCTTCGACGCCGGGAAGTACTGTATTTAATTATTTTATTATTATTAAGGACAGACCATAACAAGGAATAACATAGTGTATGCTATTTTACATTTTCCTGGTCTGTAAAATGCAGCTTCCGGTCAAAGGTAAGTAATATCAAATCCATATCATGGACCCTTAACTCCTAATGGAGTCGTCGAGGTGCTGGCGTGACATACGACATGACTCAAGTATTTAAACCTGGCGGAGTCCATCTCTGTTTATGTCTGAACACAACTGAGTTCTTCCAGAGAAAGAAAAGGAGAGGGCGAGAGAGGGGAGAGGGTATAAAGGAAAAATCGACCTCAGTATTGGACTAGACATGAAACAAAGTATTGGTGGTGGTCGTGGCTAGGGATATGTGCAACTCAAATACTTCCAAGGCGGTGTCCCAGCATAACTGCAGTAAAATAATTGAAACAAGTAAAAGAATAGATGAATAAAGGAATATCTAACAAGAGGACAGCGTTTCTCTCCCCGGCTTCTTAAACATCACCCCCCCCCCCTCTGCTCCCCCACATTTTGGTAGGCAGTGAAATGTAACTGCCCCAGTGTCCTTTCTAAAATAAGAACGCCAGTCAAGGGAGGCAAAATATTTTGTTACATAACTATGCAATGTTCTGTTGTTTTGTGTTCCTGAAAATTAACCAATGTTCAGAATTAAGCTTTTACAAGTAAATTTTGGCCACAAATGTCCTGCCTTTGTTACCGACTTCATTTTGCTATTTATGAAGTTGTTATTGTGTGTGTATGTGTGAGTGTGTGTGTGTGTACGTGTGCGCGCGTGTGTGTGTGTATTTACCCTTAACAGTCGGCGCTATCTGTATATGTCATCGATTGACTACCACGCATCGCAAATCGATAATAGACAGACAAACAGCTAGATAGATAGATGAATGGAGAGATAGATAGACAGATGGACTAACTGATAGCTAGAAAGACAGATAGACAGACAAACAGATGGATATATATATATATATATATATATATATATATATATATATATATATATATACTAGTAGCACGATCTGGCGTTGCACAGAGTAGGAAACGTGAAATAACAACACGCATATGCAAAGATTGAGGAATGTAGCTGCTGTGTACTTTTTGAATTCCCTTATTCTCAGGGAATGGTTGTTCATATACTGGTAACGTAAAACACCAGCAGGCCCGAATCGTGAAACTTCTGCATGCATGTGAAAAATCTGAAGAAAATCATCTGGATACTCTCTAAGCGTTCTAAATCTTAGAGTATGATTCTTCTTCCATTTGGAGAAAATCGGTTAGGTACTTTTCTAGTTTTATAGATTCGCACCCAGTCATCTGGACAGACACCATCAGTTATGTCTATTGCACCTGCATGCATATTGTACAGAGTAATGTCTGCAATGCTTGAGTAAGACATGTCATGCAACCGCACAGCATGTTGGGCCTTCCCCACAGGAGACCATAGCCTCTTCGTAAATCTACCCAATCTGATATAGACCGAACTGTTATATCGGATGCCGAACGCTTCAGAGTTACTATTGGGTTCACCATCAACAGGGCGCCGACAAGCATTTTAAAGTCCTCCTCATTTCCTCAATCCCCCGAAAATGGTCCTGCAAATTTCGAGGAAATCAGCTGGATTATCTTTAAGTTACACCTCAAAAAAGCTTAAAAATGCCTAAAAATGCAGGCCATAGGACAGAAAAAGTTAAAATTCTTTTAGCCCATTGCACTTCAAGAAATGTAAGTAACGCATGTGTAAAGTTTGAAAAAATCGGTCGGGTACTTCTCAAGTTTTAGGGATTTACACAGACAGACAGACATAGACAGACAGACGATATCCTCTGTTATATATATATAGAGATAATGAAGGAAGTGTGGTAAAGGAACCAGGTGGACCATAACGCACCAGAGTACTCGATACTTAGGGTAGTAGAGTGGGTAATAGAAAAACGGCCGGAGCTCAGCCGTCGGGGTCCTGACTCTTTTCCTAGGCGGCCGACCGAACTAGAAACTGCTAAATGTGTGGCCGCCTTCTTGTCTCTCTACCTTTTCAGCCCCATGGATTATATTCCTTTGTTAAATTTCGAATACCTGATGATGTCACCGGATTCATACTGAACCCGGTCATTGAAATGTTCATAGTATAATAAACATTTAAGGAATTACACCAGTCCAGCCTCCTGTTATTTTATAATAATTAACTCTGTACTCGCACCACCAACAGCACAAACGAAGACGGGTGAGTTGCATTACGTCGAGTGCTCTCCCTAATATTACATTGAGGTTGACCATACGGAATGACCAGTTCTATCCAGTGGTGAACCAACATACCTAAATGAATATATATATATATATATATATGTGTGTTGTTATATTTGGGGAGGGTCATATTTGCGTAATATTGCCAGAATTAATAACAGAACACACTCACTGTTTGGTTGGTTTTCGCTTCTCGCTGTCTTTTATATATATATATCTGGCAACATTGAGGACCGAGTAAGTTAGATCGCAGATATATATATATAAAAGACAGCGAGAAGCGAAAACCAACCAAATAGTGAGTGTGTTCTGTTATTAATTCTGGCAATATTACGCAAATATGACCCTCCCCAAATATAACAATATCTGTTTCGACACACGATTTCATATAAAAAACCTCGCAAAACTAATTCATCGCCGCTATATATATGTGTATATCTGTATATATATGTATATATATCTATGTGTATTTGTGTGTATATGTATACACATGTATATTTGTGTATGTATGTATGTGTGTGAGTGTATTTATATGTGTATATATGTGTGTGTGTGTGTGTGTATATATATGTATGTGTGTGTGTATGTATATATATGTGTGTGTATATATATATATATATTTATATATATATATATATATATACATGTATGTATGTGTGTATGTATATGTATGTATATAGATATATTTATATTTATATATATGTGTGTGCGTTTTTATGTGTGTATATGTGTATGTGTATGTGTGTTTATGGTTGCGCGTGAGTGTGTGAGTGAGTATGTTTTTTTGTGAATGTGTCTGTTGATTTTTGGCATATAGTTGATTAGTTTAAGAGAAGTTCGAAGATAATTGTAAGATATGCACTCAGTATTTTGAATCTGTCTACAGAATTCTCTAAACCTTTGTCACTTAGGAGAACCTTAATGATTTTAGCTTTTAAAGAATCTCCCTTTTCTTTAATTCTATCGACCATGACTGACCCCCCACTGATCTTATAGACATCTGTTAGCTTAAGAGAAACTTAATGACAAGGAATGGTATGCCATCCGGAACCTGTTTATAGAATTCTGTCTGCCCTTGTTACTCTAAAAACATAAATAAATAAAAATAAACTATAGCTTTGTAGAATTAGCTTTTAATGAATTCCCTTTTCTATCAACCAATGACCTACACCCATCCCACTCCCCACCCTCTCCTACCACTTGTAGAGACCTATAAATACCATTTTTATTTTTTGATACCCAGATTCCTGATGATTTCTAAAGAATGAAACAGTTCTAGTCCTGTAGAATCTCATCTATATTATATATATATATATATATATATATATATATATAGAGAGAGAGAGAGAGCGCTATCCTAGCTAACCCCGTTGAAATTCCAGTTTGATTAGAAACAACCTCCCTCCAACTATTAAAGATCAATATCACATTTCAAATGTTTTATTTTTACGTTATCTGTCTATATATATAAAAGCAAGTCGGTCTCTGTGTGTGTGTTTGTGTCTGTCTGTGTACAAATATTAGGCTCCTTTTAACTTTTGAAGTACTAGGCCGATTTCAACCAAATTTGGCACACATGTTATAGGCCAGAGCAGGTTTTGGACAAAACAAATTTGAAAAAAAAATCGATATTGGGGCCGAAAAATCGATTTTGTGTGTGTATCTGTCTGTGTACAAATACTAGGCTCCTTTTAACTTTTGAAGTACTAGGCCGATTTGGCACGTGCTATTGAGGCGACCTCTCATTGGCTAGCAAATTAGCTGACATAAGCTGACATGCACTCAGAAATTGCTAGCTAAGTGAGAATCAAGTGAATGGAAACAATAATACCAATAATAAAAGATAATAACAATAATTGTTTCTACTTTTGGCACAAGGCCAGCAATTATCCCAGTGTACTACTGGTACTTTATTTTATCGACCCCGTAAGGATGAAAGGCAAGGTTAACATCGGCGGGATTTGAACTCAGACCATAAAGGGCCGTAACTCTTTTCTGAAAAGCATCGCGTCCGACCCTCTACCGATACTGCCAATCCACCGCCCTTAATATTAGTGTTCGGTTCGGCTATTTCGCATGCCCGTTGCCTATTTCCATGTTTAGTTCTATATTTGTTATTCCTATAGGTGCGGGTAGTGTAGTTGTCGTTAGGTTTGTAGTTGCTGTCTCTATCGGGTATGTATTTGAGCCCCTCCTTATGGCCTGCCTTATGTAAAGCTATGTTATAGTAGTTTGCGTGTTCATTGAACATTTCTAGGTTAGAAGATAGGCCGGATATTCTTAGGGCTATACTATGTGCTATCGAGTTAATTATGGAGCGAGGGTGGTTTGAGTTATAACTAATGTAGGCTAGATTCTCGTTATTTTTATGGAAAAGCTCTATTAGTCCTATGTTTAGGTTGAGTCTTACATCTAAGAAATTTGCTTTTTTAGAGTTAAGTTCGAAAGTGATACCTAGGCCTAGTCTATTGAAGAAAACTCTAATGTTTTTCCGTAATCTTTCCATGCTTTGATTATTCATGTTTTTAGTTAAAAGGAGCGTGTCGTATCTATAAATTCCTCCTCAGAGATTACTAAATTCCTTTCGTACGTTATGCGCTATATATATTCCAACTATGTCTGTTACTTGTGCTGAGTTGCTAGATCCCATTGTAATGTTGAAGCTATTCTGTCTGTTTTTTCGTTCCCAGTAACTATTCTCTAATCTAATGATAGTTCTCCGAGCGGCTAGTATTATTCTAATTTCAACAGAGGTTAGGTCTGAGTTTTTCCGGGCAAAGTCGAGCGCTTTATTTAGGATGACTGGAGAGATGGATGAGTAATAGTCGTTGATATCGAACTGTACGAAGTTGGATGTTTCCCTATTGTCTATTTTGTTAAACCAATCTATTGCTTAATTAGTGTTACCCCATAGTTTAATTTCTAGTTTGTCCTTGATCTGCCCTATTACTCTATCTAGTATATACTTGCTAATTCTACCTATATCTGACTTCGATGGGCATATTAATCTAATTGTAGGCTCTGTTTCGAAATTATTTTTGTGATCTTTTAGGTTAAATGTGGGATTACAAGGGGTTAGAGGCTCGGTTCTATCAGATATTTTCATTTTTTTTTTTATTTTGCTAAGTTCTTCCTTATTAATGTCCGTGTGTGTAAATTCAGTAGTTTTCCTGTATTTTTTGTGTAGTTCACGGCTTATAAAGTTATTGTATGTGTTAAGGCTCATGGTGTATACATTTGATGTTTTGTCCTCTTTTACTATAATTCTATAAAAGGCATTCTATAAAAAAGCCGTAGACTCGAGAATACAACGACGCTGGCCAATAAGAACTGGCAGCTTAAGGACATCAACCAGGAATATGAGATTAGCTGGTCGAAGTTATCGAGTGCAAGGGCCTACAAAAATGGAATGTCCCACTGTGGACTATGCAATATGGTATGGAGCTGCTCCATATTTCAAAATATGATAAAATGCTGCTTAATAACAAGATAGAGCGAACAATCTTCTGTAGGCACAAAGCAGCCACCAAATTATCTAACTTCAAACGACAACCGGCATGATTCGATCCAGCAATCTCGGAATTCAGTCAAAGATTTAAATGTACTAGCTTCACACCACTCTACTATTATTAGTTGTCAACTGACCAATTGGTCATTAAATCAACATCATGAATCTCCCAACCTTTCTTTCACTCTCTCTCTCTATAGCCGTATCACCTCCATTAAGATAAAACAATCAGTCTACCAGACATTAATCACCCATATATCATGACTGTGCCTTTCACTTTTTATTCTCTATCTGTCTATCTACTGCTTCCCCGGCCTTAGTCCTACTCTTTATGTCTCATCCTCAAATCCTTATTCTTTATTCTTTATCTCCTACTCTTTATCTCTTTCTCTCTTACTTTTTATTTTTTATTTAATCCTCTGATATTTTGTTGTACCTCTTGCATTTTTATTTCGCCAATTCATGAACTCAATACACTACATAACGCCTTTCATATAACGTATTTCTTTTCATGTTATTGTTATCATTACTGTCATCACTATTTTACACATCCACTTACTCACCATTACCGTAAATAAGTGCAAAATACGGGTACTGATAACAGTAGAAGTGGTGGTGGTAGTTGAAGTTATAATTGTTTCTACTTTTGGCACAATAAAGTACCAGTAATACACTAAGTCTATTTTAAACCGGTCGAGGTCGTGTCCACTTTTATGGCTCGATAAAGTCCGGGAATCTAACACGTAATATGTCTAAGATAAATAGGCCAACCAAGTCACATACGTCAGCACTGTCAAACGATCCCATGGAGTCGTCGAATAGGTCTGAAGTTGTAGACGTCTTTGCCCAGGCTACTCCGTCGTTGAAGAGGAGGGTTTTCCGGCAGTGAGCGATGATTTCCCTGTCCAAACCATCGACGGTGGTGTAAGTGGTAGCGAACTCCAACGCTTTGTTTAACAGGGTCTCTGAGATCGACGGGTAAAAATCGACAATGTCAAACTGTGTGAACTTCGCTTTTTGGGATTTTAAGGAGTTAAACCACTTAATTACAGAGTCGCTGTTCTCCCACTGGGGCAGATTGGACTTGGTCCTAATGGTCTTAACTATGTTTCTAAGTATGGCCTTACTGACTAGTCCAATATCTCTGCGTTCCGGGTTTATTAGTCTACATGTGGGGTTAGAAGTAAAGTCTACCTTGTGATCTTTCAGGGTGAGGAACGCCTCCCGCTTAGCTAGAGATTGTAGCTTCTTATCTACCTTAAGGTCGGCGGCAAGTTCTTTGGCTTCTGTATTAATGTCGTGGTAGGCCATAGGGTTAGCTTTCTTATATTTAGAAGTAATAGCGTTATGGGCCAGGTGGCGGAAAGTGGTGTTGTCGACTTCGTAAATATTATGAGTTTTGTCGGAAAGAACGAAGGTGTTATTAGAAGACCTAACTTTCTTAATATCATTTCTGAGTTTCGTTTGAAAGGTGTTAGTATGTTTGCGAAATGTTAGCGACTAAGTCAAGAAAGTCCGTCTCGAAAGGAGCAAGTTCGGTTACCTTAGGAGGGTAGGCTCTCGATTTCAGGTTGAAGGTGTTGTTGGTGCCTGTAATGTATTGACGAACGAATAACTATTCTAAAGAGATTACGCAATAGTGATTGCCTAAACACGAGAAGGCCATACTTAGAAACATAGTTAAGACCATTAGGACCAAGTCCAACCTGCCCAGTGGGAGAACAGCGACTCCGAAATTAAGTGGTTTAACTCCTTAAAATCCAATATGTAGGAAACAAATTTCTAGCCCTCTTAGATAGACACTTTCCCATAGGTCATAAATATCGCTCCATTTTTAACCGACACAAAGTTAAACTAGGATACTCCTGCGCTAAGAACATGAAGGCCCACATCACCAGCAGCCCTAGGAGCAACACCCCACCAGGGTGCTCTTGCCGTAAGCCTGAAGCTTGCCCCCTTCAACAGCAATGCAACACACCAACTGTAATTTATGAAGCTGTGGTCACTTCCAACCAACCAAACGAACCACAGGAGGTCAAATCCTATGTGGGCATGACGGAGGGCCGATTTAAGGAACGTTTCCTGAGCCACCAGTCTACCTTCAGGTACCCGGACAGACGTTCATCCACGAAACTCGCGAGCCACGTATGGTTCTTCAAGGACTCAAGTATAGACTACTCCATTCAATAGAAAGCCATCACTAAGTCCAAGCCATTCGCAAGGGGAAATCCGACGTGTGGCTTATGTATTGACGAACGAATAACTATTCTAAAGAGATTACGCAATAGTGATTGCCTAAACACGAGAAATGATTTTTTCACACGTTGTCCACACGTCGCCAAACACATATTGCATAACTACAAGGCTCCGGACTGATTCTTTGTAATTTTATTTTCAACCTAAACACTTTTCGGACTTTCGCAGTTATCTCCCTTACACCTCTCGCACGCAGTCTAGTATTGCCTGTGTGAAGTGACCGGGTTTCTGCGCATGCGCGTTCGTACGGTTTTCCTTCCTGTTCCTATAAACACGCCCATTCCGAGCTGAGGATCCGCTAAGGTGAAACAATTGTTCTCGGTATGGTGAACTAACTCTTGTGTAACCACTTCTACCTAACTCGTCCCGTGGACTGAGTGCTCTACCACTACGGATATTACCTTCCAGTGTTCCACCACTATATATATATATATATATATATATATATATATATATATATATATATATATACAAATTGAAATGAAGAATTAGAAATAGAAGCCAGGACTATCCATCATCAGTGGTCTACTAGCCATCGTAGGTATTTCTTCGCATTAAAGACCAGATGTATATTTCTCTCTCTCTCTCTCTCTCTCTCTCTCTCTCTCTCTCTCTATATATATATATATATATATATATATATATATATATATATATATATATATATATATGGATGGTCTGTGGTTTTTCTCACATCAGATGTGAGAAAAACCACAGACCCTCCATCTCAACTCTACTTTGGAAAAGCAGAAGAACTGCGAAACCGGTAAAGGAACCAAATAAATATATATATATTTTAAAAAAAATAAGACTCCAGTTGCATTTTCTTTTTCATCTTTTTTTCTTTATACTTTCACTCGTGTAGGACACCTCGGTTATTTTTCATTTTGTAAAAAAAACCTCACTTTCTAATATATATATATATATGCCCACACACTATAATCATCTGGGATAAAAAGGAACAGAATGCACATACACTCTTACCATCCCCTTTCCGTAAAATCTGAATACAGCTCTCTCTCTCACTTTATTTCTCTCTCACGCTATGTTACCACTCCTTCTCCATAAAAAAAACTTACAGCTCTCCCTCTTTGTCATCTCTCTCTCTTCCTTTCACTCACGCTGTTACCACTCCTCCATAAATAATGTACAGCTCTCTCTCTCTCTCTGTGTTTTTCCGTCTCACGCACATAAGACGTTGAGGGCTGAAACACTCGCTTGAGGGGTGTTTCTCCTCTGAACACCTGCTACTGTCCAGTTCTCCTGAGAGTTTCTTATCACTTTACCATCTCAATTTTAGGGTGACAGACGTTTTACACAATGTGTACAACAAGTTTAATATCATGGATTATTATTGCATGATTGTTATTGGCGGTTCCAATGAAATTGAATTATTAACCCACGTTTTACTTGGTGTTGAAGATTAACTTCCTTTGGGGTTTAGTTTACAGACAGCGGACACCCGTCACAATACCTGAAATAAACGTCATAAATCTTGATATTTTTCTCCAAGGATATTATCTCACCTACAATGAAACTTTTTCAGCCTCCCTTTTGAATCATCACTGTTTTCCTTTCTAAATGCAATACCAACCACGAACATTCGGGTCCCGAATAATTGCCGCCTCTCCCTGCTCCCGCTTATTAGTTTCTCATATTTTTCCACCACCCACCTCCACTTGTTAAATTTCGCTAATCTATCTCGGGCGAAATTTTATTTTAAGTGGTAGCATTCTTGCGACAATTAATTTTCTTTAGACATTAAAAAACATTATACATTACAAAAACGTAAATTACTAGAAATCCCATACGTTATAAAAAAAAAATAGGATGGGTTGGAGTCTCAATATGTAAACTAAACAACTAATTCTGGTTTTCACCGGAGACAACCTAGAAAAATTACCGAATCGACCCAACGCATTATTATTTGGGATCTGAGAATAAGACAGTAAATCTAGTTACAAATCTGCAATATCGTAGCACACATCGGAATCTCTATCCCAATAGCTAGAATATATGTGAAGTCTGAATAAACCTTGAGATGATCTCAGTAGAACATTTCAATGATAGTTCTGTATAATGAGGGCTGATCTGCAACTGAAATTAGACTCAGTGGTTCAGAGTTTAGTTCTGTTATTTTGGACAGAGCTTGCGCCTGGGTATTTAGCGCCCTAGGCTTGCGCTATAATGTGAGCCTGGAACTTCCAGTTATGTACTACTTCTCACAAATTAGCAACATATATTTTGGTAAGCTGATGAACCTAGTTTTTGACAATTCTAACTTTGACCTCACTAAGAAAATTACTAAGTTACCCAAAGTAGGCTAAATCTTGTGACAGTTCATGACACCATACAACACGCTCCACCGCTTTTGCTATTTCCATCAGGTTGATGATTAGTGATATATTTATTGATCGCAGGAAATTATTATATATTTAAATTAATTATACACATTTGTATAAAACTATAATCTTTCAAGATTCACTATTGCGTCACTCTGAGGTCTGTATCTGGGCGTGTGCCTAGTTGGCCTTCATGGCAACACCGGCCCTGGTCATGGGCATAAATGGACATAAACAATACCGATACATGATCGAATCCTTCAACTATCGATCTGTTGTTCTTAGTAGCCCACAGCACTACCTAAATATTAAACATTATGCTGTATCATTTACAGGATCAATTTAAATACTCTGCATGTCTTCAAATTGAAGAAATAAAAAGCTATATTTGCTATAGTAAAACGGCACATGTTTCTAAATGTACTCTCATACTTCAATGTTTACATCAATAGTAAGTTGCTGAATATCCTCGTCAACTGGGAATAATTACATTAATTTTCCCAAATTGTTGAATGATAGTCTCAATGGTCTGAGAAAATAATAAGAAACAAAGAGTTAGTAGCTAGGTGTTAACTCTATTACGTGATCAATTATCAGTTAAATCCCCCAAAAGCCTTGTGTGCTATGTTTCCGAATAAAAACACAAATCACATGCCACTAAATGTGCTTTTTAAGAATTTTAAAATGTTACAACAACCAAAACAAAACAAAGGTGTATTTCTCTATTTCACGAAACATGTTGAATGTTTCTTTTCATTACTCTGGCATAAATCTATAAATATCTCGCTTTATTCTTTTCACTTTAACTGACTCAGGGTTGTATATGAACGATAATTGTGTGAAATAATTTAAAATGGCTTTGGTATGGAACGTCAGCAGGAAAGAGGTACACACTTGTTTAGTTCTTATTTTGCGATAAGACTTCTCTCGGCGGGATTTATCAACGATTTCGGCATCTCCTAACAGTATCCATCTGTGTCAAGCAGCAATGGAGCTATCAGGAAATGACCGTTTTTTATGGCGCACTCTGTTATCCATGCAGCCATCACAACAATCTGGCTGTTGCTGTAACCATTCTAATCCTTTAGGAATTATCTTTACTTATTGTTGAGGTTTTGCCCTCTCTGCTAACAAAGTTGGTCTTTCTTATAAATGCTTTGCCTTTTCCAGAATGAAGTTTTTTTTCAGTTTCTCTCTTGAATCGCCCCACTACTTCCCTTTTCTAGTTCAATACGAACCACATAGGACTTAATGGATCTAGCTACAATTCTGCGACACCTCACCTCAACTGGAAGCAATTTATACTACCATCGACGTCTTTCACACAATTTATGTTCCTCATATATTATGTACTTTCTTTCATGAGCCCATACCATATTGCCTTCCAAAGGTATTGTTAGTTTAATAATCAGGAATTTTGTCAAAACAGTCCCCCGGCCCAGGAAAGTTAGTCTGTAAGCAATTTTGACCGTTTCATAGGTTTCTGCAGCGATTTTCCTGAGCTTGACACAAAACTTTATTGCATATCGAGTCTCCAAGTTGTCCTCACGTCCCGACTGCATTGTGTAACCAGTCAGCTGTATCAAGACGTAGTAGTGTTTAAAGTGCTGTAGCAGGCCGAACCTTTAACCTGAAAAAAAAAAGATATGGCATGTTATGCTTATATCAAGGTTGTATTATAGTGACAGTTACGTAGGTCAATTAATAGTACCTGATAAAAAAAATGTCTCAAAATTTCTTGAGCGCAAGCGTGTCCTGAATGAGGCTAAGTATTTATTTGCCGACAGAATGATACCGCAGTGCTTCTTAAATGTTCGGCTCTTGTGGTAACAGGCAGCTATGTAATAGGGGTAAGTCCTCAATTCTTTCTTTTAATCAATCAATTTGAGGTGTTAACAGTGAATCGCTGGACAGATTTTACGTGCAAAACCAACCGGTAGGAGATCCAGGTACAGACCCCGATCAAAATGGTTGGATAACATCTGGCTGGTCTCGCTTGGGGATCCAGCCGGATCAGTTGAAGACGGTTGCTTCTAACAGGATCCGCTGGAGTGTTTGAGGACTCTGCCACTGCGACCCTCTCCGGAATGAGTGGGCGATGAAGAAGGAGGAGAAGAAGAAGGAGGAGGGAGGGAGGGGGGAGAAGAAGAAGAAGAAGAAGAAGAAGAAGAAGAAGATCTATTGTAAAAACTGAATGCTTCATCCAGAAATTCTCTTCTAATTATACTCTTGGCTCATCTGGAGCAATTTCTGTTGTTTCCAGTTTTTAAGAGCTCCGAGGAACAGCCTGTCCCTTCTAATTATCGATCAGTTAGTTTTCTACCACTTTTTGACAAAGGTTTTGAGGTTTTAATCAATTCTGAATAGGTTACGCCTCATTGAGTCTTCTTTCAGATAAATAATATGGCTTTCAGTGCACTTTGGTTAAATGTGATTAAGCTATGGTTGTTGTTTTAAATATTTCTAAGGCGTTTGGCACGCTGGTCTTCTTCATAAATGTAGAGATCATGGTGTTTCTGGGTGGATTTTCGAACTGATTGAGTCTTTCTAATAAAATGGTGAACTCAAGGTTGTTTCTACATTAATGCAGGTGTTCCTCATGGTTCCATCCTGGGTATTATACGCGGGGTTGCTGAATAGTTCCTGGCTTTAAGGGTATCGGGAAAGGGTGGACCTCTTACCTTTACAGGGGAGGTAGGACAGTTGCAATACGTGTGTGAATCTGAGAGGGGAATATGTTGAATAAAATCATAATTAACCGACCCTCCTGCATTTTCTTTTACCCAAAGTCAGGAACTTTTCAGCACCCCGAGTACGGTTCTTAATTTTCATCAATGATCTTTCTGATGACACATATTCTCAACGTGGTTGGTATCTGAGCTGATAACACTACTCTATTTTCTTGTCTTAATGGTAACTTTAGTGTATTTGATAAGGTTAAATTAGCAGCTGATCTTGAATGTGGTCTTCGATCTGTTGTTGATTGGGGCAAGAAATAAATGGCTTGTTACCTTTAATGCATCTAAGACAAAACTGCTATATTTTAAACGTTATAGAGAACCAGTTTTGACTTCCATTTGTATAGCTGATCATATCCTCCGAGAAAGCAACTCTTTACGTCTTCTTGATCTAACATTTTCCACTGATTTCAGCTGGAATGGTAACATCACGTTGATATAACCCAGAAAGTTTATTTGCTCTGATAGTTACTTCACATGCACATCTTACTTTCCTCGCCACTACAATTTGCAAAACTTCAAAAGCTACATCAATCATCATTTTCTCTTTGAATTATGTTTTCTCTGTCTTTTCATATTCTCTTCTCGGTAACTCCCTGCATTTTAGCGGCTTTATTGCCTTGCTTGGGGTGAAAAGAAGAAAAAACCGATTAAATTTAACAAATGACTAAAACTACTGAAATAAAATATTTTACTCGTGTATAATTTGAGAATAAACAATATACTTGGCATGATGTAGGTTTAAAAATAAAAATTCGGCACTACTACCACGAGTTTATTAACTCTTCAAGAAAATAAGTTCAGAATGTCTAAACAAATTCCAGACAGTACCATTTTTAGAAATTTTTAGAAATTCTTTGAATGGTTTTGGGGCTGCCCTTTCTAGCAGCTCGTCTCTCAGATACCACTGGTTCACTGTCCTACGCACGCTGTCACATCTCTCTGCCACGTGTTGCTGGACAGTTGTCTTAGATTTTCTTAGAGTTGTTTGGAATCTATCGTCTTACATGCGCTGATGACCCATAGACGATTCCATTTCAGTCAACAACTTCCTGGCGAAACAGATCTATTTGGATTTGTACGCGTGTGTTATATAGTTATAGAGGTGCGTATATGGTTCTCCCTGTTTTATTGATGGCACACGATCTCTCTCTCTAGTGTGTTATCCTTTCCAGATATTGTATGTATATATATATATATATATATATATATATATATAAGTTGAAAAAAATGAAAACGAAATTTCATTTCTCACTCTTAGTATGGCACTTACTTAAATGTAAGTATGTATGTATACGTACATACATATATGTATACAGACGTACAGTAGCATGCATATATATATATATATATATATATATATATATATATATATATATACATACATATACACATATGCATACAGGTACACATACATATATGCACGCATCAGTTTAGCCGACGTTTATTATAACGCCTGCTTTGTTCGTTTGTTTGTCAACAAATCGAACAGCCTGAATTTATGCCATACGGTGTTAAGGCAACCACGTCACCTTTTTGTTCAACACTGACACAGGAACGATGTACTAGTTGCAAGCTTGTTAGCTATCGTCAGCACCGTTTACCCATCTGCCAGATAGTTGAACATTCGAAAGTATATACTTTCCTTATGAAAATTAACGGCTGAGCAGCCTAATTTGCATATTGAGTGAGTTAAATCGGTCAGGCATACCGAAAACGATAAGTTGAAAAAAATGAAAACGAAATTTCATTTCTCACTCTTAGTATGGCACTTACTTAAATGTAAGTATGTATGTATACGTACATACATATATGTATACAGACGTACAGTAGCATGCATATATATATATATATATATATATATATATATATATATATATATATATATATATATATACATACATAACGTCGGCTAAACTGATGCGTGCATATATGTATGTGTACCTGTATGCATATGTGTATATGTATGTATATATATATATATATATATATATATATATATATATATATATATATATATATATATATATATATATATATGCATGCTACTGTACGTCTGTATACATATATGTATGTACGTATACATACATACTTACATATATATATATATATATAATTAAGTTAAAAATGTACATCCACATATGTATACTGTGTGTTTACATACAGAATAGCTGGACACTCACAGTAAAGTGACCAGTGAAAAACTCGGTACATCTACAATGTATACGTGTGTGTATTCATATGCATACTAGTATTTCAGTATACATATGTGGATGTACATTTTTAACTTAATTGTTTAAGCGTCAGTCATACAAAAGTGAGTTACAAACGAAACGAAATTTAATTTCGTTTCGTTATTTGTTTTTATCGTCTCCGTTGAACCGGTACGTACTCATGCTCTATGCAAATTAGTCTGCCCACTACTAATTTTCATAGAAAAAGCATATAACGATATGTGCTTTTACGATTCTCTAGAGAGGCCGGAAGATAGGTAAATATTGCTGATGAGATGTAACAACATCGAAACTAGTTCAATATTCCTTGTCTGGCTTTCTGGAGAATAGAGGAAAGGTGTTTCCTCAAAAACCAGTATGACTCTAAAAACCGGTTTGTCTGTGTGTTTACATACAGAATAGCTGGACACTCACAGTAAAGTGACCAGTGAAAAACTCGGTACATCTACATATGTATACGTGTGTGTATTCATATGCATACTAGTATTTCAGTATACATATGTGGATGTACGTTTTTAACTTAATTGTTTAAGCGTCAGTCATACAAAAGTGAGTTACAAACGAAACGAAATTTAATTTCGTTTCGTTATTTGTTTTTATATATATATATATATATATATATATATATATATATATATATATATATATATATATGTATATATGTATATATATATATGTATATATATGTATATGTGTATATATATATGTATGTATATATATATATATGTATATATATATATGTATGCAGAAGTTATATTTAATTTGTTGGGATTCAACAAGCTTAAACATTTTATAACTGATATAGAGCACTCAAAAATTGAGATTATAAAAACAATAAGGAAGTTTAAAGGAAGTTAAAAGGAATTAAAAAAAAAAATCAAATGACTCCTAGGATAGATAAAAATCCCTTAAAAAAGTTATAAGAAGTTATAAAAAGTTATAAAAAGTTATAAAAATTCATCTAAAAAAATTTAATTAAAAACATAGCACATACATTATTCCACATATATATAAATAATATAAATATTTGGATATATATGAAAATACATAAATATTAAAAATGTTTAAAATATTGGAAGATATAAAAATATTGGAAGATATGAAAATAGTAGTTTTTCCGTATCTTTCAAAAGAATCTTTCAAAAATTTTACCAAAAGTGTTTCAAAAATTTTCAGAAAGTCTTTCAAAGGAAATTTTTAGAATTTTCAAAACCATTTCTTAAAAGACTTCATGAAAATTTGAGTTTAAAAAAAATCCCTTTTAACTTCCTTTAAACTTCCTTATTGTTTTTATAATCTCAATTTTTATAGTCTTAATTTATAGTCTGAATTTTTAAATGGTTTTAATATATACTTCTAATTATGTACTTATTCCTTTGTAAACTCTCGTAAATTTTCGTAATTTTGGAATTGTTTGGATGATTAAGATTTGACTTACAACTATTAATAAATTCTGGCTAAATATAATTTTGCCAAACTTACTTTAATCAAATAAACTATACTAGATTTTTTCCAATGTAAATAATTTATAATCTATAACATAACATACCCGTCTAAACCCATATATTATTAATACATCTTAATATATTTTAAATACTTCTTTTTGTAATATATTTATTTTAATTAAATTTTAATTAAATTTTTAATTAAATTCTAACAATATTTTTAAATCTTAACAATCTTTTTATCCTTAATTTAATTTAATTTAATTTAATTTAATTTAATTTAATTTTTTAACTTACCATTATAAATGTAAAACTTATTTCTTCGTTCGATTCGCTTCTCTTCACTATCACTATGCATAATCTCGTCTTCTTCTTCTCTCTTTCTCTTTCTCTTTTCTTCTCTCTCCCTTTCACTATTCTTTCTCCCTCCCTTTCAATATTTTTTCTCTCTCCCTCTCAATATTTCCCCTCTCCCTGTTACATCACCTTTCTTCCAACAGTTTAATTTAAATAAACCGTTGTTTTTTCAATTTTTCTGACACTCATTTGCATACTGACTTTGTATCACCCTCAATAAAATATTATCTCCACTATCCAGCGAACTTCAACCGTTAAGGTTGTCTTTTCCGGGTATGTCAATATTTATTTATAAAACAAATCTGTATTTTATCTGATGAAAGCGCACCATAATTTGCCTTGGGTGCCCTTGAAATATATATAATAAAATAATTATGGTTTTATAAATATAGTTTCCATTTATTAATGTATTGTATATATATATATATATATATATATATATATATATATATATATATATATATATATATATATATATATATATATATATACATACAAGTTAATATATAGTTTAGAACTCATTATTCTTAGTATATATATACAAAGAATTGTTCTTTGTGCACCACAGAAAAGTATAGGATTTTGCTAAACTTGAGAGCCACTTCCGCTTGCCTTAACTCAAAGACTGAGATCTTCAGATGCTGTCCTCATCTGAAATCGCATCTGATCTGTAACTGGATTGGCACTCCTATGAGAAATCAACCGCCTTGAACTCCTTCTCTGCTCTTTACTTTTGCTACGGTTTTTATTTTGCTGACTCTACCTTCTGTACTCTTGTATATTTAAAAAAAAATTTTCTCCCTTACCTCCCCTTATATTTTACCTTCTCTTATGCCCCCCCCCATATATTCTTTTTGTTTTGCCCTTCACATACCTATGTGTATGTGTATGTATTTTTGTGTGTATTTATATATGTGTATATGTATATATATGTATGTATATATTTGTGTGTATATATATATATATATATATATATATATATATATGTGTGTGTGTGCGTGTGTGTATGTGTGTATATAATTGTATATTTGTGTGTGTATATGTATGTATATGTGGATAAACCAGGCTTTTTTTCATTCTGAAGATTGAAGGAAACTTTTTTTGCTTTTAAGAAACCTCTGGTGAATGGATTAATTGCATTGTATGGCTTTATTACTTTACTACTATATATACGTTTATGTAAGGTTCATTTGTCTTATCTAATACTGAGCTTTACACATACACACATGTATATGTGTGTGTGTATATGTATGCATGTGTGTATGTGTACGTGTATGTGTGTATATATATATATATATGTATATATATATATATATATATGTATATATATATATATATATGTATATATGTGTATATGTATATGTATGTATGTATATGTGTGCGTGTGTATTTATTTATTTTTATGTATGTGTGGGTGTGTGTGTGTGTGTGTTTGTATTTGGTTGTGCGTGCTTTTGATATATACGTATTTGCATGTGTATAATTGTTTAGCTATGTATGTATATGTGTGTTTACGTATTTATATGTGTGTGTGCGTTTATATTTTTATATTTTTGTATGTATATATATATATATATATATATATATATATATATAATATAAGATCAAAAGATGGTTAAAGGAGTTCCATGTATTTTATTATGCGCATTTCAAAAACAAACATCATCATGCAATAATATTTGTGTTTTTATCAGATAAAACAGGAGAACATGATATGAAGGCTAAAAAACACTTGTGGATAGTGCAGTTTTAAATCAACATATGAAAAGTCGTTTTAGATTGATGTGTGATATTGGGAAAAATATTTTATTTAGAGAGGGGGGGGTGAGGATGAAAAGGGAAGGAGATGAGAGGAAGAGATGGGTGATAGAGAGAAAGAGATAGTTTTTATAACTGAGAGGAGATATATTGTTTTACATAGAGAGGTTGAAAACCGTTGGAAGATAATGTATAAATTAAAAATTTTGAAAATTAACGAAGGGAGGATATGTGCGAGGAAAAATTATTTTATTTAGGGAGGGGGGGTGGAAAGGATGAAAAAAAGGGGGAGGAGATGAGAGTGAAGGTGGAGAGGGAGAGATGGGTGATAGAGAGAAAGAGATAGTTTTTATAACTGAGAAAAAGATATATTGTTTTAACATAGAGAGGTTGGGAACCGTTGGAAGATAATGTATAAATTAAAGGAATTTGAAAATTAACGAAGGGAATTTATGTATGAAGATAGAGAGAAAAAATAATAATTGTGGATGAATATTCTAACGTCAAAAAAAGAAATGTATGTATTGTGGCAATTTCAAAATTAACGAAGAGAAAAATTATTAAGGTTTGTGTGTAGAAGGATTTGAGAAAAATAATGTGAAGTTAAAGTTTGTATATTGAAGGAATTGATAATATATGCGAATAAAGAGTTAATATGTATTAATAATGTGTTCGTTGATGGGGAGAAAAAAATAATAAATTAAGGATGAAATTGAGATTAAAAAGATTTATGATAGAGAGAAAAAATAATAATGATTGCGGATGAATATTCTAACGTCAAAACAACAAATGTATATGTTATGATTTTACAAGGTGAAGATAGAATGAGGGTAATGAGTAAACAAGTATTATAGAGTGTATAATGCCCTTTAAAGTAAGGTAGATGGGTATATTTTAAAGAGGTGTATGTATATGTGCCTTTGAGAAAAGATTCTAAATTGATAAAGAATTGAATATTAACTGTATACTTTGTGAAAAGTTCTATGGAATTTATGCAGGCAGATAGAAAACAAATCTGTGCGTCTATTTATTATAGAATCTAGGTTAGAGATAATGGTAAATTTTTCATTTAGGCAGAGATTACAGATTTTAGATAGAGAGCTGTTCAAGTATGAGGATGCAGAAGAAATCTTCTTCCAAAAGATGGTATATTTAATGTTTTTGTCTTTTAAGGACCATATGAGTTCTGAGAGAGCAGTGTTGGTTCTTTTAAGTTTGTATTTGAAAGATGAATGATGATTATAGAGACGAGCTTTAAAAGAGGTGGAAGTGGAGCCAAAATAGGTGAAGGAATTGGTGCTAGTTATAATTTTACATTCATAAATTAAGTTTTTATCGAGACAATGGTTGTTGAGAGGACATTTATTTTTAATGCGGCAGTTGCAATTAGAGAGATTATTAATGAGTGATCTAGTGTTATCTATAGAAGGAATTGGATTGGAGAAGTTGTTTGCGATAGGAATAATAGGAATAATAGTTTCTTGATTTAGAGTTGGATTATGAACATTTAGCGAAGTTGTGTTTGACGTTGTATTTGGGTTTACAGAAGTTAACCTAGGGTTTACAATGACGTCGGGAGTACTATTACTGTTATTATGAAATTCAATATTGGAAGGAAGAGATTTAGTATTTAGTATTTTATTGTTGTGTTTAGAGATGATGTTAGAAATATTGGAGGATGTAGAATACGAAAATGTGATGGTGTGTTTGTTAAATATTTTACTATAGATATGTGAGGGAGGGAAGCATTTATTTAAGGCATTAAAAAATAATTTAGGAATATTGTTATTAATAGAGATGGAGAAAGGAGCATTATACCAGATTATGTTTTTGTATCTAGGTCTTTTATTAAAATTATTGGAATGGTCATGATTAATTATTCTACTGTAAGTTTTTCTAGAATTTGTTTCTTTACTATATTTGATTTTATCTGGATAGCCGGCTTTAGAAAGTGCGTTATTATAGTAATTGGCGTTAGCATCAAAGATGTTTTTATTAGAAGATATGTTAGATATTCTTTTTCCAATATTATTAACATGGATTATTACAACATAACCAATTCAACTAAAGACATTCCTATACCTGGTAAATCTGAATTCACCAAAATTCTTATTGAAAAAACTGACTCCTTCGTAAGAAGACTTAGATGGACAGCCTATTTCTATGACCAGCGCCTAAAAGGGAACTTTCATACCAAAGAACATAACTTCCTCGATCATCTTTTTAATTCTAGACGAAATCCTCCTTCCAATAAAAATCTAGTACAATTCGAGGAAGAATTAACTAAAATAATAAAAAATCTTAAATTCAAGAGATACCCTTACAAAGGACAAGAGCACCTTGTAAATCTCAAGAACACAATCTCTAACCTAAATTCCTCAAAAAATGTTTTAGTCCACTCTGACAAAACCAATAACATATATGGTATTTCCAAGGATAATTATAACAACCTTATCCTAAAGGAACTTAGGAAAAAGTATCGTAAAACCAACCATGAAAATTTAGAATGCATAAACCTTGAAGCCTATGAGATTAATTATGTCAAAACTTGGCATTGAAAAAAAGACCGAACCATTCCTCCCAAGAACTCCGAGGATAAATCTCAAGGATCACAAAAACAATTTTCGCACTGAACTACCTGTTAGATTAATCGCCCCCTCTAAATCTGATCTGGGGATTGTTAGTAAAGCCATCTTGGATAGAATTATCCCACAGGTTAGTTCTAATTGCTCTTCTTTGAACCTAAATTTATGGTTTGGTACTTCTGAAGTGATTGGCTGGTTCAACAAATTGGATAATAAAAACAAACTAAAATTTATTCAATTTGATATTGCCAGCTACTATTCCTCCATTTCGCCTTCACTTCTCAATAATGCTCTATCTTTCGCACTTAAATATTCTGACATCACCACAGATGAACTTCACATCATCCTCACCGCACGTAAAACCATCCTAGAGTTCAACAACGAATATTGGACCAGAGCCGATACCTCTAACAACTTCGACATCACAATGGGAGCATCCGATTCATCCCAATTGACTGATTTAATTGGTATCTTCATTTTGAACTCTTTGAGTCGGAAAATTCCTCAACTTCGCGGTGGAATTTATCGTGACGATGGACTCTTTACTATCCTAAATTGCAATATAGTTAACCTTAATATTATTAAGAACAATATACGTAATTTCTTTAACCAACATAACCTAAAAATTGAATTTGATAACAGTATCAAACTAGCTAATTTCTTGGATGTATCTCTTAATCTTGACACTGGCCTATATTACCCTTACCATAAAAACAATGAGAACCTTAATTATGTTAACTTTAAATCTAACCATCCTACCAATATCAAGAATGCTATAGTTAATAATATTGGAAAAAGAATATCTAACATATCTTCTAATAAAAACATCTTTGATGCTCACGCCAATTACTATAATAACGCACTTTCTAAAGCCGGCTATCCAGATAAAATCAAATATAGTAAAGAAACAAATTCTAGAAAAACTTACAGTAGAATAATTAATCATGACCATTCCAAAAATTTTAATAAAAGACCTAGATACAAAAACATAATCTGGTATAATGCTCCTTTCTCCATCTCTATTAATAACAATATTCCTAAATTATTTTTTAATGCCTTAAATAAATGCTTCCCTCCCTCACATATCTATAGTAAAATATTTAACAAACACACCATCAAATTTTCGTATTCTACATCCTCCAATATTTCTAACATCATCTCTAAACACAACAATAAAATACTAAATACTAAATCTCTTCCTTCCAATATTGAATTTCATAATAACAGTAATAGTACTCCCGACGTCATTGTAAACCCTAGGTTAACTTCTGTAAACCCAAATACAACGTCAAACACAACTTCGCTAAATGTTCATAATCCAACTCTAAATCAAGAAACTATTATTCCTATTATTCCTATCGCAAACAACTTCTCCAATCCAATTCCTTCTATAGATAACACTAGATCACTCATTAATAATCTCTCTAATTGCAACTGCCGCATTAAAAATAAATGTCCTCTCAACAACCATTGTCTCGATAAAAACTTAATTTATGAATGTAAAATTATAACTAGCACCAATTCCTTCACCTATTTTGGCTCCACTTCCACCTCTTTTAAAGCTCGTCTCTATAATCATCATTCATCTTTCAAATACAAACTTAAAAGAACCAACACTGCTCTCTCAGAACTCATATGGTCCTTAAAAGACAAAAACATTAAATATACCATCTTTTGGAAGAAGATTTCTTCTGCATCCTCATACTTGAACAGCTCTCTATCTAAAATCTGTAATCTCTGCCTAAATGAAAAATTTACCATTATCTCTAACCTAGATTCTATAATAAATAGACGCACAGATTTGTTTTCTATCTGCCTGCATAAATTCCATAGAACTTTTCACAAAGTATACAGTTAATATTCAATTCTTTATCAATTTAGAATCTTTTCTCAAAGGCACATATACATACACCTCTTTAAAATATACCCATCTACCTTACTTTAAAGGGCATTATACACTCTATAATACTTGTTTACTCATTACCCTCATTCTATCTTCACCTTGTAAAATCATAACATATACATTTGTTGTTTTGACGTTAGAATATTCATCCGCAATCATTATTATTTTTTCTCTCTATCATAAATCTTTTTAATCTCAATTTCATCCTTAATTTATTATTTTTTTCTCCCCATCAACGAACTCATTATTAATACATATTAACTCTTTATTCGCATATATTATCAATTCCTTCAATATACAAACTTTAACTTCACATTATTTTTCTCAAATCCTTCTACACACAAACCTTAATAATTTTTCTCTTCGTTAATTTTGAAATTGCCACAATACATACATTTCTTTTTTTGACGTTAGAATATTCATCCACAATTATTATTTTTTCTCTCTATCTTCATACATAAATTCCCTTCGTTAATTTTCAAATTCCTTTAATTTATACATTATCTTCCAACGGTTCCCAACCTCTCTATGTTAAAACAATATATCTTTTTCTCAGTTATAAAAACTATCTCTTTCTCTCTATCACCCATCTCTCCCTCTCCACCTTCACTCTCATCTCCTCCCCCTTTTTTTCATCCTTTCCACCCCCCATCCCTAAATAAAATATTTTTTCCTCGCACATATCCTCCCTTCGTTAATTTTCAAAATTTTTAATTTATACATTATCTTCCAACGGTTTTCAACCTCTCTATGTAAAACAATATATCTCCTCTCAGTTATAAAAACTATCTCTTTCTCTCTATCACCCATCTCTCCCTCTCATCTCCTTCCCTTTTCATCCTTTCCCCCCCCCTCTAAATAAAATATTTTTCCCAATATCACACATCAATCTAAAACCACTTTTCATATGTTGATTTAAAACTGCACTATCCACAAGTGTTTTTTAGCCTTCATATCATGTTCTCCTGTTTTATCTGATGAAAACACAAATATTATTGCATGATGATGTTTGTTTTTGAAATGCGCATAATAAAATACATGGAACTCCTTTAACCATCTTTTGATCTTATATTATGCATACTCCAGTCCTACAAACTGTAGAGTGCTTCTTATCCGATATCTGCATTGCTTTATTGTACTACAATAAAACTCACCTCCTACATATATATATATATATATATATATATATATATATATATATATATATATATATATATATATGTGTGTGTGTGTGTGTGTGTATATAATTACATATACATGTGTGTGTTTATATTATATACGTGTACGTGTTTGTGTATGTATGTGTATGTACGTGTTTATGTATTTGTATATGTATATTTATGTGTGAGAGTGTGTGTATGTGTTTACTATTTAGTACGTATGTATATGTGCTTTTGTGTGTATTACTTACCACGCGTGTCTGTCCTGTTAGCTGGGGCATGTATCGCTGTCAAAAATTTGTTAATATATATTTATATATTTTTTTCTTATATTTATTTGCGTGTGTGAATATGTAGTGGAGTGCATTCATGTATGTGTATGTATGTACGTTGTATGTTTGTGTGAATGTATGTATGTGTATATATATGTGTGTGTGTATGTGTATGCTTGTACACACACATGTGTGTGTGTGTGTGTGTGTGTGTATATGTGTATATATATATATATATATATATATATATGTACATGTATATATATGTGTGTGTGTATGTGTGTGTGTGTGTGTGTATATGTGTGTGTGTGTGTGTGTATGTATGAATGTATGTATGTGTATATGTGTGTATATATGTGTATGTGTGTGTAGGTGTACGTTTTATATATATATATATGTGTATATGTATATATGTATGCGTACATTTATATATATGTATATATGTATGTGTGTGTAAGTATGCTTTTGTGTTTTTTTGTGTGTGTTTGCATGTGTAGTTTTATTTTATTTTTCCTTTCCTTCTCCCTTTTCCAGCCTCACTTTCATATAGATTGCATTTTTGTTTTTAGAATCCATATTCAATAAACAAACCAGGATTTTTCATTCTGAGGATTGAAAGCAAAACCTTTTGCTTTTAAGAAACCACTGGTAAATGGAATAATTGCCTTATGTTGTTTATTACATAATAATAATAATTAAGCTCTGTTGCCTACATAGAGCACTCTTTTTTCCTGGACTTTTCCGATGGAATTACTTCATTTATATATATATATATATAAATATATATATATATACATACAAGTTAATATATAGTTTAGAACTCATTATTCTTAGTATATATATACATATACATATATATATATATATATATATAAATATATATATATATATACATACAAGTTAATATATAGTTTAGAACTCATTATTCTTAGTATATATATACATATACATACATATATATATATATACATACAAGTTAATATATAGTTTAGAACTCATTATTCTTAGTATATATATACATATACATACATATATATATATATATATATATATATATATATATATATATATATATATATATATATATATATATATATGTATATATGTATATATATATATATATATATATGTATATATAAGCAAAGGGATATTTAATTTGTTGGTAATTCAACAAATATATTTATAACAGATTCGAAGCAGTCGACAGATTTTCTGGAGTATAATATCAATGGTGGTATTAATATAAACACATCTATCGACGTAGATAGTATCTAAATACATATATAATTGAAATTCTCATCCTTGAAAACATGTAATATAAAATACCTTATAATCTTACATAAGATAATATATAATTTTCTCTACATACTTTCCGCATTTTCTAAGAAAATTATTCATCAAATCTAACATTAATAGTTTAACAAATAATATTGGAGTTATCTTTTCCTTTATAATTGAGCAAACATGGACATTTTGCATAACAACTTGTATGTTAAATTCTATGTAATTTCACTAACTTAATAATTTTCTGTAAATAATTTCAAATTTTGATGAAACTATTTGAATGTACAAAATGTTCTTCTCTTAAATTTGAACTACGTCTTTTTTCTTAACTATATATTTAAAATGTAAACTCAACATCCTTCGTAACTTATATTAGAAATGTAAACGAATTAATACGTGCGTTATATATCTATAAAAAATAACAGCATATAATCACCAATAATATTTATATTTATATATTTATTAATCTATATAGATATTTATATATTTACAACCTGTTATAATATAATAAGATAAAATGTACTTACAACCATAATTCTTCATATAATTCTCATTATAATGATTATATATATAGTATTATAACTCATGATTTAGTTCAATATTTTTTTAATTCTGGATTGATATTCCACCACTTCAACAAACATTTAATTTTTAACGTTTTAATTTTTAAATTCACGTACAATGTAATACTATTAATATAAGCTTCTCTTTCTTCTTCCCACATATATATATATATCCTAATAATTATTTAAATCTACCTAGCGTCTAAAAATAACGATTTTTTTCAGCCCTACGCTTCAACTTCATTTGAATATTCATCAAAATAATTTGAAACATTTGTTTTTTCCTTTCTTCCCCTTTTCCTTCTTTCCTTTCACTGTCCAAACGGAACTTGAACTGTTAAGGTCTGATTCCTGGGTATGTCACTATTTATAAAACAAACTTTGTATTTTATCTGATGAGAGCGTACCAAAGTTTTGGTACTCTTGAAATATATATAATAGAATAAATATGGTTTTATAAATATCGTTTCCATTTATTAATATCATTGATATATATATATATATATATTAGAAAATGATGTTTTTTTTTCACAAAATGAAAAAAAAAACGGGATGTGCTGCACGAGTGAAAGTATAAGGAAAAAAGATGAAATCGAAAATGCAACTGGAGTCTTTTTAAGTTTAAGAATATTTATTTGGTTCCTTTACCGGTTTCGCAGTTCTTGTGCTTTTCAAAAGTAGAATTGAGATGGAGGGTTTGTGGTCACAATTTCTTAAAAAGACTCCAGTTGCATTTTCGATTTCATCTTTTTTCCCTATATATATATATATATATATATATATATATATATATATATATATATATATATATATATATATATATATATATATATATATATATATATATATATATATGTGTGTGTATATATATATATATATATATATATATATATATATATATATATATATATATATAATGAAAAATTAAAAAAATGTTCGCTCTACATGGCTGAATACAATAAATGTAATCTGAGTTTTTCGAATATTAATAATAATATTCGATTCGTCACTATATATTTTAGAAAATATATATTTTCACTAGCTCTGACAGTTGGCAGGTGAACAGTGAACAGTACTGATGAAGAGTAATGCCCAGAAACATTAGTGTCTGCAGTTCTGTTTACATGCCAACACAAGAGCAAGAATGAGGGGCTCATTCTATTGACATGGCTTTAAAAATGACGTTTGTTTGCATAATTGTAAACGAATCAAATATTATTGTTAATTTTGGAAAAACTCAGATTACATTTATTATATATATATATATATAAAGAAAAGACCCCTCAATCTTAAATGAAATAGGAAAGAAAACAACACAGCTAGAAAAAGGGACGGAAAAATATTAAGGAAATTTATTATAACAGAAAGGGAAATCACTGAGACTAACGAATGCCTAAAATACTTTTTCTGTTAACAAAACTAGCAATTTCACTCCAAACCAAAGCGATTCTACCAGGAATTTAGTAGATGCAAAAAATAAAAGTAAATGTAGCCCCTAAGTTAAACATAGTGGAAGAGTTCTGGGGCAGATTGTGGGCTGCAGAGAAATCACTGCACACGGGATTAATAAAAACAACAAACACAGACCCTGAACAACTTTGGGAAGACATCACAGCAGATGAAAAAGCAAGCTACCAGAAGTCATCGGGATATGATAAACTCCCAAACTGGCCAGGCCAGAGATGTCTGGAAGCTATTCATGGTCTCTAGGCCGAAACCCTCTGGAAAAGCTGGAGATGACGTAGCCTGACGTAGCCTCAACGCACTTTTGCGTATCATCAGACACGGCATGCCCAGTCCCCCACGTAGCGGATATTGGCAGCAAATGGACCCCCTGGTGTGTCCCTTCCAAGAAAAGCGAAGAATAAACACGCCAGTGCAGTCAGACAGGGACTAGGACAAGGTACGACAGTCAGGCGGTAGTAGATGACGGACGCGATGAACGCGTTCAGCACCTCTTCCCGACCTTTCAAGGATAGCTTTCTCTATGTCGGTTTCTGGGTGAGAGTGCTCATTCTGCTCATTACCTCCTCTCAGCTTTTGTCCTTCTGGAGGTCCAGATCAAACCAAACCCCGAACAATTCAACCTGTCCGTCTATCCAGCTCCCGAAGACGCTGTTATACAGTATAGAGCTGCTTCTGCAGGTGTCGAGCTGCAGGCCCACCGACTTTTCCTGGTTAATGTTTGCTCCTGTTACCACTTCGTACTTCCTGAGAGCAGTTTTGCTGTTCGATACCACAACGGTGACGTCGATGACATATGCTGATGCGGGTCTCCCACATCCTAGTTCGCAAGGGGAGGCCCCTCAATGGCTCCTGAGTTAATACATACAAAAGGGACGAGAGGAGACGACCTTGGCAAACTGAGCGCATGTTGAACGGTTTCAAGAGTTAACCGTTCATTCGGACCACAGAGCAGATGTCTTTGTGTACTGCAGCGATGTAGCCTCCGAAAACGAGCCCGAAGCCAGCTACCTTGAGATCTGATGCCACGTGACAATGGTCGGCTCTATCGAGAACTTTCGATTGATCTAAGTTGATCCTAAACATTATACACGACAAAAAAAGTACATTACTAGAAATTCCATACGTTATGAAATAAATAGGATAGATTCGGGTCTCTATATGTAAACTAAACAACTAATTCTGGTTTAAAAATAAATGGTAACAACCAAGAAACAATACCGATTCCCTACCCCTATTATTAGGGACACGAGAGTAAAAGAATAAAAGATGCTCAAACACACGCACGTATATATATATATATATATAGAAAAAGAGATGAAATCGAAAATGCAACTGGAGTCTTATTTAAAAAAAATATATATATATATTTATTTGGTTCCTTTACCGGTTTCGCAGTTCTTCTGCTTTTCAAAAGGTGAGTTGAGATGGAGGGTCTGTGGTTTTTCTCACATCTGGTTGGTCTCTGAATGTTACTTGTTTTATATGGAAAAAGTGGCTCGAAATGCCAGGTTTTTCGAGAAGTAATTTATATATATAGATTTTCGAGAAGTAATATATATATATATATATATATATATATATATATATATATATATATATATATATATATATATGATGGCTGCCCCCAGGTCATCGAGTATGGCCATTGCACGACAAAAAAAATCATAATAATAATAATTGTTTCTACTTTTGGCACAAGGCCAGAAATCATAATAATAATAATAATGATAATAATAACAATAACAACAATAATAATGATTTCTTTATTAACCACAAGGGTTTACATAAAGTAGACATTAAGGACAATGCAGGACAATACAGGACGGTACAAATGGGCATTTCTGCGTGTAAAAAACAGAAACAGAGGATGTAACAAAAATAACAATGAAAAATTCCCCAATAGGGGGGAGACTTCGGAGGGACATTTGTGGAGAAAGCCCAGTAAAAGGCCACAGTGACCCTGACCACCAAGGCAACTGCCCTCTCCCAGTTTTCCACTTTTAATTTACAGATACGTACTCAGAGTAGGCCCATTCACTCGGGCCATTCTTGCTTCTCTCAAACATCTTTCAACAAAATGCTAGGAAGAGAGCACTTCCCTCTCTACTCTGATTTTCCTTTTCAAATGAAATTTGAAAAGTCAATCAGGGCATCACCGAAGAGGTAAGTGCTCGTCTTCAGCACTTTCAAACGTGTCCACCATACTATCTCTTTCGCCATGGCCACCAGACAGATAAAAACTGCCTGCCCTTCCCGGCTAAAGGAAGAAGGCGGGACAATCCTCACGATGGACTCAGATGATAGCCGGATCCGTCCTACACGCGACAGCAGGTGTTCGACATAAACCCACAAGTCAGCAATTTTCGGACACTGGACTAGTGCGTGCAGGACGGTTTCGTCGCCCTGCGCGCATCTCGGACATGCCCGGCTGACGGCACCTCCATGCCTGTAGAGTTTATCCCGAACTGGCAAGGCTCCTCGGTAGCACTGCCAGGCCAGAGATTTCTGGAAGTTGTCCATAGGTCCCGGCACGAAAGTTCTTCCGAAGAGATTGGCTAGTTGATTTTCGTCGACGCCTAGAGTTTCCCCAAGTACGTCGTAACTCTTCCCCTCCACTAATCTTCTATAGAACGTCGAGGTGGAGTTTCCACCGATCACATTGCCCGATTGGTCGAGGGCTGTGAGCGCCTGAAGACATTCCAGTCTCCAGGCGCTCCCTCTCGGTCTTCGCTTGACCCAGGACTGCAGCTCCGTCAAGGAGACGAGCTGGGGAAATACGTGTCGAGTAAACAGCGACCACACCTGATCACCGTCGAGGAAGAGGTGGAGATGTCGTAGCCTGAGCGCGTGTCTGCGCATCATCAGCCACGGCATTCCCAGCCCTCCACGTAGCGGGTATTGACAGCAGATGGACCGCCTGACCATCGGAGCACGTCCCTTCCACAAAAAGCGAAAGAGCAAACGCTCCAGCGCAGTCAGAGGGGGCTTAGGACAAGGTACGACGGTCAGGCGGTAGCAGATGACAGACGCGATGTACGCGTTAGCCACCTTCGCTCGACCTTTCAGGGATAGCTTCCTCTCCGCCCATTTCTGGGTGAGAGAAGCCACCCTGCTCGTCACCTCGTCCCAGTTTTTGTCCGTCTGGAGGTCCGGACCGAACCAGACCCCTAGCAATTTAACCGTCCGACGACGCTGTTGGACGGCATGGACCGGCCTCTCCAGGTGCCGAGCTGCATGCCCACTGACTTTTCCTGGTTGATCATTGCTCCTGTCACCGCTTCGTATTCTCTTAGTGTAGTGCCGATCGCCTCGATGTGTTTGGCGTTTGACACCACTACGGCGACATCGTCCGCATATCCTGACACGGATCTTCCGCATCCTAGTTCGCGCGGGACGCCCGTCAACGTCTCCAGTTTGTGCAGTAATGGCTCGAGAGTCAATACGTACAAGAGGGACGAGAGGGGACATCCTTGGCGGACCGAACGCATGATGTTGAATGGTTCCGAAAGGTGACCGTTCACTCTCACCACAGAGCAGATGTCGCTGTGCATGGCAGCGATCCAGCCTCTGAAGACGTGCCCAAAGCCAGCCGCCCTCAGGACTGCCGCTAGGTAACGATGGTCGACCCTATCGAAAGCTTTCGACTGATCTAAATTGATCAAGGACCCACCCGTGCCAGGTTCCCTAGCTACCCTCTCTACGATGTATCGCATGAGGTGGAGGTTGTCGTGGATGGATCTGTCGGGAATGACGCATGTCTGCGCCTCTCCCACCAGACCACCAACGACAAGCGTCAACCTCTTTGCTAGCACCTTGGCCAAAATCTTGAACTCTGTGTTTAGCAGAGTTATGGGCCTGATATTATCTATGTTATCCCCCTTGTTCGGATCCTTTCTCAGCAGTGCCACCGTTCCTCGGCTCACAGAGCTGGGAATTCTCCCGTTCTGTTGCCAGTTGCAGTAGACGTCCGCCAAGAGGCCTCCGAACAAGTCTGGCATCTGTACGTAAAGTTCATAGGGCAGACCATCCAAACCAGGCGATTTACCCCTTGTGCAGCCAGTCATTGCCTCCCATACTTCAGCGGCTGTTATCGGCTTTTCGCAACACTCCGCCTCAGTGGCCAAGAGCCGCGGCAGTCCGTCGATGTAGACACTAAAGTCCATCCCTCGACCCGGCCCACCGCTGCCCACGTACAGCTGAGCGAAGTGTCGCTGAAAAGCTTCACACATTTTCCCGGGATCGAGTAGCATGCGCCCGTCGTGGTCCACCAAAGACCGGATCGTGGCTTTGTTGCCACGACGCGCCTCCGCCACTCGGGCCCATTGAACGGCTTTTGTCCCCTCGTGTCTGAGAGCACGCACCCTAGCTCTGAAAACGCAGCCTTTGTGCTTTGCATTGAAGAATTGGTCAAGGGCCAATTTCGCCGCAAGCACGTCGGTCGCGATGCCTTTGCTAAGCGCCTCGTCTAATTTTCTAACTAGTTCTCCCTCTGCTCTATTTTTCTCTATTGCTAAAGCCTTACTAAACCTAATGGATTCTATTCTAATCGCTCTTTTCAGAGCAAACCACCATTTGTTGTTGTCAAACCACCATTTGTTGTTGTCAACGCTCGCTTAACTAGTTCGCTAATCGGGTCTCTGTAGGCCTTGCGCGCTGGTAAGGACGCGTTTAGCTTCCAGTAGCCGGGTCCTCGTCTATGAAGCCTATCTAAATCAAGCACACATATCACGATTTTGTGGTCCGTGTAGCTGACTATCTTGAATTGTGGACAGCCTATGCTAGACCTATCTATTTCCCTACAAAATACTCTATCTAGATATGATCTGGATGACGCTATACGATTTGTCCAAGTCCACATTGGCACATTCTGGAAATCCAATCGGTTCCTGTCAGACAGTTCAAAAAGCCTGAACAGGTTGGTGAGGCTCTTGCACCCTCCTCCCCTATCCGCTAATCCCACACAGTCCCAGCGTGCATCTAAGATCCCGTTCCAGTCGCCCACTAACACTAAAGAGCGGGACGTTCCAAGAAAGGTCTCCAGACGTTGGAAGAAATCAGGCCGCCCTGCTCCTGTCGGGGCATAGACGGCCACTAGCCTGAAAGCTTGCCCGTCTCCGCTGGTCACGTCCAGCACCACCAACTTACCCTCTGGGTCCAGGAAGATGACCCGTATGGCGAGATCCAAACCTTTCCGAAAAAGCACAGCAATGTTTGCCCCCGATCCAGGACGGCTGGGAGATGCGTACACATCGTAGCCGCCGAAGATCGGTGCGAAGTCCCGTGCTTCGGAGATTCTGGTCTCGCTGATGGCCACTACATCTATGTTTAGTGACCTGAGGTCGTTGAGCAGGTGACCCTGCTTCCCTGACGACCCCAAGTCACGCGCATTTATGCTGCCTATTCTGAGTGAGGTCATGTTTAAAATAGAGTGGAAAAGATGGGAAAGACCACTTACCGTAATTTTCGTAGAGGAAAGATGGTTTCTCCATCCCTTTTCACTTGATCGTCTGGTGAAGGGACCGTTGAATCGTCCCTTCGGCTGGTCGTCGGCACTTCTATGAGTATGTCGGAATATACTCTCCGGTTGAGAGTCCCTCCTAGGTCTCTGAAATCACCAACTGCTTTGGGGAATTTCGTTTTAATATTTGTGTATTGTTTCTGTGCTATTTTTAGCAGTATTACGTTAGTTGGCGTTTTGATTGGTGCTGGTATTATGTAGTCGTGCTGTGAAATATCTGTGTGTTCAATTATGTAAGTCATTAGTTTCTTGTTGTGTGTATTTATTGCCGTGCATTTGTTTTTCAGGGGGTGGGGTATGGTTCTGCTATTTTCTTGTCGTTGTTGCTGGGTGTGTGTGTTTTGTTGTTGTGTTTGCGATGTTGGTGCTTGTGGTGGTGGTGTTGAAGGTGTTGTTGTTGTTGGCGGTGGGGTTGTCGCCGGTGGTGATGGTGTTGGTGGTGTTGCTGCTGTGAGTCTCTTTGCAGTAGCCTTTACCCTTTTTTCATTTCTTTCCTCCCTTTTCGAAGGCGACGATGCGCTGCTTCTGCGTTTGTGCCTTCTTACGACCTTTTTCCATCCCTCTCCCACCTCACACTCCATGTCTGATTCTGTGAGGTCGGGGAGGGGTACCAGCTCCACTCTTTCACTTGTTGTTGTTGTTGATGTTTGCACTGGTGTCTCTGTTGCAGCTGCATTTGGTATTGCTGTTGTTGTTGTTAATACTTCCACTGCTGCTGCTGTTTTTGATTTCCGTGGCGTGGGTATGGGTGCCACGGACCTATCGTTCCGGGTTGGCGCTTGTCCTGTTGCTGGTAGCTGTGGAGCCGGTTTCGGAAGGAGGGGGGGTCTCCTTTCTCAGGGTCTTCTCGTTGCAGAAGGCCCTGAGGTGAGTCTTCGATCCACAGCGAAAGCATTTCGGGCGTTTGCCCTCAACACTTATAGGCAGTTGAGTGCCGTTATCGAAGTCTATCACATCCGGGATAGCTTCGATGCACTCCTGGTTGGTTTGGATTAACATCTCAATGGAGGTGCCAACCCAATCTTCTCTTACTTTTTTTCTGTACTTGCAGTAAAGTTGTTTTGTCCTCGATTCCGACGAGGACAGACGCGGCCAGCCAAGAAGGGGCCATCCCGGGGGGGACGTGGGTCAGTTTGACCCTCACAATTTTTTGCCCGCAGTAGGGGGCACGAACACCATTTCCTCGCTCCTTAGCGTCACAAAGATTGAGCCTTTGCCTCCTGGGGTGTGGCAAAAAGCACGTCTACGGTGGCATATTTCTTGCCTCGGGTGATGTGCGTTTTCCGCTGCCACACAGACCCTAAGGCTTTTTGTATTTGAGCCTCTGTGGCTCTTTCAACCCTACGGGATTTTGTGCTTACTGTACGGTACGTGACCGTACAGTGCTGTTGGGTTTCGAAAAATTTTTCGGCTGCCTTGCAGATTGCTCGGTGTCCGGTTTTTGTCACCATCTTCTTCGTTTCCTCTAATTCCTCATTTGTTATGAGGATGGTTTCCAGGTTCTTTGCGATACCTGCAAACGAGATTGGTTTTTCTTTGCTGCTGTTGTTGTTGTTGTTGTCGTCAGAGCTGCTGTTACTTTTGTTGTTGCTGCAGGTACTACGACCACTGCCGCCGCCGCTGTTGCTGTGGTTGCTGTTGTTTATGCTGCTGCTGCTGTTGCTGTTGCTGCTAATGCTGTTGTTGTTTATGCTGCTGCTGATGCTGTTGCGGCTGCTACTGTTGTTTTCCTTGTCACTGTTGCTGGTGCTGCTGTTATTACGGCTGCTACTGCTATTTTTCCTGACGTCAGACGAATGAAATGGGTTTTCGTATTTCCCGCACACCTTTTTCGTCGTTGTCGTCGTCGTCGTGGAGAAATCTTGCACGCTTTGCACGTGATTTTTCTTTTCTGGCGTCGCTTGCGAAAGAGAAGGGGGGGAGGAGAGACACATTTAGAGAAGGGAGGGAGAGAGACAATATTCTCTCTGCTGTAGTGACGATTGAGGAAGAAGAAGACGGAATGAATGGGAGTGACCTATGAAAATTCTTTTTCGTAGCCATGTTTTTTTTTTTGTTTAAAATAAATATTGGGCACAAAACCTCAATAAGCTGTTATTTAACCCCGAAGGGCCAAATAACGGGCAGATAGGCCCCTCTCACGAGGAGGAGGGTGTTTTTGTCTACAATTTGGTTAAAGTTTTAAACAATTTACAATTGTTATAGCGGTCAAAATTTACAATACCTTACAGAGCCGAGCCTCCGTCAACCATAGCATTCAACAATAATAATAATAATGATTTCATTTATTGGCCACAAGGGCCGGCATATAGGGGACAATACAAAAGACTGGGACAATGGGGTTTTACAGAAAAATCGAGTAAACAATATGAATAAACAAAGTAACAATAACAAAGTAACAATCAAGTAACAAGAAAATTACAAGAAAACATTCCCCAATAGGAGGGATGACAACCTAGGGTTCGCTGAGGTACCCCACTAGTCCTGAACGACCCGACGCTTCGAGAGAACCCTGGAAGAGCACCCCTCTCCTCTTCAAATTTACCTACCTACAGCCGCATGACCAGAGTAGGCCCACTCACACTGGCCATTCTCGCCAAATTCACCCACCTTTCAGCAAATGTACTGGGGGGAAGCACTTCTCTCTCCATCCTCACCTTCCTTTCCAAGTGAAACTTGAAAAAGTTGATGAGGGATTGGCCGAAGAGAAAAGTGTCTGTCTTCAGTCCTTTCAACCTCGTCCACCATACAAGCTCTTTCGCTACAGCCACCAGACAGAGGAAAATTGCCTGCCCTTCCTGGCCAAAAGAAGGCGGTCGATCATCACTATGGACTCGGCCGATAGTCTGATCCGTTCTACACGCAACAACAGCTGTTCAACATAACTCCACAAGTCAGTAATGCACGGACACTGGACGAGTGCGTGCAGAACTGTTTCGTCGCTCTGCGCGCATCTCGGGCAGGTCCGTCTGACAGCACTTCCGTGCCTGTAGAGTTTATCTCGAACCGGCAGTGCTCCCCGGTAGCACTCCAAGCGAGGGATTTTTGGAAATTATCCATCGTCCCCGACTCCAAAGTCCTCCGGTACAGACTGGTTAGTTCGACTTCGTTGACTCCCAGAGCCTCTCCGAGTGCGTTGTCGCACTTGTCCACCACTAATCCTCTATAGAATTCGAGAGTGGAAGTTCCACTGACCGCATTGCCCAACTGATAGAGGGCAGTGAGTGCCTGGCAACATTCCAGATGCCAGTCACCCAGTCTCGGTCTCTTCTTGACCCAGGACTGCAGTTCAGTCAAAGAAACGAGCTGCGGAAAGGCCCGTCTGACAAACGGCGACCACACCTGTTCACCGTTTAGGCAGAATATCTGGAGATGCCGCAGCCTTAGCGCGTGCCTGCGCATCATTAGCCACGGCATGCCCATCCCTCCACGTAGAGGGTGCTGGCAGCAGATGGACCGCCTCACCAGCGGAACCTGACCCCTCCACAAGAATTTGAAGAGGAGCCGCTCCAAAATGGCGAGGGGCGAACGGGGGCAAGGGACGACGGTCAGACGGTAGTAGGTGACGGACGCGATGTACGCGTTCGCCACCTCCGCCCGACCTTTCAGTGATAGCTTCATCCCAGCTTATTTCTGGGTGAGACTGGCTACCCTGCCCGTCACCTCGTCCCAATTTTTATCCACCTGGAGGTCTGGCCCGAAACAAACCCCTAGCAACTTTACCGGTCCGTCCGTCCAGCGCCTAACGACGCTGTTGGACGGCATGGACTTGCCTCTCCAGGTGCCGAGTTGCAAGCCCACCGACTTTTCCGGGTTAAGTTTTGCTCCCGTCAACCTTTCATATTCCTCCAATAAGTTGCCGACCACCTCGATTTCTGAGGTGTCCGACACCATCACGGTGATGTCGTCCGCATAAGCCGACACAGCCTTTCCGCGTCCCGGTTCGAGCGGGATGCCCTGCAACAGCTCCAGCTTCCGCAGTAAAGGCTCGAGAGTCAATACGTACAGAAGGGAGGAGAGAGGGCACCCTTGACGGACCTGAAACGGTTCCGAGACGTCGCCATTAATTTTTTACCATCGAGCAGGTGCCGCTGTGCATTGCAGCGATCCAGCTTCTGAAGACGGGGCCGAAGCCAGCCGCCTTGAGGACAGCCTCCAGGTACCGATGGTCGACCCTATCAAATGCTTTCGATTGATCGAAATTGATCAGAGCCCCACCGAAGCCAGGTTTACACCCTACACTCTCTATGATGTATCGCATTAGGTAGAGGTTGTCGTCGGGGACCTGGTTGGGATTGCGCAAGTTTGCGCCTCCCCAACCAAATCCCCGACGACAAGCAACAACCTTTTCGCTAATACCCTGGCCAAAATCTTAAACTCTGTGTTGAGAAAAGTTATGGGCCTGAAATTGTCTAATGTGTCCCTCTTGTTCTCGTCTTTCCTTATCAGCGTCACTACGCCCCGGCTCACAGAACTGAGAATACTCCCGTTTTGCTGCCAATTGCAGTAGAGGGCTTCGAGGAGATTGGAGAACAAGTCTGGCATATTTACGTAAAGCTCGTAGAGCAGACCATCCAAACCGGGTGACTTGCGCCTCATGCAGCCGACAAGGGCATCCTGAATCTCGGCTGAAGTAATTGGTCTTTCGCAGCGCCCAGCGTCAGCCGTCGAGAGTTGCGGCAAGCCATCGAGGTAGGGGCTGAAGTCCGCCACCATCTCTGACTCGCCACTTCCCCCGAACAACCGAGCAAAATGTTGGCGAAAGGCCTCACACATCCTCTTGGAATCGCTCAGCTCGTGCCCGTCTCGGTCCGTCAAAGACCGAATCGTGGTTTTATTACCAAGCTGCGCCTCTGCCACCTTCGTGTTTCGCATTGAAGAAATGGTCTAATGCCATTCTCGCCACTAGCCCGTCAGTTGCAATGCCACTACCAATAGCCCCGTCTAACTTATCTACCAATTCCCCTCCTTTCTATTTTTCTCTAACGCTACTTCTTTGCTAAACTCTATCGACATTACTTCATCTCTCTTTTGAGAGCCCCCCACCATCTATTGTTGACGACTCCCCCTGTCAACTTTTTCTTAACTAAATTGTTGACCTGGTCCCTGTAAGCCTTACGAGCCTGAAATGACATGTTTAGCTTCCAGTAACCAGGTCCTAGCCTACGCGTCTTATCTAGGTCGACCATATAGATCACAAACTTGTGATCTGAATAGGCGACCGTTTCAAAACGTGGACAGCTTACACTATTTCTGTCTATTTTCCTAATGAATATCCTGTCTATATACGATCTAGATGACCCTATGCGGTTAGCCCAGGTCCACACTGGCGTATTAGGGAAATCTAGTCGGTAACTGTCAGACAGTTGGAACTGGCTGATCAGGTTCTTGAGGCTTTTGCACCCCCTGCTCCTTTCGGACTCTCCCACACAGTCCCAGCGTGCGTCTAAGATGCCGTTCCAGTCCCCCGCTAACAGTAAAGGGCGAGACGTACCCAGAAAGGCTTCCAGGCGTCTAAAGAAGTCCGGCCGTCCTGCCCCCAGTAGGAGCATAGACGGCCACCAGTCTAAAGGCACCACCTTCGTTATTGTTAACGTCCAGGACCACCAACTTCCCGTCCAGGTCCCGGAAGATCGACTTTACCTCGATATCCAGGCCTTTCCTAAACAGCACTGCCACCCCGGCTCCCATTCGCGGCCGGCTAACAGATGCAAAGATCTGATAGTCGTCGAAAATGGGTGCTAGTGCGCGCGTGTCGGAAATCCTGGTCTCGCTGACTGCAATTACATCCATTTCTATAGACCTGAGGTCGTTGAGCAGGTGGCCCTGCTTCCAGGACGATCCCAGGCCTCGAACATTTAAACATCCTACTCTTAATACGACCATGTTGGCAGGTTAAAAAGAGAGAGAGGAAGGTTTACTTACCTTCCGGGCTCTTGTGAAGGTCGGGTTATTCGACCTCCATAGTTGGTGGGGTTTCTTTTGGGAACCCCTTTAAAAGTCTTGAAGTGGGTTTTACGTTCGCGGTTCCCACGTCCCGAGGAAAGCTGTCTCGTATTTCTTTGAATATATCGAGCGACATTCGCACCAGAACCAAATCTTCCGGCACGCGAAATGTGCTCGATTTAAAAATGTCCCCCTCTTTTTGTATATTTTCACTTCGTGCTACGAGGGCCATCAGTTCCTTGTTGGCCCACATGACCAGCACGAAGTTTTGTATGTTTTGTTGGTGTGATTTTATTTGTTTGCGTGTTGTGGTGGTGATGGTTTTCGTGGTGGTGTTTCGGTTCTATCTGTGTTTGTTGTGAGTGCGGTGTCTGTGGTTTCAGATGTTTGTGTGTATATTTTTTTCTTGCGTCTGTTTAGGTTGTTTGCGTTTGGGGGATTCTGGTGATGGTGATGGTGGTGTTGATGTTGGTGTTATTGGAGAGATGTTTGCGTGGGTGGTATCTGCGTTTTTTATTGTGGGTGATTTTGTGCTTTGTTGAGTTTTTTTTTTCTTTTTGTGTTTCCTTTTTTGTATTTTGGGGGATTTGGGTTTTCCCTCATCTTCACTACTGGTAGATGAGGGTTCTGTGTCTGTAAGTGTGTCTGTATGTATGTTTATGATTTTATTGGTGTGTGTATTTTTTGGGGGTAGGGGGGGGGATATGACAGCTTTCCTCGTTTCCCCCCTGGGTGGTCAATGTTGGTGGTGGTCTTTCTATTGGTGTTGTTGTTGGTGGTTTTGCCGGTGCTGGTGTTGGTTGTTGTCCTCGCCCCGGCGTCTGCAGCAGTGGAACCTTTCGACCCCTTGTCTCTTTCAGCAGTTGAGGGCAGAAGACTCGCAAATGGGTTTTTTCCCCACAAACAAAACACTGCGGCCTTTTGCCTACGGTCATAATGTGAATGACCGTCCCATTCTGAAGGCGGATGTGGTCCGGGATTGTCTTCACATTCTCGGGCCTGATCTGGAGAAGGATCTCCAGGTCAACCCCGGACCAGTCCTCTCTGGCCGTTCTGGTCACTTCTATAGGGACGGTATCCGTCTCCTCCACAATCACACATCCCAGAAGCCACCACATGTCAAGTCCTGGTTGGATTCTGGGAATGCGGAGACGGGCCGTTCTTTTTCCCATGTGGGAGGGGTACATTATGACCTTGATGGTTTTGCAAGGAGACATAGCGTGTTTCATAGCGAGGGCTTTTGACTTGAACAACACCGAAATGGTGCCGTACTGTCTGCCCCTCTCTATGTATTCGGTGTCTTCTCTGATGCAGCTCAGCGCGATTTCGACATCTTCTTGTGGGATTAAAGCTGCCTTTTTGGTTTGTGCTGAGATGTATCTAAAATGCACCGTTCTGCGCTCCACTGCCTCAATAGCTTCTTCCGGGACAGTTAAGTTGGCCCAGGTTTGCTCTTGCTTGATGAGCTTCTATGCCTGGGCATGTTGAAGCATGGCCTCTTTTTTGCTGCTGCCTCAGCGAAAGTGTTCTTGTTTTCGTTGGGTGTGTTGTTGTCGTTGTCGTTGTTCTTGTTGGTGTTGTTGTTACCACTGTCGCTGTTATCATTGTTGTCTTTGTTGCCACCGTTGTTCTCGGTGCAGTTGGTATTGTTGCTGTTGGTGTTGTCGCTATTTGTTTTCATGTTAGTGGTGTTGATATTGTTGTTTTTTTTTTATCTGTATTTTCGTTGTCGCTGTTACTGTCATTTTTTTCAAATTAGAGTTCTCATTGGTATCATTGGTGTCTTTGTTTACATTGTTTGTGGTGGTGTTTGTGTTATCAATCTGTGTTAATTTCGCTGTAGCGCTCCTCTCAACTTCTACGTCGTTGTCACACGACAGCAGACATATCGCTGGGGGCGTGGCTCAACCATGATTTTTTTTTCTTCGTAAATTTTTTAACATGTAAAGAAAGTTCAAATATTTGGGCAAAAAGGCCCAAATATTATACTTTCCCCTTCACATTCATCCACCTTTTAGCAAATGTACTGGGGGGGGGGGGGGGGCAGCATTTCTCTCTCCACCCTTACCTTACTTTCCAGGTGAAACTTGAAGAAGTTGATGAGGGATTGGCCGAAGAGAAAAGTGTCTGTCTTCAGTCCTTTTAACCTGGTCCACCATATAACCCCTTTCGCAACTGCCACCACACAGAGGAAAATTTCCTGCCCTTCCTGACCTAAGGAAGGCGGTGGATCGATCTTCACTATGGACTCGGCCGATAGCCGGATTCGTTCCACACGCGACAGTAGCTGTTCTACATAACTACACAAGTCAGTAATGCACGGACAAGTGCATGCAGAACGGTTTCATCGTTCTGTGCGCATCTTGGGCAGGTCCGTCTGACAGCACTTCTGTGCCTGTAGAGTTTATCTCGAACCGGCAGTGCCCCCCGGTAACACTGCCAAGCGAGGGATTTTTGGAAATTATCCATCGTCCCCGGCTTGAAAGTCCTCCGGTACAGACTGGTTAGTTCGACTTCGTTGACTCCCAGAGCCTCTCCGAGTGCGTCGTCGCACTTGCCCACCACTAATCCTCTATAGAACTCGAGAGTGGAAGTTCCACTGATCGCATTTCCCGCTTGGTAGAAGGCAGTGAGTGCCTGGCAACATTCCAAGTGCCAGTCACCCAGTCTCGGTCTCTTCTTGACCCAGGACTGCAGTTCAGTCAAAGAAATGAGCTGCGGAAAGGTCCGTCTGATAAACGGCGACCACACCTGTTCACCGTTGAGGCAGAATATCTGGAGATGTCGCAGCCTCAACGCGTGTCTGCGCATCATTAGCCACGGCATGCCCAGCCCTCCGCGTAGAGGGTGCTGGCATCAGATGGACCACCTCATCAAAGGAACTTGTCCCCTCCACAAGAATTTGAAGAGGTGCCGTTCCAACTTGACGAGGCGCGGACGGGGCCAAGGAACGACGGTCAGGCGGTAGTAGATGACGGACGCGATGTACGCATTCGCCACTTCCGCGCGACCTTTCAGTGATAGCTTCCTCCCAGGCCATTTTTGGGTGAGACTGGCTCTCTGCTCGTTACCTCGTCCCAACTCTTTTCCACCTGGAGGTCTGGACCGAACCAAACCCCGAGCAACTTTACCGGCCCGTCCGTCCAGCGCCCCACAACGCTGTTGGACGGCATGGGCTTGCCTCTCCTGGTTCCGATCTGTCAGCCCACCGACTTTTCGTTAAGTTTGGCTCCTGTCAACCTTTCATATTCCTTCAATAAGGTGCCAACCACCTCGATTTCTGAGGTGTTCGACACCATCACGGCGATGTCGTCCGCATAAGCCGACACGGCCTTTCCACGTCCCGGTTCGAGAGGGATGCCCTGCAACAGCTCCAGCTTCCTCAGTAAAGCCTCGAGAGTCAATACGTACAGAAGGGAAGAGCGAGGGCACCCTTGACGGACCGATCGGGAGAGCCGAAATGGTTCCCACAAGAAATCTACTTGGCAAGAGAACATCAATCGCCAAATAAACCTTCTTCGATCTGACATAGAAATTTTAACAAACTACAAAGTAGGTGAACATGTTAAACAAACTAAACTTAGAAAATTGAAAAGAAAATACAGTATAAAATCAACAATTGACATAGACATGCTGATAGAAATAATCAAGCAAAAAGTGTCGGCCAAAGCTTCTCGTATAAGGCGCTTTGACAAGCGATCTAGATTCTATAAGGACAATAATATGTTCAAAAACAACCAAAGAAACTTCTACAGAAAAATTGGCAAGTCAATTACTGCTAAATCAATACCACCCAAGGAGGAAGTGCAAGAATTCTGGGAAAAGATCTGGGTCGAAGAAAAAGTTCATAATATACATGCCCCATGGATAGACAGACAAATGAAAGATACAGCTCACCTTCAGGAACAAATATAGGAAAATATAACAGTTGAACAGTTGCGTTTGGCTCTTAGAAAAACCAGGAAAAGACAAAATACAAAATTTTTGGATAAATGCCTTCACAGAGTCTCATGAGCTGTTAGCCCAACTTTACAATGAAATAGTTAAGCAGCCAGAAAAGATACCATCATGGCTAGTTAACGGCATTACATTCCTACTTCCGAAGAATGATGAGACAAACAATCCCAAAAATTACAGACCGATAACTTGCTTGACCCCAATGTATAACATTTTAACATCAGTCCTAACTTAATATACATATGACCACCTGATAACAAATGATCTATTTCCCAATGAGCAGAAAGGGTGTAAACGAGGCTCATATGGCTGTAAAAATCAGCTTTTGGTTAGCAAAATGATACTGGAAGATTGTCATAATAGACACAAAAGTCTATCAATTGCTTGGATAGATTATAAAAAAGCATTCGATAGTTTGCCACACAGTTGGATTGAAAAATGTTTAGAGATTTTCAAAATATCTCCCGTTGTCAGGAGGTTCCTATCATTCAGTATGAAGACATGGAAAACGACACTCCTTTTGAATAGTGAAAAAAAATCACTGGAAGCTGGAGAAGTTAATATTAATTGTGGAATTTTTCAGGGTGACTCTTTATCACCGCTTTTATTCTGCACCGCACTTATACCATTAAGTAAAATGCTCAATGAAAAAAACATGGATATAAAGTCTATGACAAAACCATTAATCACTTCTACATGGATCACCTGAAACTATTTGCAAACATGATGAACAATTGCAAGGGCTATTATCCACTGTGGAGCAGTTCAGTGATGACATTAAAATGGAGTTTGGACTAGATAAATGCGCCAAAGCAACGTTCACCAGAGGAAAGCTGCTGAAAAGTTCAGACATTAATCTTGATCGGGGAATGTGATAAGAAAACTTGATAAAGAGGAAACTTACAAATATCTAGGTGTTTGTGAATGAGACGGCATCAAGCACTCGACAATGAGGGAAAGGATAAGGAAGGAATGTTACCGCAGAGCAAGAGCAATCTTAAGAACGGAATTGAATGCAAGGAATAGGATCGATGCCATAAACACGCTTGCCATACCAGTAATAGCCTACAGTTAAAATGTCATCAACTGGTCAAGCACAGAGATCCGTAGGCTCGATACAAAAATTAGAAAATTCTTAACCACAGAATGCATCACCCTAAGGCAGATACAGATAGAATATATCTCTCTAGGAAAGAAGGAGGACGTGGGTTAATCCAGTTAGATATTGCTTTGAAAACTGCAACAATTGGATTATCTACATATCTAAGGGAATCACATGATTGGATGATCAAACTCGTTTTGAAACACGAAAGCACCAAAAGATCATACTCTATTACAAAAGATGCACAAAGATACAGTAATGGACTACAAATTTCAGAAGTTCCATTTACTGCTAAAATGAAAAACACAGAAAAAGCAAAGCAGGTAAAAGTAACTGCAAAGAAAGAACTGCTACAGAAACTGGCTAAGAAATGGCAAGAAAAGCCTCTGTATGGAAAATACCCAGAAAGAGCTAACAATCCTGATGTTGACAAAACTTTAACCCTTCAGTGGTTGGCATCCTCTGGACTGAAATCGGAGACTGAAGGACTGATTATATCAGCACAAGATCAGTGTCTGCCAACAACAAATTACCAAGCCAACATAATAAAAAATGGATGTAACCCATTATGCCGTGTATGTAAAAAACAACCAGAGACCATTGATCATATAATTTCAATGTGCAGTCCTATAGCTCCAACAGAATACCTAAACAGGCATGACAGAGCTGCACAATACATACATTGGATAATGTGTAAGCATTTTGACCTGCCCCATCAAAAGAATTGGGGGGAGCATCAACCACCTCCCATACTTGAAAAAGATCACATCTCAATCTTGTGGAACTTTAGCATCCAAACAGACCGAAAAATAGATGCAAATAGACCTGATATAATACTGAAGGACTTTAAAAAGAGAGTATGCCTGCTAATTGATATGTCCGTTCCAATAGACAAGAATGTATCTATAAAAACATTTGAAAAATTGAGCAAGTATAAGGACCTAGAGATAGAAATTGGAAAAATGTGGAAATTGAGAACTAAAACAATACCAGTGGTTGTAGGTGCTCTAGGAATGATACCTAAGGGGTCTAATGATTACTTATCGCAAATCCCAGGAAACCCGCGTATAGGAAAAATACAAAAGATAGTACTAATGGGAACTGCCCATATACTAAGGAAGATTCTGTCTATATAAGTACATCACAAGTCTAAACACCTAAAGATGCTTGTGTGTGTATGTATGTTCTTTCTTGAACATGGAGGACCTTGTTGTCTCTTGAGGTCACTGGTTGTAACTCGTATGAACATAAAGCAAGATAAATGCAACTGTAATAATAATAATAATAATAAACGATCAGGTGGGTGAAGGTGCTATGGGATTTTAGGATACAGACGGATAAGAAACTGGAACACAATAGGCCTGACCTGGTGGTTTTGGACAAGGAAAAAAGATCGTGCCTGATGGTAGATGTAGCCTGCCCATTTGACACGAGAGTACAAGAAAAGGAGAGGGAGAAAATTAACCGATACCAGGACTTAAAGTGGGAGGTAAAAAGGATTTGGAACTGCCATGAAGTCAGAGTGGTCCCGATTGTCATAGGCGCACTAGGTACTATCTCAAAGAGTTTCCAATGATGGTTAAAGAAGATTAGTCCAACCCAGCTTTTTGGAACACTTCAAAAAGCATGCTTGCTGGGAACAGCAAGAATCCTCCGATACGTCCTGAATATCTGGGGCTGCTGGTAGCGGCTTGATATTCATTTCAACAAACTTTCCAGTTAAATAACATCAATGACTGAGACTCAAAGAACTATAATAATAATAATAATAATAATAATAATAATAATAATAATAATAATAATAATAATAATAATAATAATAATAATAATAATAATGATTTCTTTATTAACCACAAGGGTTCACATAAAGTAGACATTAAGGACAGTGCAGGACAATACAGGACGGTACAAATGGGCATTTCTGCGTGTAAAAAAAGCCTAGAGGATTTAATAAAAAATAACAATGAAAAATTCCCCAATAGGGGGGAGACTTCCGAGGGACATTTGTGGAGAAAGCCCATTAAAAGGCCACAGTGACCCTGACCACCAGGGCAAGTGCCCTCTCCCAGTTTTCAGACACATACTTAGAGTAGGCCCATTCACTCGGGCCATTCTTGCTTCTCTCACCCATCTTTCAACAAAATGCTGGGAAGGGAGCACTTCCCTCTCTATCCTGATTTTCCTTTTCAAATGAAATTTGTAAAAGTTAATCAGGGCATCACCGAAGAGGTAAGGGCTCGTATTCAGCCATTTCAAACGTGTCCACCATACTATCTCTTTCGCCATGGCCACCAGACAGATAAAAACTGCTTGCCCTTCCCGGCTAAAGGAAGAGGGCGGGGCAATCCTCACGATGGACTCAGCTGATAGCTGGATCCGTCCTTCACGTGACAGCAAGTGTTCGACATAAACCCACAAGTCAGCAATGCTCGGACACTGGACGAGTGCGGTTTCGTCGGCCTGCGCGCATCTCGGACATGCCCGGCTGACGGCACCTCCATACCTGTAGAGTTTATCCCGAACTGGCAAAGCTCCTCGGTAGCACTGCCAGGCCGGGGATTTCTGGAAGTTGTCCATAGACCCTGGCCCGAAAGTCCTTCCGAAGAGATTGGCTAGTTGATTTTCGTCGACGCCTAGAGTTTCTCCAAGTACGTCGTCGCTCTTCCCCTCCACTAATCTTCTATAGAACGCCAAGGTGGAGTTTCCACCGATCACATTGCCCGATTGGTCGAGGGCTGTGAGCGCCTGAAGACATTCCAGTCTCCAAGCGCTCCCTCTCAGTCTTCGCTTGACCCAGGACTGCAGCTCCGTCAAGGAGACGAGCTGGGGAAAGACGTGTCTAGCAAACGGCGACCCCACCTGATCACCGTCGAGGAAGAGGTGGAGATGTCGTAGCCCGAGCGCGTGTCTGCGCATCATCAGCCACGGCATGCCCAGCCCTCCACGTAGCGGGTGTTGACAGCAGATGGACCGCCTTACCATCGGAGCGCGTCCCTTCCACAAAAAGCGAAAGAGCAAACGCTCCAGCGCAGTCAGGCGAGGCTTAGGACAAGGTACGACGGTCAGGCGGTAGTAGATGACGGACGCGATGTACACGTTAGCCACCTTCGCTCGACCTTTCAGGGATAGCTTCCTCTCCGCCCATTTCTGGGTGAGAGAAGCCACCCTGCTCGTCACCTCGTCCCAGTTTTTGTCCGTCTGGAGGTCCGGATCGAACCAGACCCCTAGCAATTTAACCGATCCGTCTGTCCAGCGCCCGACGATGCTGTTGGACGGCATGGACCTGCCTCTCCAGGTGCCGAGCTGCAGGCCCACTGACTTTTCCTGGTTGATCATTGCTCCTGTCACCGCTTCGTATTCTCTTAGTGTAGTGCCGTTCGCCTCGATGTGTTTTGCCTTCGACACCACTACGGTGACATCGTCCGCATATGCTGACACGGATCTTCCGCATCCTAGTTCGCGCGGGACCCCCCCTCAACGTCTCCAGTTTGTGCAGTAATCGCTCGAGAGTCAATACGTACAAGAGGGACGAGAGGGGACAACCTTGGCGGACCGAGCGCATGATGTTGAATGGTTCCGAAAGGTGACCGTTCACTCTCACCACAGAGCAGATGTCGCTGTGCATGGCATCGATCCAGCCTCTGAAGACGAGCCCAAAGCCAGCCGCCCTCAGGACTGCCGCTAGGTAACGATGGTCGACCCTATCGAAAGCTTTCGACTGATCTAAATTGATCAAGGACTCACCCGTGCCAGGTTCCCTAGCTACCCTTTCTACGATGTATCGCATGAGGTGGAGGTTGTCGTGGATGGATCTGTCGGGAATGGCGCATGTCTGCCACCAACGACAAGCGCCAACCTCTTTGCTAGCACCTTGGCCAAAATCTTGACCGCTGTGTTTAGCAGAAAATATCTATGTTATCCCCCTTGTTCGGATCCTTTCTCAGCAGTGCCACACCTCCTCGGCTCACAGAGCTGGGAATTCTCCCGTTCTGTTGCCAGTTGCAGTAGACGTCCGCCAAGAGGCCTCCGAACAAGTCTGGCATCTGTACGTAAAGTTCATAGGGCAGACCATCCAAACCAGGCGATTTACCCCTTGTGCAGCCAGTCATTGCCTTCCGTACTTCAGCGGCTGTTATCAGCGTTTCGCAACACTCCGGCTCAGTGGCCTAGAGCCGCGGCAGTCCGTCGAGGTCGACACTAAAGTCCATCCCTCGATCCGGCCCGCCGCTGCCCCCAAACAGCTGTGCGAAGTGTCGCTAAAAAGCTTGACACATTTGCTTGGGATCGAGTAGCATGCGCCCGTCGTGGTCCACCAAAGACCGGATCGTGGCTTTGTTGCCACGACGCGCCTCCGCCACTCGGGCCCATTGAACGGCTTTCGTCCCTTCGTGTCTGAGAGCACGCACCCTAGCTCTGACAACGCAGCCTTCGTGTTTTACATTGAAGAATTGGTCAAGGGCCGATTTTGCCGCAAGTACATCGGTCGCGATGCCTTTGCTAAGCGCCTCGTCTAATTTCCTAACTAGTTCTCCCTCTGCTCTATTTTTCTTCATAGCTAAAGCCTTACTAAACCTAATGGACTCTATTCTAATCGCTCTTTTCAGAGCAAACCACCACTTGTTGTTGACGATGGACCCCGTCAACGCTCGCTTAACTAGTTCGCTAATCCGGTCTCTGTAGGCCTTGCTCGCTTGTAAGGACGCGTTTAGCTTCCAGTAGCAGGGTCCTCATCTATAAAGCCTATCTAAGTCAAGCACACAGATCACGAATTTGTGGTCCGTGTAGCTGACTATCTTGAATTGTGGACAGCCTATGCTAGACCTATCTATTTCCCTACAAAATACTCTATCTAGATATGATCTGGATGACCCTATGCGATTTGTCCAAGTCTACATTGGCACATTCTGGAAATCCAATCGGTACCTGTCAGACAGTTCAAAACGCGTGAGCAGGTTGGTGAGGCTCTTGTACCCTCCTCCCCTATCCGCTAATCCCACACAGTCCTAGCGTGCATCTAAGATCCCGTTCCAGTCGCCCACTAACACTAAAAAGCGGAACCGGGCATAGACGGCTACTAGCCTGAAAGCTATCCCTTCTCCGCTGGTCACGTCCAGCACCAATAACTTACCTTCTGGGTCCAGGAAGATGGTCCGTATGGCGAGATCCAAACCTCTCCGAAAAAGCACAGCAACTCCTCCCCCGATCCCGGACGGCTGGGAGATGCGTACACATCGTAGTCGCCGAAGATCGGTGCGAAGGCCCGTGCTTCGGAGATTCTAGTCTCGCTGATGACCACTACATCTTTGTTTAGTGACCTGAGGGCGTTGAGCAGGTGGCCCTGCTTCCCTGACGACCCCAAGCCACGCGCATTTATGCTGCCTATTCTTAGTGAGACCATGTTGAAATGGAGTGGAAAAGATGGGAAAGACCACTTACCTTACTTCTCGTAGAGGAAGGATGGTTTCTCCATCCCTCTTCACTTGATCGTCTGGTGAAGGGACCGTTGAATCGTCCCTTCGGCTGGTCGTCGGCTCTTCTGTGAGTATTTCCGAATTTACTCTCCGGTTGAGTGTCCCTCCTAGGTCTCTGAAATCACCAACTGCGTTAGGGATTTTCGTGTTAATGTTTGTGTATTGTTTCTGTGCTATTCTTACCAGTCTTATGTTCGTTGGTGTTTTGATTGGTGCTGGTATTATGTCGTCGTGCTTTGAAATGTCTGCGTGTTCAATTATGTAAATCATTAGTTTCTTGTTGTGTGTATTTATTGCCGTGCATTTGTTTTTCTGGGTGTGGGGTGTGGTTCTGCTATTTTCTTGTCGTTGTTGCTGGGTGTGTGTGTTTTGTTGTTGTGTTTGCGATGTTGGTGCTTGCGGTGGTGGTGTTGAAGGTGTTGTTGTTGTTGGCGGTGGGGTTGCCGCCGGTGGTGATGGTGGTGCTAGTGTGGGTGGTGATGGTTTTTGGTGGTGTTGCTGCTGTAAGTCTCTTTGCAGTAGCCTTTACCCTTTTTTCATTTCTTTCCTCCCTTTTCGAAGGCGGCGATGCGCTGCTTCTGCGTTTGTGCCTTCTTGCGACCTTTTGCCATCCCTCTCCCACCTCACACTCCATGTCCGATTCTGTGAGGTCGGGGAGGGGTACCAGCTCCACTCTTTCACTTGTTCTTGTTGGTGATGGCTGCAGTGGAGTCTCTGTTGTAGCTGCAGTTGGTATTACTGTTGTTGTTGTTAATGCCTCCACTACTGCTGCTGTTCTTGATTTCCGTGGCGTGGGCATGGGTGCCACGGACCTATCCTTCGTGCTTGCCGCCTGTCCTATTGCTGGTAGCAGTGGAGCCGGTTTCGGAAGGAGGGGTTTTCTCCTTTCTCAGGGTCTTCTCATTGCAGAAGACCTTGAGGTGAGTCTTCGACCCACAGCGAAAGCATTTCGGGCGTTTGCCCTCAACACTTATGGGCAGTTGAGTGCCGTTATCGAAGTCTATCACATCCGGGATAGCTTCGATGCACTCCTGGTTGGTTTGGATTAAGATCTCAATGGAGGTGCCGACCCAATCTTCTCGTACTTTTTTCTGTACTTGCAGTACATTTGTTTTGTCCTCGATTCCGACGAGGACAGACGCGGCCAGCCAAGAAGGGGCCATCCCGGGAGGGGGGGGGACGACGACGACGGACGTGGGTCAGTTTGACTCTCACAATTTTTTGCCCGCAGTAGGAGGGCACCAACACCATTTCCTCGCTCCTTAGGTCACTAAGGATTGAGCCTTTACTTCCTGGGGTGTGGCAAAAAGCACGTCCACGGTGGCATATTTCTTGCCTCGGGTGATATGCGTTTTCCACTGCCACACAGACCCTAAGGCTTTTTGTATTTGAGCCTCTGTGGCTCTTTCAACCCTACGGGATTTTGTGCTTATTGTACGGTACGTGACTGTACAGTGCTGTTGGGTTTCGAAACATTTTTCGGCTGCTTGCAGATTGCTCGGTGTCCGGTTTTCGTCACCTTCTTCTTTGCTTCCTGTAATTCCCCATTTGTTATAAGGATGGTTTCCAGGTTCTTTGCGATACTTACAAACGAGATTGGTTTTTCTTTCTTGTTGTTGTTGTCGTCAGAGCTGCTGTTACTTTTGTTGTTGCTGCTGGTATTACGACCGCCACCGCCGCTGTTGCTGTGGTTGTTGTTGTTGTTGCTGCTGCTGCTGTTGCTGTGGTTGTTGTTGTTGTTGCTGCTGCTGTTGTTGTTTATGCTGCTCTGATGTTGTTGCGGCTGCTACTAGTCTTTTCCTTTTCACTGTTGCTGCTGTTATTACTGCTGCTGCTGCTATTCTTCATGACGTCAGACGAATGAATGGCTTTCCGTGTTTACCGCACACATCGTCGTCGTCGTGGAGAAATGTTCCACGTTATGCACGTGCTCTTGGTGAAAGCTATCAGAAACTATATTTTTCTTTTTCTTTAATGGCGTCACTTGCGAAAGAGGCGACACCGCATTTAGAGAAGGGAGGGAGAGAGACAATCTTCTCTCTGATGTAGTGACGATTGAGGAAGAAGAAGACGGAATGAGTGGGAGTAACTTGTGAAAATTCTTTTTTGTAGCCATGTTTTTTTTTGGTTTAAAATGAATATTGGGCACAAAACCCCAATAAGCGATTATTTAACCCCGAAGGGCCAAATAACGGGCAGAAAGACCCCTCTCACGAGGAGGAGGGTGTTTTTATCTACAGTTTGGTTCAAGTTTTAAACAATTTACAATTGTTATAGCGGTTAAAAATTACTATACCTTACAGAGCCGAGCCTCCGTCAACCATGGCATTCGATAATAATAATAATAATAATAATAATAACAATAATAATAATAATAATAATAATAATAATAATAATAATTTCTTTATTGGCCACAAGGGCTGACATCAAAAAAGCATTACAGACGGCACAGGGCGGTACAGGACGGTACGATGTGGGTTTTGTGCGTGTAAATATTTTTATTATTTATATAAGAAAAGAAAAAAAAAGGACAGAAACATATATATATATAAACAATAAAAATGAAAATTGAAACAATGAAAAATTCCCCAATAGGGTGGAAACCTCCGAGGGTTATTCGTGGCGAAAACCACACAAAAGACCACGGCCACCCTGACCACCAGGGCAAGCGCCCTCTCTCAATTTTTCCATTTCTCAAACTACAGACGTATATTAAGAGCTGTCCCGTTCACTCGGACCATTCTCGCTACATTCACCCACCTTTCAACAAACTTGCTAGAAGGCAGCACTTGCCTCTCCACCCTGATTTTCCTCTTCAAGTGAAACTTGAAAAAGTTAATTAGAGATTCGCTGAAGAGGAAAGTGTCTGTCTTTAACCTTTTCAACCTTGTCTACCACACAATCTCTTTCGCCATGGCGACCAGGCAGATGAAAACCGCCCGCCCTTCCTCCTCGAAGAAAGACGGCGAGACCATCTGCACAATGGACTCAGTCGATAACCGGATCAGTCCTACACGCGACAGCAACTGTTCGACATAGCTCCACAAGTCAGCAATGCTCGGGCACTGAACGAGTGCGTGCACGACGGTTTCGTCGATCTGCGCGCATCTCGAACAGGCTCGGCTGACGGCACTTCCGTGCCTGTAGAGCTTATCTCGAACCGGCAGCGCTCCCCGGTAGCACTGCCAGGCCAGGGATTTTTTTGAAGTTATCCATAGGCCCTGGGTTGAAAGTTCTCCGGAAGAGAGCAAACAGCTGATCTTCTTCGACGCCCAGGATCTCTCTGAGAACGTCGTCGCTCTTCCCCTCCACTAGTCCTCTATAGAACGCCGAGGTGGATGTTCTACCGATACTGGTTCCCAGCTGGCAGAGGGCAGTGAGCGCCTGGAGACATTCCAGTTTCCAAGCGCTAGCCCTCGGTCTTTTTCTGACCCAGGACTGCAGCTCCGTCAAGGAGACGAGCTGTGGGAAAACGTGCCTGGCGAACGGCAACCACACCTGTTCACTGTCAAGGAAGCACCAGAGATGTCGCAGCCTCAGCGCATGTTTGCAATCATCAACCATGACATGCCCAGTCCTCCACGCAACGGGTATTGACAGCAGATGGATCGTCTGACCATGGGAGCGCGTCCCTTCCATAAAAAGCGGAAGAGGAGGCGCTCCATTTTGGTTAGAGTTGGGCCGGAGCAAGGGACGACGGTGAGGCGGTAGCAGATGACGGATGCGATGTACGCTTTCGCCACCTCCGCCCGGCCTTTCAGGGACAGCTTCCTCTCGGCCCATTTCTGGGTGAGGGAAGCCACCTTGCTCGTCACCTCGTTCCAGTTTTTCTCCATCTGGAGGTCCGGTCCGAACCAGACCTCGAGCAATTTAACCGGTCCGTCCGTCCCACGCCCCACGACGCTGTCGGACGGCATGGACTTTCCTCTCCAGGTGCCGAGCTACAAGCCCACCGGCTTTTCCTGGTTTATCGTTGCTCCTGTCACCGCTTCGTATTCCTTGAGAGCGGTGCCGAGCATCTGGACGTGTCTGGTGCTCGACACCACCACGGTGACCTCGTCGGCGTAAGCCGACTCGGATTTCCCGCATCCTAGTTCGCGTGGGACGCCCCTCATCGCGCCCAGTTTGCGAGAGGGGACAACGCTGGCGTCCTGAGCGCATAATGCTGAACGGCTGCGACAGGTGACCTTTCACCCTCACAACTGAGCAGATGTCGGTGTACATCGCTGCGATCCAACCCCTGAAAACGGGCCCGAAACCGGCTGCCTCGAGGCAGGTACCGATGGTCGACCCTATCGAATGCTTTGGATTGATCCAAGTTGATCAGGACCCCATCCGTGCCAGTTTCCTTAACCACCCTCTCTATGATGTATCTACTTGCAATGATAGTCGATGTGGCACATGTCAGTTCATACATACTGATCAATATATGAATACAAAAACTGCAAAAATATTCCAAAAAATGAAAATATGAACTGCAAAAGCAGAAATCTAATTTACTGCATTAAATACCCGAATTGTGAAGAACTATGTCGGTCAAACTGGAAATGCACTATTGGAACGTGCACGGGTGTACGGACAGCAAATCAGAGACCCAAATGTCCGTCAGATATCCCTGAGTAACCATCTAGCAACATGTGGTCAGAAAATATTTATAATATTTCCATCTACAAACTACACAGCCCAAGTGAAATCAAGAGAAAAATTAAAGAAAAGAATTTTATTGATAAATTCCAACCCAAGCTAAATGAACAATAATAATGCATAGGGGTATTACTTCTACTATGACTACGCCTACGACCATGTCGATTACCACCACTAACAAAAACAACAACAATAATAATAATAAAAGTGATGTTGATGTTGATGATTACTGAAGGTTTTTTTATAAAAACCCTAGAAAATGCTATTTCATCATTTCTAAAAATAGCAAAACAATTGATACTTTGGATAGGGTCAAATAGAAGTCGTCAGACATACTTAACCAACCGTGACGCCTAAACCAATCAGCTTTAGTAATCTAGTGAAACCACACACCTATTGGTCGAAATAAAGTTTGCAAAATTTAGCATTCTGTAGCCCCTTTTTACTGTATATAAGGCACAGATTTTAGCCATCTTATTACAGTTGAAAATTGCAAACTTGACTGTCACCACTGAATATGAACCTGAAGATTGCGAAAGCATGAAAGTACTTGTTCAATTAACACTTAACATTTAATATTCTACCATACTATTTCATTATAATATTATAATTTTAAAGAATTGTAAATAAAGCGAGTAAATCAGACAAAGTTGGAATTCCTTTTATTAATATAATCATACACAATCATACACACCAATGTATATTTATTTATATATATATATATATATATATATATATGTGTGTGTGAGTGTGTGTATATATATATATATATATATATATATATATATATATATTAAAGAGTTAAAAAAGATTCAATGAGTACATCAAAGAATGAGTTTTACAGTAGATTGGAAGCACTTTACAGAATAAAATAATTTTCCAGAGTTATTAATATTAAAATACAAATATTAATAAAATAGATGTTCTTTTGATCAATTAAATTTTATTATACATATTTCAGAGGTACAACAGTACGTCCTCATCAGACAAAATATAATGATACATGACATACCCTGAGATGTTAAATGGTTAAGATTTAATCAAGGTAGTGATTAACCTAAGAGAAAACTCCACATTTATACCCTAATAATGAGAAAATGCGAAAACGTAATAAATTCAATAGAGGATGTATGAGTAAGAAAAACGTTGCTTAATGTGACAGCTATAGAGATTTTAAAATGTGGGATACTACAAATTAGATTATCTAGGAAAACGTCTCTTGAATTATAACAGTTTATGAAGGCAACTGATAGAAGATTTAAAGAGAGAGAGAGATAAAGGGGAGTAATATATGCAAAAAAATTATCTTTTTTCCTTAAAGGCTAAACGGTTAAGTCTCAAAATATTTAATTTATGTTATTTTAAGGGTGAAGAACCAACATTTTAAGTTTTTTAAAAGTTGATGGTTATTTATATTTATTAATTTTATAAATTCTATAAATATGTTAACATTTCTAAAATTCTGAATTTTATGAAGACAAAGTTTAAAGGATTTACTTGGCCAGCGAAAGGAAAATTTACACTGTTGAATATTTTCTTAAATGTAATCTTTAACGAAAATTACCTATAAGAATGTCAACATTTTCGGTATGTAAGTACTTATTGTTAGAAATATCTAAACATTTATTGTCAAGTAGTTAGTGTAATGATTAACGCAGAGTTTTCAGCCACGTATATACATATATATATATGTGGAATTATGGTAATAAATTAATATTTGTTATATTATATTAAATCTCCATATAAGTTCTACCTTCATGAGAGGAATAAACTCTAAATAATAAATATGCTATTGTACAATATATCTATATTTGCACAAACTATATATTTGCACAAACTATATATAGCGTTAACCAACACGGTAATTATGTTATTATACACTACAGATATATATGCAAAAAAAACCAAAAGCTGAGATATACGTAACTAATAATATGATTATGTTATTATACAGATACACATATTTGGAAAAATAAAAATTAGGTATAGAGAGATATACTAAGTATTAATGAGCCAGTATACTTTTGGTAAATGATAACGAATATAAAATAATAGATTCAAACATGCTAAAGTTAAATACATACATATATATAAAAGAGTGTAAAGGCATGAATTATTCACAGTTCAAAATAAGTAATCTAAAAATTTAAAAATTATCTAAAAATTAGGTATAGCGAGATATACTAAGTATTAGTGAGACAGTATACTTTTGGTAAATGATAACGATTATAATCTTATATAATAGATTCCAACATGCTAAAGTTAAATACATACATATATATAAAAAGAGTGTAAACGCATGGATGATTCACAGTTCAAAATAAGGTCCGTAAAAATTTACAGGTTGGATATTTGAACTATATTTAAATCATGGATAGAAAAATATAAAGGTAGGTATATTTAAAAACTTACAAAAGACATACATATTATAAATAAATAAAAGAGTGTAAACACATGAATGATTCACAGTTAAAAATAAGTTCCGTAAAAATTTACAGGTTGGATATTTAAACTAAAATTGAAACTTAGATAGGAAAATAAAGATAGAGAAATAATGGTATGGATCAAAGTTAATAATATTATGTTATGTATATCAACGTGTCAGCGTGTTATTGAACAAGTGTCATTCATTCGAGCGTTATTCCTTCTATAGATAGTTATAAGATAAAACAATATTAAAGGCCATTAAGGTTTTCAACTGTTGATTATTTACGTCTAAAAACCGAGTTTAATGGTTTAGTGTTTTTTTTCTGGTCTTATGGGAGGCTTGGAATGTAGACGCAGCTTTATGAAGGCATTTAGAGAATAATTCACTTTTTTTGTTAATTAGGGTATCATAGTTATTAATAATCAACAGGGTATCCATTGTACAGAGCGCGCAGTTACTTGATATACTTGAGTTGCGGTAAACTCCACAATTCCGAAGTTTAGTCCAAAGAATAGAGTATTTTAAATTCCTCTCTTTTAATGACCATATGAGCTGTGATAAAGAAGTGGATGATTTCCTCTTGGAGTTCGAAAATGAGCATTTATGGTTCGCAAATCTGGCTTTAAATGTAGAAGTCGATCCTATGTAGTTGTATGTGTTGTGATCAGTTTTTAGGGTGCATTTATAAACCAAGTTACTATCTAGACAATTATTTTGCAGAAGGCAATCAGTTTTATTTCTACAATTACATTTTGGTTTAGTATCATTTATGTTAACGCTATTATTTAGATCATTATGCTGATTCTGTTTTAGAATGTTAGTGTTTAATTTAGCAATGTTTTGGGCCATATTCATAGTTGTAGAATACGACAATTTAATGGTGTGTCTATTAAAAATGGAATGGTATTTATGTTGAGTAGGGAAAGAGGTGTCCAAAGCATTAACGAATAATTTTGCAATTGGTGTTCTAAGCAACCGAAGCAGAGGGCGAACCATATGACTGATTTAGTTCTAGTTCTTTTCCTCAATTTGTTTGGCGTATGGGTATTTGAATTATAATTATTAGAGTTTCGTTTATATATGTCATTATTTTTATCGGGATTAAGACTTGGATTATTATTATCTACATATTCTATATTATTCTCATATCCTGCTCTTTTTAACGCGTTGTTGTAGTATTCAGCATTTTCGTCAAATATAGCTTTATTGGCTGATATTTTATTAATACATTTTTGCACACTATTTACTATAGCTTTTTTTTTTACAGATTTAGGGTGATTGGAATGGTTAATAACATAGTTTAAGTTTTCATTGGGCTTATGAAAAGGGTAATAAAAGCCAGTGTTTAAGTTAAACGTAACGTCTAGGAAATTAACTATTTTGGTACCGTTTTCTACTTCTAACTTAAGGTCATACATTTTAAAGAATTCAATTATATTTTTGTTTCCTCTATTTAGTTCTATATTGTTGTGTTTGACCACCGTAAATAAAATGTTGTCCCTATATAAACCACCGGTAATCTCCGGCAGTTTTCTATTTATCATATTTAACATGAAAATTCCCAGAAGATCTGTTATTTGCGCAGAATCGTTTTGGTTTAACGCTATATATATAGTTTGTGCAAATATAGATATATTGTACAATAGCATATTTATTATTTAGAGTTTATTCCTCTCATGAAGGTAGAACTTATATGGAGATTTAATATAATATAACAAATATTAATTTATTACCATAATTCCACATATATATATATGTATATACGTGGCTGAAAACTCTGCGTTAATCATTACACTAACTACTTGACAATAAATGTTTAGATATTTCTAACAATAAGTACTTACATACCGAAAATGTTGACATTCTTATAGGTAATTTTCGTTAAAGATTACATTTAAGAAAATATTCAACAGTGTAAATTTTCCTTTCGCTGGCCAAGTAAATCCTTTAAATTTTGTCTTCATAAAATTCAGAATTTTAGAAATGTTAACACATTTATAGAATTTATAAAATTAATAAATATAAATAACCATCAACTTTTGATTCTTCACCCTTAAAATAACATAAATTAAATGTTTTGAAACTTAACCGTTTAGCCTTTAAGGAAAAAAATTTTTTTCTCCATATATTACTCCCCTTTATCTCTCCCTCTCTTTAAATCTTCTATCAGTTGCCTTCATAAACTGCTATAGTTCAAGAGACGTTTTCTTAGATAATCTCAATTTGTAGTATCCCACATTTTAAAATCTCTATAGCTGTCACATTAAGCAACGTTTTTCTTACTCATACATCCTCTATTGAATTTATTACGTTTTCGCATTTTCTCATTATTAGGGTATACATGTTGAGTTTTATCTTAGGTTAATCACTACCTTGATTAAATCTTAACCATTTAACATCTCAGGGTATGTCATGTATCATTATATTTTGTCTGATGAGGACGTACTGTTGTACCTCTGAAATATGTATAATAAAATTTAATTGATCAAAAGAACATCTATTTTATTAATATTTGTATTTTAATACACACACACACACACACACACACACACACACACACACACACACACACACACACACACACACACACACACACACACACACACATATATATATATATTAGAAATGGTGCTCTGAAATAGCGATATATATATGAATGTATATATAGTTTATTTTGCAATACACTATATGCTTAATTAAAAGCATTTCGAAGACCTTACGCTATTGTTTTAGAGTAGTGACAGTCTCACTTACTTTAATTTTCAGCAAACAAGGGAGATAAAGCTGACAGAGCTCTGTTTCGCACTTTTTGGTGCTTATCAAAGCTAATGATGATTTTCAGCAAACAGGCGGAGTACTTAGCTTTGATAAGCACTAAAAAGTGCGAAACAGGACTCTGTCAGCTTTATCTCCCCTGTTTGCTGAAAATTAAAGTAAGTGAGACTGTCACTACTCTAAAACAATAGCGTAAGGTCTTCGAAATGCTTTTAATTAAGCATACAGGGTATTGCAAAATACACTATATATACATTCATATATATATATATATATATATATATATATATATATATATATATATATATATATATATATATATATATATACATTTTATATACATATATATATATATATATAAATGGAAAAAATGAAACGAAATTTCATTTCCCACTCTTAGTACGGCTGTTACTTAAATATAAGTATGTACATGTACATACATATATGTATACAGACGTACAGTAGTATGTAATATATATATATACATACATGCACACATATATATATGTACGTATGGATTCACCGAACATTTATTATAATGCTCGGTGTGTTTGTAAACAAACATCCCGTATTAAGCCGTAGTGTCTAGCAACCATCGTTGCTCGTTTGTTCAACACTGACAAAGGAACGCTGTACTAGTTTCAAGCTTATTAGCTATCGTTAGCAACGTATACCTTCCTGCCAGATTGTTGAACGTATATACTTACCTTATGCATATTAACGGCTGAGTAGCCCAATTTGCATATCGAGTGGGTTAATCGGCCGGGTGCACCGAAAACGATAAACGGAAAAAATGAAACGAAATTTCATTTCCCACTCTTAGTACGGCTGTTACTTAAATATAAGTATGTACACGTACATACATATATGTATACAGACGTACAGTATATATATAATATACATTATATATATATATATATATATATATATATATATATATATATATATATATATATATATAAATTAATAAAAACAATGAATAAAAACAAAGAACAAGTTCCTTATATTAAAAAAATTCCTTATATTAATTTATCTTGACTCTGTTTTCCTGTGATTTTCATCGAAAGTTTTTGAATGCATCTTCTCTTTTCATGATATCTGGATTACATTGAGTTCTTCATACGGATTGAACACTACCGTATATTTTGGTAGATTTATCTCTCTCTCTCTCTCTCTCTCTACACACACACACACACACACACACACACACACACACACACACACACACACACACACACAGACACACACACACACACACACACACATATATATATATATATATATATATAGAGAGAGAGAGAGAGAGAGAAGTAGAACACTGGAAGGTATTATCCGTAGTGGTAGAGCACTCAGTCCATGGGAAAAGAGTCAGGACCCCGACAGCTAGATCGAAACGACCGGAGCTCAGTCGTCGGGATCCTGACTCTTTTCCTATAACGCACTCTACTACCCTAAGTATTGAGTATTCTGGTGCGTTATGGTCCACCCCGTATCTTACCACACCCTGTTTGTTGTTTATATATATATATATATATATATATATATATATATATATATATATATATATATATATATATATATATATATATATATGTGTTAACCGTGGTCTTCCTCTTCTAGTGTGTCCATGTAGGGGCTCCCAAAGGAGCACTGAGTGCAATGTCAACTCTGGATGTCGGTGAGCATGTCCAGCCAACCTCAGTCTCCTCTGTGTCACTTTTGAGCTGACTTTTGGGATGCTCCCATACAGCTCTGAGTTTTTCATCCTCAGTGTATACTGATTAATGTTCATAGCCATCCTCAGCATTCTCGTGTAGCACCCATCCACCATCTGAGTGAGTCTCTTGGTCAGTGTCCAAGTCTCAGACCCATACAGCAGCACAGACTCCACTACAGCAATGAAGAGGCGGATTTTCAGGTCTCTACGAAGGTCCGACTTCCACACCGATCTCAAGCTGTGACACTGGTCTGTTGGAGATGCAGGATATGGCAGCGATAATGAGGGACAGAGACCGCTGGAGAGAACTCGTCCATGGATCTCGGGAATTTTACCCGCCTTAGATAGATTATATATATATATATATATATATATATATATATATATATATATATATATATATATATATATATATATATATATATATATATATAAATGAAAGGTATAGAAAATATTGTAGCAAAAAGCCAACAGTATTCCATAATATATAAGTGACTATAGCGTCAAAATGGAAAAATACTTAACGTAAGATGTGGGAAAAATAATTCAAACTCAACTAAAAAAGAATCAGGATATAGATTCGTCCAACAGAATTTAGTGAAATCCAGAAAAGTTAAACAAGGTTCAATGAATAAATCAAAGAATGAGTTTTACAATAGATTGGAAGCACTCAACAAAGTTGGTTTTCCAGATTTATTAATATTAATTCAAAATATTAACAAAATAGATATTCATGTGACCAAGTATATTTTATTATACATATTTCAGAGGTACTGAGTTAAGTTCAACAGTACGTCCTCATCAGATAAAATAAGATGATGCATGACATACCCTGACATAGTAGATGGTTAAGATTTAGTCATGGTAGTGAGTAATATATATCGCTCTCTCTCTCTCTCTCTATATATATATATATATATATATATATATATATATATAGAGAGAGAGAGAGAGCGAGAGAGAGAGAGAGAGATAATATATATACTGTATATATAGATACGTGGTAGATACTTGACATATGCGCACATATGTACATATCAATATCCTCATTCATAATCCACATTATTAAAAATAGTTCCGTCCCCTTCTCTCTCTCCCCTCTCTCTCTCACTCTCTTTCTCTCTCTTTCTCCCCCCTCACTCCCATGTCTCTCTCTCTTTCTCTTTCTACTCTCCACTTTCTCTCTCTCACCTCCCTATCTCTCTCTTTCTCCGTCCCCTCTCTCTCCTCTACTCTCTCTCCCACCTCCCTATCTCTCTTTTTCTCCGTCCCCTCTCTCTCACCTCTCTATCTCTCTATTTCTCCATCCCCCTCTCTACTCTCTCTCTCTCTCTCTCTCTCTCTCTCTCTCTCTCACCTCCCTATCTCTCTCCTTCTCCATCCCCTCTCTCTCCACTCTCTCCATCTTTCTCTCTCTTTCTTCCCCTACACTCCTTTACTCGCCACCCCCCTCTCTCTCTCTCTCACCTCCTCATCTCTCTCTTTCTTCGTCCCCTCTCTCTCCACTCTCTCCATCTTTCTCCCTCTACTCTCCTCTACTCTCCTGTCCTCTCTCCTTGTCCGACTTATCTTTTTCTATCTCTCATTTCTTCGTGTTCCTTCTCCTACTCTGTCACTATTGCTCATCTCTCTCCCTCTCTAATATCATTGCCTGTTTTTCTCTCTCTCCCTCTCTCTCATGTTCTTGCCCTACCCCTTCTCTGCTTATCTTCTTTCCCTCTCTCTTTGTTTATCTCACCTTCTTTCTGTTCATCTCTCTCTCTTCCAGTCAATATCTTACTCCCTCTCACTCCATCTCTCTCTCTCTCTCTCTCTCTCTCTCTCTCTCTCTCTCTCTCTCGCTCACTCCATCCCCCCCCTCTCCCTCTCTCTCTCTCTCTCTCTCTCTATATATATATATATATATATACATACATACACACACATACTCTCCTCCCCCTTCCATGACGTCCACCGAACCAAGCGGCTAGCTCCCCCGACCCCCTTCTCTCTATTAAAGAATTAGTTAGACACAACAAAGCAGATCCACGGATATTGCACGGATTTTGAGATTCCAAAGGGATCTGATGTCGCTAACATGGCGCTAGACCGTTAAAGTGGTTTTATCCGACGATTTCACTGAAATCCTTCTCTGCTGGAATTATATACACGCTGCCAGAATCGCTAGCTTTGTCTTCTTAGCTTAAGCTTTATACAGCTGAGCTGTGCTGAGGAGTTACACATATACACAGTTACAATGAGAGAGGTTGAGAGTGGCATATTGTTATAGAGGGAGGAGGAGGAGGAGAGAGAGAGAGAGAGAGAGAGAGAGAGAGAGAGAGAGAGAGAGAGAGAGAGAGAGACTGGCAGTCAGTTATAGAGTGAGATAGTGAGTGAATGAGTGAGTGAGTGAGAGGGGGAGGAGAAAGGTTGGCGGACAGTGAGTGGGTGATAGGAGAGACACTAACAGAGAGTCAGTGAGAGAGAATGAGTGGATGAGAGAAAAGATAATAGACGGAGTGGCTGTTTGCGGCGTTTGTGTGTGATAGATAGATAGTAGATAGATAGAGGGAGAGAAAGATAGTTAGATAGATAGATAGATAGATAGATAGAGAGGTAGATAGATAGATAGATAGAGAGGCAGTAGATAGAGATAGAGATAGAAAGAGAGAGAGAAAGAGTGGGAGAGAGAAGAAATGACTGACAACAGAAAGTGAGAGAGAGAGAGAGAGAGAGAGAGATAATGAGAGAGAGATAGGGGGGGGGGGCAGACAACGAAGAATGCGAGAGAGAGTGAAGAAGGGCGAAAGAAAAGTAGTATTTCTGGAGAGGGGGGCGTAAAGCAGAAAGATTGACTTGGCTTTGCTTGGCTTCAGTTAAGCTGGAATATACGACTGAGAGAGGTGGCAGAGAATAGGGGATGAGTAAGAGGAAGGGGAGTGTACTGGAAACATCGGAGATTGAGGAAGAGGGGATAGGGAGATATAGTGTAGGAGAGAGAGTGAAAGAATGGAAAAGGGAAATATAGAGTGAGTGTGTGTGAAGGAGAGAGCCTGGCTTGGCTTTGGAGCTGTACTGGAAATATTGGAGAGTGAGGAAAGGAATGAGAAAGCTATAGTGTAATAGAGAGTGAAAGTAGAGAACAAGAGTAATAGAGAGAGAAGGGGGGGGGGGCAAAGGACGAGAAGTGAACTGGAAATATGGGAGAGTGAAGAAGTCGGGGAAAGAAAGACATTGTTTAAGAGAGAGAGAGAGAGAGAGAGGGAGAGGGGGAATAAAAGCTATATAGAGAGAAGAAATGTGAAGCAGAGAGAGAGTGGAGCTGGACTTGGAAGAGGATAACATGGTTAGGGAGAGGAGAGACAGCGCGGGGGTGGAGAATGAGTGTGTGTGGAGAGAGAGTGAGAGTGAGAGAGTGAGAGAGAGAATATGAGTGAATGTAAAGATAAAGAGAGAGGAAGAGGGCGAGAGAGAGAGAGAGAACTGGATAGAGACGGATTTACTTATGAAGCTGAGCAGATATGGTAGCAGTATGTGAAGTAGAATGGAGAATACTACGCACACACACACATTGGTGTGTGTGTGCGTGTGTGCTTATATGCGCCTTCGTGAAAGTGTATATATATATATATATATATATATATATGCAGAGGTTATATTTAATTTAAAATTTTTTATAACTGATATAAAGCACTCAACTAATTTAAATAAACCGTTATCTTTTCAACCTTTCGGACACTCATTTGCATACTCACTCATAATTTTGTATTACCCTCAATAAATGTAATATCTACACTATCCAGGAAGCTCCAACCGTTAAGGCTGTCTTTTTTTTCCGGGTATGTCAATATTTATTTATAAAACAAATTTGTATTTTATCTGATGAAAGCGCACCATAATTTGCCTTGGTTGCCCTTGAAATATGTGTAATAAAATAAATATGGTTTTATAAATATAGTTTCCATTTATTAATATATTGTAGTAATGTACTGGGTAATTGCTGGCCTTGTGCCTAACGTAGAAACAATTAATATATTGTGTATATATATATATATATATATATATATATATATATATATATATATATATATATATATATATATACAATATATACATATGTACCAAGGCTCTGATACCATCAACACTATACACACAGAGTTGGCATATCTAAGAACTGACTAACTGCCTGATGAGGTCATAGCCATTCAATGGCCATCATCGAAATATATATATAGCAGTAAATAAAGGATTATGAGTTCATGCAATTGACTTATGTTTCGTCACTATATATATATATATATATATATATATGTATATATATGTATATATATATATATATATATATATATATATATATATATATATATATATATATATATATATATATATATATATATATATATATATATGTATATATATGTATATATATATATATATATATGTATATATATATATATATATATATATATATATATATATATATATATATATATATGTATATATATGTATATATATATATATATATATATATGTGTATGTGTGTGTGTGTGTGTATTTATATAAGGATAGAACCACTTTAAAACTAGTCTATTACTCAACAGAGTACTCGATAATTAGTGTAGTAGAGTGTGGCTATATTATAAAGAGTCGGGACACGACTCTTTATTATATATACTAGCAGAAAAGCCACCCGAAGAGTGGTTTTCTGCTAGCATGTGTAGTGTGTATATTGATATTATACGCAAGTATATATACATGTAGATATGATATATCAAATAAAATCGTAATTGACAATATACACAGAAATTGAACGAAGACTGCGTTACACTGTCTTATGTAATCAGTAACGTAATCCGTGATACATTTAAAAAAGATGATACTATATATAAACTGAATTAGGAGAAAATTAGTGACGGAAATATATGAATGTTTATTTAAGTGATCGCTAACCGGAAGTGTTGAGAATTGAAAATTTTAAAGAACTGAATCTTAAAAAATAAGCAACAAAATTATTTATATTTAATCAAGAATAACGAAATTTAGTAGATAAATTATGTAATATTCATTCATTCATTATTAAAAGTAACAACCGGGATAACATTATTTATTATGGACGCAGTCCCACCCTCCTTACTTTATTATAGTTTAGATACATATATATATATTGATGCGTGTGTGCCATTCGGGGATGTGTCACCGTTACGATAACACTAAATTGGCAAGCCATCCCCGAACCAAATTTATCCTCTATTCTCTGTGTTTGCCGTAATCCTGTTATCTTATATAGCTAATTTTGTAATCTACACCTGATGTAATCGCTTAAGTCTTGCATCATGATCAGATGATGAAACTGGGCCATTGAAATACGTATAGCGTTTTCGCAAAAATTATGACATTAAAAAATCTTTCCAGTTCGGCTTGCTGTTGTTTTTAAATGAATATTTAACTCCGTTCCTGCACCATCCACGGGATACCACATCTACGATGGATGATTTGCATAACGTCGAGTACAAATTATTGCACCATCCTTTATCAACCGGAATTACCAGTTTTACACATTGGTAAACAACATATCATAAATGGTATATATATATATATATATATATATATATTTAAAAGTTAAACAAGGTTCAATGAATACATCAAAGAATGAGTTTTACAATAGATTGGAAGCACTCAACAGTTAGGTTTTCCAGAGTTATTAATATTAATTCAAAATATAAACTAACCCACCTACTAAATATATTATCACATCAGCTGTTTCTTCCTCTATGCTCTCCTTTCCCTCCTCTTTCTCCAATAGTTTTTAAAAATAAAAAAATTATAACTGTTATATTGATGCCATGTATTTCTTAAGCTCTATTACACGCACCCTCTCTGTTGTTTGTATTATGTTATCTCATGTTCTCAATATTAGGGTATAAATATTGAGTTTTGTCATAAGTTAATCACTACCATGACTGAATCTTAACCAACTACTATGTCAGGGTATGTCATGCATCATCTTATTTTATCTGATGAGGACGTACTGTTGAACTTAACTCAGTACCTCTGAAATATGTATAATAAAATATAATTCATTACAAGAATATCTATTTTGTTAATATTTTGAATTATTATATATATATATATATAAGCTTATCCCGGGTTCAATCGGGGGTAACCACAGTAGGTAAGGTACTCAATACATAGCAAAGTATAAATATTTAATATAGAAATGGCTTCTACAGGACTAGAACTCCCGAATGAAACAGTTCTAGTCCTGTAGAAGCCATTTCTATATATTATATATATATATATATATATATATATAGATAGATAGATAGATAGATAGGTTTCTTTTATTTGCCACTAGGGCATCAAAAGTGGGACAAGTACAAAGGGGGAGTTTACACAAAAAGGCGTCCTCAATAAGGAGGAGGCAATAACAAAATATAAAAATAAAATAAGATATAACAAAAAATAAAATTTTTAACAAAATCCTCAACAGAGAGGAGGCGCCTTGGGGGGTCGCACACACCCCCGAAAAAAGTGTGCAACCCTTCTCCTCAGGAGCACAGAGAAGGGGTGCTCCCTTGGTCTTTCATCTTCCTCACCTATAGTCTGATGTAGAGTGAAGGCCCATTCACACGGGCCATTCTCGCCACTTTCACCCATCTTTCATAGAAACGGCTGGGGTGCAGCACCTCTCTCTCCATCCTGATCCTTCTTCCGAAATGATAACGGAAGAAACGGACCAGTTGTTGGCCAGAGAGAAAGGTGCCTGACCTCAGTCCTTTCAGACGCGTCCACCATACAACCTCTTTCGCCATGGCTATTACGCACAGAAACACCGCCTCTGCTTCATCTTTGAAGGGGGGAGGCGGCTTGATCATTACAATAGACTCGGTGGTCAACCGGATCGGTCCCACCCTTGACAGCAGTTGTTCGACATAGCCCCACAGATCGGCTACGCCCGAGCAGTGTACCAATGCGTGTGCAACGGTTTCCTCGTCGCACACGCATCTGGGACAGATCTTTTTGGCGGGGTCCCTACCCGGGCGCCCGTGTCTGTAGAGCCTTTCTCTCTCGAACGGGTAAAGCCCCTCGGTAGCACTGCCAGGCCAGGGACTTCTGGAAGTTGTCCATAGGTCCCGGGCTGAATGTCCTACCGAACAGGCTGGCCAGTTCGTCCTCCTCCATGTCTAGGGCTTCTCCGAGGGCGTCGTCGCACCTGCTGCGTACCAGCCCTCTATAGAATGTTGCGGTGGAGTCTCCACTGATAACCGGATCCGCCTGCCAGAGGGCGGTGAGCGCCTGGGCACACTCAGTGTGCCAGGCGCCCAGTTTTCTCGGTCTTTGCTTGACCCAGGATTGCAGCTCGGTGAGTGAGACGAGTCTGGGAAAGGTTCGTCTCACAAACGAGGCCCACACCGGTTGTCCGGTGAGGAATGCGTAGAGGTGCCGTAGCCTTAATGCGTGTTTACGCATCATTAGCCACGGCATCCCCAGCCCTCCTTTCGAAGGGTGTTGACAGCAGATGGATCTCCTCACCATAGGAGCCCGCCTCTTCCAAAGGAATTGGAAGAGCGCGCGCTCCATCTTGGTGAGGGTTTCCCTTGGGCAGGGCACTACGGTCAGGCGGTAGTAGATGACGGACGCTATGTAGGTGTTCGCCACCTCCGCCCGACCTTTCAGGGATAGTTTGCAACTGGCCCACTTCTGGGTCAGTGCAAACACCCTGTTCGTAACCTCCGCCCAGTTTTTCTCCACCTGGAGGTCCGGTCCGAACCAGACCCCGAGCAACTTCACCGGGCCCTCCGTCCAGCGTCCGACGACGCCATCGGAGGGCATCGGTCTGCCCCTCCACGTGCCGAGTTGCAAACCGATCGACTTGTCCCGGTTCAGCTTAGCCCCTGTGAACTTTTCGTACTCCTCCAGTAAGGTGCCGACCGCCTCGATTTCGGAGGCCGTCGACACCATTACTGTCACGTCATCGGCGTAGGCCGACACCGCTTTCCGCAATCCCGGTTCCAAAGGGATGCCCTGCAACAACTCCAACTTCCGCAGTAGTGGCTCGAGAGTCAACACATACAGAAGGGAGGAGAGAGGGCACCCTTGTCGGATGGACCGCGCGATTTTGAACGGCTCCGAGAGGTAGCCGTTCACCTTGACCCTAGAGCAGATGCGGCTGCTGTGCATAGCAGTGATCCAGCCCCTGAATACGGGTCCAAAGCCTGCCGCCGCTAGCACCGCATCCAGGTAACCATGGTCGACCCTATCGAACGGCTTAGATTGATCCAAGTTGATCAGAGCCCCACCAAAGCCGGGTTCGTTCCCAACCCTCTCTATGATGTATCGCATGAGGTGGAGGTTGTCATGGATGGACCTGGACGGGATAGCGCATGTCTGCGCATCTCCCACCAGGTTGCCCACGACAAGCGCCAACCTCTTTGCTAGCACCTTGGCCAAAATCTGTAACTCTGTATTTAGCAGAGTTATGGGCCTGAAGTTACTTATTTCGTCCCCCTTGTTCTCGTCCTTCCTCACTAGCGTGACTACGCCCTTGGTCACAGTACAGGGAATTCTCCCGTTCTGTTGCCAGTTGCAGTAGACCGCCTCGAGGAGATCGGGGAACAAGTCCGGCATAGCTAGATATAATTCGTAAGGAAGACCATCGAGACCCGGGGATTTGCGTTTGCCGCATTGGCTCAGCACGTCCTCTATCTCAGCGGCCGAAATCGGCTCCTCGCAGGACTTCGCCTCCCTGTCCGAGAGGCGCGGCAGGCCGTCGAGGTATGGACCGAAGTCCACGTTCCCAACCGGCTCCCCGCCCTTCCCGAACAGTCGGGCAAAGTGCCTTTGAAAGGCCTCACACATCTGCTTAGGCTCAAGAATCGCCCGTCCATCCAGGTCTCGCAAAGACCGGATGGTGGATTTAGTTCCACTGTTGGCCTCTGTCACGCGGGCCCAGCTAACAGCTTTGGTCCCCTCGTTCCCTAGAGCACGTATTTTACTTCGGACAACGCAGCCTTCGTGCTTCGCGTCAAAAAACTGGCTCAAAGCCGTTCTCGACGCTAGCACTCTGGCCACGTCGCCGCTTCTAATTGCCTCTTCTACTCTATCTATTAGCTCCCTTTCCTTCCTATTCCTATCCGCAGCTAGAACCTTACTAAATTCTATCGAGACTACTCTAATCTCTCTCTTTAGAGATACCCACCACCTGCTGTTGACGATCGCTCCAGTCAACCGTTCCTTAACTAACGTACTAATCCGATTCCTGTAGGCTCTACTTGCCGGCAAGGACAAGTTGAGCTTCCAGTAACCGGAGCCCTGTCTATGAGTTCTGTCAAGGTTGACCATGCAGGTCACTAATTTGTGGTCTGAATAGCCAACCATGCGCATTTTTGGACAACTTAAAAAGTCCTTATCCTTAATTCTAACTAAGAACCTATCTAGGTACGACCTAGATGATCCGCTACGATTTGCCCAAGTCCAGGTTGGCGCAGTCGGAAAATCTAGTCGATATCTATCGGCCAGGTCAAATCGACCGATTAACCCTTTGAGGCTATTACACCCCTCTCTGTCGGGGCAGGCCCCTACGTAGTCCCAGCGTGCATCTAGGATACCATTCCAGTCCCCCACTAATAGCAAGGAGCGGGACGTCCCTAGAAAAGTCTCCAGACGATGGAAGAAGTCCGGCCGCATTGACCCGAAAGGGCCGTAGGCGGCTACCAACCTAAACGCTCCGCCTTTACTACTGCCAAGGTCCAGAACCACTAGTCGACCCTCCGGGTCCAAATGTACCATCTGTGTTGCGAGACCCAGATGTTTTTGCAGCAGAACGACAACTCCACCCCCACCTCCGGGCTGACAGAGAGATGCGTGCATCTCAAAGTCATCAAAGGTGGGGGCCAGCTGTCGCACGTTGCTGATCCGGGCCTCGCAAATAACCATCACATCTATACGTTGTGACCTGAGGTCATTTAGAAGCATTGCTTGCTTCCAAGTTGAGCCCAGGCCACGCGCATTTAAACAGCCTACTCTTAGCATAGCCATGTTGGTGGTGAAGAGAAAAGGCACTTACCTCTCTGCGTCCCGGGTATCGGGCTGCACAATTTCCATTAGGGTGGGGGATGGGTTGTTGGGTGGGGTGGTGGTTTGTGGAAGTGTGGGGGCATCAGTGTGTTGTGTGGTTGGGGAGCTTGGAGTTGTGTGGGTGTTTGGGGAGGGGGTGGGATAGTTTTTTAGGAGGACGCGGTTAATGGGCCCGACGCAGGGGGGACCCACGTCCTCTTTAAAATTGTTTTTTAAAGTTTTATAGGTGTCCTGTGGGGCCTTAATCATTTTGAGGTGGGGGAAATCCCCTGCCTGGGTGAAGTTAGGCCCTTGTGATTTTATTAGATTGTTGTTGTACACAATGTTTAACAGTTTTTTGTTTCTTGTATTTATGTATGTGTATGCATGTTTTTGTTTTTGTGTGGTGTTTTTTGTTTGCTGTTGTTGTGAGCTCTTTTGTGTTGGTGTCAGTGTTATGTTTTGGGGAGGGTTTTTTTTCATTTGTGTGTCTGAGGTGTGTTTTCTTTTTTTTCTTTTGATTGTGTGGAAGTGCTCCTCCTCGTCTGACGACGAACTAGGGTCATCTTCCGCGTTGGAGGGGAGGGGTATATTTTCGGGTTGTGTTTGCGGTACGGGTGTTTTGGAAATTGTTTTTGTTTTTTGAGTGGAGGGGATGGGTTGGACATTGTTTTGTTTTGGTTTGAGCTGTGGTGGTTGTTTTTGTAGTGGTAGTTGTGGTGATTGTGTTGGTTGTGCAGTTGTTGGTGGTGTAGGCAGAATTGGGGTTTTCTTATTAAGTTGGGGACAGACAGCCCTCAGGTGACCTCTGGTTCCGCAGAGGTAACACGAGGGCCGTCTACCCTCAACGGTAATGTTGATGAAGGTTAGATCATCCAGTATGACGCGTTCAGGGATCTGGGCGATCCTTTCGGGCCTCATTTGAACTACAAGTTCGAGGCTCGTTCCACTGAACGCGTCACCCGATGCCTTTCCCATGGACACCAGCATGTCATCCTCCAGGTCCAGAAAACCTGTCAAAACCCACCATATGTCCATAATCGGCAGGATGGTGTGGATTTTTATTTTTTGTGTTCTTCTACCCATGTACGTAGGGTAGAAGGTGTATGCGGTGGATGTGATAGATAGATAGATATGCGTTGATAGATAGATAGATAGATAGATAGATAGATAGATAGATATGCGTTGATAGATATGCGTTGATAGATAGATAGATATATTTCTTTATTAGCCACAGGGGCACAAAAGAAGGGGACAAATACAAAGGGGGAAGTTTACATACAATAAAAACGTGTAAAATGTTATCACAGATGGAATTTAAAAGTTAGTCGATTTTCCCCAATAGAGGGAGACAGTTTATATGGGTAACACATACCCCCGAAAAAATGTGCAACCCTCATCTCCAGGAGTACGAAGAGCTTGTACTCCTTTCCTCTCCTCCTCCTTTTCCTCAATCTACAGGCTGATATAGAGAGAAGGCCCATTCACTCGGGCCATTCTCGCCACTTTGATAGATAGATAGATAGATATTTATATATATATATAGTAAAAACTGGGACGGGAACAAAACCAGAGAGGCAGTACAAGCAAAGGTTTATTTGTTTAACGCTCTTGAGAGTGGGTATATATATATATATATATATATATATATATATATATATATACAATAAGAAATAGAAGCTTTCGCCGAGAATTTGGCACAGAATTTTCGAAGCGTGGATTTACAAGGACTTCAAAATTATATAATCATGGTCCAGATCAGACTGAGGAGCCGAATGATGGAAAGTGTGAATTCCGATGAATTTTATACAACAAAACATGCAATTCCTAGCAGGTTTTAAAAGACTCTGCATAGTTCATAGCCACTAATAGAGACAGTGATGGTCTTAATCTGTTAACGAGTTGACGGCCATTATTATGTATGAATTGGCAGTATAAGTAGAGGGTCGGACGGCATGCTTTCCACCATAATTACGTTTCTTTACTGTTTGAGTTCAAATCCCGTCGAGGTTAACTTTGCTTTTCATCCTTACAGGGTCTATAAAATAGAGTACCAGTAATGTACAGGATAATTGCTGGCCTTGTGCCAAAAGTAAAAACAATTATTATGTATGAATGAATGTAAGGATATATATACACACACACACACGTATATATTATATATATATATGTCGCAGGTTTTAGCTTCTAGGAGAAGGTACTCTGATGTAAAACCTACGACTTTGTTTACAGCCAATGATGTAGACCAGTTCTTCTTTTTGGGTAAGTGCATTCGATGTTCAGAGAATGGGATTGGCCCCGTGCAAAGCCTTTCCTCACTTAAAAAAGCTTCAAACATAGGCATCACTTGATATGTGATATTTTGTGCGATGCATGGCATTGCTGGCCATAGGCAAGTCCCTAGTAGGACTCAAAAGCCACGTACATGATGATCATGCTTAAGTATCAAGCGAGAAGCATCTTTAAGTATATTTAAGAAAAGGAGAGAATGGAAAATATACTGAATTCACAGTACACAGGTATACCATACTTGAATTCAGGCATCTATTCCGTAGTGGGCACTTATCCGGTAGGTGGCAATTACAATTTGAGGTTTTATTTACACGCTCTCACCTATTTATTTGTTTATCTCTTTATATTTTCCATTCTCTCTTTTTCTTACTTTTTAATGTACTCTATCTTATATTTTATTTTTACTATCTGTAACTTCTCTACCTATTTACCATACATGTATTATTATTGATGTTATTGTTTAGATTATACGCTATTTTATTATTGATGTTATTGTTTTAATTATACGCTATTTTTCTATATAAGTCTTACTTCGAGTAAATTACTTTCATATCTACGTACTCTGATGTGTTGATCAGAGGTGAATAATGTATTGGAGATCGAATAACGCAACCTCAAGCGATTAGCGAACTCTAGACCCACATGATCAACGAAACAATTGTCAGCACTTTAAATAAAGCCCTTATTGTACAGCCAACCATGTTACTCTTCATCCTTTAACTATATATATATATATATATATATATAAAACAAAGAAAGTGTGGTAAGGAACCAGGTGGACCATAACGCACCAGAGTACTCAATACTTAGGGTAGTAGAGTGGGTAATAGGTAAAGAGCCATGATCCTGACGGGGTCCTGACTCTTTTCTTCTATATATAGGAATGAAGCAGTTCTAGTCCTGTAGAAGCCTTTTATATATATATATATATATATATATATATATATATATATATATATATATATATATATATATATATATATATATATATATATATATTTATTTATTAAAATAACAGATTAAAGTTTAAGCAAAGAATCGCTGCTTTCACCCTT